>CAKJTW010000007.1:6497500-7097500 GCA_917880005.1 Nanger dama
AAACCTCAGCATGAAGGGACATATCACTGACCTTCATAAGCACTCCACAACCATGAGTATTTGACAGGTTTTTACTGTGACTATTTATTAAGCATGGATAAAGGAGACAGCCCTTAAAGGAACTTACGAAGCCAGCCCTTTGGGATTCAGTACCAACAGGCAAATTGCTTGTTTTCTTCTCTCTCTTTCTCTCCTTCTCTGTCTCTTTTTTTTTGTAGAAAAAAAAAAAAAGACAAAAACTGATTTTCTTGGGGAAAAAAAAAAAAAGAACTGTTCTTTCTATAATGGCTTTGCCCATTTAAAAAAATGTGGCTCTTAAGGGTTCATGAAATGACTGAATATGAGGATACACATCCTGTAGAAAGCAAACGCGCCTCATATACTGCCAAAAATAGTGTTAGTTTCATTAATGTGAATTTTCCAGCATTCAGTAGTTGTAATGTTAGAAACAATTGCTGGTCAAGTTCAACTTGTTGCTATTGTTTTTAATTTGCACAGGAGTAGTATCAGAAATTAGTGTCACTGCTTGTATCTAGCTGAATTTTAAACAACAGAACATTAGTTTTTTATGTTGGTGCCACCAACTGTAAATGACATAAGTTAGTTATTACAAAACACAGTAATTAGACTGTTGCAACCATCTAAAACCTTAGGCTTCCAGTCTGTGCTGTTAGTGTTAAGATGTAAAGTGCAATCCTAAGCTAACATTATCTGTGCAAGCACCATAGAAACATTTGCATATCTGCATAGATCTTACAACTATACTCTTTACCTCCTTGTGATAAAGCTTTGTCTACCTGCAAACACAGTCAAAGGCTACAGCTGCAAACCAAAGCCAACTCTAACCATGGCCAAGAGCTCAAGGACAGAAGCAGCCACATGCTTTGGTCAGCCTTCTGTAACTTCAATTAGTACAAAGGAACCTTCTCCATGAACTACCTGCTGTTTTCTGATGACCTCTGGGATCTTTTCATTTAGCCCTAAAAAACCAAGAATCAAATATGACAAAAACCACAACTAAAAAACCTAATTCAGTCACAGAGTAATCTTCTGAGGCCAAAAGTCCATCTAAATGCAATGAAGATTTGCTTTCATTAAAGACAGAGGTGAGGACAAAATCTGCAGTGGAAGTTATGACATGCTAGAAAGCAACAAATGTGGATCACTGACCAAAACGATTATGTACTTGATGCAAATGCAGATTGCATATTGTTATATATATATAGGACATTGTGTTTTTGTTTTCCCCATCCAGTCACTTATTTTTGGTGGTGAATACATGTTGTTAGAGGATGTCTTGTATGGTCTGAATCTTTGTTGTGTACTATTTTTTATAGTCTTAAGTTATAATGAAAAAAAAAGTAGGAACCAAACATAAAAGGTCTAGTAAAGCCAAAAATTAATTTCATATTGATTTTAAAGTGATCTAGCTGAGTTTTTACACTGAAAGCAAAGATTATAGCAATTGTAGTCCATGGTATTTATTTTCAGTCAAACCAAAGTTACATATAATTCTGCCTCTGCTGATACGGGATATTAACACTAACAATATACTCCCTTTCAAAGACTTGCACAGGCCAAATTGTTGGAATGCTGGTTTTCGCGACGACTCCAAACCCCCAAACTAGGATAATGCATTATGGTGTAGTTGAAAATAGCATAGTCAAATGTTTGCTTAAAACCTAGAAACTTTACGTGTTGCTTTTCATGTGCTGTGCCAAGTCTTGATAATACTTTTTCCCCCAACCAAGGGACCTCATAACCTGATGATGGTTATTGCTTTACAAACAGTTTCGACAGAAGGTGGCTGCTAGAGCTTAACATATGTACCAGTTCCATGTGATGGAGCTGGTCCTTGCAAACTAAGCTCATCATTTATTCTTTGCTGAAGTCAGCAAATAGAGTTAGAGAAATACCCAGTCATCTATCACACCAAATAAAAGGACATAACGGCTTTCAAAAGGGTTTTCCCACTTACCCAAAAGGCTTTCTGAAAGCTTCTACCTCTGCAAAAAAAAAAAAAAAGAAAAAGAAAAAAAAAGAAAAAAATTAGAACAATTATGGCAGATTGCATGAAACGTGAGAACGTCACAGTAACTGCTACTTTTCATTCTGTTTGTCTTTGGGTCATGATCAGTGAATGGGAAGTTTGCGATATGGTATCAAAAGAAAGATTGGGATTGGGAAGGATGGTTTTCAGTCATCTAGGATCCTACTGGAAGGCTTATCTGAAGGGAAAATGGGTCTTTCAGGTGCATGTTCAAAGGCTTTGATGGACTGAAAGTAATCTTGAGAGCTGTACCATCAGGAGGGTGGCCTAAGACTACAATGCTAAAGTATGCATACCTCAGTTATCAAACTTTTGAAAGGAAGTCTCAGCCACAGAATGCATATACCTGTAGAGTTTTGCATGGGTTTTATATGAATACAATTTTAAAAAATAGCTGCTTGCACATTATACCAGAAAAACCTCCAAAACTGCAATTGCTTTGAAAATAGATTTTAGGTTTTTGGAGTTTTCTGAAATGCTTGGTCTGTATTTTGATAATTGTGCATATTATGTAAAAATGTTGGTGGACCCATAAATGACCAGACTTTTTCTAAGAAAAATGTTGCTTTAATGCATTTCATGAATTTTTACTCTTATATCATTGCTTGCTAGTAATAGCAAATCTGCTTTTCTGCATCTGCTTTGCGTAGCTATTGTAAGGCTTTGAACTAATGTATGTATTTATTGCTTGAACTTCTGTGCATACCTTATAAAGCATAATGTCTGACAATTTAAATGGCTCATGTATTCTTGCTTCTATCATAAGCTGATTATGGGGACTATGATCTTTTGTATACAGCAAATTTTAACTGTAGCACAAACATCTGTTTATGTATTGGTGGAATATACCTGTTTTATTTATCTTTTTGAGGTAAACTAATTTTTGATACTTTTCATTACTGTGTACTATGTTCATACTTTGAATTCTCTGACGTTAGAAGTCATGGTTGAGAATTGTAACAGCTGTTATTCGTTCTGTATTCATGGCTTTCACTGCTGAATAAAATAAAGGACCAAACCTAGGATTTGAAAGAAAACTGTCTACCTCTAACACCAGGGAGTTATCAGATTTTATTTTACATAGTTTTAGTCTACAAAGACACAACTGCTTAAACCTAGTGGGCTTAAGGCTTATATTCTATGTGGTTGGATTCATGGCACAGTTGTACTGTTTGAAAATCAATTAAAATTTCATGTGACTGTTACAAGTATTTGGTAGAATTACCACTAACTGGGTTTTCTTTAGATAACTCAGATATGGAGAAAATGTCATCAGCATTCTGTGTCTACAGCTGCTTAACTTCATAAGAATGCGTTTCTTTGTGATTAGGGAATCGAAGAATAGTCAGCTAGGAACAGAGCTACAGAAGCACACTTAAAATAAACCATCCTGGACTTTAACATCCCTGGGCAGATTCAGTCACAAAATCTATTAGACAATTTTGTAAAGTTTTCAAATTGATCATTCACATTTTGGGGAATTTGTGAGGCTTCATTTTACACATGACAATATTAACATGCATTCAAACAGTAGCTTTATTAATGCCATAAGTCTATTGAAAGAAACATGGCTTACCCTTGTCATTTCACTAGTTCAGTTTGCAATGAAAGGTTTTTGTCCATGAACATTTGGCAAATCTTACTTAGAAATTAAAAAAGAAGGATGTACGTTTTCCTATAGAATTCATGTATGAACAGTGTGTCACTGCTGTTGGATGTAAAAATGTATATAAGCCATTTCATTCACTTGATTACATTTCTGAAGTATAAATAAAAAATCTGATACTTTTGGACCCATTTATAACCCCTAGGATTTTATTCTTTCGGAGAGACTATCTTCCTTGCCAGAACCAAGTCATAAATTTGTGTACACATATCCCACAAATTGTTTAAATCATTTCCTTAGGAATTGAGGATTCATAAACCAAACCATACTCAAGTTCAATCAATAAAAACGGGTCTGTTTGTCAAATACATTCCATTAAAAACTACCTTCAGGTTCAAATTGGCTTCCACACATAATCATCTCATGGTCTCATGTTTTTACTCTAATAGAATTTGACATTTAAATTCTAAATTTAAAAGGGAGGGGGTGGTCCATGATGAGTTTCCTGTTTTTAACTTTTTCATTTAATCTGTTCTTTTTGCCTCCAAGTATCAGTCACATCCATGGTATCCTGCCCTGATTCGGGAGAATGTACAAGGAAAGTGTAAGTAGCTTTCTAAGGTGAAGCTTCTTAGGCCTCTAGGGATCAGACCCAGATCCTTCTCAGTGGACAAGACAAGCAAGCTATGGCCTTTGCAGCAGGAAAGTTTGCCTTTTTCTTGAACATCAACATGCATTTCTAAATCTCCCATAATCAGAAAAAAAAGGAAATGTATGTGTTGAGTATATTTTTACTTTATGCATAATTTACTAGTATCTGTCATCCCAATGAAAGAGTACCTTGACTGAGGAGTTTCCACAGGATAAAAATTGTTTTAAAAGAAATGTGACCATGAGATTAATTTTTTGAAGCTTAGGGTTCATTTTTCACTATTGATTATTGAAAGTAAATGTCCCAACCCAGTGTATTTTGTTAACTTAAGACTACATTCCCATGCAGAGCAGAGGTTAACATAAAGAAGAAAAGGAAACGAAAAGAAATTTTTAACAGTGCTCCCACTCTGACCAGACATTTGAAACTTGACTAGTTACATGATTCTCTTCTCAGTCACCTGCAAATTCTCTTGTGTTCAGTTTAAGAGGATCTGGGGAGACTGTGGAGAGGAGCTTACATGTTCCTATAATAGCGCCTGGGAAGCTTATGGGAGGGAGAGCCCCTAAGTCACCATTATCTTCCTTTCTTTGGAGGCAGCCCAGAGCCCTAGAGCCATGAGGCATGTGATAGGTGGGAAGGAATGAAGCTTCCTTCTTACTTCTCCTTTAAATATATTTAAATGACACTATAGAAAATGCAGTTAATAAAACTGGGCTTCCTTGGTGGCTCAGCTGGTAAAGAATCCACTTGCAATGCAGGAGACCCTGGTTTGATCCCTGGGTCAGGAAGAACCACTGGAGGAGGGCATGGTAACCCATTCCAGTATTCTTGCCTGGAGAATCCCCATAGACAGAGGGGCCTGATGGGCTGCAGTTCATGGGGTCACAAAGAGTCGGACACAACTGAGTGACTAACACTTAATAGAAAATGCAACATTTAGAAGTTACCAATCCTCTTTGATCAAATGTGCTGAAAAAGGAGACGTTATAAAATTAAAAAAAAACATTTCTGCTAATAGAAAGTTATTATGATTATATATTCACCTATCCTCCACAAGCCAAAAAATTAAGCATATTTGGGGGAAAGAAAAACAGGAAAATTGAGATGAGCAACAAGCAGAGAATCCTTGCACTTGAACTCTGCACTGACATTTAAATGTTCTACTCAACGCCCTTCATCGGAGAAAGGACCTCTGCACAGTAATCCATAAGAAATCAAATCAACAGAACCTCAATAGAAACATTTCATCTGGAGGCATTAGTCCTAGATGTTAAAAGTCTTAGAACAATAACAAAAGCTTGCTGCAGATGCCATGCATTTATTTAGTTTTGGCCTCTTTGGTAGTAGAGATAAGCTCAAAGTTAATGAAAAGGAAAAAGTTGCAAAAAATTTATTAAATCATTTTACAAATCAAACTGGCTTCCCTATCAGCCATGAAAAGCTATGTGAATCTCATGAAATAATCCCATATCTAGGTTATCTCCAATTCCTGAAACCTGGTTCTCATGGCTATGTTCCCATTGAATGTCAATTTAATATTCATTCTGAAGCAAAATCAGTTCTCTTTGGTACTGGCAATATTTATTTCCCTTGCCTTTTCCCATCATTTTAGAAATAACCTTATAGTAATCTCCACCATAAAATGGAAATACTTCATTAATATTCTTCCCTGCATAAATTGAAAGCTGTTATTAATGAATAATATATATCAGTCATTTTGCTGAAGGTGCCATCTTAGGCAGATAATTATGACTCTACTAATTTTCTAACAGGGATATTCTGGAAGTACAACTGTTATCCCAGCATATAGAAACATCATTGGGTCACTTTAAGAGCACATATGATACATAAAATTTGAGAGATGGTCATATTGAGATCAGATCAGCCTCTAAAAAGAGGCTTCAGTCCTTTTAGAACAAGTTAAATGACATGTCAGGTTTATTTCTAAGAAACCTATTCAAAATCAGGAGGAAAAAGCTTTTATATTATATGCTCACAACTTCAGAAATTATGGCTTGAACAAAAGAGAATTTATTTTCTACAACTCTAGTCTCAGGTAAGCCATGATATTGAAGCCCATTAGGAGTAAATACCTGAATATGGATAATAAGGCCATATCTTCAATTCAGGTAAATGTGCCATCTCCAGCTAGTGACTTTTGCCTTGAGAAAAGTAAACGTGGTAGGACATAAGGTTCACAGATTTGCCAATCCTCATTTGTTTCCTCAATGGCAACGAAGTATGAGAAGTGTTCACATTGTGAGCCAAAAACCTGAGAGCATTATTGGTGTATAGAATCTAGAAGCTGAAGATAATTCCACACTGGAAACTTTGGTGCTAAAATAGTTTAAATGAAAAGTGCCATTGGTGAGACTATTACATTTGGTAAATTTTGATTAGTAAATACGGATCTCTGTGCTTGGTAGGCTCTCACAGTAGAACTTTCTACCTTCTTACTTTTCTTCCACTAGGACATGGGTTTTTTAAGTCAACTGGTCAGGACCAAGGTGAAGATGCTAGATGGGAAGTTTGATTTCATTGTGGCTCTCAATGTTATCGCCCAAACGTGTTATTTATATTCAAAAGGTAAACTTCTTTCCACCCACCTCCCCTTCCCCAAAATGACATGATGTTATAAGGACCTCACAAAATTCTTCATCCTTCAGTGAGGATTAAATTTCTAATGGGGTAAAGAACTGTTGGAAGAGAGCCTGCTCTAGGACTCAGGAATTGTGTAAACCTTACATAAAATAATCACATAACTCTAAATAACAGTACAGCTAAACAGACTTGAGTGACTAAGGGTTGAACAAGGATAACTCAAAGAATATAATCAAAGGTAATTCATTTTGGTCTCTTACTGCCTTCTTAAACTTTAACAGGGCAATCTGCTGTGCCAGATTAGAATTTATGCAGGTTCTATGGTGTATCAGCTCACTCTTGAATAATAAACATTGGTATTGACCTTTGACATCATAAAATGCCCTAATAAGACATTTAGAACGTAGTCCCATGTTTTAGTTGAAACTCTGAACTTGACTTTGGGTGACACCTTCTACCCAACTCTAAATCAGATTTGTGACAGGTTGGAGCCAGGCTGTGGAGACGACGGTCCTTCTCTTCTGCTTTGTTGCCCTGCCCATCTCCCCATTCACGATTGCACTGTCTGGTCAGCAGGGTCACAGTGGAAACGTTCTCACAGCCATTTCCCAGCAACAGGCCGGCAGGACCAACCCAATGTCTCCAGTAAAGTCACTAACCATTCTCTAACTCTCCCAGCTGGGAGTCAGGCTTGAGTCCAGTTAGAATTACTTTTCTCAAGTGTGGGTCAGGCACCATACCTTTTGGCCTCTCAATTTCAGAGAACATATTCAGAAGTTCTTAGCATAATCTTCTGCAGAAAGCCCTCTAACTAGGCTTCAGCTGAGAAGGCAGCAGCCTTCCCATCCCGGAAGAGGCAACAGTCATCTCCGCCCAAAATCTCTTTACCAATCTCTTGATGAAAACTTCAACGTGAGCATCCTATTAGAGGAGCACATTAGAGACTGGATACACTTTCTAGGACAGATATTCCTAATTCAGGAGCTGACTGCAGAAAGAAGAATGCCCATTCCTGAACTCAGGTGAGAGCAATCAGTGCTAATCCACCACGTGTACCAGCTGCCCGCGGATGCCGAAATTCCAAATTCCTGTCTGCAGGCGCATAGGGTTTCTCTCCCAAACTCTGTGGGTCTCCGCTCCTCCTCGTGCTTCTTGCCCTCACAGGGATACAGGAAACAAATAAGGAAAACTTCCTCAGGCATTGTCTAGCTTTGCGTCAAGTCAATTTCCAGGAGGGCCGAATTTTAAATTTGAAGATGCTGAGCACCAGAGGAATTAAGAATACAATCGTCTTGTATCCAATGTCATAGATAGCTACTTAAAATCTCCTGGACAGAGTTTGCAGATATATATTTTGAAAATCTTACTCTCAGTATTTATTTCAAGTCTTTCGGTAAATTTTAGAGTTTAAAAAAATAGAAGAAGAAGAAGAAGAAGAAATGAAATGGCTCTCACTGCTGGAGCGAGGCGGAAGGATCACGGGAAGAGGGCGCCGGCCTCCCCGGCCTCCTCTAGGAGGGAACCTGTAGGTGCCCACACACCGGCTGCCTGTCGCTTAGGCCGACGGGGCAAGACCAGCAAATGACCCTCCTTCAGTCTGGATGCCTCTCCTTTAGCCGCTTGTGTGTTGGACCCTGGAGCAGGTGAGTCTGCGAGCAGACGCGAAGCCCTTCAAGAGCTGTCTCAGTTCATTGTGGGTCCATGGATGCCAGAGGCGTTGGCTTGCTTTCTTTCTTTTTGATTTTTCCTTCCCTGGGAGGCAGCATTTTAAAAAATATTTTCATTTACTGATTTATTTGGCTGTGCTGGGTCATAGTTGCAGCACACAGGGTCTTCCATCTTTCTTGTGGGACATGTGGGATCTAGATCTGGGACTAGAGAGCAACCTGGGCCCCCTGCATAGGTGCAGGGGGTCTTAGCCATTGGACCACCAGGACAAATCTGCTGGTTTTCAAAGATGGATTTTTGTAGAGTTCTCTCTCAACTGCAGGTCTGAAGAGCCTCTGCCCAGGGACTATTTTCGGAAAATTCTTATGTCATCTTACTTGATGCTTGCAAGCAGCCTGTGATATGTGAAATTTACCCATTTATCAGATAGAGGCTTCAGAGTTGGAAAGGTCTATAGTGACATCACTCATGTTGCAGAATTAGAAAAAAACAAACAACAACAACAACAAAAACTAGATTCAAATGTAGAGCTTTGATTTTTCCACAGCTTCTTACATGTGAAGTGTGACTTTGGTTTTGCATGTGGAGGCATTTTAAGGAGGGAATAATAAATCCACATTGAAGTTAAAATTCTGAAGTGCTAAAGTTACCTGGATTACAGAAACATAACATGTAGTATCTGCAGAAAGTGATTGCAAGAACAAGTGTTTTGAGACCTAATTTCTGTATTTTTACAACAGACGTGGCTGTTTTCAAGTTTTTTTGTGGTCTGCTTAATTTTTCAAATGAGTGAAGACAGTAACATGGATATATTTTGTTTATTTGACCCCCAGTGTGTTAATGGGCAATACCTTTGAAATTAGCAACACAATGTGGAAATCTTAGTGGAGACTGTGATAGGTTATCAGAAATATTTGGAGCCTGTAGTTTATTGCTATTTTTTTAGACATTGAGTCTCATTGCGTGCAATTTCAGGTGACTCAGATATTAAGCCAATAACCTGTCAAAGGCCTCCTTGAAGAAATGTTTCTCAAAGTCAGGGACTCCTTGTCTTGTTATCAATTCTCGATACTAACTGTGGCTAGTACTCAGAGGTACTCAGTACAGTTAATCACATTTAAATAGAGTGCTTTAAAGCAAACATGTAGGCTTTTTTAAAAAATCAAAATATGTTTTATTACTAAAACTTCTTTTATTATCCACTGTTTCTTTTCTCCTTGTTATCTATTTTATGTGCTGTCTGGAGGTATAATAAACCTTGGATTAGTTGGCTAGCTTAACTGAAAAATGTTTTGAAATGAAAAGTTAAAAAGCAAAACAAAATATATTGAAAACCATTTCCATTCCAATTTCTTCTGTTAGTTCAGTTGTAAGAAATGGAGAACAAAAGCATTACCAACCAAGGCTTTTAGCGGAAACATAATTGCTTACATATCCAAATACATCAGCCAAGTTTGCTACACGCGATTAGGCAGCCAATTGTGTTGAAAATGTGCTTGCTCATTCAGGAGACCACACCCCAGGGTTCACTTACTTACATCCTCAAGTTGGGTTAACACTAGCCCATTCTCATTAGCCACTTCTTGGAAAATATAATGGGGCCACCAGTAGTAAGAATCATTTGGGTCCAGATAAAAGACCTAATGTCTTTAACTAACCCCACCTTGGTTAGGCCAGGTAAGTTTCCATCCAGTCTTTCCTAAGAACTCAAGTAGAGTCATTCTATCAAAGGATGCCAGTAATTAATGAAAGTCGTATGCCAGGCATTGTCAAAAGTGCATTATGTTTAAAAATGTATAATGTCAGAGAAGTGGATCAAATTCTACATTTTTAAAAAAAGTTTACATGTCACCTAAAAATAGTTCAATCTAAAAGAGATACAGGGTCATATTGTGTCTCAGATACGTTTCCCTATTATTGTTTCTCTACCTGAAGTTAATTTAGTTTTCAATTCTCAGGAAAATGTGTTGGTGACTTGGAAACCTAGCTTTCCTTGTGTTGAAATTCTTTTCTAACCATAACACCAATTTTTATTTTGAAATGGTCTTAAATATGGCGCAGCTATTATACATTCCTTAATTTCATGCCAAATATCAAAGTAAAGCAAGATCATCTTTTTCTTAGTTTTTCCCCTGAAAGTGTAGAGAGAAATATTTCACAATAGCTGTGCTTTAGGTATTCAGAAAACCCAAGATGACAGGTGAAGGTAACTGTCCCATTCTTTGGTTGACTAGAATTTACTTATGCAATAGCCAATTACTTAACACCTCATCGTTTAGGATCAATACAGAAGTGTTGGGATCAACTATGTGTTGAAAGTTAGTTCTCCTAGGATAATAAATGCTAAAAGTTCTCATTGCCAGCAGGCGACCACATAAAATGTAGACAATGAAACCAAGGTGCTAGCTAGCCAACTAAGTCTAGCATGTCTTCCACTTAAGCAACAACTTCCTTTTTAAATTTTTTCCTGGACTGTTTGATTTCCTGTCACTACCCTGGACAAAGCTGAATGCAAAACTACACATTTGCATGTCAAGCTGACTGTTGGTTTCTGTATTAGTTTGTTGCTGCTGCTCTAATAGATTAACACTAAGTCAGTGGCTTAAAACAGCACAGATTTATTGTCTTATATCTGCTCAAAACAGGTCTCAATGAACTAAAGGGTATCCACAGGGTGGTGGTGTCTTCTGGAGACACTAGGAGAATATTTATTCTCTCATCTGTAATAGCTTTTAGAAGTCTCTCACAGTCCTTGGCTTGTGGCCTTCTCCCTCTATCTTCAAGCAAGCAAAAATAGATCAAGTCCTCACATCACTCTGTCTCCTTCCACTTATAAGTATCCTTGTGATTATACTGGATAATACACGTATTAAGATAATCTAGAATAGTCTCTATATTTTAGGTGTAGCTAACTGTCAACCTTAATTCCATCTAGAGCCTTTGCTGTAGAAACTAACAAACTCACAGGTTCCTGGAATTAGGATGTAGACACCATTATTTTCCCTACCAGAGACTCATTTGTTTCGACTGATAAAAATTAAATATTTTCAACTAAAATTTCTGAAAGCCTCCTATAGACAGTAAAGAGGAAAACATTTCTCCCAGCCAAGTCCATTTGTTGCTCATACCATTATCTTTAAATGGCTCTGCTAGTAGCAGACAGATTTTTGAGATTCAGTGATCTCTGGTTCCATATTGTCTGTATTCTAACTTCACTGAGCCCCTTTCCTCCCCACTTGCCTTTGTGTGGGCAGTGCAGCTCTGCTCTCAGTAACGAGCCCCTCTGCCACAGAGCAGACCTTTTGAAGAGTACCTACTTTTCATCATGCCAAAGTATGAGCTCACACACGTTCATACTTGCCTTTGTTCCCTCCAGGCTTCCATACCTCATGAGTTGCCTCTTTGCTTTCAGGGGGAATCAAGGTAGCAGACCTCAACAGCATTCTGTTTCAAGGGTTGAGGAGAGGCAGCAGAGAGGGGATTTAGGTTATATCCAATGACCACCTCTTTCCTGGGTTTGCCCTCACAGCAGCTGGAGGGCTTGGAGGTGCTAAGCCCTCTGATTTAGAACTACACAGGTCTGAAGGCTGAGCATTTTCTATGAAGGGCCTTCATCTTTGGAATTCCCTCTCCAAGGCTATTGACCTACATGGCCTGAAGTAAATTCTATCTCACTAGTAAAGTGGATTTCACAGTTAATGTGGCCGAGCTGATTTGGATTATTTATTTCCAATGTCAGCCACAGTTGTAGAACTCTCAGATGTGTGCAGGAATTGAATGCATCTTTAGAAATCTCAGGAACGAATAACACTCTCTGAGACGCGAGAGGGATGGGTTGTAATCTTCCTTTTGTGTTGCCTGTGACTTGCTCTAATACCAAATCGCAACCTATCCTCTGTGGTTATTTCTTCCATGTTGTGTTTTGTCAAGCTAACCTACCTGACCCATTCCTATGTTTGATTACTTGACAGCAAATGAATGACAGAAAATGTAAATAAAGCACATGGTATATCTGCATATCAAGCCAGCTGTGCTGGCCTGTGTGGGGGACTGGAGTAGGGTGGACCCGAAGGAAGTTATTAGCTCTCCAGCAGGGGCAAAGAGAAAAACCAGTTCTGTCAAACATGAATGCTGAAACAAAAGGAAATCACCCCGTCCCACATGCTCTGGGCTGAATCTGCCTTCCTGGGGTCTTATTCTGGTTCAGAGATAGCGCTGTCCTTGAAGTGCTCTCTGTTAAGTGACACTAGTCCATGGTATCAAGTAGTGTTTAAAATACCTAGATTAAAAGCCTTCTGCATTTAATGTGTCAGCTCCAACAGGTATATACACCAAAATGAACTTGCAAATTTCATTGAAGCTTTATCCTCTAGCCCAGGCTAGTCCCTGATGTCACCGTTTCCACATTCCTGACAAAGAATCTTTTACTCTAACCAAGTTCCCGCTCACAGTTGGCAGCTGGCCCATCCAGCGGGGGAAGGTGACTTTTGTGGTGTCCTCACTGTGCAGGGGTGCAGGTTAACACATCCTCCTTGGGCAATGAGGGGACTAATATTCTGTGCTTTGTTCAAAGCTCTGAAGGATCAATGTATGACATGTGATACTCGAATTGATGCTATTCCTGTCCTGAAAGGGAACTCCAGTTCCCTTCCAAGTGGAAGAGGTGAGGGGATTTGACTCTTGGCTCAGTACTGCCTGAGTAAATACTTTTTTACATCAAATTTCAGCCTAATATGGTTTGAGGTTTCAATTAAAAAAGGTAGGTAACAGGTATTCTTATAGATTTTTGCTAATATGAAATAGATTATGGGTTTCAGGTACATTTAGACCAAGCAGTGCAGCTGGTTTTTTGTTTTTGTTTTTTTAAATAAATTCAGTAAGTGTTCAACAGTATGTGGCCAGTGTGTTCATTAGCCTGGCCACCATCTCACAGGGAGCCCACTTCCGGTCAGGGTGCTCTTGGAAAAGTCCTGGCAATTGTTGCATCACCAGCAGAATTTGTGCACTTAAGAGGTGGTGTATTTGTAGACTCCATAACTCCTACCAACTGAGTAGAATGGGTACAATTGATTTGACACAGGAAATAGAAGCATTGGTCTCAGTGTCCAGCTCTGCTGTTCTCTCCTGAGCCTCCACATTAGAAGAAAGTGGGCCTATGAATACAATAGTAGGTGATGTGGTCAATGACGGCTGAACTCAGAAGCAAGTTCAAATTGGACCTGCTCAACTGAATGAATCTGCTCACGGCCCAGCAGTGAGTTGAAGGTCCTCGTCTTAGGGGACAATTCTCTTCTTCAGGAGCCAAAGAGAATGGTGACTGTCCAGGCTGTTCTCAAAGCTTGGACCAGATGGGTCTGTGGCTCATATACCTGAAGAAAGCCATTCAGTATACACTGAGGCCTGATGGACTAAATAGCACAGGATTGCTTTGACGTGTCTTTCCTCAGCTTTATTGAGATGTAATTGGCAAGTTAAGTGGTAAGATATTTAAAGTGTAGAACATGATTCACTTGCACATTGTGAAAGGATTCCCTCGCTTAAATAACACATCTGTTGATTGTTTTGTTTTGTAGCCTAACCCACCAGTCCCAGTTCAGTCCACCCATGATACTGTGCCTTTGCTCACTCTGGCCCCTGCCACGTGCTTACCCAGTGCCTGGTCACATCTCCGGTTCATCAGGTCACATGTAGCTGAACTGACATGCTACTAAGCATGTGCAAAACATGTCTAAATCACCGTTTAGGACTTTATTTCTTGTTAATTAGCAAACTTTGGCTTTCCGTGGTGACCAACCAACTTTTTTTTTTTTTTTTAAGAAAGCGTTCATCTTATGTATACAAGACTTACAAGAATAGCCTGGTATGCTGTTGGCTTTGTCCTGGCAACTAAAATCAGTCCCCAGCACTCATCAGGGTATCTGGCTCTCAACTGACACTACTGTATGTAATCCACTTCTATGTTTTATGTAGAGAGATTTTGGTATGTCCTGGGGTCATGATGAATCCAGAACCATGGTTTGAAACATGTTCTATTAACGCCACAGTCTCTATTTTCTGCCTTGACAAGTTCCACCATACACACGGTGCTCTCCACAGAAAGGAATCATAGTCTTCATTTTAACCTTTTTTGTGTGACTAGATCCCCCTTTTACTTGAATCATGTTGCAACTCAAGTTTTCCTCTCTCATATCTTTTAACTTCCTTTGCTTTTAACGAGGTTCTGACAACTGGGTAGTATTTCTACAGTGGTCTCATTAGTATCCGGTTCAGAACTGGAATAATTTTCCCTGGTTTTTATTCTCTACATGTATTTATTTTATCTGGAATACTTTATTGCATTATCTTATTGTAATTAGACATTGGGCTAAAGCTTAGATATTTTCTCCTCCATAATTTTGGGACCCTTGCTTGCATCTTTGTCAAATTATCATTGAGAATGCAGTCAGGAAGAGAGATTTTGTCCTTAGCTTTCTCCACCTTTCTCCATGTGATTTTGCTGACCAAGTCATACTTGATTTAATTTCCCATTGTACATTGAAATTAGCTGCAACTCCCCCACAGTCTCCATTCACCTTCTAACCCCCTAAGGCTGTCTCTTTTCCTGTAGTACGATTCTACAGTTGTTCAAACGGAATGAATCAGGTTGTATCTACACAAATAAACACTGGGCTGGGAGCTAAACTGCAGGAAGAAGTTCTGAGATATAGATTTTAATTTGAAAACGGACACCATCTCTTTCTCCTTGGATCTTGACTGGGGAAGCAAAAGCGGCATGTTTCCTGATTGTGTTTTTCACTGCATCCAATTCAGATCTACCTGCTCCATTTTGGCATCCTTGTTTTGTTTTGTTTCCCCTCTAGTTTCATGTGATGACTCCTAAGTACTGGGGTGAAATCTTTAGGTTAAAGCATACAGCTAAATTTGGCATGCATAGGACTTACTGACAAATCACCTCGATTACCACAAATGTACAGCTATTGGCAGTGGATTGAGTTTTCAAAAAATATATTTGAATAAGATAAACAGCAGCCTATTCTCAGTAGAAATTTTTCCTTAAAGGAATCTTTTAGTGAATGTAACTGTGATATTAATACGCATCCTAATGGCAGGAGGGCTTCCTGGTGGCTCAGTGGTAAAGACTCCATCTGCCAGTGCAAGGAGATGGCAAGAGACGTGAATTTGATCCCTGAGTAGGGGAGCTCCTCTGGAGAAAGAAATGGCAACCCATTCCAGTATTCTTGGCCATGGGCAGTTTGGTGGGCTGCATTCCATAGGGTCACAACAGACTCCCACATGACCTCGTGACTGAACAGCAACAACCAAGGGAGGAGTCTTGCTGGCCCCTTGGATGTGCACCCCTGTCGGAGCCCACATCAGACTTTCCGGAGTCAAGGGTGTCTGCCGTGAGGGCACTGAGACATGTAATTACTACTTCTCTTTCCCCCAAATACTTTGAATGACTTTATAGAAGTCCAGAGAATAATAAATTCATAAAACTATTACAATTCAGGGTTGAAGAAAGGGAGTAGATGGACATAGCTGACCAAAAATGAGTGTCTGGAAAGGGTTATGAGGGATAAATCATAACGGAGAGAATGATAAGTTATGGGTCAAAGGAAACAAAAGCAGTTTTACATAGCAGTTTCCCAGAGTTGGTAGATAAGGAAAATGGAACTGAGAGAAGGGGTGGAAACCACGACCGGGACTGAAGCATTAGCTGCAGAATGTCTGCAGCGGCCCGTGCTGCCCACACTCATCTCTAAGCCTGCTTCTGTTGCGGTGCTGTGGATCCCCAGATTGAGAGCAGAAAAATAGCCTCTGGTATAATAATCTACCAACTGTTTCTATCACATGACTTTTAGGAAAAACACTTTCTCAGTCTAGCTCAGATACACTTAGTTTTCTGAATTACATATTTGTATGCTGTACTAATGTATCATCAGTTCAGTTCAATTGCTCAGTGGTGTCAGACTCTTTGCGACCCCATGATTCGCAGCACACCAGGCCTCCCTGTCCATCACCAACTCACGGAGTTCACTCAAACTCTCGTCCATTGACTTGGTGATGCCATCCAGCCATCTGATCCTCTGTCGTCCCCTTCTCCTCCAGCCCCCAATCCCTCCCAGCATCAGAGTTTTTTCCAATGAGCCAACTCTTCGCATGAGGTGGCCAAAGTACTGGAGTTTCAGCTTTAGCATCATTCCTTACAAAGAACATCCAGGGCTGATCTCTTTTAGAACGGACTGATTGGATCTCCTTGGAGTCCAAGGGACTCTCAAGAGTCTTCTCCAACACCACAGTTCAAAAGCATCAATTCTTTAGCACTCAGCTTTCTTCACAGTCCAACTCTCACAGCCATACATGACCACTGGAAAAACCATAGCCTTGACTAGACAGACCTTTGTTGGCAAAGTAATGTCTCTGCTTTTGAATATACTATTAGGTTGGTCATAACTTTTCTTCCAAGGAGTAAGCGTCTTAATTTCATGGCTGCAGTCACCATCTGCAGTGATTTTGGAGCCCCCCAAAATAAAGTCTGACACTGTTCCTTTCCACTATTTCCCCATCTATTTGCCACGAAGTGATAGGACCAGAGGCCATGATCTTCGTTTTCTGAATATTGAGCAAACTTTTTCACTCTCCTCTTTCACTTTCATCAAGAGGCTTTTTAGTTCCTCTTCACTTTCTGCCATAAGAGTGGTGTCATCTGCATATCTGAGGTTATTGATATTTCTTCTGGCAATCTCGATTCCAACTTGTGTTTCTTCCAGCCCAACGTTTCTCATGATGTACTCTGCATATAAGTTAAATAAGCAGGGTGACAGTATATAGCCTTGATGTACTCCTTTTCCTATTTGGAACCAGTCTGTTGTTCCATGTCCAGTTCTAACTGTTGCTTCCTGACCTGCATATAGGTTTCTCAAGAGGCAGATCAGGTTATATAATACAAAATAGAAATTCTTAAAAAGATGAAAAAAATTTCAAATAGAAATCCTAATACAAGCCTCCTTCAATTAATATTATAATCCATTTCTGAAAATGAGATGTTCTGTGTAAAAATATTAATCATGAGAATATCTAATTGTTTAACTGAGAATAATTATAATGTATCAACTCAAAGCTTCCAACCAATTTCTTAAAATGTAACTAAAACATAGTAAACTAACTACATATAAGTAATAAACTCTTAAAAATGTAGAAACCTCAAAATAGCACTTCCTAATATCTGAAAGATATAGTTAACTAGCAAATAGCTGCTTTTAGTACAGTAACATATACTCAACTTCACTCTATAGATGCTCTTTCACACTTAAAAGTTAAAAAAAAATCTATGCATGAGTCTAAGATTTTACCAATTATAATCAAATGTATCTCAAGACATTTCCATCATTTGGTTTAAAATGCATTGAGTTTGGGGGATTTAAATATTTTTTCTGAAAAATATTGGCCCCAAAAATGTAGTATTGAGAGAGATGAATGTTTCTGGAGACTGGATATTAAAAGAGGCATTTTGCCAGAAAGTATTAACTGAGGAGACTGTACCTCTCTTTTCTTCTATAATCTTGAGAGAGCAACTTGTATTCACTGAGGTGAAGTCAACCACTTTACAGGCTCCCTCTTTCTAAAGACACAAGGTGGTCTACCAGTGAAGCTACTGTTAGAGTTGTCATTTCAGATCAGGGCCTTGATCTTTTTAGTACTGGTTAGCCTAGAGGGTAACCGTGCGCCCTCAGGTGAAGTCTTGCCCACATACTCCAAACCGGCAGTAAATTCTCTCTTTCTAAGAAGAATGTGAGTCACACATAGAACTCATGACAGCCAGTGACAATGACCTCAGTTGGTCATTCATTCATTCAATCAAGTGCATGAAACCAAAACCATGCCTTAGCAATCACTTGAGGACAATTGGCAGCATAAAAAGAAAGAGATGAGTGAGTAAAAACAGTAAACTTTAGACAATGAATGCCTCAGGGAAGAAAATAGTGTTTTGTTTTTTTTTTTAAATTACTATCCTATAGAGAGTGAAGAAAATATAGTATCCATTTAACAAGAAGAGACTGCTAAGAAAAAGATCAATCAGCATTAAGAGAATTGATGAAAAAGCACAACTTATTTTAAAAAATCAGCAAAAAGGTTAAAAGAAAAAGTGAATCATACAGAATAAAAGGGAAAAGAGGAAGAGACAGAGATGTAAAATGAGAAAGAAGTTTAAGGGCATAGAAGATAGTCCAAGAAATAATAGATGAAATATTTATGTGTAATTTCTTGTATATTAAAATACTGAGAGAATAGTTTAGAACTGTTTTGCATTTGTTCAATTGAACAGGGAAGGGAGATGATTTTTCTTGATTTGAACTGTAAATCTTGCAGGACAGAAGCCTGCTGCTGCTGCTAAGTCGCTTCAGTCATGTCCAACTCTGTGTGACCCCATAGACAGCAGCCCATCGGCTCCCTCGTCCCTGGGATTCTCCAGGCAAGAACACTGGAGTGGCTTGCCATTTCCTTCTCCAGTGCGTAAAAGTGAAGTTGCTCAGTCGTGTTCGACTCTTAGCGACCCCAGGGACTGCAGCCTACCAGGCTCCTCCGCCCATGGGATTTTCCAGGCAAGAGTACTGGAGTGGGGTGCCATTGCCTTCTCCAAGGACAGAAGCCTAAGGAGTCATACTAAGAGGGTGAAGGAGAAATTACGAAAGAAGACAGACAACTTTTTCATTTTTTCCATTGTTTCTGTGCCTACTATTAACCCTCAAGTTAGTGAGGAATATTCTAATTTCTAGAGAAAAGTATTCCATTCTATAGTCTGAGGAAGAAACAGAGCTGTTGAGGACAAACCTAGCAACCTGTGCAAGGATTTCATTTGCTATAAAGAAACCAGGATTTATTGGTGCGGGTCAAAGTCGAAGGCATTTCATGGTAGATATATTTAATCAGAAATGTGCTCACTAATGTTCCAGGTACCCATTTAACTCTCTGCTTGGTCACCTTACCATCTCAGTCTCTAACCACTATTATCCAGGAAGGATGATTTAGCTCTCTGTTGTGGAGGAGAAATTTCTCTGGCGTTTGACAAGATAGTGTAGGGCCTGAAGGGCCTGTTCTATAAAATATCACGGACCGTGCAGATCATAGTTCAAGGAGCAGAGTGTGATGGACTAAATGCCAGACATGCAGGAGTCTGCTCACATTTGGAGCAGTTCCAGTCTGGCCGTGCTGGTCCTGGGTGGCATCCTGGAAGGCGGAATATCCCTGCAGAAGCAGAGCAATTCCAGGATAGGCCTGGAAGTCTAAGTGGGCCTGAGACTTAGAGACCACCCAAAGTTGTTTATGGTCATTGTAAATTATGGGAGGGTCCAATTTAATCTCCTGAAGGCCCCCTCCCCCACCAATAGGGCCACAACTGAAGGAGCCTTGAGATAAGACAGAAATATATGGCCGGCTAAATATGTGGTGTTTGTTCAATATTAGATTTCAGAAATTGTGCCACTTGAGAGATCTGAGTTTTCAAGTTCTCAGGAAACAAAATGTGTAATGTGCAGTAAGACTTATTTAAACCAATTGTTTTTGATACATTTATTTGAATAAACAATTAGAGCATTTTATTACCTATAGAGTAATTGTTACAAATATAATTTATGATCTACTCTTGCATATATTAATATAAATTATAAGAAATTAAGAAAGACTATCACTTCTATGTATAAACAGTATCCTAAGTTATGCTGTCTAGATTTGCTGGTATTTTAGGATTTGCCTTATAATGATGAATTTTTGCCACCCTAAACTTATTTGACTGGTTAATACAATGAGAATGTTTAATATTTTAAGGGAAAAATACAGCTTAGAAAGAACTTTAGTTTTAAAGCAACAGGTCTTACAAAAACATTATTCTAACTCCATAGTCCGATTACTCTATAATGAATAAATATGATGTTACATAGAAAACAGAAGCAATATCAGAATACTTCTGAGTATATAAAAATGAAAAAGTTGTAAGAACGGTATGAGATATATTGAATTGAGAAAAAATTATTATTCCAAACACTTTAATTAAAAGAAATATATAACAGATTAGCTTTGCCATTACTTTCAGTAATTTTCAAAAAAACCAATAAAAACTACATTATAATAATCTTCATATGTATTAATTTGTTAATTACATTTTACATAAATCAGTTTAAAACAGCTTAATTTGTTTAAGCATGGTAGAATTTCTAAGAATTCTACAAAAGAATACAAAGAATTACTCTCTAGGCTTGTTTAATTTCTGTGTGGTCCAAAAAGTATGTGACAAGTAAGTTAATACAGATAATTTATTTAATTATTCAGTGCCCATATATAGTTTTCAGATCTCTATCCTCTGAGTGCGAGTACAGCAAAGAAATCAGGTGTGAGAAAAGATATATAAAGTACATACTTTGCTCATATCTGAATTAAGATATGCCACAGTGTCATACCCATATTTTATTAATTATCATATTCATTTTCTTATTGCATGATAATTTTAGATAATCTAAAAATAATACATTTATATTGCATCTGCCTGAGAAAATGATTTGGGCAACTGATTTTCACCTGAAGTGAAAGTCCACACTCATTCTAAAGTCTGAGTCTATTATAGTAACTCGAATAGTGTTCTCTCAAAATTCAGGTGCCTCTGAACTTCAGAATGTGACCTTATTTTGATAGGGTCTTTACAGATATAATCAGATAAGTTGGATGGGGTCATATTGATTTAGGGTGGGCTCAAAATCCTATGATTGCTGCTTTTATAATTTAATAAAGTTTGAGTGCAAAATCTTTTCTATTAAAATTAGTTTCCCAATAGATACAAAGTCTTACTAATCTTGGTTATTCCTATTCTCAGTTTTGTTTTGCTTTGAGGTTTTTGTTGTTACTGCTTTTGTTTTGCTTTTGTTTTTGCCACATAACAGTCATTTCCTTATTTTGCAATAAAGCCCCCATGTTTCCTTTTGAGGAATGACCACCCACCCAGTAAATGAAATATTGCATGGACTGTCAGCAGGCCTTCCTCTCTCCTCTTTTCAAGGAATGGACATGAGAGCCAGGCTAAGCTAGTTGGATTCTGTATCCCAAAACTGAATCTTCAGTAGAATGGTACAAATGCAGAAAGAGGTTAGAGACAATTTATCCAAGTATTGGTGCCCTCAGTGTTTATTCTCTGAACACTCAGAAATCCCCTCATTCATTCCTTTTGTAGGCCTAGTTCTTTAGCTGACATTTCATCATTTTGTCAGCTACCCCAGAGCCTTCAAGTAAATTCAGATTCCTGTTGCTTGCACCCAACAAATCCTAAATGATATCTCCACAAAGTCTTGTTAGTTGTTCTGCATAAAATAGCTGCCCAGGGTAGAAGTCACAGTGTTCATGGAATCCACTCTGGCTAGTTCAAACAAAGAATTCCCAGGCGCTCATGGGAACTTTCAGAATGCAAAAGAAACACGCCCTAGTTTCTGATGCAAAACTGGCCTGGTGAGGAAGTTACTACCTCTCAGGCCAAATGGTGAACGCCAGATATATCGTTTGCAAATACTCTCCCCATTCCTTAGACTGCAGTTTCACTCTGTGAATTATTTCCTTTGCTGTACAGAAGCTTTTGTTTGATGTAGTCCCATTTGTCTAATTTTGCCTTTGTTGTTTATGCTCTTAGTGTTATATCAAAGAAATCATTGCCAAACCCAATGTCAGGAAACTTTCCCCATGTGACTTCTTTTAGAGGTTTTAACAGTTCAAAGTCTTGTGTTTAGATCTTTAATCCATTTTGAGTTGATTTTTGTGTATAGTAAAAGATAATCATCCAATTTCATTCTTTTACTTATAGGTACCCAGTTTTCCGAACACCCTTTTTTTAAAAAATACTGAGCTATATATCTTAGAAAGAATTAATATATCCAAAACATAAGGAATTCCTACAACTTCAATAGCAAAAAGCAAATAACCCTAAAAAAAGGGGAGGGGGGCAAAGGACTTGCATAGCTGTTTCTCCATGGAAGACATACAGATGGCCAGTAGGTATATGATGAGGCTCAGCGTCACTGATCATCAGGGAAATCCAAATCAACCACATGAGCTATCACCTTACACCTGTTAGGAGAGCTGATAAAAAAAAATCAAGGAAAGATAGCAAGTGGCAAGGACATAGAGAAATCGGAATCCTTATACACTTTTGGTAGAAATGTAAAGCGTACAGCTGCTATGGGAAATAACATGGCAGTTCCTCAAACAATTAAAAATAGAATTACCATTTGATCCAGCAATACCACTTCTGAGTACATAACTGAAAGAACTGAAATGGGATTCTTGAAGCGATACACACTCCCATATTCACTGCAGCTTTATTCATCATATCTAAGAGAGGGAAACAATATAAATAGCCACTAACAGATTAATGGGTAAAGAAATTGTGGCATATATATACAGGGGAATAATATCCAGCTTAAAAGAGGGGAATCCTGCCTGAAGGACATTATGCTAAATGAAATAAGCCTGTCACGAAAGGACAAATACTGCATGATTCTTCTTATATTTAAATACTTAAACTCATAGAAACAGAACATCGAGTTTTGGTACCAGGGGCTTGGGTGTTCTGTTGGGTATAAGACTTAAGTTACACAAGATGAATGAGTCCTAGAAACTGTCTTTACAGCAGCACCAGGACTGAATGCTGTACCGTGCTCTTCAATATTTGTTAAAAGTGTAGATCTCATGTCAGTGTTTTTATAGCAATAAAAAATAAGTGTCAGAAGTTTATTTTACTGTAGTTGCTCCTGCCACAGCCCCAATGCAACTGCTGCCTGAGGACTTCAACATAGTAACCACTAGAAAGCCCTTAGGGCGCTGCTGCCATCCAGGATTCTTTAGCCACCAGGACACGCGCGGCAGACTCAGGCTACAGGCAGCAGCTATTTTGTCTATTTGTCAAATGGGGATCTGACCCTACTGGTGAGGTAGGGCTCTCTCATATCATGGACATTTCCCCCATGAACAAACAAAAGAGCAAAGCTGTTTACAGAATGATGGGCAAATAAAAACAGGGAGCCACCTTGAATCTGACAGCTGTTCACTACATCAAACTTTTAGTAAATGGATTGAAAACAAAAGTGTGATAGATTGGAGGAATAGCCCCAGTTCTCTATCTCTCCGATATTGACTCCCTTGACGTATAACTCGGAAACATTTCCCACTACAGCATAAGTCCCTTGCCGTTCACTTGGGATGTAGCCACGTGACTCGATCTTTCCAGGATGTTAGCAGAAGTGATGGAAGCAGAGCTGTGAGAAACACGTATGTGACTAGCTTTGCACTCTGGTGCTTTTTGCCACTGGAATGAGAACATGATGGGCCACTCACGAGGAAGTGAGATGCATTGACAGTCCAATCAGAAGCAAAGCGGTTGGGTCAGATCAGTCTTTCCTCAGCTGACTTGGATGTGAATGTTTATTGCTGTATGAGACAGAGATTTGTGTTTTGGCTTTTTTTTTTTAATTGTTACACAGCAATTGCTACGTGTTACAAAGAATAAAACGATAAAATTTGACTAAGATTAACATTCTTTCGGAGGAGATCAGCCCTGGGATTTCTTTGGAAGGAATGATGCTGAAGCTGAAACTCCAGTACTTTGGCCACCTCATGCGAAGAGTTGACTCATTGGAAAAAAACTCTGATGCTGGGAGGGATTGGGGGCAGGAGGAGAAGGGGATGACAGAGGATGAGATGGCTGGATGGCATCACGGACTCGATGGATGTGAGTCTGAGTGAACTCCGGGAGATGGTGATGGACAGGGAGGCCTGGCGTGCTGCGATTCATGGGGTCGCAAAGAGTCGGACACGACTGAGCGACTAAACTGAGCTGATCTGAACATTCTTTCGGCACCCTCTCTTCTTCCTGTAAACTTTATTAAGGCAAACTTGAAGACACATCTCATATGTTGCATGGAAGACAACTTTCTGACTACTGTTGTTTAAATTGGGGTGTCAATTCTTGACACCATTCATGCTTCACATATGATGTACCTCTCTTTAAAAAAATAGATGAAGAGATGAAGGTTATTTTCTAGGCAGATCTTCAAAATTTGACTCATTATCTTCCACCTCATCCTCTACTTTGACCCCTGAAAAATTATCTTGTTTTGTCTTGGCTATTGCCCTGTGTTTAATCACACTACAAAAACAGAGACAAGTGGGGAAATCATTAGAAATCAGGATAAGAATAACTCAGTTCTACCTTATTGTTCCGTAAAACATGGTGACCTAATCCTAAGGTTTTTTTTTAGCTACTGTTTTGACTCACTGAGCTGTGACGGATTATGTCATCAGAAACTGGGCAATGACAGTGTTTCTCCAACACAACTTTATTAAATGGTACTAGAATAGGGTCTAATTAAGGAGACTGTGAAGTTTCAAATCTCATCATTAGCACCAGTCACCATATTGTTTGTTGAAGATGCTTTCTTTCTGCCCACTGGAGTGTATCCAGGTGAAAAAAAAAGGTCATTAACTATAACCCTTAAGATATATTCCTTATCCATCATCTTTTAACCTCAGTTGGAATTAGAAAATAACCATTTACAGGTCTCAAAGTCACTTGTGACTGCTCATCAGTGTTAAAATACTGATAGCTGATTGTGACACAGGCATTACAGAAAGACTGTCTTTCTATCCTGTCTTTGATCTTTTGAGATTTAATTAAGCTCAAGTACAAAGTATGATAGTGTCTGTAGAAACCCTCTGAATTACTCATCAATCAATATTTCTGGAAGAAGTTTGTCAGACATTATAGGAGATGTAGAAAATTTAGCAGTTGTATTCTCTATGCCAGAAGAGTTTATAATTTGGTGAAGGCAGCAAGATCAAAATATATAGAAAGTTAAATTGGATTGTGACAACGATTCTGGTCATGTCAAAGGTCAATTTATGATTAGAAGCCAACTTTATGACATAGATTGTCACTAGTCCTGTGGATTCAGGTAAAGGAAGGGACACTGAGTATGTGGATGATAAGGGAAGACACCCAGGAAGATAAGGACTTACACTGAAACTTGGAGGTTGGGTAGAGTTTGTTCGGTAAGGCTAAGGCAACAAATAGTGCAGTTGAGAAATGGCTTGTGCTTACTAAATAAAATAGTTTTATGACTCCCTGAAAAGCTATAGGAAAATTATTTAGGTTAATACAGGTTGAATTGGTAATTCAATAAAATCTATACTAAGCATTTCAAATGTTTACTATTCCATTACTTCTTATATTGCCTGTGTTAGTTTTCTAGGACTGTTATACAAAATATGCAGACTAGGGGGCAAGAGAAATTCATTTTTCTCACAGTTCTGGAGGCTAGAAGTTTAGGATCATGGTGCCAGCGAGTTTGGTTTCTTCTGAAGCCTTTTTCTCCTTGCCTTGCAGATGACTGTGTTCCTGCTATGTCTTCGTGTGGTTGACCTCTGTACACGCACACCACCAGTGTCTCTTTGTATATTCAAATTTCCTCTTCTAAGGACATAAGTTAAATTGAATTGGAGCCACCCTAAGGCTTAATATTAACTTAATCACTTCTTTAAGGCCTTGTCCTCAAATACAGTCATGTCTGAGGTACTGGGATTTAGGGCTTCACATATGAATTTTGGGAGAGACAGTTCAATCAATGGCACTATTTTTATCATTGATTACCAATCACATGTTGATAATTGGAGGAAAATATTAGCATTTCCCTCCATGAATTAAGACTACCAATGGGTATCATGCCCACCCTCACCCACTTTTCTCCCAGACCACCTGTTACTAAAGTCCTGTCTCTTCATCTCATTCTTCCTCTGCCCACTTCAGTCCCAAACACTCTAGACTTTTCTGCCACTACTTCCTTTATAAGAAAGCTACTCCACCTGACTGACTACTAGACCATTGCTTTACACTGGAATCTCCCATGGATCTTTTAAACTTGTATTGTTAAGCATTTTGTTTAATTGGTATGTGGGAGAGTTTTTAAAAGTTCTTCAGATGAATTCTAATGTGCAGCAGAGTTGATGAACCACTGATGTAGGAGAAAGGAAGAGTCATTTTGCTGTTAGGCAGTGTTGGGGATGTGAAGGTGAGGGGTTTGTAATGGTAATTCTGGTCTTGATGGAGTGTATTTTATAATCATAAGAAATGATCCTACTCAAATGAATAGAATCAAACCAAATGAGATAGTTGTTTAGAACATTCAGAAGGCACCAAATAGATGCTATGACCTCAAGGGAAGTGGTTAATGGTACTTTGTGTATTATTTCATAAAGGCATACCTAGTTAAAATTGGGAAATGTTGATCTCTATGTCCCCATAATCCCTCCCATAACCATCCTTAGTCAGAAAATTCTAGAATTGTTAGAGCAGGAACACAATTTTGGGATTCCTTCTGACTCCCAAACTGTGGGCTCTTGCAAATCAAAAGGGAAGGCCTCAAGAGTATGGCACTTTGACTTTTTACCACTAATATGGTAGAAAGTCAATAAAGGAAATATCAAATATCACAAGCTGAAACAAGTCCAAAGACTTCTTGCCCTGGGAGCCAAACCATACAAAGAGATTGTGTCATTGCTGTTGAGCAAAGGCCTTCAAAGGATCATGGCCATCACTGACCCCATCCAGCAGGACACTATCCATGCTCTGAGCCTCTCTTTGCAGGTGTTAACATGCCCCTTTAGATATTAACATACACTCTACTAATGCTCTGAACACTTAGAAGCCTGTCCCAAAACACAGTGGGTGGAGTTTTTAACCCTCAGTGAAAAAGTGTTGTCCAAGGGAAAGTCAATTTGGGAGAGTCAGTTGAGAAAAAAACTAAAAAGTATAGCCAGAGGAAATTGATCCTGAAACATCAGAGTCATTGTAAATAAGCATGCAATAACTATTTTCACAGGGGTCTTTGTACTGTTGTGTTAAATTTACTGAGCTATAGAATGATATTAAAAAAGTCTTCTCAGTTATATCCCCAAATTAATACGAACAAAATCAAACTGCCAATTACCCTAAATTATAAGAGCTGTTTTTAAATACACTTTTCCAAGGGCATTCATAGGTTTCAAGGAATTCTGATGTGCAGGCATAGATTCCTTACTATTTGAGCCACCAGGGAAGCCTGATGTAGGTAATAAAGGACAATTATTAAAACTTAAGAAAGGGCAATATTATTGGTGGGATTGCTTCTTTATGTCAAAACTTTATGTCCATGTGCAGGATCAGGATAGACTGCTCAAGTCACCTTGAGAATCTGTGTGTACTAAAAAGAAAAATGGAAGAATGTATTTCAGTATTTGAGTTCTGCAATTATTGTAAGCTGGCAAATATAATCAGCCTTCAAGTTGCCTTCTTTCCTAATTTCCAAACTGACAGTGGATAGTATACGCCTGGTTTTCCAGAAACCTAAAGGAACTCAGCAGCAATTTCAGTAGAAATATTAGTTAATAAGGTGATAGTGATGGGAAGAGAAAAAATGAAGATCATTATAAAATAGAAGTCTATAAAAATCATGCCATCAAACAAACCATTCTATTCATATTGCTAGCTTTTGATTTCTTATGCCCTAAGTTTCTGGGGCCACATCAGTATTTTTCAGGAGAAAATGTTCCCTGGGCTAGTCTTTATCATCATTTCTCCTTGGAAATATCTGACTAACTTCTGTTCAAGTAAAAATATACATAAGTGCAGAGGTTGGCCATGATGTTAAAATTCTGAATTCAAAGTCAAAATGACAAATTTAACTTTGAGGTTTACTTAGTGCTTTTAAAATTTTTATTAGGAATAACACTTCTGCCTGGTCCACTTCATTCAGGAAAAAGCACTGACTTCATCTACACTGCTCAGAACTAACTGCATTCCTACAAGTCCACCTTAGAAATGATTCATGCTTCAAACCTCCAGAACCACCATTCATTTCTTCCTTGAATCTATAGAGCTGTAGTGTGGCATCCACAGATCAAGCTCCTGAAATATCTCTCAATGCTCTGATTCTTCATAACCATCTTTATCTTCATTTAACTTAGAATGCTCATACGTTGCATTTTGAGTAGGGTTATCATTTGCTCTCCAGTGATCAGACCCTTGACACATTATTCATTGGTTGCTAATATAGTTTTCTTCATTTTCCCAAATTCACAGGTTATTTTTTTCTATTATAATTCAAATGTCCTTCCTGGAAAAGCAGATTTGACAATTCACAGCAAAGCCATCACCTCACACCTTCTAAGAAGAGAAGAGTATAGAACACACCACATTCTCTGAATAGTAAATGAGTTCAGGTTTTCTGCCGCTATTAATAGTTTTTGTTTTATCTTGAGGGAAACTTTGTACATCCTTATTAAGATATTCAGCATAAATGGCTCCCTGGCAACTATAGGTTTTCCTATCACTACATTAACCTTGAAACCTACCTAGCGATCAGAAAATAGCTTGCCCCTAAAGACAGCACCTGTTGGACACTAGGTACTAAGGATCGCTTACAAATCAATAGTCTATTTTGGAGTGAGTTTTGACATTTTGTGTTGCCTGCTTGGTGCCTTTTTACATGAACTCGTTTATAGTAAAAGTGCCATCAGATTACATAGTCATGTATTAGTTGGCCAAATCAATTTTCTAGTTAATTAAGCTAAATGTTAATCTAGTATTGCTTCAGCCCAGTGTGGAATTTTGCACTTAAACAGTGTTTTTTATTTCTTTGCCTGTCTTAGTTGCTCTGACTGAGGAAACATAAGACATTCCATGATGATGAAGTGCATTTTGGCAATGATAGATCATTTTATTCCATCTTCCACTTTGTTTTGCTCTATCTTGCAAACTCCTTCCATAATTCAGGAGCAGTGGGCTACTGTCAGCTCCTGTTTAATGCCATCCCTGGCAGAGCCTACAGGCCATCCGTACTCTGTTTTTCTGTCCTTGTCTAGCATTGTATCTCCACATTCCCATATTGTCTTATATGTTTTTAATTGTTATCATTTTGTTCTCCAGATTATAAGGTTAGGAAAGTCAATTCAGTGATAGTAAATAACTCCCTAAATCTCAGTGTTTTGACAGGACAAGTTTTTTGGGCTTTTTGTTGCCTTCAAATCTGGTGGAGGTGAAGTCAGCCTCCTCCATCTTGCAGATTTATTGTTCAGAGCTCCCAAAGGAGGTTGAGATCTAAAAGGTCATGAGAGAAGTTTCTGAGGACTAGAAGCTGCCTATGTTACTCTGCCCACATTCTGTTGACCAAAAGTCACTCCCTTGGCCACAGATAACCATAAGGGGTCCTTAGAAATGCCGTTTTCCTGTGGGCCCAGCAAGGGGCAAGGGTATAGTGAATATATAGCACTTTTTGTGACACAAGGTCCTTTTGGGTTTTCATCCTCCTCTCCAGTTTTTATGATTGTATTTGATACATAGTGGGTACTCAGTACAGGTTTATGAGGAAAAGACTTTTTAAGTTTTTGTGTGTGTGTGGATACCATTTGGCAGTATCCTATCAGTGGTGAAAAAAATGTAGTTAATTGATTTTTTTCCTGTTAATATCTAGGATTTAATGCTGCTTCAATAATGTCAATTTCTTAGAATAAAAATATAGTTTCCATTAAAGTAAGAGGAAGTCAGTGTAGAACTTTCTTTTTAAATCAAAAGCAGCCACAAGAAAAGGGTTGTATACTGTGTAGATGCTGTTCCTGTTCCAGCTTGGCCTGTTTCCCTATGGGTGAATTTCTGTTGAATCTAAATTGGTCATATCCCCTTTACTTATTTTTTACTAATATTATTAGCTTGGTGTGAAGTGTTAATTGCTCTCATTACTGACAAAATGATTATTCCTGAAATTATAAATTCATATTTTACACTGAGTAGTAAATGGCATTTTACCATGAAAAAAATAATTAGTTTTGAAAATATAATTTTCTATCAATCTACATGAATTATACTTGATTTTTTTCCCCTTACATATCTGAATGTCAGTTGTTTATATAGTTCCAAGTATACCTTGAACTTAAATTTTTTGTCTTGGCTCTTACAGTTCTCAGATCAAATATCCTCTGACTATAATCCCTTACTTCAAATTCTCAAGAAAATAAAAGTTCACTCAAGAAAGCTCAAAAGTTCACTGAGGTGGGAGAAGGGAGGAGAGGAATAAGGAGGTGGGTGATTGGGAAAGATGGATCCTTTGGGGCTAATGTTGAGGGTTTCTTTCTGTCTACCTTATGATTCAAGTTACTCTGACTCTTGATGTCCTTTATTTCTTTCATTGAAGTATAGTTGATTTACAGTGTTGTGTTGTTTTCAGGTATACAGCAAAGTGATTCATTTATGTATCAGTTCAGTTCAGTTCAGTCACTCAGTTGTGTCCGACTCTGCGACCCCATGAATTGCAGCACGCCAGGCCTCCCTGTCCATCACCAACTCCCGGAGTTCACTCAGATTCACGTCCATCGAGTCCGTGATGCCATCCAGCCATCTCATCCTCTGTCGTTGCCTTCTCCTCCTGCCCCCAATCCTTCCCAGCATCAGAGTCTTTTCCAGTGAGTCAACTCTTCGCATGAGGTGGCCAAAATACTGGAGTTTCAGCTTCAGCATCATTCCTTCCAAAGAAATCCCAGGGCTGATCTCCTTCAGAATGGACTGGTTGGATCTCCTTGCAGTCCAAGGAACTCTCAAGAGTCTTCTCCAACACCACAGTTCAAAGGCATACAATTTTATATTCTTTTCCTTTATAGGTTATTTTAAAATATTGAATATAGTTCCCTGTGTTAGACAGTAGGTCCTGTTGGTTATCTGTTTTATGTATAGTCCTGCATATATGTTAATGCCAAACTCCTAATTTATCCCTCCCCATCTTTTCCTTTGGTAGCCACAAATTTTCTGTCTGTGGATCTATTTCTGTTTTGTATGTAAGTTCATTTTTATCATTTTTTTGATTCTGCATAAAAGTAATAACAGTATTTTTCTATTTGGCTTACTTCACTTAGTATAATAATCTCTAGGTTCATCCATGTTGCTATGAATAGCATTATTTCATTCTCTTTTATGGCTGAGTAACATTCATTTGTACAGATATTCCACATCAGTTTGTCTATTAATGGAAGGTTGCTTCTGTGTCTTGCCTATTGTAAACAGTGCTATAATGAACATCGGGGTGCATGTATCTTTTGAATTATGATTTCTCTGGATATATGCCCAGGAGTGGGATTGCAGGGTCATATGGTAGCTCTATTTTTAGTTTTGTAAGGAACTTCCATACTGTTCTCCATAGTGGCTGCACAAATTTACATTCCCACTAACAGTGTAGAAGGGTTTTTTCCCCCTCTACACCCTCTTCAGCAGTTATTGTTTATAGATTTTTGATGGACATTCTGACTGGTATGAGGTGATACCTCATTATAGTTTTGATCTGCATTTCTCTGGTAATTAGTGACAGTGAGCATCTTTTCATGTGATTTTTTACCATCTGTGTATCTTCTTTGGAAAAATGTCTATTTAGATCTTTTATCAATTAAATTTTTTTTTAAATTCTTTTGTCACTTGTGAGGCTCTACTCTTCATCCTTCTGTTCTTGATTTTCAGTAGTTCCATAATGTAGTCAAACCTTTCCTTACTTGCTTTCCATTCCACCTCTCTCCCCCAACCACTGAGAAAGTACTTGGAAACATTGATCATGGACCCTCCAGGCAAGCAAGCCAGGTGGAAAAACTAAAGCAGGATTGAATAAAGCTCTCCAGTGGCAGAAAAGATTCAAATTATACTCAATAGGCTAGTCTAGGCCCTATTTCCTTTCAAAATTAAGTGCAGTAAGTTTCCATATACTTAGCTTTTTAAAGATAAATAAAATGAAATTGGAGGAGGTAGAAAATATTTCATATTAAAACACCTGGGTATTTAATAATCTAAAAATGACTTTTTGAAGATTATTGACACAACTTCTTTAAACTGTATTGGTTGATTTATGTATTTCTCAGTGTTGATTTCTTCATTTCTTATTTTATTTTCCATTCACTCATGTCTGCCTTCATGTTCAAATCCCAAACTGGTCATTGTTTGAAAACAGTCCTGCCAAAATTAAATGATGGCCATGTAAAAAGACATTAGCAACTCTGCTCTGTTGAATATATAGCCATTCCCTGTAGGGCCTCTTGTGTTCCTTCCTTCTGGAGTGCTTTTTGGCAAAAATGTGTAACTGAAAGGCACGAAGCAAAAAGCTCATCTGTAAAGTTGACTTAAAGGCAAGGCTTTGGCTGCATCCAAATTCACTGTCTTGAAATTTTGCCTAGCTCGGGTTTGTATTGCTTTTATGAATATACAAAATGCTTAACACAGTTTAAGAGGAAAGTATATCAAAGAAGCTAGGGCCGTGTAGCAAGATGAACAAAACTGCCATTGTGAGAACCTGTGAGAGCTCAGAATCTTCACAGTGCTATTCCAGTGTTATTGGTAGAAACACTGCTGAATTTCCATTACAGTAATAAAAATACCTGAAACTGAATCTGTTGAATCTGAGACAGAGAGTTTAAGAAGCACAGCTGAGCAAGCAAAGGTGAGACAGGAAGTGAGTGATCTATCTAAAATGCACGCCTGACCATGCTTTTCGGGGCTTGAAACCCTTCAGTAGCCCCTCATCACTTACAGAATAAAGTCTAATTTGGTTAGCCTGCTATATAAGGCCCTCCAGGACCTGACCCTCATACCTATGTCTTGCATCATCTGTTGCCATTCGCACTTTGTCCTTCGTGATGTTAAGGCCCTGGAATACTTGCATCTACTTCCCGCCTCCCGCAGGTTGCCATCCCCAGTGTGTCTTCACACACTATTCAGATTCACGGCTCTGAATCTTTGGTCATAATTTTTCCTCTGCCGGCAGTGCCCTTTTCAACTTGTTCTGTCACCACCGATCTTGGACATCCCTAGCTCAGTATTTTATCCTCCAAGGTACCTCATTATTCAAATAGTCAACTCTTGATGCTCACCTAGCACCAGGGGCATCTCTCTCTTAGCTCTTAAAATATTACTGTGAAGTATCATTATGAGCCCATCTTCTGTACTAAACTGTGTGGATGAAGAAATAAAGCTGGTTGAATACAGTTTCACTGAGTACAAAACCACATGATTTTCTAATAAGGGTTTTAGAAAGTCAGTGTTATTTTCTTTACAGAACCCCCAGGAGCTGAAGTATTCTTTACTCATTCACAGTCTTCTAGAAAGACATCCATGTTCTACGTAAGTCTCTTCAGGGGGCCCATTTAGTTAAACAGTGAGGAGATCTCCTTTGTAAAAATTGTACTTGATGAAGTCAAATAGGCAAAGCTTGTGTTGCTAATGTTTCCTCGGAAAGGTAAATAATAAGAGTTTTCTGCTCCAACTTTAGAAATGGAAGCTCACAGTCAGAAAATACTGTTTACCCATCTCATAATTACCCAGCCAGGACCTGGTTTTCCCAGAACGATATACTCAACAAATTGTACATAATACATACAAACATTCTGAAAATGCTACATATTTAGAACAGAAACACATTTATGTCTCAGAGTGATGCCAGCTAGTTCTCTGGTGCTTTTTTGTTAAGCATAATTGCAGTTCTTCACAAAAAGCCTGGAGAAGGGGAACAAATGCCTGGCATATTTCCTTTGGTCTTTCAGCGTGTGCGTAATTTATTTGTTTGCCACTGAGAAGCACTGTGCTTTTCCTGCTGGGCACCGAGGCAGTGTGATAGGTACTACAATTGCGGTCACATTTCCTTGTACTCAGGCTCATGGGTTGATGAAGTTGGAGTCAGTGTTCTAAGTCTGCATTTTATGTTGCTGGGAGTTGGCACTGTTTCATCTCTCCTCCAGTCCTGTTTCAATGGTGCCCAGTTGGGACTTGCCACAAAGAAGTCTTCCTTCCGCAGAGGTCAGGGATGCAATGAGGTCACACAAAGGCAGAGCTCGAGTAAGAATCACTCAGAAGCAAATATACTTCTGAAGGTGTGGGCAGTGATATTTTTTTCTCCCAAAAAGGAGGGAATTTAAGCTTTGCAAGCTTTCTTGAATCATGTATTATAAGCTATATTTTATGAATATGCATTATGTTACCTCTTTTGAACTTCCTTGAAACAAATTCTCATAAATAAACAAGGAATGTACCATACTAACTGACAGAGTCATTTAAACTAGATGCATTGTGCTAATGGAGTGAAAAGAATAAAAATTTTCAAGGGCTTCAACCCTCAATTTTAATACATTTCATGGAAATCGGATCAAGCCCTAATTGCTAATTCATCTGAAATTATTAAAAAGAGATTTCAATTACATACCACCATTGAATTTTGATGTACCAAATTAAATTAGGACACTAGATTGTATCTTTTCTTAAATCCAGACCTATTTAAAAGCCTTTTCCTGTAAATTCTGAAAAGGAACTTTGTGTTCAGTTATGTTGCTATAAAAAAAAAAATCCCAGCATTAGTACAAAATAGTAGGCTAAATCTCTTAGTGAAGATTTTTAATGACATTTCAGTGTTCCTCTTATAATTACTCTTCATCTAAGATATCCCATAATGATGTTGGACACTCTTGGTTCAGGCTCACTGGCTTGCTTCATTAGCATGTCATTCCCATTCCACATCACAAGATTTAATTGTAATGCCGGATATGCACAGCTCTCCACAGAAGTCTAATCAAAGTGGATTCACTTGTATTATTAATATCAAAAATCAGTCCACTTGCTATTTTTATAAATAAAAGAATCCAGATACATAAATCAGCTGTCATTTATTAGCATGTTACTGGCATATCTGCCAGACATATGAGCAGCCCTATCACAGTTCCTTAGGATTATTTTCATCAAGATTAAAACCCTTCTACATTAAATATACATACTAATTCCTCCATAAAGTAATCAGATTACAGAGCAGGTGACATTGTGTGCTGGAATTCAAATGATTTGCAGTAATGAGCTGGAAAGGTGTGCTTGGAGTCAGACAGAGGAAAGGCAAGAGAAAAGACAAGGGAAAAGGAAGACTTTGGTCTTAAATTCGGGCTTGCATGTAGGTTGTTTTATTGTGTTGCTAACTTCTACTGACTTATTTATTTTTAATAAGTAAAGACTCAGACAAGCATCCACGATACTTAGCAACCCATGGTGTCAATCATTTATACTATCAAATGCTACATGCTTCTCATTTATTAGCTTGTCTTATCTTCTTTGTCCACATATCATCTAAAGACAGGGCAGGGAAATATTTCCTGTGGTCGAGTGGTCCTCAAAGATCAAGGCCTGTAGACATTTTTGCTGTTCAATGGGAGTGTTTTATCTTCTTACATTCTCTGCCTTTTTGTTCTTGAGACTTCATTCCTTATGAAAATTGAATAAAACACGAATAATACACCAGTACACAGCACAGCTACTCTTACGTTCATGAAAAGGATTATAGAATAATACTGTGAAAGTGAAATGAAATGGCTAAAGATTGGCTCAAAGCGTGTTTTTACTTCTCATGGCACTTGGAAGCATTAGTTTGAAAACTCCCTTATGGTTTTATGGATGAAAATGCAAAAGCATGTGGACAGCACCTTGATTTTCTACTTTATTTCAAAATGTTTTTCTTGGCATGTTTTGTAAACAGGAATCCCCAGATTGTTTCACATACACGCATTCGTGCCATGTACACAGTCACACTATACACACCCCAACTACTGATCTACAACTTGGAAAGAAGTTAAGCAGTTGGTGCTAGACTACCCTAGAATAAAGAAGTAGACTCAGTTCTCTTGGGATTGTTGCCCTTGCAGGTGATTTTATTTCTTTCATTTCTAATACTGGGTTACTTTTGCTCTGTTACATAATAACAAAAATCATATCTGACCTACCCTTATGATTTTCAAATACCTCCTTATATAGCTGGTATTCTATATAGTGTTTGTATACGTATGTATAGTGTTTGTGATATACATACATATAAACATATACACACATGAATATGCTACTTCATACTGCATTTGGGGCTTCAATTTATTATTCAATAAGAATGCATAGTTTAGTGTTGCTATTTTTGATTACATAACAGGTGCTTTCATTAGGTCAATTTTAGATGCAAAAATTACATCTGAACATACATTGTCACCACATTTCCTGCCTCCTGAGAAGCAACAGTTAGGACTGGATATGGAACAACAGACTGCTTCCAAATCAGGAAAGGAGTATGTCAAGGCTGCATGTTGTCACCCTGCTTATTTAACTTATATACAGAATACATCATGTGAAATGCTGGGCTGGCTAAAGCACAAGCTGGAATCAACGTTGCCAGGAGAAATATCAATAACCTCAGATTCACAGATAGCACCACCCTTATGGCAGAGAGCGAAGAAGAACTAAAGAGACTCTTGATGAAAGTGAAAGAGGAGACTGAAAAAGGTGGCTCAAAACTCAACAGTCAGAAAATTAAGATCATGGCATCCAGTCCTATCACTTCATGGCAAACAGATGGGGAAACAATGGAAACAGTGAGAGACTTTATTTTAGGAGGCTCCAAAATCCCTGCAAATGGTGAGTGTAGCCATGAAACTAAAAGACACTTGCCCCTTGGCAGAAAAGCTATGACCAACCTAGACAGCATATTAAAAGCAAAGATATTACTTTGCAACAAAGGTCTATCTAGTCAAGGCTATGGTTTTTCCAGTGGTCATGTATGGATGTGAGAGTTGGACTATAAAGAAAATTGAGCACTGAAGAATTGATGCTTTTGAAATTTGGTGTTGGAGAAAACTCTCAAGAGTCCCTTGGACTGCAAGGAGATGCAACCAGTCCATCCTAAAGAAAATCAGTCCTGAATATTCATTGGATGGACTGATGCTGAAGCTGAAAGTCCAGTACTTTGGTCACCTTATGGGAAGAACTGACTCCTTGGAAAAGACCCCGATGCTGGGAAAGATTGAAGGCGGGAGAAGAAGGGGATGACAGAGGATGAGATGGTTGGATGGCATCTCTGACTCGATGAATGTGAGTTTGAGTAAGCTCCAGGAGTTAGTGATAGACAGGGAAGCCTGGTGTGCTGCAGTCCATCAGGCCGCAGTTTCCGACACAACTGAGCAACTGAACTGATACATTGTCACGCACCTGCCCGGCAGATAGTGGTGAGGATAAAGTGACACTATATGAGAAGCAACTTTTAAGGTATAAAGTTCTTAATAACCGATACTGTGATCTGCATTATAAAAATATAATCTCTTTACTGTAAAGGATTTGCCTACAGCACAGGAGATCTGGGTTCAATTCCTGGGTCAGGAAGATCCCCTGGAGAAGGAAATGGCAACCCACTCCAGTATTCTTGCCTGGAGAATTTCATGGACAGAGGAGCCTGATAGCTACAGTCCTCAGGGTCACAAAGAGTTGGACACGACTAAGCGACTAACACTTTGTTTATGTCACGTGTGACCCATTTAAACAAAACATCTCTACCACGGTGCAAAGTTAAATGGGACAACTTTAACCCATCCTAAATACCCAGCAAATTAAAATACTGCATTGCCAACAAGGAATATATACACATATGTATCACACACACACACACACACACACACACACACACACACGAATATGCTACTTCATACAGCATTGGGGCCTTCAATTTATTATTCAATAAGAATACATTTGACCTCATATGTTGATGACTTTTTTTTTCAGAAACTATATTCCACGGCTAGGCTAATCAAACTGTGTACAGTTCATTTGGAATAATTTCTCATCTAATTCCTTTAACTGTTTGGAGACAGAAAGTGGGCCTGTCTTTTGTAGAATAAAAAGTAAACAGCAGCTCCCTTTGTATGATAAGCAAATAGAAAGGCTAACAGCTAATATGCTGATTCAATAACCATTTCGATATTATCCTTTTAACTTACAGACATCCTCGGTATATTTTAAATTATTTTCATCAGCCAGTCAGACATGGCTCAGAAAAGCAATAGGAAAAGAAAATCAAGAAACAACTTTGGTATTATTTATCAAGAATGAATTATTTTATGCTGATTATTTATAAAGGGTCCAGAGTTTAAGAGGGTATGTTGATGTTGATTCTAAAACTTAATGGGCCAAATAAGCATTAAAGAGGAAAGACAGCCAGTCCTTCTATGGTCACCTTCCATTTACATTTGGGAGCAAATGTAAACCTTATTGGAGAAATAGACCACCACCTCATCCAAGAAATATATATATTGTTAACATATATTCACTACAGTACTCATTTTGGCTTACTTCAGCATCTCTAATGGAAAATAAACACAGAGGCATTTTCTTGTTGTTGTTACCATTTTTCAAAAATCTCTTCAGTCCTTCAATAAAAAAATAAAATAAAAAAAATTTTGTAATGCCCCCCAATCTCTTCCTGTTACCTTTTGAAAATTAAAATTCTCTGGGAAGTGTGTAGTAAGTAATATACTTCTGTGACATACACTGAATATAAATTGAGTTTCATATTTATCTAGATGGCTTTCCGGGTGGCTCAGGGGTAAAGAATTAGCCTTCCAATGCAGGAGATGCGGTTTCGATTCCTGGGTCTGGAAGATCGCCTGAGAAGTATTCTTGCCTGGGAAATCCCATGGGCAGAGAAGCCTGGTGGGCTACAGTGAGTTCATGGGGTTGCAAAAGAGTCAGATACAACTGAGTAAATAACAACAAATTTATCTAGAGGGTTTTTATCAGAATATTGAATATGTTACATTAGCCATTATCCTTGTATACATTCCTGGAGCATAAACAAGAAGAAAAAGTGGGTGGAATATCACCAGTGCAACAGTTTTTTAAAAATTTTATTTAATTTTGGCTGTGCTGGGTCTTCATTGCTGTGCAGGCTTTTCTCTAGTTATAGCCAGCAGGGACTGCTCTCTAGCTGCAGTGCGCAGGGTTATCATTGTGTGGCTTTTCTTGTTGCAGAGCATGGGTCTAGGGCACACAGGCTTCAGTAGTGCAACTCCTGATCTCTAGAACACAGGCTCAGTAGTTGTGGCCTATGGGCTTTAATTCTGCAGCATGTGGGATCTTCCAGGACCAGGGATCAAACCCATGTCTCCTTCACTGACAGGTATATTCTTTACCACTGAGCCACCAGGGAAGCCCCTGCATTTTTATCATGAAGGTTACCAGATGGGGCCAAAGCATACTGACTGCTAAGAATTCAACATTTACAAGGAACCTTTCTCATCAACAGTGGAATCCTCTTAGTTTAGAGACTTATCCCCTCATTTTTATTTTCACTACTCCCTAACAATCAGAAGGAAGTGGGAAAGTTAATTTCAGAGATTACGAAAACATTTGAACAACTATCACTGTTGAGGCTTCTTCGTGCTTTCTGCTGCAGCTTTAGGTAGGTCAGCAGAATGTGCCTCCCATCCCCAGTAGGCACAGCTTGGACGTACATTGCTGGCAACCAGATGACTTGTGAAGAAAAATAAACCTCTGCTTCCTGGTGAGGAGGCCCTGGATGAACTCACTTCAGAAGATTATAAGCAGCCAGTTCCAGAGGAAGCATCGGTGTATATTCTTGAAAGTCGTATGTGTTCTGAAAAATCTTGGGGTCTGCAGAATCTTGCCATACAGATAAAGGGGATTGTGGGAAACCTAGGATTAGGGAAGATACTTAATAAGGACTTGATAAGCAGAGCACTAATACCAAAAACAAAATGACACAATCCTAATAAAAATTCTAGCATAGTTAAATCTCTCAACATTTACACCAAGCATAGCCAGTCAGTTCTTTGCACTTTTTAAATGCTAAGCTTGTGCTTTCTCTACGAAGAAACACATTTTGGGAGGACCTTTGCTTTTAAGCAAGACTATTTTAATTAAAATCTGGTTCAGGTCTTGGACTTCTTTGCAAATCCATTGTTTTAGTGCAGAGAAGTCCCACCGCTTCATCATCTACACTGTGGCTTTGCCAGTTATTTTAAATGAGGAAATGCTCAAAATTCTTGAAGCCATGAAACCAGTATCTACTTGCCATTAAAGAAAGTCACATTTGTAGTTTTTCAGCTTTTTCCTTAGAATCTTTATAAATTGTTAAGATTTTCTATTTGGTTGTATCAAAGTTTGCCTGTGATTTCTTCAAAATGTTGTGCTGGGAGAAATGTAACACACTTTCTGAGTTATATTGTCTGTTCCTTTATTGGTCTTTTGTGCAGAAGATAATTCATGTTAATTCACATAAAGAACCAGGAAACTTACCTGTAGCCAGTTGTGCCTGGACCACCCATCTCTGGCAGAATGCAGTGTTTACCTGGTTTAATCACATCACCCTTATGGGGGAGCATTTATTTAAATACTTTAGCATATATGGCAATTAATGTATTAGTCATTTAACTCAGGGTGTTTTGTTAAACATATTTTAATGTTCTAAACTTTTTAGTTCAGAAACATACTATTAAGATGTTATTGTTCAGTCGCTAAGTCATGTCCACTTCTTTTGTGACTCCATGGACTATAATCCACCTGGCTCCTCTGTCCATGGAGTTTCCCAGGCAAGAAAACTGGAGTGGGTCGCCATTCCCTTGTCCAGAGAATCTTCCCAACCCAGAGATTGAAACTGCCTCTACTGCATTGTAAGAAGGTTTTTTACTACTGAGCTTGCCAGTACCCCTTGTGAGTTTCCACACAAGGAGTAACAGGCCTGAAGCCCCAACCTTAGCCATTTAAGGCATTATTTTATCAATATTCTGATAAAAACATATTAAGAATATTTTTCTCCAGGGTGGTAGTCCTAAATAACTCCAGATTGCATAAATCTAGTTTTCTCAGGATAGTCACTTTGAAGAGTTCTTTAAATTATACTTTCTGTGGGATAAGGAGCCCTGGATTTTATTTCTCCACACTGTGTTTGTCAGCATATAATGTAGTGTAGTTCTTGATCAGGGGAACTTTCTTGATTAGCCCAACTTGGAACCTGGCAGGTGGGGGGTGGGGAAGGGCATGACTGATTACCTCATCTATTTACTTTTGTCTCTGTTGAGAATTAACTTAGATATCAAGTCATCAGGGAATCCAAGACAAAAATTAGGCATAGATAACAACCTGTATTCCCCCTAAGTTCCTTCTTGCTTATATCAAACAACATTGCCTCTGGATTCCTAACACATGCATGTCCTATTTGCCCTGAACTTCACTTAGGGACCTCTGAGCTGAGGATTTTCACCTCCGAGTTTCCTATTTTATAATTACTAGAAACTATACATTTATAGATGATGATGTTAGGAAGTGATCAGATTCAGTGGTGGAGGTTAAAAACATGATCAAAAACAATCCCACACCACTAGAAAGATTTTGAAGTAGCCAATTACTCTCTAACAATTTCTACTTTCTAAATTTCAAAGACTGTATTGCTTGTACTTTGTGCTAAATTGGCATATTTTTAATGTTCAGTCCAAGTGAGATCAACCACTTAGAGTGCTAAAACGCATTAATTTTGTAGTGAAGACCATTCATTATCGGTTCAGTCATTCTCCATATGTTTGGGATTCTAAATATCTCTTACCTTGAGAGTTTCCACACAAGGAGTAACAGGCCTGAAGCCCCAGCCTTAGCCTTTCCCCCAAGAGTCCTACAGAGAGGCCCCCTCATACGTGACTGGAGACAAACTTCCATTGGTTTGTTGAACTTCTTTGTCCTGCTCTTTCTCCCACCCTATTTCTCCCCTTCCCACAAATGCTGCCAAAAAGAGACTCTTGAAGAAGCCTTGCTAGTGCCGTGAGAGATGAATGCTTCTGTCAAGGGTGTCTTCTACCAGTGCCCCCCGAGTTTCTGTCATTGTAGCTTCAATGAGGTCCTGAGCTCTGTGCAGATCTGAGGAAAACAATGTCTTCCCAACTCTGGACCACAAGTGATCTCCCAGCTACTCCCGGGCTCTTTATGGGTCTGACCCATCTGCTTCTGAATCTGAAACCTTTTCTCAAGGAGGATCAAAATAGTACGTAGGTGCTTGAAAATGTATTATGCTTTTGCATTTCCCTCCATGCTTACTTCTCATCACATCCACCACAAAATTTTTTATTCTTTCCTTCTATAGTTAAAAATAGTCTATTTCCATGAAAATGGAAACAAAAGAGAATGAGAGTGTTGATGGTGGCGGGCTATTGTACACACTAACGATAGAGGGTTTTTTGTATTGAATACTTAATGTACAAGATCTTTTGCAGATGCTTTACTCTCCCAATGTCACAAAATTACTCGTGATCCAAGATTAAGAACAATGATAATAGATTGTGCTCATCTCTTTATCCTACAATATTTGCGATAATAATACGACACTCACGAGTAAGAATAATACGACACTCACGAGTAAGATAGTGATACTTCTGATTTTCTGTAGTTTAGTTAACAATTGCAGACTATTCTCTTGGAACCAGGGAGAACAGAAAAATATGATGCTTAGTTTTTAGTATTCCTCTAAAAATTATTTCATTTTTTTCCTGATCTAATTTAACCACTCTGTTTCTGTTTCATTTTTTTTCTTCCTCTGTTTCTTATCATTCGCCTATAACTCCCTATTCTGAGAGGTCAGAGATAGAGGACAACGTACAAATTTAGGAAATGATAAAGGTGGCCTTTCAACACATTGTGGAAAAGATGGATTATTCAATAAAGGGTATTGGGACAACTGGCTAGCCATTTGGAAAAAAGTGAAACTAGAGCTTTGTCTCACTCCTCACTCACAATAAATTCTAGTTAGCTCAAGAATTTGAGAAAAAAAAAAATGAAATCATTAAAGACCTGGAAAGAGCATGGTGGTTAAAAATGGTTTAGGGCATGTAAGCATAAAACCAAAAAGCTGTAAGTAAATGTATTGATAGGTTAGACTAATTAAAACAATAAAAATAATCTTAAAACAATAAAAATAATCTACCTAGACAAAACAGTTTGAATAAAATAGAGGAATAAAAGACTGGAAAAATATTTGTAAATTGGAGGGTAATGAAAATAATTTCTGAAAGTAGTCATGAATAGGTAATTGACAGAAATTCAAATTGGCAATAAACATAAAAATCATGCTTTTTAGTTAATAAGAAGTAATAATTAAAGAAAATCAAATGAGTATGGTAATGAGATTTTTAAAAATCTATCAGTCTGACAGAAAAAAAAATTAAAGTTATTTCAAATCTGGTGTTGAGGAAGGTTTGGGGAAGCAGGCATTGGTCTACATGTTGGGAGAAATAAAAATTTGTCCAGTCTTCCAGTAGAACAACTTAAAACAATTTGACTTCAAGCATTTATTCTGAAGATATAATGCAAAAATATTTACAGTTCATATGTAAAGATGTTATTTGAAGGCTATGTTATATTGACACAAAATCTGACAATATTTTCTGTATACTTTATGGGGAAATGATTAAAATATTATAGAATTCCTGTACAGTAGATTATTATTCAGGATGCACAAATGCTTTGCATATTAGCTTCTGAGAAGTGGGGCAACATAAACTAAAGGAGAGTCCAGTCCTGCTAGACCTATTCTTTTCCTTTTCTGATGCAGTCTTATAAGGAAAATGGAATTATGGAGAGTGGGGTTGAGAGCTCATAGATAGAAACAAATAGGAAAAGGTTGTTGCATTACTGTCTTTGTGATATCAAAAAAAAAAGAAAGTTAAGAACTTAGGTTATCTTGAAATAGCTTTTGACTGCTCACCTCTCTTTTGCTGGGATGACTGTTTTAAACTAGGTGTATGTTGACATCTTTATCAGAATTACATAGAACTCATTACATTACCATATGTAAATTAGATAGCCAATGGGAATTCAAACAGGGCTCTGTGTCCACCTAGAGGGGTGGGATGGGAAGGGAGAGGGGAGGGAGTTTCAAGAGGGAGGGGACATATGTATACCTATGGCTGACTCATGTTAATGTTTGACAGAAAACAACAAAATTCTGTAAAGCAATTATCCTTCAATTTAAAAAAATAATTTTTTTAAATGACAAGAAAAAAATCGAGATAAATTTCCTTTTGTAAATATGGGAAATTTCAGGCCCATAGGGTTTACTCTTAAAGCACAAACCTGGGAGTATAAACCAAATGTTTGCACCTTGCCTCAGTATCATTCCTGCAGCCCTTTTCATAGCCCAGTGAAAATTAGTCAAAGGACTGAAATTCAGAAAGCTTGAATTTTCCAAAGGACTACCATTTTCAGTTTAATATGCATATATATTTATTATTTAAATATGAAAGTAAATATTAAAACACTAATCTCTCTGTCAACTTAAACACAATAGTGTCTGTCTAAAATGCAATCATGTTGAAAATTGATCATTAAGATCAATAATCAGGTAACATGATTTGTAAACATTAAAAATTGCAAATAAAAATAGGAAAGCATATCTTTTATGCTTTACCCAGATACATTAAGTATTCTCTTTATGCCATGAAATTCAAACTTTTGGTTTTCCCACCCTCTGGTCTCTTAAAAGATCTGAAGAACTTTTGTTTATGTGGATAATATCTATTAATATATAATATATCTAATTAATATTAATAACAAAATAATTTATAGATAAATATATTTTAAATTCCTATTAGTTCAGTTTAAAATAGTAGTTATGTATGTATCATTAACATTTTCTATGAAAAACAACTGTTTTTTCCAAAACAAAAAGAGAATGTTATTATTTCACATTTTTCTCCAAAATGTCTTTCAAGTCTAGATAAATAGAACAACATTTTCATACCTGCACATCTTACAATAAGTTGAATTGGTTTAATCATAAGAAAACTCAGCTCTGCACAGATATATAGTTAGAAAAAAGTGAAGTTTTGGTAACTTTTTCAGATACCTGTGAGTATTCTTTGATATTGCACAAAAACTTGATAGTGGTGGTTTTTTAAAGAAGCTAGATATTAGTTGCAATGTATAATCTGAAAAGTCAATGAAATTTCTATATTGTTACATTGAAATCAATTAATTTATCTCATACTTGAAATGAATCTTTTACTTGTATATCTTATAAAATCATGCACTGATCATTTAGAAAATTTTGATTTATTGACTTATGTAGACCTTCCAAATGTTGATTCTTTTCATTATGTGATATATATTTAAAAATCACATCACCAATGTTGCTGATATCTTTAGAAAAGACTTTAAATGTTAAGCTGTCAAGATCATAGTAGTGAATGCAGATCTTTTAAAATTCAAGTTTTCACTTAAACTGAAATTTTGTCATTGGCAATAACCACTGTCAGATATTCTCTTTGAACTAATAGGTTATTTGTGGGTATTTTTGAGAAAGATGGGACTTCCCTGGTGGCTCATATGGTAAAGAATCTGCTTGCAGTATGGGAGATCAGGTTCCCTAGGTAGAGAATATCCCCTGGCAAAGGGAATGGCTACCCACTCCAGTATTCTTACCCAGAGCATTTCATGGACAGAGGACCCTAGTGGGCTACATTCTATGGGGTCATCAAGAGTTGGACACGACTGTGAGACTAACACACTTAAGAAAATATCTGCCAAATTTCTATAGCTGGGCTTCCCTGGTGGCTCAGACAGTAAAGAATCTGCCTGCCTTGTGAGAGACTCGGATTCAGTCCCTAGGTCGGGAAGATCCCATGGAAAAGGAAATGGCAACTCACTCTAGTATTCTTGCCTAGAAAATTCCATGGACAGAGGAGACTGGTGGATTACATTCCATGGGGTCCTAAAGAGTCTGACACAGAACTGAGTGATTAACACAACAGCTACATCTGAATAACCATACTTAGTCTGATAATTGTACTTTCAAGTAAAAATGGGTCATGAAAAGGCAACCAAATAGGCTCACAGTGGAGTCAAGAGAGCACCATAGTACTTCAATATGCAACAAAAGTGCTTTCGTGTGTTTTTCACATTTTATCACACAAAATATTAAAAGCATGTACTCAAGCTGTTAATTTTACAAAATTAATAATATAACAGATATTTAATTAAATTAATAATAGTTATTATTTCATCAAGGCCATCCTCGAATGAAACTGGCTATTTTTGTTTCTGTGATTTACTGGGAGTGTATGATGGTTAAAACAAAACCCCAAAACAATGGCTCTTGGTACGATTTAGTGTCACTACGTTGATTGGTGCTAAGGTACTAGCAGTTTGATTCATGTCAGTGTTTTTGTACCATTAGTGCAAATGTCAGCACAGTAGAACAGACCAAAAAATATCTTAGTATTATTGTAAAAATAGTTTCAACCCCTGGAAGCTCTTACAAGAGTCTCAGGAAAGAATCAAAGGCTGCACTTTGAGAATCACTGGTTTATCATAATCATAGGTGTTAAAGGTGAGAGAGTGATAAGAAGTGCTGTTTTAATAACATGGTGGTGGTGATCTGAAAATAAAGGTCATTACCGAAATGTAAAAGCTGAAAGTAATCAAAATATACATTTGCTCAATGGTGTTTAGTTCAGAGCTATGCAAAAGTTCCCTTTACAATGGAAACCACTTCGTTTTTAGACTTTTTTTCTTCTTTGAAATTGTTTCTATATAACCTTATTTATGATAAGTCAAGTAGCTTCCCTGATAGCTCCGTCAGTAAAGAATATGCCTGCAATGCAGCAGACCTGGGTTCAATCCCTGGGTCAGGAAGTTCACCTGGAATGGAAATGGCAACCCACTCCAGTATCCTTGCCTGGAGAATCCCATGGACAGAGAAACCTGGCAGGTTCTAGTTCATGGGGTTGCAAAGAGCCAGACACGACTTAGCAACTAAACCACCAAGAGTTCTTTAAAATACAATTATTACTGTAGCATGTGTGTTGAAGACCCACTGTGATGACAGTAGGCATTTATCAGTATGACAATAGGCATATAGTGTTCCTTGAATCAGTCATCACCTTCTTCCTTCAGGTGACAATGACGCAAATATTCCTCCTAGTAATATCAGGTTAATATTAATTAACCTCCTATTAATACTGCCCCTATCAAGCTCAGATTCCATCATTTCCCAAATTCTCAGTTATTTTGTTTTCTGTACTTGTCTTATTCTTGTAATGTAAAACTCTGTACATTGGGTCATCTCTATCAACATATAAACATTTTTCTTATCTCTTGTCTTAGAAGAAAAACAACAGCAACAAAGAAAACCCTACCTTCTCACCATCTTCTCCGCAATTCAGATTTCTCATCTGAGGCTCTCTATTCAATTGATTCTTGTATGATACCCCCCTGGTGTGCTGCTACCCTTATCTTACTTAAAATCTCTCCGGTCAAGGACACCAGAGACGTCCATGCTGTCAAAGCCAGTGGTCACCTGTGTTGCTATCCTTATTCTTCGTGAGTTCTAAGAACCACTCCCGAACAGTGTACAATATCTTTTCCTTGTTTCTTCTTTTGAATCTAGCAGCCCCACTCTTTATTTGGTTCTCTTCCTCATTCACTGGTGCTTCCTGACCAGTCTCCTTTGCTTCCTTATCAGACTGTACATATGGGCTTCTTCTTGGGGCTAAGCTCTTTCCTTTCTCTGCCCTCTCTCCTTTAACCTACTCCAACTTCATGCTGAGCTTACCACATACATGCAGCTATCCATCCCAGGCTTCCCCTCTGATCACCATCCTCATGTTTTCGGCAGCCTTCATGACATCACTGTTTGGACCTCAATGACTTGTAGATGTCTCAAAATAACATGTTCAAAGTATAAATATTAGTTTATTCTGCTGCAGAACTGTCTCCTTCCATCTTCTGCATTAGATTGAATGACACCATCTTCTACACATTCTTCCAGCCAGACTCTTAGGCATCGTCCTCTATTCTTTCCTTTTCCTCAAACTCATGTCTTCAGTATTCAAAATGTTGCATATTCAATTAACATCTAGGTTTAGAATGTCAAGTTCTATACTCTATGTATTCTGTAGTGTAAATTATTGCCATATATTCTCTGTTTATTTACAAGACCCTTGGGAGTTTATATGTAATTTTAGATCATAACTTATAGAGTCAGTGATGTAGGTGCAAGTCTTATTTTACGAAGAAGTTCCAGAGTTCTGCTCCCTAAAATGATCTGATTGCGCCAGTATACTTTTTTTTTTATAAGTAAGAAACAAAATGGAAATCGTGATACTTTTAAAATATTCCTAATGTTTTTATTTCTTACAGACATATGTTAGACTGTAACAAAGTAATCTTCATAGCCACTGCCTCAACACTCCTACTTATCTGAAACCAAGTTGATAACAAATTGCTTCACTCTCTATTAAGCATAGTGAAAGCAGAGAGACATCACAGTAATCTTCTAGAACTAATAAATGACACCATTTGTGCCTCTTTTCTCTCTAGCACCACACTGCCCTTGATTTTTAAACAATTGCCACTCTTTATACTTTTCACAGTATCTAATGTTTCTCCTCTTAAGTTTTGTTTCAACATTGATATTTCCACATTCTGTCTGAGAGGCACAAAGCTGCAGATGATATAAATAACCTCACATAGATTTTTTTGGATCAATCTCAAAAAGAACTTCTAATACTCTTAAAATGCTGACTACTTTTATTTCGTCTTCAAGTGCTGATAGGTGAATGATAAATCTATTTAAAGGTAATTATTTGGCTTCCACATATTCCCATTGATGTTAATAGATGTTTAATTATGCACTGTGAGCATAGAAAACAAGGGCGGGCAGAATAAATGTTGGCATGTTCTCTATTTCTTTGTGTATTAATCATTGGTGGTACATGCTTTCTTCTCACAGTGTCTTGCTCTGTGAGTTTGAGGAGAGTTTTATTATTTCTGCTTCTAAAGAACAAACATTTTGAATTTTGGTACAGTCATAAGAATACTGATTAAAAATGTTTTCCTCTCTGTGAATCAGAAGCTGATTTTTAAAAATCCAGTTATCGTTACAAAATCATGGATGGACTTGGAGAATATTGTGCTTAGTGAAAGACAAATACTGTCTGATATCACTTATATGTGGAATCTAACAAAAACACTAGTAAGTAAAAGAAAAAAAGAAGCAGACTCAGAAATATAAAAAACAAACTAGCAGTTACCAGTGGGGCAAGGGAAGGATGGGAGAGGCAAGATAGAGGACTGAGAAATACAAGCTTCTGTGAATAAAATCATCTACAAGGATATAATGTAAAGCACAAGGAACATAGTCAATATTTTGTAATACTTATAAATGGAATATAACCTTTTTGAAAAACTATGTTGTACAACTGAAATTTATTTAATATTGTAAATAAAGTATTCCTGAATTAAAAAATAAAAAACCTTAAAAATCTAACTATCGTTAAAGAATATATTAGAATATGGGTGCTATCCTATAGAGATGTTAAATGGATATGTGGCATTTCCTGACTTCAATATCAAATACAACATCTTTGTTTTTCAGAAGATGATTTTCAAATGCCTACAAAGTAGCTTGACAAAAAAAATAATAATAATAACACTAATTTAGGAACAAAAGATACTCCAAAATTGCTTGATTGAACTTCATGAAATTCTTAAATCACAATCATTAAGTAAAATATTTTCCCTTGTATTTGTAGTATGCCCAGTGAGTCAAAATTTTTAGGTAATTTAAATCAGTTTGAAAGCAGTTGTCCGTTAATCAAGTAGTCAAGTCAACTCAGAGGTTTGCTTTCATCATTATAGGAGTAGGTCACAATAGGAAAGTTGCTAATTCTGCACATGCATATATTTTTAATTCCATGATACATCTGTATCTATAAGCAGAAAATAAACTGGAAGAATATTTTAAGAAGCATGTCAAATGGCTCAATAGTGAGGGAATAGCACATCACGTTCCTCTATCGATGGGATCTCCTGGGCAAGGATAGTGAAGTGGACCATTTCCTTCTCTGGGGGATCTTCCCCATCCTGGAATCAAACCTGTGACCCCTGAGTTGGCAGGTGGATTCTTTACCACTGAGTCACCAGGGAAGCCAAGTCTTAAATACCCATATGCAAAATTAAGGACCATTTATCAAAAGGAGTTTTTAATGACATGTCAGTGTCTTTATATATTGAGGACAAATTGGGCAGATGGTCAGCTGATTATTCAGAGAAAATGACTAATGCGTCTGGACACCAGAGGAAAAGTGGACAGAAATGATAGTCAGTAACCTAGGTGCAATCCACCAGCTAGGTCTCATAGACTCATTTCAATATATATTGTCAGCTCTGAAGGGAAAGCTTCTTCACACAACATATATATTATTTATTTTGAAATATGGAGATCTCCAGCTGCTCTTTAAGGGGAAGCTCCTCACATGGTGAAGGAAAGACACCTGGGCTAAGCATGCCCAGCGTGCCAAGGCAGAGATGCCTCAGAATGCAATAAAATAGAATCCCTTCTTGGTTCTTTTATCTCTCCTTTGTGTTAAGTCTATTTGATTTTGCTACCAGTATGGCTTATCATGTTCTGAGTGCAATGAAAAATAATTCTGTGAATCTGTGCTCAATATATAAAGGAGGTTTCAAACCAACAAGGGCAAAGGCTTTTTCACCCTCTTTCCTGCTTTAATTGTTTGAAAGATATGCATAAACTGTCTAGAATGACTATAAGAAGTATGCAAAGAAAACTCCTTGTCAAGTGTTCTTCTCTTTGCTATTTGCCCAGGGATGGACAGTCCAGAGATAAAGAAGAGGGGAGCCTAAAACACATCAATCCCAGAAATCTCTGGTAAGCAGTAACCGAGGGCAAAATAACGTGAGCAGACTGACATAAAGTGAAGCTACCTTGCAAATTTAGGGTTCAGTTCTCTTTGCCCATCTCTAGTTGAAAACCAAACAATTTTTTTTCACGTAGCTTCCAATTGCAGAGCCTGTTGAAAACTCATTATCTTCAAATAGGATTACACTCCGTTAATATGAGAACATGCATATTACAATATCTGGTAAAAATCAAAAGTTCCAATTTGCTCACTACATGTAAATCCAATTCAAAATATTTCCATAACATATATCTGCTGGATGTTACACTATTTGTGTGTCACTCCGGAATGGATTAACTCCATGACAGGCTAGGCTCAGTTTTTCTGCATTTGGTGTTTTTAAACAGTTTATATTTGTTATCATATCAAAGACAGGCTTGCAGTTTTCAAAAGGAAGAAGAGAACACAGCGCCCAAGGCTCCTCCAGCATTACATTTCTTATTCCATTTTATCTTTCTTGGTTTTGACTAATGTCAGTAACAGCTACTGGTAATAAACTGCTTGTTACAGCCTGCTGTTGCCTTGAAGCCTGCCTTTGATACATTGTCAGCCAATCGGAAGCATTTCCTGATTACATTTCCAAATTGCTTGTTTATTGATTGAGAGTTAATAAAGCAAAAGACAACTTTACAGCTTAAATTAAATGAAAGTTTCCTTTGATGTTCAAATTATCCAATCAACCAATATGCAGTGAAATGTAAGCATTTGAAAATTTTATCTGAAAAGAAGTAAAAAAATTGTATGAGATAAATGGATCTCAGTATAGACATGGTGGCTAAGTGCTAATGAAAAATATGTGCAACTTGGCATACTGTGATTTCATTTATTTCCCAGGCAAAGGAAATGATGTTGTTATTCAAGCCACCCCACTTCCCAAACCTGAACAAGGAAAAGTACTTCTAGGATGTCTGTTATTTGGTTGGCAATAATTTCTTAAAACTGCAACCACTCTAATAAATATAACGAATTATATTAAGCTTTATGAATTTACTAAAGTTCTGACATTTAAAAATGGTAACACAATTTGGGCTTCCCAGGTGGCTCTAGTGATAAAGAACCTGCCTGCTAATGCAGGAGACATAAGAGATGAGTGTTTAATCCCTGGGTTGGGAGGATCCCCGGAGGAGGGCATGGCGACCTGCTCCAGTATTCTTGCCTGGAGAATCCCATGGAAAGAGAAGCCTGGTGGGCTACAGTCCATGGGATCACAAAGAGTTGGACACAACTAAAGTGACTTAGCAAGCATGCACAACACAATTTAGATACTATCTTTGGAATATCAGAGTTGTAGCTGTTTTGATGACACATATAGCCAGCTTGTCATGGAAAAGAAGTTGCCCTCTTCAAAATTTTTAGTAGCTTTTGACATTCCTTCATCAATGAGCCAGCAAGCCCTTATGAATGTAACGAGGAATCAGACGTCTCTGTCAGTGATGAAAATAAATAAATATTACAAAGGTTTAACAGCACTATGACTCACAGGAGACCAGCACTTCATCATGTGTGACCTATAAGCTGCATGTTTGATGAGAGAGAAAATAGGGTTCCTTGAGATCGTGGGTAAAGTTACAAAGAGAGAGTTTTTATTTCTCTTGATTGTGTTAAATTACATGAAAAGAAAAGTAAACAAAATTGTATAAGCAGTGTTTTAACAAATCTGTTAAGAAAAAGAGAGGAAAATTTAGTCAAAAGTGTGTAAGGAAATACAGTAAAATATTAACTGGCTGTTTAAGGGAGATAATAAAGGTTCTTTTTGGTACTTGTTTTCTTTATTTCATTATGTTTTTTTAATAATGAACATGCATTATACTTAAAATGGGGGAAAAACATTCATTTAAAATTGAAGTTAATTTTTAAAATGTCATTTTCTTAGCTGTTTCTTCAATCGTGAAATGCTTTGGTAGTTAAATATCTCGGGAAGCTTTGGATCTGTTACCTAGATGTTTGAAATTACATGCCAAATATTTGAGCTTCTTGCCTATGTTGTTGCTGCTGCTGCTTCCTCCCCCTCCCCTTCCTTCTCTCTTCTTTTCCTTCTCCTTAATCCAAACCTCTCCTAAGACAATTATTCAGTCTATGTTATGTTTCTGGATGGCCTAAGAAATGTTAATCAGCTGCAAAAGAAAAGTGATCAGTGTCAGCCCTTGACTGACCTCCATCAATCTAGTCATTTGCCACAGGCAGTCTTCAAGATGCAATGTGACCATGTCTCACCTGCTTTAAAACCCCAGCTGTCTCTATAAGGCCCTGCAGAGCCTGCTTCCAGACCTTTCAGCCTCTTCTTGGGCCACCCTGGTCCCTCGGCTCCAGCAACAAGGGCTTCTTTTGGGTCCTCTTATTGCAGGAATTTACTTCTGTCAAGTTCATGCCTTTAGAATTTCACTCAAGAATTTCTTCTTCAAGGAAGCCCTCCCAGACTTTTAGTTAACTTTAGGGTCCTATATTACTTGCTGTCAAAAACTTTTCTCCCCTAGCACTGGCACTGTGTAACTGACATATCTGCAGAGCACAATGACTGGCATAAAGTAAGCCCTAAATCTTGAGAAATCTGTATGCAGGTCAGGAAGCAACAGTTAGAACTGGTCATGGAACAACAGACTGGTTCCAAATAGGAAAAGAGTACATCAAGGCTGTATATTGTCACCCTGCTTATCTAACTTATATGCAGAGTACATCATGAGAAACGCTGGGCTGAAGAAACACAAGTTGGAATCAAGATTGCCAGGATAAATATCAGTAACCTCAGATATGCAGATGACACCACCCTTATGGGCAGAAAGTGAAGAGGAACTAAAGAAGCCTCTTGATGAAAGTGAAAGAGGAGAGTCAAAAAGTTGGCTTAAAGCTCAACATTCAGAAAATGAAGATCATGGCATCCGGTCCCATCACTTCATTGGAAATAGATGGGGAAACAGTGGAAACAGTGTCAGACTTTATTTTTTGGGGGCTCCAAAATCACTGCAGATGGTGACTGCAGCCATGAAATTGAAAGATGCTTACTCCTTAGAAGAAAAGTTATGACCAACCTAGAAAGTATATTCAAAAGCAGAGACATCACTTTGCCGACTAAGGTCTGTCTAGTCAAGGCTATGGTTTTTCCAGTGGTCATGTATGGATGTGAGAGTTGAACTGTGAAGAAGGCTGAGCACCAAATAATTGATGCTTTTGAACTGTGGTGTTGGAGAAGACTCTTGAGAGTCCCTCGGACTGCAAGGAGATCCAACCAGTCCATTCTGAAGGAAATCAGCCCTGGGATTTCTTTGGAAGGAATGATGCTAAAGCTGAAACTCTAGTACTTTGGCCACCTCATGTGAAGAGCTGACTCACTGGAAAAGACTCTGATGCTGGGAGGGATTAAGGGCAGGAGGAGAAGGGGACGACAGAGGATGAGATGGCTGGATGGCATCACTGACTCGATGGACGTGAGTCTGAGTGAACTCCGGGAGATGGTGATGGACAGGGAGCCCTGGTGTGTTGTGATTCATGGGGTCGCAAAGAGACGGACACAACTGAGTGACTGAACTGAACTGAAATAAATGTGTTCAAGGAGTTAGGAGCCATAAGTGAGAGAACAAGTGAACTAATTGCTTAACAAAGCTAACCTCTATTCCTCTAGACGTTTTCCTGAAATGTATAGAATGATTCACATAGAAAACTTTCATTCAGCCATTCATTAGTATTTTCTTGATTATTTAGATGCAATGGAACACTTAATTACTGTAGGAGATGAAAAGATGGATTTGAAATGGGTTTTGTTCTAGGAGGTCATAATATGAATCAGCATTTTCCTTTGTCCAGGTCAGTTGATCTTTGATCAAAGCCTGAATGGATGCTTGAAAGTGGAACTGTGCTTCCATTTCAGTAATTGTGTTCATAACACTATACATCCAATTTTGTACCAAATTCAAGAATTTGTCTTCATTTCTCTCTGCCATTTACTCCCCACCTTCTCAACCTCAGGAAACCCTTAGTAACCCTGACAGCTTCCCTCCAGAACATGGTTTAGATCCATCTAATTCCTTCTGTTGCCCCTGCAGCCACCTGTCTAAGCAGCGTCATCTCTTTGTCCCTGCTGGGCTCCTCCTTGCGTCTGCTTCTTTGTGTTTTGTTTGCCACCCAGTCAGCCAGAGTGGGCTTTCTAAACAGGATTCACATTGAGTCGTCTACCTGCTTATTGTCCACATGCCTTCACTGTCTGCTTGTGAGCTATGGTGCCCTGCTGCACCTGCCTGGCCTAAGCCCATGACTGGCACTCTCCTTCTCCATCATGGCTGCCAGCCAGCCACAGACCAAGCTTGTCCCCACATCAGGGCCCCGCATGTTTCCTCACGTCATTTCACAGGTGCTGGCTTCTCTTCATTCAGATCAAACTTCACAGTCCAGCTCTTTTGAGAACCTTGTCTAGAGCAGCCAGCCTTTTTTTTCCCCCACTAACCCATCACCCTTTTGAATTTTCTTTAGAGCATTTATCACTATCTAAAAATAACCAGTTTATTTAGTTGTTAATTTTTAGAAAATTCTACTTCTCCCTTGCTCGCTGCTCCTCAACTACAGTGTGCCTGCTGTGGCGTGTGTGCTCTATACATATTGGTTGAAAGAGTGAGTAAGTGAATGAATGAAGAGCCTGCACATTCTCAGCAGGTCTCTCTTGGTTGGTATTTGAGATTGAGCTATAGCCTGACTTTCCTTATTGCCTCCCTCCATCACCCCTCGCCCTGGTCATCAAGTCACCTTATAAGTCCTACTGGTTCTGTGAAGCCTTTCCCAACAGTCTAGTCTAAAAACATCAGCCCCTTTTCCGTTGTATATAATTTATTATCAAACCCAGGTTACTTCTGAGAGTGAAAGCAGGCATTATGAGCACTTGTGCAGGGGCAACAGGTGTACACTGGGATGGTCCGGGGAAAACTAGGCTATATGATCACTCTTTATTTGCCATTTGCTTTATTCTTTATTGTTACTTACTACATTCAGATCAGTAGTGCCAAGCCCTTGTTTTTCTCTGTTGCATTATGTAATTTACTTATTTGGGGGAAATTTTCTTAAAAAAGATTCTCTTATGCATCATACTGGATCTGATGGTTGTTATCATCAGCTAATTTCAGAAAACAAAAGACTGTTCTTTTATATAGAATCCTATGGCAAGCCTTGGACCAAGTCATTAAATCCTACAACTGTTCCTATAGTCAGGTGACCCTGTGCAGAGGAATCAAGTCATTTTTAGTTAGCTGAATACTAATAATTCATTGAGATTGCCTGGGGGCTCAGACAGTACAGAATCTGTCTGCAATGCCAGACATCCTGGAGTGCAAAATCAAATGGGCCTTAGGAAGCATCACTACAAACAAAGCTAGTGAAGGTGATGGAATTCTGGCTGAGTTATTTCAAGTCCTAAAACATGATGCTGTGAAAGTGCTGCACTCAGTATGCCAGCAAATTTGGAAAACAGTAATGGCCACAGGACTGGAAAAGGTCAGTTTTCATTGAACCCCAAAGAAAGGCAATGCCAAAGAATGCTCAAACTTCCATACAATTGCATTCATCTCACATGCTAGCAAAGTAATGCTCAAAATTCTCCAAGCCAGGCTTCAACAGTACGTGAACTGTGAACTTCCAGAAGTTCAAGCTGGATTTAGGAAAGGCAGAGGAATCGGAGATCAAATTGCCAACATCCACTGAATCATCAAAAAAGCAAGAGAGTTCCAGAAAAACATCTACTTCTGCTTTATTGGCTATGCCAAAACCTTTGACTGTGTGGATCACAATAAACTGTGGAAAATTCTTAAAGAGAGGGGGAGTACCAGACCACCTAACCTGCCTCCTGAGAAATCTGTATGTAGGTCAGGAAGCAACAGTTAGAACTGGACGTGGAACAACAGACTGTTTCCGTTAGGGAAAAGGATTACGTCAAGGCTGTATGTTGTCACCCTGCTTATTTAACTTATATGCAGAGTACATCATGTGAAATTTTAGGCTGGATAAAGCACAAGCTGGAATCAAGATTGCTGAGAGAATTATCAGTAACCTCAGATATGCAGATGACACCATACTTCTGGTAGAAAGCAAAGAACTAAAGAGCCTCTTGATGAGAGTGAAAGAGGAGACTGAAAAATTTGGCTCAAAACTCAACATTCAGAAAACTGAATTTCAATGTTTCAAATTCAGAAAACTAAGATCATGGCATCTGGTCCCATCACTTTATTGCAAATAGATAGGGAAACAATGAAAACAGTGAGAGACTTTATATTTTGGGGCTCCAAAATCACTGCAGATGTTGACTGCAGCCATGAAATTAAAAGACGCTTACTCCTTTGAAGAAAATCTATAACCAACCTAGACAGATTATTAAAAAGCAGAGACATTACTTTAGCAACAAAGGTCCATCTTGTCAAAACTGTGGTTTTTCCAGTAGTCGTGTATGGATGTGAGAGTTGGACTATAAAGAAAGCTCAGCGCTGAAGAATTGATGCTTTTGAACTGTGGTGTTGGAGAAGACTCTTGAGAATCCCTTGGACTGCAAGGAGAACCAACGAGTCCATATTAAAGGAAATCAGTCTTGAATATTCACTGGAAGGAATGATACTGAAGCTGAAACTCCAATACTTTGGCCACCTGATGCAAAGGACCAACTCATTTGAAAGACCCTGATGCTGGGAATTATTGAAGACGGGAGAAGGGGATGACAGAGGATGAGATGGTTGGATGGGATCACCAATGTGATGGCATGAGTTTGAGTAGGCTCCAGGAGTTGGCGATGGACAGGGAAGCCTGGCATGCTGCACTCCATGGGGTCACAAAGAGTCAGACCCCTTCAATGAACTGAAGATTTCATTATTTGCTTAATTTTTATTTTTGTGATATAAAGGGACTCTCTCTTTTGGCCATTTAACTATCAAAGTTATAAGTGTTGACTTTCTGGTGGCAAGGGTTGACATTAAAGTAGACACACTGGAATTTATTTATGAAACTTTTTCTTTTATATTATAGTAGGTAGTTGTAATAATTCTTATACTGGATAATTTATAAACTATTATTATAAGATGAATCTGAAAATAAGTCCAGTCACCCTTGTTTCTTAATCATGCATTAAGAAATGCAGTGATAACAATTAGAAGTATTTTGAAAACCAACTTTTCAAAAAATGAAAATACCTATGAAGCTCCTGCCAGTACTTTCAAAAGCAAAATCTCAAAGGAAATATGAGTTAATGTGTTAGTACTTGTATTTTTATATACACTTTTTCTGATGACTTTGAAACTCTTTAAAAGTATTGTCTGATAAAAGAATTGTTCTAGTTATTAGAGAGTATATATTGAATGATTTTTAACTCCCATATCCTCTGTTTTTATGGTGGATCAGATTTGCTGATATATAATGGCATTTGACATAGTGTATGTCTGTCTTGAAGTTGTCTGAATGGAAGAGAAAGAAGTGATGATGAAGAGCAGAAGGAAGAGGATAACAAACACTTTAAAATATTTTCAATGCACAAGACAGTGGTCTAAGCATCTTACATGTCTTAAGTGATTTCATAACACAATTCTCTGAGGGAGAGTCTATTATTATCTCCATTTTTGGATGAGGAAACTGAAGCCTGGAAAAACTAAGATACTTGTCCAAGATCATACAGTTACTAAATGATAGAATTCAGATTCAAGTCCAAGTTTTTCAGGTGCCAAGTTCTATATGCTTTTATTATATCACATTCATTCCCAAAGAGTTTAGACTTAAATTCCTTATTCGAAGGCAGTGTCATCTAGAAAAGCATATTACCACATGAATCCAGAGAAGGAGAGTGTAGTTAGATACTATGAGACTGGCTAAACTCCAGGAGATGGGGAGGGACAGGGAAGCCTGGCATGCTGCCGTCCACGGGGCCTTAAAGAGTCATACATGACTTGGGGACTTAACAACAACAATTAGATTACACTCAGCCATTCAGTTTGTAAATGTTTCATGCCACGGTGTATCATTTGAGATGACTTTAGCTGTAATTAACAGAACGCCTAGCAGTAACTTAGATAATAGGGGCAGTTATTTTCTTTTTCCTCTTCTTCTTCTTTTTTTTCCTCTCTTGGTCACACAGCAAGAATGCTAGAAGAAGGTGGTAACAGTAATGGTTTGGCAACTCCAGGATTTCAGAGTGCTGGTTGTAGAATCTTATTTCTCCTCATGCTCACATGATGGCTGCAGTGGCACCAGCAAAATATCCTCATGTGACAGCAATTAAAGGAGGAAAAATAGGGATTTCTTCTCAGTTCCTTCCCAGAATCTCTTTCTTTCTGTGAGAGAGGAAAACATTCCCCAGAAGCACCCTAGAATATTTCTCCTTTGTAACTCATTGCCTAGAACAGTGTCACAAGAACATAATGAATACTTGGCCAAAGGATTAGCTTAACTGACCAAATCAAGATTCAGACCCTAATGCTGGACACAGTGATATCTGAAAAACTTTGGTGTTCCTTGTATGAGATAAGAGACCAGAGAAGTCTGCCCTATATTTGCTCCTGAGACCAATACAACAGGAAAGGCAGAGAGCCACTATTTTATAAATGATTGAAAGAGAAGTTGACTTGTCCAGATTTGTACATACAGGATCAAGATCAAAGTTCAACCCAGAATCTGTGGGCTACTTCAGTGGTTTTCAAACTTAGTGCCTCAGGTTTCTACAAAAGTTTCATTAGAATGTCATTTTAAAACTCTTAAGTATGTTTCTTTATAATGTGATTAAGAATACAGTGCATGTGTAATTTTGTCATATATCAAAAGTTGACACAAGGAAATCCCTACCATACAAACCATGCTAGCTTGTGCTGTCAGTTAACTCGATTTTTTGTTGTGATTATTTTCAACCTCGGAGTAAACCCCCTTGTACTAATCATGAAGTCTCCTGGGATTGTTCTGTAGTCTATTAAAAGCTATTTGTAACCATTTGTCCATGTTAATCTGGATTTTTTTTCAGTTCTGGACAACCACTATAAGATAATCAATTGTGTGTTGACAGTGATCTAAGACTACAGCACGTGCAAGCAAATCTGAAATAACCTCTAATTTGAAGTTGTTGTATGTATCAGAACAGCTAAATTATTCTCTTGAACTGACTTAACTATCTCTCTGAGGCCTGCTTACCTCTCTAGCCACTTTTCCTGGCTCTCCCCACTTGAGAAGCATCTACTTCAATGCTGTGGCGACTTTTCTGGCCCCAGAAGACTTTCTCATATGCCATGCCCTCTAGCAAGCATTCTTCTTGGTATTCCAGTTAAATGGTACTTTGTTCCCTAACCTCTCCATTGAGTTTCACATTGCTTATGTACACTCATCATTTTATAATTATTTAATCCACAGCTGTCTTTTCTGCTGGGCTAAGAGCTGTCTATGGGCAGCAACCATGGATGTGCCATTCACATCTCTCAGCACAGTGCAGCCTCCATAGATGTAATCAGTCATTTTTGAAGGAATAAGTGCTACATGTATAAACTGAATTTAGATGGGATATTGATTAAAAAGTGTAAATGAAAATTTTTTTGGTTTTTTAACTAATTAGATCAGAAGATGGCAAACAGTGAAACCCACAAATGTATTAAGTATACAACTAGATGTAAATTTCCATATATATATATATATATATGTGATTAAACTCCATCCACATGAAATAATAAAGCACTTTTAGCACCCCATAGCTTTGCTAGTAATCACCCTAGTCATTTGGTGTTGTTCAGTTGCTAAATTGAGTCCGACTCTATTTGCAACCCCATGAACTACAGCATGCCAGGCTTCTTTGTCCTTCACTGTCTTCCAGAATTTGTTCAGACTCAATTCCATTGAGCTGGTGATGCCATCCAACCGTCTCATCCTCTGTCACCGCCTTCTCTTTCTGCCCTCAGTCTTTCCCAGCAGAGTCTTTTCCAGTGAGCTGGCTGTTCGCATCAGATGGCCAAACTATTGGAGGTTCAGCATCAGTCCTTCCATATTCAGGGTTGATTTCCTTTAGAACTGACTGTTTTGATCTCTTTGCAGTCAAAGGGACTCTCATGAGTCTTCTCCCACACCACAGTTCAAAAGCATCAATTGTTTGGTGCTCAGCCTTCTTTATGGTCCACCTCTCATATCCATACATGACTACTGGAAAAGCCATAGCTTTGACAATACAGACCATGATTTTAGTGTTTGAATGTTGAATTTTAACCTAGCCAGAGTTTTCCCTCTTCTCTTTTACCTTCATCCAGAGACTCTAGTTCCTCTTTGTTTTCTGCCATTAGAGTGGTATCACCCTAGTCATACTCACGCCCTATCATCCCATTCCCAGAGGTAAACACTGTTCTAAGTTCTCTCCCCATCAGTTGGTTTTTGCCTGTTGTTAAATTTCATATAAGTAAAGATTTTAAGTATGTACTCTTTTGGGATTTTTCTTCCACTCAACATAATGTCTATGAGACTGTCCATGTGTAATGTTGTGTTATTTTAATATGTTCTTTTGTGTAAATATACTATGTGTAGTGCTCATTATCTTATTGATAGGTATTGGGTTTTGTTCTCAGTCTAGAGCTATAATAGATATAATGAACACTCTTGTAGAGGTCATTCTGTGGACATTTGACAAAAGAACCCTGTTTTTTTCCACCCATCCTTAGAAGAAAAAATTGAATCCCCCGTATGCTCTATTGATGTTCTGAAATATCTTTTCAATTCTTAAAACCAAAAAGAAATAGAACAGCATTAGATATTACTTTAACAATAGATGAAAATCCTAATTGAAGACTGGGGCAGAAGTTAGCACCCTGTCAGAGATAGAAAGAAAGAAAGAAAGAAAGAAAAAAGAAGATCTAATGAAATGGGAAAACTCATTATAGATGGTAATGTACCTAATAAAAATGTGTCCACAAAAAATGTATACAAAAATGTTTATACTAGCTTTATTCATAATGGCCCCAAACTGGAAAAAAAAAAAAAAAAAAACAACCAGCAATTAAAATCTTCAAAAGATTCTGCATAATTTATTTGGGGAAACATGTAAGATTCTGCTATCCTGATTCTGCTATCCTGAGAGTGTATCAACAATTCCTTAATTGTCCTAGATTCTAATAATGTCCTGCATTTATATAGAACTTTAAAATGACAAATTTTGCATACATCACATAGCTAATAACTGGCAGAACAGGAACTCCAATGCAAGACTTCTGATGCTAACTTTAGTGTATTTCTCCATCACATCCTGATTACACCTCATCAGGAAAAGCAACACTCAACATGATTACTTATGACAAAGTGTATTTAATTTTTAACATTTTTAAAACTGGGTTTTCTACTTTGGAGGGTTTTTCTAATTAGAAATAATTAGTTGCATGTGCCTTCTGATCTACTCTTGTCAGTGGGTCCCAACCTTTCCTAGCTCATGCCTTGCCAATCACCCTATTAAAGAGCTTGTTCACACAAACTTTTCTTTTCACTAGGAAAGAAGTTTCTTCTTGTTTGTCAATTAACATTCTGTTATTGGTGTTCTCATTCATGGTAAATTCAGCTGAGCAAAAAACTACAATCATTTGTATCTTAGTAGAAGATTTCTCAGAGCTTTTAAAATGCCAGTGAACCTGGTGACTATACAAAGAGCAAGCTAGAGTGACTATGCTTCCTAACTAGAGCGTTTAGAAACTTCTAGAGAAAAAATTGGGGAAATTCCTTTCTAGATTTTTGTTTTGTTGATTATCTCTTGAAAGTGTCACTTTAAACCAAGCCATTCCCATAAAGCTTTGTTAATTGACTGCCTAGAAATTCTTCCAGAAAATGATGTTTATGAATGGTAAGGACCCTGTGTGTTATACCCCCTTTCCAGACAGATTTCACCTTGACTGAAATTATCAGGACTAAACTGAAAATGACTGATGGAAGCTCAGGCACTGTGCTGGCAGAGCAGAAATATGTGGTGGGGTTGGGAAGAAGCTTAAGCCAGAGCCTCAGCTGCTGAGGAGTAGAGACCCTGGAGCCTGGCTTGGTTTCTTTTTAGAGCCAGATGTGTGTGCTCAGTGCAGAAAATGGTGAGAAACATGAACTTGCTGCTGTTTTGTCATCCTAAGGAGCAGCACATAATATTTATCTTTTCATCTACTTTGACTTGAGCCACCAACATATTCAAGCTCTCAGGAGGGAAAATTGCTTTCTACTCTCATCTGTGTAGAAAACATTTTTTCTAAGCTTTCAGTCAGGGTCATTTGGATGACAGAATTCAACTGCAAATAGTTGTGTTTATTTTTATCATCCATGAAAAATCACTATTCCGTCTGTAGTTGGAAATTTGGAGTCATGTTCGTTTCTGCAAAAATATATCACTTTATTTTTTTTACTGATTTGTTCTCCCCTCAAGTGTGAAAAGGTTCTACTAGTACCTGTAGAACTGAGCTGGGTTTTTTCCCACTTTGGTTCAATTTGACATACTAATTCCATGTTGATACATGTTTTAGATGGATATGTTATTGCCTCCTTAATTTAGAGTTGAAATAATTTCTTATTCTAGATATATTTAAAAAGGAAGGAAAACACACAGTCACTAAAAATGAAATCATTATTATTTTATTTTGAAAGGTTTAACAATCTGGGCACTGGGCTATAGAGCGACTTTTATACTTTAAAAATACATTTTTGAGTATCCCAGTTTCTTCAAAATGGAGATACTGCATTCATATGTATAAAATACATTTTACACTTATAATTATCTTTGCATCTATTCCACCTGTTAATATTTTTGTTTCCAAAACAAGAAAGTACACTAAGAGTGATTACACAGTATGTGAATTATACAAGCTTGGAGTCAGTTCTATTCTGTTTTATGACACTATTTATTTCAAGTAGTATGACTGACAATAGCAGGTTTACTAGTCTGGAACAAGACCACTTAGGATTAAATTCTGATTCCACCCCACAACCAGCTCTAATTTGGGATTGGTTATTTAATTTCTTTGGGCCTTAGTTTCCTCATCTGTAAAAAGAAGGATGTTTATAGAATCTGTTTCATATGTCTACTGAGAAATCAGTTAGGTTAACACAGATAGTGCTCTAACAATAGCTGCTCTAAATGACGAAAGTCAGTAAAACCTGTTGTCATTATCAACATTACTTAAAGGAGGCAACAAACAAACTGGTCCAGTTATATGACCAGATAATTTATAGACTGGAGAACTCAAGAATAAACATTTGAAGAGATATTAACCCCCACTTCTAATAGAGACATAAATATAGAAATAACAGTACCATTTGTCATGCATCCAATTGATGATTAAAAGTCTGAAAGTGTCAAAGGATTCCAGAAAACAAATTCTTACATACTGTGAGTAGTATAAATTGATGCAGTCACTGCATAAATTGGTGCAGTCACTTTGAATTGTCAAACAAAATTGAAAATGCTCATAGTTTACAATCCAGCATTTCTGCTTGAAAGTATATATCTACTGGAGAAAACACACATAAGCACAAAGAGTTATGTGTAAGGATATTTATTATAGCACATTTCTTAAAAAGGGAGATGATCTATATGTCTACTAATAAGGGAATATATAAATACACACATATGTCATGGATTTGTTGCTGTTTAGTTGCTATGTCATGTCCAACTCTTTTGCAACCCCATGTAACCTGCCAGGCTTCTTTCTCCATGGATTTCCCAGTCAAGAATACTGGAGTGGTTTTCCATTTCCTTCTCCAAGGGATCTTCCTGACCCAGGGATTGAACCCATGTCTCCTGCATTGGCAGGCAGATTCTTTGCAGCTGAGTCACCAGGAAAGGCCATCATGGTTTGCTATATAGCAATTTAAGAGAAATGAATTGGTGGGTTTATACTAAAAAATCTGAATGAAATTTATGGCCATCCCAGCATTTATACTACAACATGGATATGTCTCAAAAATAGGGAATAGACAAGTTGCAAAATGATGTATACTATATAATATTACTTGTGTAAGTAAACAGTCACACAAAACTATACTATGTATTGGTAACAAATCATTTTGAAATTTTGCAAGTTTAATTATTCAGTGACCTGGGATGATACACACCAAATGCATGGTTGTGTTGTTTAGGTAAAAGGAGAATTGGAAAAGGGAAGGAAAAAAGGCAAAAGAAAGAGGACTTAAATTTGTTTCCTTTATTAAAATAAAAGGCTTGACATATAACTATATAAATAAAGTTAATATTTGACACTTGGTGGTGGTGAGTACACAGGCCTTTATTATATATGTCTCTGAATATTTCTGTATTTTAAAACTTTCTCAAAATGAGTTTATCTAGACTAATATTTAAAAAGATACTCTTTCCCCAGAAAGGTAGGTACTATAAAAATGTCAACTGATTTTCAAAAGGGAAGAAATGACTTGTTATTTTAAATTAATAAAAATGTTGAAACACAGTCTGTTTGGTGAGATCCTTAAAATCAAAATCTTGCTTTATTCACCACTGTACCACTTAGCCCACAGCACAGTACTTGGTATATATAGATTGGTGCACAAGTAATTGTGGTTTTACATTGTTAGACTTTGCTGTTTGATATTGGAATACATCCTTAAAGAAATGCCATTATGTTATACATTATTTTTCTCGCTATATTTTTTTTTTACTAATGACTTATTTCTTGATGTTTATTTTATATTTATTTTAGACTAGGGAAATGATGTTAGCCAAAAAGTAAATTTGAGTGATTTTCTTATTTAAGTTCAAAATGGGTCATATAGCAGCAGAGACAATTTGCAACATCAACAATGCTTTTGACCCAGGAACTGCTAAGGAATGGACAGTGCAGTGGTGGTTCAGTAAGTTTTGCAAAGAAGATGAGAGCCTTGAAGATGAGGAGCACAGTGGCCAACCGTCTGAAGTTGACAGTGACCAATTGAAAAGACCGTTGTAGCTGGTCTTCTTAAAACTGCAGGAAAGTTGCTGAAGAACTCAGCATCGACCATTTTATGGTTGCTTGGCATTTGAAGCAAATTGGAAAGGTGAAAAAGTTTGATAAGTGGATGCCTCATGAGCTGACCAAAAGTTTAAAAAAAAAAAAAAATTAGAACATAGGCAAAACACTCTCTGACATACATCATAGCAGGATCCTCTATGATCCACCTCCCAGAATATTGGAAATAAAAGCAAAAATAAACAAATGGGACCTAATTAAACTTAAAAGCTTCTGCAGAACAAAGGAAACTATAAGCGAGGTGGAAAGATAACCTTCTGAATGGGAGAAAATAATAGCAAATGAAGCAACTGACAAACAACTAATCTCAAAAATATACAAGCGACTCCTATAGCTCAATTCCAGAAAAATAAACGACCCAATCAAAATATGGGCCAAAGAACTAAATAGTCATTTCTCCAAAGAAGACATACAGATGGCTAACAAACACATGAAAAGATGCTCAACATCACTCATTATCAGAGAAATGCAAATCAAAACCACAATGAGGTACCATTTCACGCCAGTCAGAATGGCTGTGATCCAAAAGTCTACAAGCAATAAATGCAGGAGAGGGTGTGGAGAAAAAGGGAACCCTCTTACACTGCTGGTGGGAATGCAAACTAGTACAGCCACTATGGAGAACAGTGTGGAGATTCCTTAAGAAACTGGAAATAGAACTGCCTTATGACCCAGCAATCCCACTGCTGGGCATACACACCGAGGAAACCAGAATTGAGACACGTGTACCCCAATGTGCATCGCAGCACTGTTTATAATAGCCAGGACATGGAAGCAACCTAGATGTCCATCAGCAGATGAATGAATAAGAAAGCTGTGGTACATATGCACAATGGAGTATTACTCAGCCATTAAAAAGAATACATTTGAATCAGTTCTAATGAGGTGGATGAAACTGGAGCCTATTATCCAGAGCGAAGTAAGCCAGAAAGAAAAACACTAATACAGTTACTAATGCATATATATGGAATTTAGAAAATGGTAATGATAACCCTGTATGTGAGACAGCAAAAGAGACACAGATGTATAGAACAGTCTTTTGGACTCTATGGGGAGAGGGTGAGTGTGGGATGATTTGGGAGGATGGCACTGAAACATGTATAACATCATATATGAAACGAATCGCCATCCAGGTTTGATGCATGATACTGGATGCTTGGGGCTGGTGCACTGAGACAACCCAGAGGGATGATACGGGGAGGGAAGAGGGAGGGGGGTTCAGAATGGGGAACACATGTATACTGTGGCGGATTCATGTTGATGTATGGCAAAACCAATACAATATTGTAAAGTAATTGACCTCCAATTAAAATAAATAAATTTATATTTTTAAAAAAATCCTTATTTTGAAGTGTTGTCTTCTCTTATTGTACACAACAACAAATCATTTCTCAACCGGATTATAACATGAGATGAAGGTGGATTTTATACAGCTAGTGATGACCAGCTCAATGGTTGGACCAAGAAGCTCCAAAATACTTCCCAAAGCCAGACTTTCACTACAAAATGGTCGTGGTCACTGTTTGGTCTGCTGCCTGTCTGATCCCCTACAGCTTTCTGAATTCCACTGAAACCATTACACCTGAGATGTATGCTCAGCAAATTAATGAGATGCACCAAAAACTGCAAGGCCAGCAGCTGGTACTAGTCAACAGTTCAGCCGTTCAGTCGTGTCCACTTCTTTGCAACTCCATGGACTGCAGCATGCCAGGCCTCCCTGTCCATCACCAACTCTTGGAGTTTACTCGAGCTCATGTCCATTGAGTCTGTGATGCCATACAACCATCTCATCCTCTGTCATCCCCTTCTCCTCCTGCCCTCAATCTTCCCCAGCATCAGAGTCTTTTCAAATGAGTCAGTTAGTTGCATCAGGTGGCCAAAGTATTGGAATGTCAGCTTCAGCACAGTCCTTCCAATGAATATTCAGGTCTGATTACCGTTAGGATGGACTGGTTGGATCTCCTTGCAGTCCAAGGGGCTCTCAAGAGTCTTCTCCAACACTACAGTTCAAAAGCATAAATTAGTCATCAGAATGGGCCTAATTCTTCTCCAGAACAACTGACCTCAACCGTGCTTCAAGTGTTGAACGAATTGGGCCACAAAGTTTTACCTCTTTTTCCATGTTCACCTGACCTCTCATCAACTGACTGTCACTTCTTGAGGCATCTGGATAACTTTTTGTGGGGAAAATGCTTCCCACAACCAGCAGGAGGTGGAAAATGCTTTCTAAGAGTTGGTGGAATCCCAAAGCATGGATTTTTATGCTGCAAGGATAAACAAACTTATTTCTTATTGACAAAAATGTGTTGATTGTAATAGTTCCTATTTTGATTAATAAAGATGTTTTTGTGCCTAGTTATAATGATTTAAAATCCATGATCTGAAACCAAAATTAATTTTTAACAAAGCTAATAATAAGTTCAAAACCCTCTATTAAAATATCCTGGACTATTATTTATCTAAGATATAAGAAATACTCATTAGAAAAACCAATAGAGTATTGTAAAGTAAAAAAAAAATAAGAAATAACTCATTAATTACTAAGTCAATAAGATAACATAAAATGGAAAGAAACAATGAGATATCATTTTAAATATGTTAAAAATTTAAAATGACAATACCCAGTGTTGATGGAGATGTGGGAAAACTAGCAAACTCACATATTCCTACTGACAATTTAAAATGGAAAGCACTTTGGTAATATATTTTTAGAGACAACATGTTCCTTAATCCAGTAATATCCAATTTTTGAAAATATATTCTAAGGAAATAATCTGAAGGTGAAAAGGACTATTATGTTTATATTTACCGCAGGGTTACTTATCATAGAAAATGGGAATCAGTACAAATGCTTGCTAATCACCAAGTGGCTAATTAAATTATGGTATAAAAAAGTGTTAGAATATTCTGTAGCTATTAACAGTAATTATGAGGGTATGAAGGCAACCTGGCTGAAACATCTGATACTCAAATTTTTGTTAGAATTGATTCATCTAGTGGTTATAAATATATGGGTGAAATTTATGAAATTATGCTAAATGAAAAAGCAGGCAATGAAAAAGAGTGTACGTGTTCCTGATATGAACTATATAAAAATCATCTATGCAGACACCCAAGATGAGAAGAGAAATTAGGGGGAAAGTATTTTTCCCTAATAGTTAAAATCTATTTTTGTAGCGTTTTAAATAAGAAAAAACCATTTCTGTTATCAGAATGCCTATTGCATATCTTCTGTCATGAAATCCAATATGACAAAATAAGAATGCTCTTAGTTGACAGTTCAGCACTTAATATGAAATATAAAAATGGACAGAAAAGCTTATATTTACCTTGAAAATATACTCTAATTAAATCTTAAGAAAGAAAAGTATTTTACTTCTCACAAATTTTTTGGGCATCAGTTTATGACACAATAATGTCAAACTGGTAATTTTAGTTGTTGCTTGTGTGTTTGGTTACGTTTTAGAAATCAGTGCCCCTAGTGTTTTCTGAAATTGTGAAAAATTTTCTATTTGGTATACCTCTCTTCTCAATTGTTTAATTTGCTTATTGCACTCCACAGAATACAGATGTGTCTCACAGACAGTTCCTGTTATGAAGTTCCAAAGTTTTGAGGTACATTGGCTAGTGGGACCAGAGAAAGACATGATTCTTTTCAGCATAAATATGATAAATAATATTAAAATACCTAGGGGAAATGCTCTTATTTATGTATTTTGTGAGATCACTAGAGAAAGAATTATGTTATCCAGTATTAACCGAAGTAGAGAAGTGAGAGAGGAAAACATATGCTTTACACTTTAAATCTGAGACAGAGACCAATGGAGATTTTCAGAAAATGTCATCCCCAGATGCTGCCTCTCATTTGCACATTACCTGGGAGAGCATCGTGCGGCCGCATATCCTCAGCTGTTGAATGTGTTGTGCTCATTTCCAGTGGGGAGGATGGGTTTAATGCATTCTCAGCAGTATGTACTTTTGTCATTTCTGCTGTTTCTGTTTACCTGTCTTCTTGCTTATTTATTGTTTGCGCTTAGCTTGCCCTGTAAGTGGTTCTGAGGATTGTGGTATGAATGGACAATACCTGTGCAGCCATAAGCTTTACAAATCTCTCTCATTTCATTTTTATACTGGATCTGTGTGGGGATTCAGTCCAGCTTACCCCTTTTCTTCAACTTGATGACATTTCCTAAAGAGCCATGCATATTTAAACAATATAAAGGATATGGGTGTTTTTTCTTTAACCAAATTTATTGAAACCTGCCTTTAGATTAGGAGAAGGCAATGGCAACCCACTCCAGTACTCTTGCCTGGAAAATCCCATGGACGGAGGAGCCTGGTAGGCTACAGTTCACAGGGTCACAAAGAGTCGGATACGACTGAGAGACTTCACTTTCACTTTTCACTTTCATGACTTGGAGAAGGAAATGGCAACCCACTCCAGTGTTCTTGCCTGGAGAATCCCAGGGACGGGGGAGCCTGGTGGGCTGCTGTCTATGAGGTCGCACAGAGTCGGACATGACTGAAGTGACTTAGCAGCAGCAGCAGCAAGCAGCCCTTAGATTCCCAAATTCTAATGAGTGATTCTGTCCTCCACATTTAAAACCAATTCCTCTTTCTACTTACATAAAAGACAGTGTGAGTTCAAGGTCTTGGGCAAGTCACTAAACCTCTTTTTAGACTCATCTGTAATATGAGAGAATTGGATAACAAGAGTCCTATGGTTCAATGAAAGTTCAATGATTTCCAAAAACCTTCTACTTCATGAGCTTTCCAAAGAATAGCTGACTCTGAGAGATGGTGTTTGGTGAATAAATACTTAACAAACAGTTGGAAGACAGACATGGGAAACAACCAGAGCCCTGGTTATATCAATAGCCGTGAGCCATATTAATGATTTTGGAGGGAAGCTCAGCAAAATGCTAATTTATTTAATAAATATTTAATAGCATATTATTTCAATAAATAAATTAGTGTTTACATAGTAAAGAATACAAATGTCTTATGCACACATTCTTGACCCACTTCCATAGTCCTTCTTGGAAATTTCCCAAAGAAATTTTTTTTATAAGATCAAAATATTTCTGTTTAGAGAAGTTTGTGATTGGTGGTTAAACCTATAAAATAATCCATTGGTTTGTCCCTCCTATTTGAGAATGTTTAATCGTCTTTGATATTTGCTTGAAATTAGCACTCTTAAATGTACATTTGTATAAAATCTCCCAAATCATGAAAGATTTATAATTTGAAATGTATTTGGATTATTCTCTAGTTAATCAGCTGGATAAAAATTAGGAGTGCTGTAACTAGAACAATTAATTGAGTTGATCTGAGTGTTATTAAAAAAATGAAAAAATTCATGTCATGCTTTGATTCCTTAAATGAAACTAAAAAGCCTGTTCACTATCACAGAACTGATGTGATAAGAGAAGCCATGTGTATCCTTTTCCAGAGCCCAGGTTAATAGTTGAAGCACAGATCAGAAGAGTGGGGTAGGCTAGGGGAGGGGGGGTGTTGCTCAGGAGTGGTGCTTGTTATTAAGGCTATCATTGTCCCTTTATGTGCTTGTGTAGATTAACTAACTCATGAAAGATTCAGTTATCATTCCTAAGAAGTGTGATGAAAAACTGTCACTTGCCATTCAATTCAGCAACTACATGTAAATGCTGATCCTAGTGGTGTATAGTGGCAAGGCCCTACCTGCCAGGGAGAGGTGACAGGCTGGGTGGGAGGGTGTAGGAGCGCAAAGGAGGCCAAGGAGTGGTGTGCCCCAGACACTGACATGCCTACAAATGGATTGGGAGTGAAGCCAGTCAGGTTGATTGTGCACAGTCATGACACGCTTCTTTCCTAAGAGTACGCTCATTTGTTCACGTGTCCATACTCCTTGTGGCCGTGCTTTTAGGGGAGGCATGAAGGATCGCTAGCCCCTTGTGCCTGCCTTTTTCTGTTGGTTCACTGAGGCCTAGGAATACCAAACAGTTCATGTCAATGAAGTACAAGACCAAGTTGGCTTGAGGATGGAGTAGGATGGCGGTGGTACTGGTGTTTCTGGGAAAGGATTTCCTCAGTGCTGCTGCTGCTAAGTCGCTTCAGTCGTGTCCGACTCTGTGCGACCCCATAGACGGCAGCCCACCAGGCTCCCCCGTCCCTGGAATTCTCCAGGCAAGAACACTGGAGTGGGTTGCCATTTCCTTCTCCAATGCAGGAAAATGAAAAGTGAAAGTGAAGTCGCTCAGTCGTGTCCAACTCTTAGCGACCCCATGGACTGCAGCCCACCAGGCTCTTTCGTCCATGGGATTTTCCAGGCAAGAGTGCTGGAGTGGGGTGCCATTGCCTTCTCGGATTTCCTCAGTAGAGTTCCTTTACTGCCTTTATTCCTGCAGGATATTGAGATGGGCATATCATCTTGTGAGTGTACACCTATTGTAAAGTTAAAGGAGTTGTACACAAGAATCATCCTGCTCAGCTGTGCCTTAACATAGTCTTTTAAAATGATTTTTGTGAGGCCATGGTTTCTCTTCTTGACTTCATGGTGGGACACATGTTGGCATAGTTGCCATGTGAAAGAGACATTAAATACCTATAGAAGTAAAAAAAAAAATGTATATTATAGGTGACTTTTTTAAAATCTCAAAGTAAAAGAAAATATACCTTTTTAAAAAAAGAAAATATACCTTTAAAAATCACATATAAAAATAAAATTATTTAAAATTAAAATTGAATACTACCAAGATGGAGTAAAACTAACCATGCTTCAAAGTTTTGTGACTGTTCATTCACCAGCAATTCTCTGATTTAGTGATCCAAGTGCCTGAAGACATAAGAATTAGACAACTTTTTTATGATAGGAAGTAAACTCTCAAGTACAGGAGACACTACTGAAAATATATGAACACTGTTACTATTAAACATATAAAACATTTCCAAGATCTTTCTGTTGCTGACATATACATCACACTTAATATAATCTAGAAAGCCATTGATTTTTAAAGACAGTATTCTTATTTTGAAACTAGCTATAGTTATTTCCATTTCTGTACCTTATTTATTGCTTAAATATACCACAGTTTATCCATTCTAATATTAATGTCTGATTAGATTATTTCCATTTTTTGGCTACTCACATATTACTACTCTGAGCATAATTTTGCTCACCTTTGCACACAAATACACATTTCTGTTAGGTATTTTGGATGAAGTTGAATCTTCAGATTAAAATAGTTTTTACCAAACAATTTTGCAAGAGGTTATACCAATTTACTCCCCGACCAGCAATGTAAGAGAGTTCCATTTGTTCTTTGTATTGTCTTCTAAGCTTTTCACAGTAGCAGTATCAATCTGGTTTATCTGAGGCACAATTATTGCTAATTGAAATCTGTATTGTCTTTTGAACATTAATATCCTATATAATTTTTCACTTTATGGCTTACCTTTGTTTTTCTTTTGATAAATAGAAAATGTGAATTTTAATACTTTGTAGCATCAATCTTTTGCTTTATGGTTAGTGATCTTTGTCTGTGCTGTGTCAGAAATCTCTGCCTCTCAAAGTTCAGAAAGATAAACTCTTCTGTTGTCTTTTATAAATTGCATCATCTTACCTTTTACATTTAGAGCTTAAAAATCTGTTGTAATTTATTTTTGACCATGATGTGAGCTAGGGAAGAATCCAAGCTTTATTCTTTTCCATATGGATATCTAATGACCCTAGCATCCACCTGCAACTCAGGAGACCCAGGTTCAATCCCTGAGTTGGAAAGATCCTCTGGAGAAGGAAATGTCAACCCACTCCAGTATTCTTGCCTGGAGAGTTAAATGGACAGAGGAGCCTGATGGGCTACACTCCATGGGGTTGCAAAGAGTCGGACACAACTGAGTGACTAATACACACTTATCGACATCCAGTGATCCAATACCACTTGTTAAAAAGACCATTGTTTCTCTCATTGCACTGCAGTATATGAATCAGTGACTAAATTTGGACAGATAGACTGTTGGAGTCTATATTCTGTTCCATGGTAAGTTTGTCTAAGCTTCTCACTGTTTCATACCGCACTCACTATTGCAGCAACATAAGTCTTGATATTTGGTATTATGAGGTCTCAAACTTTATTTTTGTTGTTGTTCATAATTGTTGGTTGTCCTCATCCCACTTATTTCCATATAACTTTAAAAATCACCTCATTGAGACCTTACAAAACAAACACTCATAGACTTGGAGAACTTATGGTTGTCTGGGGGAATAGTTAAGGAGTTTGGGGTATTAATGTACGCACTGCTGTATTTAAAATGGACAACCAACAAGGACCTGCTGCATAGCACATGGAACTCTGCTCAGTGTTATCTGGCAGCCTGGAAGGGAGGGAGTTTCAGGAGACTGTATTCAGTGTATATGTCTGGCTGAGTTCCTTCACCTCACTGGCGACTAACATAACATTGTTTGTTAATCAGGTATAGCCCAGGACAAAATAAAAGATTTTCTTAAAAAAATTACCTCTTTGACACACAAAAAATGTTGCTAGGACTTTTTCTATTAGACTAAGTTGAATCTATATATTACTACGGGAAAAAATAAAATTTTTACACTCGTAAGGCTTGTAACAGGCTTCCCTGGTGGCTTAGATGGTAAAGAATCTGCCTGCAGTGCAAGGCTTCTAACATGAAAATTCATACATTTCCATTAATTAGATCTCCTTTAATTTTATTCAGTAATGTTCTGTGGCTTTTCTTTTTGTAGATATCTTGACAATTTCTAAGGTTTACTCCTGGAAATTTGGTGGGTTTTTGTTATTGTTTTAAATGACGTTATTTTTAATTTTTATATTATAGTTGATTTACAACTTGTGTTAGTTTCAGGTGTACAGCAAAGTGATTCAACTATGCATATAGCTGTTCTTTGCAGATTCTTTTTCCATATAGGTAATGACAGAATATTATGAGTTCCCTGTGCTATTCAGTAGGTCCTTATTGATTATCTATTTATATATATAGTGTGTGTGTGTGTATAAACTCCAAAATGTTAATTTATCCCATCAGTGTACCACTTAGTTTAATTGGGTTATTCAAATTTGCTATACACCTAACACTTCACCCTTTTTTTTTTTTTTCTGCCTACCTGTTCTATCAGGTGGTAAGTGGACCAAAAATCTGCTGAAAGTTTTCTGGCAAATGTAGCTTAGGAATAGAGAAACAAACTAGGAAACTTCAATTAGTTCTCCTAACTGAATCCTAGGCTATAGATTTTCAGAGCCTTGCACTCTGTCCTTATTTATTAAAGTGGTAATTTGTTTCCCATTTGGCTAATATTCCCTGTGTCTGAGCTCCCTTGATGTAAAGCCCTGAAAGGGAAAATGGACAGTGAAACACTTAAAGATTCTAACTCCTCTGTCCTCCAATCTGCTCAACATTGTATTTGTAAGAAATATTTCTCAGTTTTTCAAAAAATGTCATTCTTGGTTGTACAATATAGTTCTCATTAAAAGATACTTAAAAAGACAAACATTTTTGCAAAATATTCATTGTGGTCTTTGAAAGTATAGATTGTCAATATCTTATAATATTATAAAGTTCTTATTATAATATGAGCTACACTCTGTAGCTGTATACATCTACTGTATTTTCAACATGGTTAATGAAATGAGCCTTTGAAAATCCTGTGTACTAATGCAAGTTGATGTAAAGATCAACAGGTTAATAGGATGTCAGTCCAAGCTCATACATTCATCAGAATATTTGTATTGTTCTCAGAAGTTTAATGGAGATCAAGATGTTCTATTAGCATCAAGTGGTATCACTTCAAAGAAATGGCCTTGTTGGTTATTTCAGTTTGTGTACCTCTTCTCTCTCAAAGAGTTAAAAGAACTCCCTGGGCTGGCTCTCAGGAGGCTGTGTTTGTTTGGTAACAGTGATACTACTTGCAGATAAATCTGTATAAAGCAGCATGCTGACAGTGTTCAACATTCCAGATGGCAGTTTATCGGAAGGTCTTTAGGGATTTTATCCACACGAGGAGTTTCCAAAAGAAAGCATACCAAAAGGTGGTGGAGCAGACTGGGATAGGTGTCACAATTGATGATGTATGGTGTGTGAGGCGGTGAGTGAGCATCACAACCCAGACCTGTCAGCATTTCTCAAAAGATGCTGTCAGCATAATAAGATGCTAGATGCTGAATATCAGAAAAATTGCATTGGGAAGATTCAAGTTCGACAAATTTAGACATGTGGACTGAACAAAACAGAACTGGTTAAATGTCTAAGGAAGGGAGAGCTAGAGTGGCTATTACTGAGAAAACACAGAAAGAGACATGGAACTCAGAAATTCACACTGTGGTTAAATATCTCAGATATACCAGTAATGTTGTTGTTTAGTTTAAGTCATGTCCAACTCTTTTGCACCCCCATAGACTGTAGTCTGACAGGGTCCTCTCTCCATGGGATTTCCCAAGCAAGAATGGTGGAGCGGGTTTCCATTTCCTTCTCCAGGGGATTTTCTCGACTCAGGGATCAAACCTGTGTCTCCTGCATTGGCAGGTGGATTCTTTACCACTGATTCACCAGGGAAGTTCATACCAATACTGTTAGATGGCAAAAGAAGCTGGTTTATTTTTATTTTTTTCTTCATAAACAATGTTTGTGAGGGCTTTCCCCCTCTTGTTTAAAGTAGGTTATATTGATTGTAGAAAATCAGGAAAATGGAGAAAAGTACAACGAAAATACGTTCACTGTAATCCCCAGAGAGGAGCACAATTAATAGTTTGTAGCACATACTATCAATCTTTTCCATATAAATACATATGAATTTAGGAAGCCATTAGTCACATTTTACACAAATGTACCAAATATAAGGCAGTTTATTTCTCCTGTTTTGAGCCCTTTTTGGACACAGGTGGCAAGAAAATTGAATTAAAAAAAAATTAAGACTCTCAGATTTCTTGTTCCATTGTCCAGCTTGTTTCTGAATATATTATTTAAAATCACATATTTCCCCATTACCTTCTCCCATCCTGCTTTTTAATTTTTTCCAGTATTTCTTTAATTTTTATCAGTATCTAACACATTATATATTTTGCTTATTATTTTTTTCTTTCCCAACTAGAGTGTAATTTCCAGAAAGAGAACAGATTTTTAGATTATTTTTTCTCAACTTTCTGCCCAGCACCTGGATCAGTGGCTTTTACAGAACAGACCCTGAATCCATATTTGCTGAATAAAAGAAAGAATGCGGAGCCATGATGGGGTTTGGCTTCCACTCTCTATCCTCTGGACCTTATGTGGTCTTTCCTGCTCAAGTGGGACTTTACTTAAACCTTTGTCCTGGTCTTGGAACCGCAACCCTCAATACCCTCTTATTTCACGCCAAAACTCTTTGAATCCTCATCTAGTATCAATAAGTCTATATTTGGTCACTGGGAAGGGAAACTTCAAGATCCTCTGGAAGCTATCGACAGGCCCTGGTAGAGATGGCAGGAGAGATTGTAGCTTATCTAAAGTGCGTTTTCTTCTCCTCCCTTGGCCAGCTTTGCACTCCTGAGGCTGTGCCATTTAGTCGTGGAAACAAACTGAGGATTGGTACTTTGGATGTGTATCCTATGATCTTCTAAAGCTGTGCCATCCAACAAGTCAGTTGCCTGCCACCAGCACCTGTTAAATAGTTGAAACTTGGCTGTTCTGAATGAAATGTCTTGTATGTGAAAGATATAGGATACATGTCAAAGACAATGTAAAAAAGTCAATGAAAGGGTTACTCAGTCAAGTCCAACTCTTTGTGATCCTACGGACTGTAGCTTGCCAGGATCCTCTGTCCATGGAATTCTCCAGGAAAGGATACTGGAGTGGGTAGCCATTCCCTTCTCCAGTGGATCTTCCCAACCCAGGGATAGAACTCAGGTCTCCTACATTGCAGGCAGATTCTGAGCCACCAGGGAAATCCAAGAATACTGAAGTGGCTAGCCATTCCCTTTGTCAGGAGATCTTCCCAACCCTGAGATTGAACTGGGGTCTCCTGTATTGCAGGCAGATTCTTTACCATCTGAGCCACCAGGAAAGTAAAAACAAAACTGTCAGCTAGCTCATTAATAATTTTATGTTGATTATATGTTGAAATAATAATTTGGTTGACTTGGGTTAAATAAAATATACTATTCACATTAATTTCACTTGTTTCTTTTCATTTTTTCATGTGGCAACTAGAATATTTCAGAGTACAGAGGCATAGCTGGCATTTGGGACCTGTGTGATGTTTCTCTTCCTGACACTGTTTTAACCAGCTCCCTCCACCAGCCGCTGAGGGGGGAGGAAAGCAGCGCCTGCCCTGACCTCTGTATGTTCTCCCTCTCCCCTCTTTCTCAGGAGACAATTCAACTCAGGACAGGGCAGGGCCAGCCTTGGGCTCTCCTCCTGTGGGGTAGCATGGCCAGAGGCTTTTCTGGGCAAAAGAATCATCTTCCCTAAATTTATGGAAAATACTATGATTTAATTTTTGGCTTGATCTTTATTATGCCAAAAATTGCAGAAAACTCTCTTTCCTCACCTTCCCATGAAGCCTGGCTTTAAAGTTTTATTGTCTTTGACAGTCAAAGCTTTGTAGTAGCTCAGGTCTTCCAGCTGGTATTTGCCCTACCTCTGAAATACCCAAATTGTGTTCTCCTGTCCTTTGCTTTTCTTGATGGGAAACCCACTATATATATATATAACATATATATATGTAACATATACATACATATAATATTTATATGAAATATATATGTATAATATATTAATGATATCCTACAGTATTACACAAAAATACTGTCATTATATCAATATTATTCCACTTTTTACCTAGTGAGATTTTTGTAATCTGAATTTTTCTCTTTAAGATTGTAACTTGAGGGAAGCAGGATGGCCTGACAAGGACGGGATGTAAAAGAGTATCATGATTGTCAACAGAAAAGTTTCCATTTATTCCATTGACATCTGTGATCCCCTCCCTCAGCCCAGCCATGATAGGAATTCTGATTCTTCACTATCCCTACCCCCTCAATCTTCCCCATCTACAGTATTGCTAGTGGAAGTAGCAGTCCAAAGCTGTTGACCCAGAAATGGTTTGTTTTTGCTTGAACAGCTCCTGACACTCTTACCAGGGGCTTCTCTGGTGCCTCCCTGATAGCTCAGATGGTAAACAATCTGCTTGCAATGCAGGAGCCCTGGGTTCGACCCCTGGGTTGGAAAGATCCCCTGGAGGAGGGTGTGGCAACCCACTCCAGTATTTTTGCCTGGAGAATTCCCATGCACAGAGGAGCCTGGCAGGCTACAGTCACGGGGTCACAGAGTCGGCGCGACTTCAGCAGCTGCAGCAGCAGTGTGTGTCCTGAGGGTGCACCTCTTCACTTTGTGCTCATAAACGTTCTCCTCAAACCACGGACACTTTAGATGGCTCATGTGCTTCCTGCAGTAAACTCTCCAAGCTGTGGAAACGAGTTAGTTCATCTTTACCTTCTGTTAGTGAGAATGAAATATTGAGTGGCAGTGGAGAGAGGCCCAGGAGAAAGGGAGCTAGCCTAGGAACTGTGGGTGTGAGTAGAACATTCTAGTCCTGGTCCGGGGAAGAACGGGACAACAACAGGGGTCCAGATTTCCCGGCTGGAGAGAGGAACATGAGGAGGAAGACAGGGTCTAGTCAAGTGATGCCGGGCCCTGTTCTTTCCTAGGGTGCTTGATCCTGTCTGCCAGTTCACCTGTGAGTGAGGAGCAAGTCCCCTTTCTTTCTATCAAGTAAATACATAAAAAGTGGTTTGGACAGAAAGTAGAACACTTCTCAGGGCTGCAGGGAGGTAAGTAGGGAAGAGAAGTTACTGTTTAATGGTCTGGAGTTTCTGTTTGAGATGATGAAAAAGTTCTGGAGATGGAAAGTGGGGAGAATGGTGGTGGTCACACAACATAGTGAATATACTTAATGCTGCTGGGCTTAAAAATTGATAAGGTGGTAAATTTTATGATACGTATTTCTTAGCACAATAAAAATTGTATATACATCTATGTGTGTGTATCTGTCTATAGGTACATACAATGAATTCTATAAAAATAAAAATGTTAAAAATAATGTGGTTGAGATTCATGGATTGCAAGTGCTAAGTGGGCAAAACTGAACAGCTGCTCGTATGAAAGGAATGGAAATGGCAAAGAGGAAATGTCACAGGAAGCAGAGATGCAGCAGATGCTCACAGCAGCAGCACAGAGGAGCTGCGAGACAGCGAGTGACCCCGGGAGAGTCCAAGCTGAATGACTACAGAAGCCTCCTGCCATCAGAAATATTTGTCAGTAATTTGTAATTGATTGAGTAAAGCCTGAGAAAAATGCACACACTTTGGCAATAGGTGGTACCTGTAACACTTCAGTGTAGGAACTGATTTTAAAATGAGCACATTGAAACTGTCTAATAACATCAATACCAGCTGTCTCTGCAGCAAGAGTAGTTTTGTAACACAGATTGGTTGGTTTCAAGCCTAGGAGGCAAGAAACCCAAGTTTCTTTGGTGTTTGACCCATATCTCACACCCTGTGCAATGTTAGTACTTACTGCTCCCATCTCAGGTCGGGGCATGAATGAATTCGGCTTCGTCTGACAATAATTCAGAAGGTGGTGCTTCTATACAACTGTACAATTATTAGATTTCTATCTCCAAAATATAATTGGCAGTGCATGCATCCAATATGGCTCTCTCAGTAGACAGCAAAAGATAAGATAATAATGTGATGTGAACACAGAAAATAAGGAGGAATAGTAAGATTACCTGGTGAAAAAATATTAACTGAGATGATTAAAGCATATAGCAGAGAAATTGCATCCTTTTACTCAAATAGAGTGTTTACTATGACAACCTCCACACCAGCCAATAACTCCAAACAGCTTTAGGAGATATGTTGTGGAGGGAAATAAGTTTTCCCTCTGTCGGTTTATCATGGAGTCAGTACTACTTTTAGCCAGAGGCTGTCCTGGCCTCATAAATACAGAACTTTTGCAGGATAGCATTGTCTCCATAAATGAGCTTTAGAAGGTTGTCAAGGACATAATCACTTGACAGAAAAATTCCATACTACAAGTACCAACTTGCCCAAGTACTCCCAAGGCTGCCAGCTATAAAATATGTTGATATAAAACTGACAATGCTGGCCAGGGCATGCAGGGAATCATTCAGACACAGTGATGTTGGACAAAGAGCATACAAAGACTGACACCCTAAATCGGACTGGCCCAAATTGGGAGCGCATTTCACAGCTTCCCCACTTTCAGTGGGACAGTCCTGAAAGTGCCAAAAGGGAACCTCGACTGCCTGCTGTCCTGCACATGTGATCCTAGAACTACTGGGTGGGGCCTGGGAAAGCCTTGTTGTATTTCCCTGGTGCTTGTTATTAGTATCTTTCCTTTCATCCTCTAACACTTTCCCCCCTCACCATCATCCTCACAAAAGGCAGGAATCTCAGCTTGGGTTTAGGCTGTTTCTACTCCTCCTGCTTTCAGTTCAGTTCAGTTCAGTTCAGTCGTTCAGTCGTGTCCAACTCTTTGCACCTCCATGAACCACAGCACACAAGGCCTCCCTGTCCATCACCAACTCTGGGAGTTTTCCCAGCCTCACATCCATCCAACCATCTCATCTTCTGTCAGCCACTTCTCCTCCTGCCTTCAATCTTTCCCAGCATCAGGGTCTTCAAATGAATCAGCTCTTCGCATCAGGTGACCAAAAGTATTGGAGTTTCAGCTTCAACATCAATCCTTCCAACGAACACCCAGGACTGACCTCCTTTAGGATGGTCTGGTTGGATCTCCTTGGAGTCCAAGGGACTCTCAAGAGTCTTCTCCAACACCACAGTTCAAAAGCGTCAATTCTTCACCACTCAGCTTTCTTAACAGTCCAACTCTCACATCCGTACATGACCACTGGAAAAACCACAGCCTTGATTAGATGGACCTTTGTTGGCAAAGCAATGTCTCTGCTTTTAATATGCTGACTAGATTGGTCATAGCTTTTCTTCCAAGGAGTAAGTGTCTTTTAATTTCATGGCTGCAGTCAACCATCTCCAGTGATTCTGGAGCCCCCCAAAATAAAAGCAGCCGCTGTTTCCACTGTTTTCCCACCTACTTGCCATGAAGTGATGGGACTGGATGCCATGATCTTAATTTTCTAAATGTTGAGCTTTAAGCTAACTTTTTCACTCTCCACTTTCACTTTCATCAAAAGGCTCTTTAGTTCTTCTTCACTTTCTGCCATAAGGGTGGTGTCATCTTCATATCTAAGGTTATTGATATTTCTCCTGGCAATATGGATTCCAGCTTGTGCTTCTTCCAGCCCAGCGTTTCTCATGATGTACTCTGCATAGAAGTTAAATAAGCAAGGTGACAATATACAGCCTTGACGTACTCCTTTTCCTATTTGTAACCAGTCTGTTGTTCCATGTCCAGTTCTAACTTTTTCTTCCTGACCTGCATCAAGAGGCAGGTCAGGTGGTCTGATATCCCCATCTCTTTCAGAATTTCCCAGTTTATTGTGATCTACACAGTCAAAGGATTTGGCATAGTCAAAGCCTCCTGTTTTACTGCTTCCTAACTTCCTTTCCGCAACCTAGGGCATCTGGCCTCACTTAAGTGATGGCAAGAATGGTGGCAACCTGGCTCCTCCTAATTCTATTATTTCTACCACATAATATTATCCCCACTTAGATTTCCTATCTCCTAGAATACTCTAAAGAGATTAAGACAAAAGCTAGATCTGGAGTTGTTGCCCCTACAAAATCCATTTACACAGTTCTCACTAGTGTCACATTCATAGTGATAGTGTGTGTCCACAGTGACACACTGTGTATTGCTATAACATCACATTTAAGACATGGCTCTTAGGCTAAATTCACTGTACCATATCTTATAATGTGGCATAGGACTCTTTAGAAAAGACCCATTTTATTCTTTCCCTTCTTTGCTTAGTTGAATAGCTATTTCTAGCTTTTTTAGCCATCCTCCTAATCATTGCCTCCCATGTCAATAAAAAGCAAGAATCTAACATTCACTTGGTGGATTCTTGAATAATTCTCAACCCCCTCCTTCTTTGTTACTTTCCAAAATGTTAAACTCATAAAACATAGGTCTTCTGATTCACAGCTGGATGTGCTTAACCCAACCTAGAAGCCTGTGCTTTATGCTTTTAAATTATTTAGACCTGACAGAGAAGTCTGAATCTGTTTCATCTTCACCTTGTCTTTTTAATATATTTTTTTCATCTTACACTGTTCCCATTAGTCCTCATGGGCATGCTTATGGGCTAATATAGCCCCAGAAATCACCTTCTGGCATTGAAAATTCTGCCTTGGGGCTTCTAAAGCACTGGAAAGTCTGCAGGGACCCCTCTCCTCCAGGCCAGTTGAGTCGACTCCCTGGATCTTTAGAGGAATAAGAAACACACCCTGACAGTAATCCCTCCATCGTTATGCGGATGCTGCATGCCCGCAATTGAATGTTACATGTAGATTTTAGTTAATATTATTTCAAACATACACATTCACAGTAATGGAATGTCCTTCTTTCCACTCTAGGTGCAAAGGTGGTATGTGCTAAGTTAAAAGGGACTTGCGCTGTAGCAGTGAAGCAAATGAACAAACACTACTCGGTGTGATGCTGTTGGGACAGAGGACTGGCAGCGTGGTGTTGCCATGCTGGCGCAGGCGCCCGAAGCCCTGCCCTCTGGTTGGAAGACCTCAGGCCTTGCTGGATGATACAAAAACTTCAAGTATCAGATTCCTCCTATGCTTGGCATACCCTCTTAAGATATTCTCTGAGAAAGCAGGCATTTTCTGGTCAAATTAGTTTGCATCTGTATGTGACTTTCAGTTTGGCTGGAGTTGAAAAATTTCTGACCTCATAGAGACAAAGAAAGCTTTTTCAGGGAAGAACACATGTCTGTTGCTTTATCAAAACTCTGAGGAAGAACACAGATCAGGTATAAAATGTGACCAGAATCCCTCCTGCTTTTCTCACTGCTAGAACCACACATGGCCCTCTGGGGCTGGTCTGCTGTGTAGGGCAGAGCTCACACTATGAAGGCTCTATCCACTGGGATTACTGCCCTTCAGACATCAGAAGACTGGCCCTATTGCTTGTGTGCACAAGTGACTCTGCACAGACCTCTGCTAGAACTTTCTGCAGGATGCCAAACCAAACCAAACTGGGAATTACATGTTAAAATGTTTACTAAGTATTTGAGAAGATGCCTTCATATAAAGCTAAGTGGGAAAGAAACTTTACAAAACAGTATGTGTCATATTATTCCATTTTTATTTAAAAATACACACTAAATAAAAGACTAAAAGTAAATACAACAAAATGTTTATAAGAGCTCTGGCTGATGATATGAAATCATCATTAGTTTCTTTATCCTTCCGGCGTTTCTTTATGAGAATAAATGCAGATATAATATCAATATAGTCTTTATTGGAGTATTGTTGTTTAACAGTGTGTTAGTTTAAGGTGTACTGTGAAGTGATTTGGTTATACATATACAGATATCTGTTCTTTTTAAAATTCTTTCAGTTGTTACAGAATATTGAGAAGAGTTCCCTTTGTAAACAGTAGGTCTTTGTTAGTTATTGATTTTAAATATAGCAGCCTATACATGGCTGCTATTCCCAAACTCCCAATTCTAAAATCCCAATCTATACCTCCCTCACCCACTCCCTTGGTAACTATAAATTCATTCCCTATGTCTGTGAGTCTGTTTCTATTTTGTAAATAAATTCATTTGTGTCATTTTTAAGATTTCACATATAAATGATATCCTATGATATTTGTCTTTGGCTGACTCAGTTTGATAATCTCTAGGTTCATCCATGTGGCTGCAAATGGCATTATCTTGTTCTCTCTAATGGCTGAGTAATATTCCACTGTATATATGTACCACATTGTGTTTATCCATTCATCTGTTAATGAGCATTTAGATTGCTTCCATGAGCTGACTGTTGTAGACAGTGCTGCAGTGAACACTGGGGTGGATATATCCTTTTAAACCATGTTTTTCTCTGAGTGTATGCCCAGGTGTGGGATTACTGGGTCATATGGTAGCTCAATTTTTAGTTTTTAAGGAACTTCCATGCTGTTCTCCATAGTGGCTGTACCAACTTACATTCCTACCAATAGCATAGGAGGTTCCTTTCTTTCCAAGCCCTCTTTAGCCTTTATTATTTGTTGACTTTTTCACGTCTCTGCTTTTTAATATGTTGTCTAGGTTGGTCATAGCTTTTCTTCCAAGGAGCAAATTAAAAGATAATTGCTGCCTGGAAGAAAAGCTATGACCAACCTAGACAGCATATTAAAAAGCAGAGACTTGACTTTGCCAACAAAGGTCCATCTAGTCAAAGCTATGTATGCATGTAAGAGTTGGACTATAAGAAAACTGAGCACCAAAGAATTGTTGCTTTTGAACTGTGGTATAGTAGAAGACTCTGGAGAATCCCTTGGACTGCAAGGATATCCAACCAATCCATCCTAAAGGAGATCAGTTCTGGGTGTTCATTGGAAGGACTGATGTTGAAGCTGAAGCTCCAATACTTTGGCCACCTGATGCAAAGAGCTGACTCAGTGGAAAAGACCTTGATGCTGGAAAAGATTGAAGGCAGGAGGAGAATGGGGCCGACAGAGGATGAGATGGTTGGATGGCATCACCGACACAATGGACATGAATTTGAGTAAGCTCTGGGAGTTGATGATGGACAGGGAAGCACTGATGTGCTGCAGTCCATGGGGTCGCAAAGAGTCAGACATGACTGAGTGACTGAACTGACTGATTCTGACTGGTGTAAGATACCTCATTGTAGTTTTGTTTTGCGTTTCTGTAGTAATTAGTGACATTGAGTATCTTTTTCATGTGCCTCTTGAATATCTGTATGTCTTCTTTGGAGACTTGTCTATTTAGGTCCTCTTCCCAATTTTTCATTGTGCTATTTTTTTTTAATTGAGTCACATGAGCTATTTGTAAATTTTGGAGACTCATCCCTTGTTGGTTGTATCATTTGTACATATTTTCTCTCATTCTGTGGATTATCTTTTGTATTGTTTATGGTATCCTTTGCTGTGCAAAATGTGATATACTTTTTTTAAAATATTTTTTGATATATATTCTTATTAATCCTCTTTTTTACACAAAGGATAGCTTACATTTTACGGATTATTCTGTGTAAATACAAACAAGTTCTAAACCTCAGGGGCTTTCAAAGCACACTTTCCTTTCTCACTCACTTGATGTATGGGGAGCTCTGCTCCAATTAGCTCTGCTGCTGGTTGTAGGTAGGCTTAGTAAATTCTTTTTCTGGGTCCAGACCAAAGGAGCAGCTACTGTCTGAGACATGCTCTTCCTATGGTTTGGGGAGAAACAAGAGAACTGGAAGAAATTCATGATGCCTTAGGGAACTCAGATATGACATGCATCACATCACTCCACTGGCTGCAGCCTGTCACGTGGCCAAGCCCAACATCAGGAATGTATTATTTTACTGGAGAACAATGCTTTGTATAGTGTTTTCCTTAATAGTATGGCCTCAGGATGTACTCATGTGAATATAGAAAGGGCTTCTTCACTTTGTAAATACCTACATGGTACTTCATCATGTGGATATGCTGCTCTAGCTCATTTAACCACTCCTCTATTGATGGAAATTTGGGCTGTTTCCAGTCTTTTATAATGTCAAACAGTGTTGAAATGAATAATCTTGTCCATATGTAATTTCATATGTGCTCAGGTGTATAGTATGATAAAGGCCAAGGCACCCTAAGAAAAGAATACTGATATACAGTGGCTTAAGGTTGTTTCCTTGAGGTAACAGTCCTAAGGTGCAGGGTATGGGGAGTCCAGTGTGGTGGTGTGTGTTTCTTGAGATCATTCAAGGGTATCTAAGTTCAGTTGGGTGGCTGTAGCAAACTGCCACATAGACAGGGTAACTTGAACATCAAAGATTTCTTTCTCACTGGAAGCTGTGAAGTTCCAAATCAGGCATAGGCAGATTCAATGTCTGGTGAAAGCCTGCTTCCTGGTTCACAGACACCTGTTGCCTCATGTATTCTTACATGGCAGAGAGGGCAATGGTGCTCTCCAGGGCATCTTTTAAGGGCACTAACCCCATTCATGAAGGCTCCACCCTTATGACCTGATCACCTCCCAAAGGTCCTACCTCATAATACCATCACATTGGCAGTTAGGAATTCAACATATGGATTCTGAAGGGACACAAACAGCGCAGTTTCCTTCCATCTCATTCCTCCAACTTTTCTCAAAGTCTTAGTCTGCATGATTGAATGATCATGGACACATCCATCTTTCAGGTCACAGGAAGGAAAAGTGAGGTCATTGAGAAGTACATGCCCAACCTGTGAGGATCCAGTCCAAGAAGTGGCAAATGTTGTCCCATCATGCTCCACTGACCAAGACTTACAAACATAGCTACCACTAGCTGCAAAGGAGGATGGGAAATGCGGCATGAAACTGGGCAGCTATATTCCAGATGCATTCTTTCCTCAGGAGAAAGTGAGAATAGGCATATCCGTAAGCAAATAGGCATATCCTAGGAACAGAATGAGTGCCTCAAAGGATAGATACGATTGTAATTTTGGAATATAGTACTAAAGTGTACCCCATAAGAGTTGAACCATCTAGTATTCCCACCAGCACTGTAGGACAGTTGTTTCTCATCTTCCCTCCATGACACAAAAATGTGTTGTCAAACTTGTGTTTGTATTTTTCTTTTCACCAATTTACACGTAAAACTATCTTGGTGTTATTTTGATTGAATTTCTCTTATTTTGAATGAAATTAAGAATCATTTCATACATTCTGTATTTCTTTTTCTAAGAATTATCTCTTCTGATCTCTTGCCTGTTTTTCTACTGGATTGTTAGTCATTTGCCTGTGATATGAATTGCAAGTATTACTTTACCCCCCAGCTTGTCACTTGTCTTTTGACTTTGCATCGGATTGCATTTGTTACCATGTTTGGAGAATCTTTCCCTTCTCTGACTCTAGTGTCTAAAGACATTTTTGATTGTCACAAATGGGAAGACAAGATCGACAGGTATCTGGAGGGTAGGGGCCAAAATGCTGGTATAGATCCTACAATGCCCAAGAAATAATCCTACAATAAGAAATTATCCAGCCTGGAATATTAATAGTGCTGAGTGGAGAAACCCTGTTTAAAGGAATCAGCTCATGATTTTTGATAATAACTTAGAACATATTTTACATTTAAATCTTCAATCCATTTAGAATTTATCTTGCTCAGCTGTATAAAGTAAGTGTACCAGTTGATCTTTTCTAGATGAGTTCCCTTCAATTATTACTCCATGTTATCTGTTGTTATGTAACAAAATACCCAGATCTTACCATACTGAACACTAACATTTACTGTGATGCATAGATTAGGAGTGTGAGAGTGACTTTTCTGGGTGACGCTGGCTTAGGATTGATCATAAAGTTCAGCTGTTGGCTAGGAGTACAGTCTTTTAGAGGCTCAAAGATTTATGTCCTTGATCATTCCCTGGGTTGTCAGCAGGCTTCGGCTTCTCATGCTCTGTGGGCTAGCAGCCCCAGGTCCTCACCACGTGGTCCTCTTCATAGGGTACATGGTGGTCCTCATGATATGGCATCTGGCTTCCTGAGAGTATGATCCAAACCAGAAAGAGAACACCTAAGACAAATGCTCGGAGGCTGTGCATTTGTTTGTTTTAATAGCACAGTGTTAGAAGTGACATGTGATCCCTTCTGCAATATTCTGTTTATTAGAAGTGACTAAGTCAAATCCTAACTCAAGGACAGGAGTTAAGCTCCATCTCTTGAAATGAGAAGTATCAAAGAATTTGTGGATATATTTCAAAAACTACCATACTCTGCTTGTCAGCATGCTTCCTGTATTATATACTTAATTCCCAAGGAGACTGTGCTAATTTCTATAGTTAATGTGCATTGCTTCTGACAAATTTTTACTAGGTAATTTTAAAAATCATGCCTCTGTCCATATTTTGTGCTCAGGGATTTGTTCATTTCCACAAACTATTTTGTGCACTTCTACTAGTCTGGTGGATCAAATGATATTATGGATGTGAAAGTACTTTGCAAACTCTAAAAGAAACACATTACCATAAAATTTTATTATTATTATTTTTGTGTGAAGATATAGCCAAAAAATTCCATATTAGATTTCCTATTTGATTTGCTGAAATTGATTCTTGGATCCAAGCTGGAATGTAAGTTGTGGGCCAGTTGTGGAATTTTCCATCATAACATTTCCTCTGGATTCAAACTGAACTGAAACTCAACCCAGGAAACAAACATAAAATATGTCAACTAGTTGATATTCACTGAGTCTTATCTGCCTCTTCTAGGGGTGTCAGTTTATCTTTTATATTGTTTTTTGGGCAATCACAGTTTTTACAGGTGTGTATAAATGTGTGTGGCTGTATTTGGATATGAAAACAGGAATGTGTGACACTCACATGATAGAACACCAACTGGATTTGCTAAAGATCTGTTGCATAATATGAGACACTCTAGTGAGCATGTCATCCAAACTTCTCTAAAATTGTGTGTGTAGAATCTTTCCCTGGTTCTGTTGAACTGTTTTTGTTGTTGTTGTTTGTTTTTTCATTGCATTTATATTTTTAGATACAAGTAATCCAAGGACATGTAATGCTTCAGTCCTACTGATAATTGAAGCCTAGTTGAGGAGGAAAGAATAAAAGAAAGAGTAGTAACTTAGAGATGGGCAAGGAACCAAGAAAGGAGGAAACAAAAATTGAGATGAAAAACGTTTTCTCTCATAGGCATTCATTGCAATTATTAACATATTTGGATTTTAAAAATATGAAATCTGCAGTTGGCAGTCCATGTGCTGGATTCAACACACAGACATGCTTTGTCTGACCAAAAATCTGTTGAAAAATGTGGAGATTTCCTTAAAAATTGCTGACTTTCCTTGAAAGAACTTGAGTATCTCACCATTCTGGGTCAACATGGTAGCAATCAGTAAGAGCTGAGTCGGGCCTGTCACCTTTAGCTGGGGTGAGAACCATCCAGTTTGCTACTGTCTCCACCAGTCCTTCATTCCTCCCCATTGCTGAAGTTACATAGTACTTACCGTTTGTCATCTTAATTGCACTGTTATTCATGTAGTGGGAAAACATTTTTGTGTGTACTTAAGAGCCTAATAAAAGTGAGACAGAAAAGACAGATTAAAAGGACCATGTATTTTAAGAAAATGACTAGCAGCTTCAGGGTGGGCATCTACCCTGTGGGCATTTGAGTGGGCACCCCAGAATTCAACAGTGCTACAGTCTGTAGCATAATTTCAGTCCTCTGACAGTCTGTGCCTGTGTGTTCCTAACATCACAGGCTGCTCAAAATTATAGCAGGCTCTTCAGCATCTGATAGCTTACAAGGTCTTTCTTTAGAATACTTTTAGTCCCACACCTTGCTAATAGGACGAAGGCGTGTGCACGGAATTGTGTTTAAACTGCAGTGACAGTTTGTACCAAATGAACCACATTCTCCATCACATTCTTCCTCTATCCATTGGTGCTGACCTATCAAAGGAGACTGCCTTTGGATGCAGATTGAGGTTTTTCCATGTGCTGTTCTTAGAGGCAGATAGGTACAGGAGCCTCATCCATTTCAGGTGGCATCATTGGAGCCTATATATCCACTCTTTTCAGGCTTCCTGGCCCTGTTGTTCTTATTAAGGATGGTTTGGGTGACAGGAGTCAGGGACTGTTTTTGTAGGAAATTCTTCAGCAGAGTGCACCCAGGAGGGTACTTACAGCCTCACCCCCCTGCCCCTTTCAGATGACTCAGTTTCCCTTGCTCAACTCCTGCTCAGCTACCAGAGGGGGATGAGGGACACAGCCTTGCTCACATTAATGAGTGACTGATCATTCCCCGAGGGACAGTGACAGTGTCCCAGGCACCGTATATATGAAGAAGGATGCTCACTTCATCCGTCTCTGCCTCCCTGCCCAGTCTAATTTGACCCGCTGTTCCTGGGTTTGGGCAGGCCAAAATCTGCATGTAGGTTTAGTTTCTCAACAAAAGCACATTCTACTATTCATGTGGCCTTCTATTCTGAGTAGAAGATAGAGATCAGGATAATGACACTCCCCCGCCCCCAAAAAAATCTTCAATGAGCACAACTAAAATATTCCTAAAGATTATTTGAACCACACACGACAGAGACGCTGGAGGCAGGTTCACTGTGGACACACAAATGTGTTTTGTTTTTCTGTTTTCTTTGTTTTAATCCTCTGCATCTCAGTAACATCAGCTTAACAAAATAGGAATGTATTTTTCTCCCCTTAGCAAGAAGTCAGATGTCCTCAAGAGCTAGTGCCCTGTCTTTCTGCTCCCCAGCGTTGGCATGTTGCTTTCATTCTCATGGTCAAAGGAAGGTGACTACATCTTCAGCCTTATCTATGCATTCCACTGAAGAAGGAAAAAACAAGAAGAAAAGAGAAGTGCCTGTTCTGGTAAAGCAAAAACTCTCCCAGCAATCCCGAACAGAAGTTTTCTTATATGTCACTGGCCATGTCTGTGTCAGTGTAGCCGTCTCTAGGGGAAGGAAACCTTCTAGAGTGTTTTAACTGAGTGTATTTTTGTCCTCCTCTCTCCTACAATCTGCCTGTGTTATGTGAATAAAGAAGGGATAGGAAGACAGATAACTAGCAGTGTCTGTCCATCCTTATTAATTCCAGAAAAACACATAAGCATATTTTGGCAATTATTTTTCCCCTATTTCCTTTCACTCTTAATTTCCTACTACCTAATGCCTCCTTTGAAATAGGAGAGTCACTGCTCTGTGGAGGTATTTGAAAAGAGGATTTGGGGTGTTTACAAAAATGTGGTCAGTCTAATAGCTAAATATGAGACACTTAGGGGATCTGGCCATTCTCTGAACCTTGTGTCTGTACAGATGGAAATGGAATGAAGTTGCATTGTTCTCTACCAGGCATGCTTCCCAGCCTAAGAGCAGTTTTGAGATTCTCTGTGCTAACTGCCCATTTCTGATTCTTCTAAACATTTCCCTCACCTTCTCTGCAGATCAGTCAAAGGCTAAGTTTTTTTTTTTTTTTTTTAATCATTATTAGTATTGGCTTTGGGACAATAGCCTGCTGCAGTGTGCAAACACACAAGCAAAGCAAATACATGACAACATGAATAAATTCATTTAAAGTAAACTACATTCTCATAATTACTTTCTTGGCTATTCAGCATAGTTTTCTCTCCTCAGGCAGCATGGATAATCATGACTATCATTACTGCTCATATCATTAGCATTAATAATAATAGGACCTTAGATATGTCATAGCTCTGTAAAGAACATAGCTGGGACCCAGATGATGGGCTTCTACTCTAAAATAAATATGCATGGAGGCTTCAAAATCCTAGAAGGAAATAATACATTCTTTGTAGAAATTTTATGTACTGGTTGCATGAAAGTGAACGTGAAAGTCGCTCAGTTGTGTCTGACTCTTTGCGACCCCGTGAGCTATACAGTCCATGGAATTCTCTATGCCAGAATACTGCAGTAGGTAACCTCTCCCTTCCCCAGAGGATCTTTCCATCCCAAGGATTGAACCCAGGTCTCCCACATTACAGGTGGATCCTTTACCAGCTGAGCCACAACCAGTGAAATTAGACTCTTCTAGAATTACATTTGGACTCTTGGATATTTTCCTAAAAGTTATATGTGTTCAGTTAAAGCCAGATATTTAGTCAAACCTTTTGGGTGTCAGCCTGTAACTGAATATTAAGCCAGCAGTGCAACCAGATTCCTGTATATTTTGTTAAAGCCAGAAAGTGAATGAAGAGATAAAGTATTGGCAGGTGGATGTTTGGGAAGGTGGAGAGAGGAGCCATTGGCAGAGGTGCCATTATCTGGATTCCAATCAAACTCACGTGTAGAAATCTCCCCATGTGTTGCTAAGGTTTGAAAGTTGGAGTTCATTATTTTTGAGGGGGTACCTTCACTCACAGTGGGAAAGTTTGGAGCTCCTTTATACCAGAGGTTGATATCCACCTTTGAATTTTAACACCCAGCTCAAAGTAGGAAGCGTATACTAAATGTTAGTTGAATAAATGGATGAGTGGAAAGGTAAGTAAACTTGAATTACATTAGCCTTAACTAATTGCTTGATTAACACAACCAAAATCTGAATGGGATGCTAGGGGAAATGAATATGTAGGGTTAGATGTTTTCTCAAACAATAAAGAGGATTATTATAGGAGACGACATCCCTGGTAGCTCAGACAGTAAAGAATCTGCCTGCAATGTGGGAGACTGGGGTTTGATCCCTGGAATAGGAAAATTCCCTGGAGAAGGGAATGGCAACCCACTCCAGTATTCTTGTCTGGAGAATTCCGTGGGCAGAGGAGCTATCAGGCTACACTGCATGGGCTCGCAAAGACTCAGACATGACTGAGTGACTAACACTTCCACTTTCACAGGAGATGAAGGAGAAGCACTACAAGTCATATTCCATGACTCTGGGCAAGTTCCTTAACATTTTTAAACCTCAGTGCATAGCTCATAGAACTACTACGAAGGTAAAGTAAAATGTTTAAAGCACTGAGCACAGTACTTGGTGTTTTGTAACTTGTCGCTCAGTCTCAGATATTGCAAGGTTGTTGTGATACCTCTGGGTACTCAAAGCAATTATAGACCAAGGATCAACTTGAGGAGTGTAGTGGTATCAGTAAGTCTTGTGACTTGTAGGGGCTGCTCTTTCTCAATTATGATCCCATCATCTGGTTATGAACTTTACTCAAAGGAGCGATGCAGGGAGGAGCACTTCAGCCCTGAGGTCAGGCCGACCTTGTGGCCCCAGCTGCAGCTCACAGGAGATGGAGGTGCTTAAAGACAATGACACTGGGGAGTCTGCAGAGGAGAATTGCCCTGGGCATAAAAAAGGAAAATTAGGATCAGTGGGAGGAGATGGGAGGTGTGGAGGAAATTCTCTCTGAAGATGAGATTTGGGTTCATTCCAGGGAGAAATGGGAACCTTTTCCTGTCAAGACAGAAGTGTGGCTTTCCTGGGTGAACAGGAAAGAGTTCCACTCCATGATTTTGGGGGACATATTCGAAAACAAAGTCAATGTGATTCAAACCACAGGGCACCTCTGAGTGAATGAAGTGGAATACTCATGGAATTTGAGTTGGCAAGAGAGAGCATTCTTCCCAATATCCTAGCAAAGACAGGGATCATTATCAAGACTTTCTAAGGCTCTCTTTAAACCTGCCATTAGCTCCCTGACCATCTGATCTACCCTCTAACAACTCAACCGCCAGCTACTTAGTTCAGTACTCCACTGACTCTGAATGCATGCTTTTCATTCCTTTCATATCAGGATTCTGGGCTTTGCTTCCAATTCATCCTCCCCACAGCAGCCAGAATACTTTCTAAAACAATGCCTGAAGGTCTTATTTCCTTGTTAAAATGCCAATCCTTGGCTTTCCAAAGCTTTGAGGAAACAGTTTTCACTGGCTGCTTACATCACATCCCACCAACATGGAAATGTGTATATATTCCTTTTCTTTCCACCTTTCTGCACCACATAAACAGTCTTTCCTCTGTTCTTCTCCTACCTGGTGTATTTCATGCATCTTTCAGTAATTGCTCCAGCAGTCTTTTGGACCTTTTCCCCATCATCCAGAAACTAGGTTAGATGCTCCTCTTCTGCCTACTTAATCCCCAGTGCCCCTGCTTACCACCAATCTTCCCAGGTCTCATTATCTTTTTATTTGTCCTTATCACTCATGGGTTTGTGTGTGCCTCGAGGGTCTTATTTATTTTATGTAGACTGTATCAGGTACTTGGTAAGTGGTGGGAAGGTTTTCCTAGAATAAAAAGACAAATAAATGAATGAATGCCTCATGACTCGAGCCAGAATACATGCTGAAAAATCACCCTCGGTTTCAGATGGTGTTCTATGAAATTCAAGAATTTTTTTCCTTGGGTCTGACTTTCACAGGTTCTTGTTTCTTGGGTCTGACCTTCACAGGTTCTCTTATTGGTCTCCCCATATGTTTCTTTTTCTAATTATTTATGGCAGCAAGCCTTTTCAGTCATTCTAGATTTGATTTCCTTAATTTATCCTTACTACCATCCTTAGGATATTTATTGTGTAGCCAAAAGGGCAAAGGGAAATTTTTATGCAGGTCATGCCTTCACCTGAATAAGAATTCTTCATGACAATGAAGTCAGCCTCCTTCTAAAGAGATTAAAAGCCTTATATCTAGAGAGTCATTTAATAAGATGTGAACATTCATATGTTGTCTTGCTGACTTTTAAAGGTAATTAAAGTTGTAAGTCAGCTAACAGTGAAGGTTCTTTGTTGATAAGGAATGGTTGTTGTTCAGAAACACTCTGGAAGGTGACTTAGTTAGAGAAGAAACTGTCCCAAAATCTCCCAAGCAAGTATCTGTGACATAACCAGGCAGCAAGCTCATAAATCAAATTTATCTCACACAGTCATCATGCTCAGTGAAGTTTTGAAGGTTAAACATTTCAGTTCTTAATTTGTTTTATTATTTTGTCAGATTATGTATAGATTTTGGTTAAAGGATTAGATATATTGCTAAATCAATAAAAATTTAAAATATTCAGTTTTAAAAATACATAGGGAAGATATCTATTTTTATCCTTGTTATTGGTAAAGAAAGGAACAAGCAAAATTATAGGATTTCATGATTTATTGGTCTTAAGTGATAGTTATTAAAGACTGTTTCTTTGCCACTATCTTTAGAATAGTGTATTTAAACTGCTGTCCCCATTCACAGCTCAAGTGTTGTCATAATAATTGATAAAGTATTTCTAAATTATAATACATCTTTTAAAAAATTGTAATGTTGATTCCCTCCCTCCACTCCCTTTCCTATCCATTCCCCTCATAGTTTTCCATTCTTTAAGTCTCTCTCTAGAAGTGTACCCTGAAATGGAGAAGTGAAACAAATATTCTGCAATAAGCAACGTATCCTTCTATTGTGCCAATTTATTTTTAACTAGAATTTTCTTTGTATTTTCCCTCAACTGTGTACTTCCCACTGTTAATGTTAGCAAAAGCTGAGAATATCGAAAGGAGCTTCACACATCTGGTTGCCACTTTCTGGGAATGTAAAAGTCTACCATGCCTTTTCAAATATTCTGCTTTGGGTATTATTCATTTACTTTTTAATTATTAGCATTTATATCTTTTCCCCTTATCCTTACATGTTACTTAAACGTTCAAAGGAAATATTCCCTCACTGCCAATCTGAAGAGCTTCTTTTGAAGACATGAGCGGCATGGGGAGTCCCAGCATATGCTGAATTGAGCCAATCTAAATAGTTGGCAGTTGGCTGCTGTCAGAAGTAATTTTAAATTATACTGTATTTGCTTTTCAAAAACAAGTGAAACATGTATTAGTATCTTTTCCCCAAACAATGCTCATAGGAGTCTCTTAATTTATAACTGTGCCATTTTTTTTTTCATTTATCTATATAAGTATTTCCTTACAGTAAACCTTGTGATTTGTGTGATGCAGTATAATTGAAGAATCAGAGTATAATTGAAGCATGTGACTAGGTGCTGAATGCTTTGGAGAATTTCCATGCATCCATCACCTCAGATCAGGCTGAATTCCAGGGACCTTCTGTCTTCAAATCTGAAATCTTTACATTTAACCAGCAGCCAACAAAAAAGTTTTTGTGGCTTTTTTATTAATTTAAAATTTTTAAATTATCATAGTTCCCCAGTTTTTTTTTTTCTTGTTTTTAAAATTACATATCAGAACAAAAGAGATACCTACTTTTACAGACATGCATATACTTTAAAGTAGCACAGAATGGGATGAAATACCTCAATCTTTGTTACTGCAGTCTCTTTTCCTTTTAGTAATTTTGCTTTAGGCTCAGAACTTAGCTTCTGATAATCATGTTGGTACCCAATTTTATTTTAATGTATAAATTAACATTTCTCATTTACCTGATTGAAGAATAATAATAAGCACTGGAAAGTTTTAGAAGAAATGGATAGAAGTACAAGTGGGTCTTTCCAAGTTAATTTTGCTTTACATTAGGCTCATAGTCTCAGGAAATTGATCATGGGTGTCCATTTCAATCAGAGTTTGGTTTGTTTAAGATTGACCAAAAGTTGCTACCTTCTAGTAACTAACTAGCAGATCATCCTGTAAAAGTAGATCACCCCAGTGATTTTTCTGAGAGAGAATTCAGATGTCCAAATGCCAGCTTTTTTATTTTCACCTAAAAGAATCAGGATTAAATCCAGGTTTTTACTATTGTGAAGGATACCAAGTCTATTGTTCTAAGGTAAAATGTCTTGATTTTAAAAATAGGTGTCAGTAAAAACGGGCCTATCAGTTTTGATAAGTACTGGGTAATTCCTTTCCTGGTGATATGTGACAATCACGAACATTTCTCCTGATATCTTTATGTGTTGATGAATTAGCCAATTTGCACTGGTAAGCCATGTCTGATCCAGTTATTTCAGTCACCTTAATAATCAATGCAGATCACTGCATCATCGATTCAGCAGTAGAGATGGGAATTAATCATAAAGACAGTTCCTGGGCTGTGGTCAAATGTTCTGCCCACATATAGATGTGGTCTTATGACAAGGATTCTTTTCACGGGACTGCTTCTCAAGTTCCTCCCTTTTGGTCTTTCTTTTGTTGGTGCAGCTACACTCCAGTTCGTCTTAAAACATCATAAGCAACATTGTGCTGATGACATCACACTTAGACGACAACTGATATGAGCTTTAGGATAGATAACCTGATTTTTAAAAAGCCATCCAAAATAATAGTTAAAAAAAATTAAATCTTTACAATGATTTGACAGGCTTTTTTCCCCTTTCCTGATCTGTTAAAATAGTTGATAGTAAATACTTACTAAGCATGCCGACACACTTGTACAAACGTGTTGATCTGTTTGATAACTTCCATTTTTTTTGACAGACAATATATTTTAAATACAGAATTGATGATTTTCTGATTTCCTAAAGATATTTTTTTCTCAAGTTTGTGGTCTTCCTGGTGCTAATACTTTCTGTATGGCTCTTCCTGCAATGCCTGCAAGGATAATTGTTGCCTGAATCTTTGCATAGCCACATGTGCTCGGTCAGGTGACCTTAGGCCCACTGGCATAATAGTCCTTAAAAGCAACTGAATTCTTCTCCCTGTAAAGTTTGAGCCTGGACAAAGGGTTTGAAATCTGCAGATATCTATAGGTGCTATGATACCTGTGACTTAACAATATTCTTTCCTCAGTGAACTTGAAGTAAGTGACTAAGTGAAACTGGGAGTCTATTTGAAAAGTTTCCTATTGTGAGTAAAATATGTCAAAGAAAGGACTTTATGGAAAATATGATACCACAGGATGTTTTTCAAAGTTTTTGTTCCAATGAACACCACATGAGAAGCCGAAATTCCCCTGGAGAAGGCTGAAACCCACTCTGACATCTGCCTAGCCTGAAGCAGTGTTTTACAGAGGTTTCTTGACCTACCCTGAGTTTAACTATGGGGCGTGCATTGACTTTTTGGTGGGGTGTTCAGTAAATTTATACTGTGTAGAATAAACAGTTTGCCATATTCTAGAAAAGACCTTTTGAATTTAGCAAAGCTTCATGGAATGTGCTGTTCATACTAGTCACAGCAGGACAAGCCGCCAGGTGGGGGCTTTGTACCTGGAAGGCTCTCAGCTGTCTTGCCTGATCATGCTTTGTGTACCTTCTTCTTCGGGTCTATATATTAAAGGGTCTGACTTTTCTTTAGGCCTGAAGAGATAGTAGTTTATGGTGGCAGTTAAGTTTAAAATGGACCTTGTGTTTATTCTGTGCATAGCACTAAGATTAGGTGTTATAATTTTTCTTTTCCTTCACACGTTCATAGAAGTAACAGAAGCAATCTGAAGGGCACAAACACAGTTAATGGTCACATGCCTTGGACCTGAGACAGTTGGATGCTTAAGGGCAAAAATCTGAAGATTATTAAACTTGAGAGCTGCAACCTCAGGAAGGCGCCTTTACCCAGCTCTTATTACTGCTCCTTATTCCCTTTCCACAGTGTTGTCCTGTCATTTGTTTCCCTTCTGGTACAACCAGCCACTAACACAGTAAATTACAAACCCAAGAAGTAAGATAACTAGTCAAGCCAATTGGGCTGTTTTAAATGCAGTTAGAGGAATTTTTTTTTTTTTTTTTTTTTTTTTTCAAAAAAAAGGTGTGTTGTTGTTTTTTTTTTTTCAACTACAAGCCAAATTATGAGTTGTTTCTTTGAAATGAACATTTCAATTGGTTGAGTGAACTAGGCCATTTTTATACATGGCTGTTGGTTTGAGTTGGATGGAGTAACATTTTTTTTTTTTTTTTAATTGGCTGCACGGGGTCTTCCTTGCTGCCTGAGGGCTTTTCTAGTTGTGGAGAGTGGGGGCTGTTCTCTAGTTGTGGTATGTTGGCTTCTCATTGCTTTAGCTTCTCTTGTTGAGGAGTACAGGCTCAGGTCAATAACTGGTTCATGGGCTTATTTGCCCTGCAGCTGTGGAATCTTCCTGGAGCAGGGATTGAACAATGTCCTCTGCATTGGCAGGCAAATTCTTATCCACTAGACGACCACCAGAGGAGCCAGGAGTGACACCTTTAAAATTCAAAATCTTTCGTGAGAGCTAAACAACCAGGCAGACATCTCTTCTTGGCTGCTTTGTTTGCTCTGCTCACCACCAAGACGACGTGATTTTCCCACTTTGGCAATTTATCAATGTTTTTCTACCTCCTCCTCTTCATCTCTCCTGATTGGTAAAGCTTCTGTGGATCAAGTTTCACTACATCTAAAGAACTTTATTTCTTTGTGTGTTTTGCAATTTTTCCATTGTAAACCAAGTCCAGCAGAATCTTATTTGTTGGGATCTTTGAGGACGTGGGTTAAAGGTAAGTCAGTCTTTCACAAGAGGATTTCCATTGCTTTGGCTGAGTGTCCTGAACCACTAATCTACCTGGGAACAATTTATATTACTTCTTGGTGTGGGATTCTCCAGATTTGAAAGGAAGTATAAATTTGATCCCCAAATTCAAATAAAGGAAACCTAAATTCACAGATTCTCAAAAACTTTACCCAGGACTCAGGCCTCATCTCCATTTGCCAGTGGAAGAATTTTTTTCTTAGTCCGCATTTTATTGACTTTCTAGCCCTTTGAAGGTCCCAGCTTTACATGAGGAGTCTCATTTCTAACTCCCCACTCTGTGTGAAGACTAAGGCATTGTTCCTATCCTTATGAAGCTCTTGGTTATCATAAATGGCAAGTTTTCAAAATTGGAGTCAGCTTCCATTTGTCACGCTGGTTAAAAATTCTCCTTAATCTTGGTATCCTGGGAGTTACCTTTAATTTATTGCAAGCCCAGCTCTGCATTTAAAAAAAAAAATGTTTTTTATACACCATTTCTAGGTTTTCTCTGTTAGTAAGATTTTTAGGCTATGCAGCCGATCATATTGCCAGAAAATAGAGGCTCACAGATGCTTAGAATATTTTCAGACTAAAACTACTCAAGTTGTTCTCCCAGCTTTAAAAAGCCTCAGGATACAAAATCTGTGTGAAAAGAATCTATAGAACACTATAGCATTTGTGTGATGTAGTTGAGACTGTTATAAATTATCTTATGTAGCTGGCTATTAGGTGGTATATATTAATTGAGTCTGTTTGCTTATTCTCTTGAAATTCATGGACTGTTTCTTGTTTTGCTTCTGTATGTCCTGTTGTGCCAAGGACAGTGTCAAGTATGTGTTAGTTGTTTAATAAACATTGATTGCTTGATTGAAGCAATCATCACCTTCTTTCTTGTGAGTTGAGAAAACCATCGTTGCCATCACTTTTCTATCCTTTCTTTTATTTAAACATTTGAATTTTTTCCCTTCCAATGGAAGGTACTGAATACTTATGATTCAATAATCCCTCATCCTACTGAGGGCAGTCTTTTGCAAGCAATTAGTATGGAAACTGAAGACCTGATCTAATCTTTTTACCTCTCTCTCATTATTGACTGATGTAACCCTGGACATTTCAGTGTTCTAAATTTTGGTTATGTTTAGTCCAGTTCAGTTATTTTAATAGCTGTGATTAGATTTTTCAAAAGGGTTTTTGAAGGGAAAGGTAAGGATGATCACTTGTGAAGAATAGACAAACGCTTTTTGAAGATAACCAGTGCAAAGGCCTAGTTTTATGTGCCAGTTAACCTACGAGAGCTTAGATATTCTGAAACACATGTGATGCACACCATCAAATAGGGATTTCTGAAATTATAGTTGTATGCTAATTAGTCATTTTAAGCTGTGGTTTTTTTGAAGCAGTAAATGATCCTAAACCCTCTGTCTCAGTGAGGGGAAAAAAAACTTGAAGTCGGGGACTGTTAGTCACCAATATAGGAACTGCCACTTTTCTAAACCTGAATAGAAATGAATTCAATAGAAAGAGACATAATGACAGATTTATAAAAGTAACGTTCCTTCACATAATGGGTTTCCTATTCTAATGTTTCTTTACTATAATCCTTTAAAATTATGCAAAAGATTATTATTATGTGTTAGTAAAGGATTCATTAAAAGATTAATAGTTCTGGTTTACCAATTCATTTACTAGGTCACTTAATTATTTAGTTCATTAATTCTGCAAATGTCAGACTTACCATGAACTCTAGTGATTTTAAGCAACGTTATAGTTCTAGTGGTAATCACAGTCTAACAACTTCAGATAAGAATTTGGTATCATTTATACATTTCAAATAATTTTTTTTTCTTCCAAACCAATAAGGGAAATCCAACAGCTGAGAAATCGTAACAGTGTAATCTAGTTACTCAGCCTCCAGCTTTGTCCATTAAAAAACCATGATGGGTGGCTGTAATGACAAAAAGAATCTCCAAAACACAGGGCAGAAATAGCTTCTAGATTAAGCAATAGGAAGGCCTGTACTTTTGAGATACATGCATTATTATTAAAAATATTTCTGTCAATGAAGATCTCTGAAATATTCTAGGGACCTATATTTTATGTATTAAAAACGGTTACTCACTGGGAAAGCTTCAGGAGAAGCAACATCTCATCATAAGTGTCCTAGAGCAGAGCTGGCAGTTCATATCTTATGAATATCATTTACACCATGCTAATGCATTCACATCACTCACAGGCACTGTTTACATTTAATACAAGAGAATCTATACAATATAAATTGGCACATTATTAGATTTAACAATGGAATTGGTATACATAGCCATCAGCTGTTGTTTAAACTTCCCCAAAAGTCACTTGAACAATTCATAGAATAAGATTTTCTTTCTATTTTTTTTTCTTTATGCAGTTTAACATTATCTTAGCAAGTTTGAATACAGTCTCCTGTTTAATAGAGAAAATGAAATATTTGGAACCTTTGGGCTCTTTCACCTTTTGGGGGTGAAATTCTTTTCCTAAGGCCCTCTAGGAGAAGTACAATCGTTTATTTTAGGCATGTTCCTCGGCGATAGCCCATTGTTTTTTTCGCGTGACAGCACTCTATGTACTCGGAGTTTCAGATTTGTGAACAGTTACTAAGAGGGTGTTGATAAAACAGAGAAAGCAATGAAGAGTTAAACATGAAGAAGTAAAGAAAAATCAGGTTCTATTGGGATAATATTTTATATCACAGGCTAAGGAAAAAATGATCACAGTCATTCACAGATGAGGTTATAAACTGCCATTTCTACAAATGCATGAGACTATGTATGTATTCTTAGCTACATATATGTTCGTGAAGGTAATAAAATCACGAGAAATGGAAACTCTGCTTTCAGAGTTGTACTTTGCATTAAAAAGGAGCAGCAACCCAGTAACATACATATACATGTGGTCATTTGCTGACAAAAGTATCTGCATTTGATTTTATTGAAGGAGCAACTGAAATTAAAGTTTCTGAGGAAAAGTTGGTGAGGGAAGCTCCTCATTTGGGCCACTCAATTTGCCAAAGATCTGGGAATTAATTTGCAGAATCAAAGCTCAAGCTGATGTTATCAGTTAGGAAGTTATTATCTATAAGAAGCAGAACCACAAATCAAATGATCTTAAATAACAGAAATGTATTATTTCGCCTGTTAAGTCAGGAGGTAGGAAAGTTCAAAATTTTCAAGGCAGAAGTTTCAAAAACCATTGAGCCCTCAGGTTGCTTTCCATGTCTCCTTGTTTCAGATATCGTTATTGTGACAGCTTTACAGTTATGGACATAACATAGTTAAGGAGTCCTGGCAACACATTCAAACATAGCATCTCCCTCAGAGTAAATGGGGAGCATCACTTCTTTATCTCTTTTAGAAATAATCCATTCTGCAGATTCCACGTGTGCCTCCTAGGACGTTGGTCACACTCCTTACCACCTCCCTCCCTTGCCCAAATTCCAGTCACAGGCAAAGCAACCAGACCCCCTTGATTTGTCTAGAACAGTCAGAGTTCAATTAGGATCGTCCTTTCCTGAGTGAAGTCTGGCTTTGCCAGCAAGGAGAGGGGAATTGGCATTGGGAGACACCTCAGAAATTCTTATATCTGTTATCCCAAAGAATCTTGGGAGAATTCTGGACTTGTGAGCCATGGCCCTTGGTCATTTGCCATGTGACCTTCATCTGGGAAAACATGGTCCTTGAAAAATTATCAGGAGAGTATGGTTCCATAAAGCTCAGGCCATTTCATCTCCAAAGGGATGGTGGCAAGGGAGCTTTTGTAACTGCCAGCATAGGATAGTGGAAGGCATGTTGACCTTGGCCATAAAGTCACCTTAGCTTGAATCATTTTTCCAGTACTTACCAGTGGGTTCACTGGCCAAAGCAAGAATATCTCTGAATATCAGTCCCCTTATCTGTAAAAAAGTAGGTAATAGTACCAGCCTCACAGGGTCGCTTCAAGGATTCAGAAATGTAGATGAAACTGTTTTGTAAACTGTAAAGCTCAAGACTGTGTAACTGAAAGCTATGATTATCTAATGAACCAGTCAGTTTCACCTCCGCATGTCACACTTTTCCAGCCGTTTAGTCTTGTTTTCCTGCTGGCTCACCAAAGTAGCTTCCCTGCTGTCTCATTACCACCTCATGTTTAACATGGCAAAGATCAAGATTTTAATTTTTACCGGAACATACTCTTCTCTTTTCAACTCTGCAGTCCCTGTGGGGAATATTACTCCAATGCCAATCACACAGACCCAAGTCTGAGCCCGTTTTAAATTTTGCTCTTTAATCTCTCCCTTCTCAACCATGAGTTCATTAAATCCTACCACTTCTCTAATTTTTACCTGTCCCCCTGCCCTCCCAGAAAAACAAGTATCTAGTTCAGGTTCCTGTGATTTAATACATAAACCTTCTGCAACCTTTTCATCAGATTTGCTTCTTCAACTTCACGTGAAATCTCCTCAGACAAGATTTAAAAAGTGAGAATTCCTACAGCATATCTCTTCCCACTCTATGCACCTGACCAGCTTGCAGTTTTATAACAATGTTGAAACTGCTGGAAGGTGGGATTTCTCCCTTCCTTCTGGGGTTCTTTTGGCTAGTCTAATATTAAATTGACACAAGACAGGTTAACTGGAGAAAAAAAAATTAATTTGTGTATACAGTGGTCATACAGAAATAGGACCTAAGAAATGGCCAAAGCAGGAAGCTCTTAAACTTCTCATAGATAAAGTTTGTGAAGAGCTGACAAAATGAAAAAGCTTAGGCTTGGGTGCTTAGAGAAGAATCTAAACAGAATTTTGTGCTTGGAGAAATACATTAATAAAGAAGTAACAAGGTTTGTTTGTATAGGCTGTTAGCCCTGAATACTTTATGTCTGGTGATAAGGATATCTCTCTGTCTCCTGGTGTGGGTAGCATACTCTTCACAGAGACAGCTTATGTCCTGCTTTGATGAAGACAGAGAGGAAGGTCAAAGTCATCTTCTTCCACTGGCTGCTGCTTAAGAAAATTTAATTCAAAATAACCAGTATGTCACTTAGGCATAATTGGGGGCAACCTGCCCTAAGCCCCAAAACTATTGAATGTAGAAGCCTGAAGTTGGCATTTCACACTTGCGAAGCAGAGCCATTCAGCAAATCTGGGCCAGTGAGTTCTTTGAGAACTTTCTTTCCCCCTTTGTTTTGCATTGGGGAGGATGGGCAGGAGAAGTCCTAATCAGTGTTTGGGGAAATGAAGAAATTCCAAAGCAAATAAGAACATACTCTTTTGTTCCAAGCCTTTGAATCAGTTCAGTTCAGTCACTCAGTCGTGTCTGACTCTTTGTGATCCCATGAACTGCAGCACACCAGGCTTCCCTTTCCTTCAGCATCTCACAGAACTTGGTCAAACTCATGTCCATTGAGTCGGTGATGCCATCCAAATCTCATCCTCTGTTGACCCCTTCTCCTCTATCCTTCAGTCTTTCCCAGAATCATGATCTTTTCCAGTGAGTCAGTTATTCTCATCAAGTGGCCAAAGTACTGGAATTTCAGCTTCAACATTAGTCCTTCCAATGAATATTCAGTATTGACTTCCTTTAGGATTGACTGATTGATTGGATCTCCTTGCAGGCCAAGGGACTCTCAAGAGTCTTCTCCAACACCACAGTTCAAAAGCATCAATTCTTCAGTGCTTAGTTTTCATTATAGTCCAACTCTCACAGCCATACATGGCTACTGAAAACCATAGCTTTGACTAGATGGGACCTTTGTCAGCAAAGTAATGTATCTGCTTTTTAATATGCTGTCTAGGTTGGTCATAGCTTTTCTTCCAAGGAGCAAGCGTCTTTTAATTTCATGGCTGCAGTCACCATCTGCAGTGATTTTTGAGCCCAAGAAAATAAAGTTTGTCACTGTTTCCATTGTTTCCATCTATTTTCCATGAAGTGATGGGATCAGATGCCATGATCTTTGTTTTCTGAATGTTGAGTAAACCAGCTTTTTCAACTCTCTTCTTTCACTTTCATCAAGAGACCCTTCAGTTCCTCTTCACTTTCTGCTATAAGGCTGGTATCATCTGTGTATCTGAGGTTATTGATATTTCTGCCTGTGATCTTTATTCCAGCTTGTGCTTCATCCAGCCCGGCATTTCACATGATGTACTCTGTATATAAATTAAATAAACAGGGTGATAATATACAGCCTTGACGTACTTCTTTCCCAATTTGGAACCAGTCCATTATTCTATGTCAGGTTCTTACTGTTGCCTCTTGACCTACATACAGATTTCTCAGGAGGCAGGTAAGGTGGTCTGGTATTCCTATCTTTTAAGAGTTTTCCACAGTTTGTTGTGATCTACACAGTCAAAGGTTTTGAATACCTGTTTAGAAACTCTAGGATGGGACAGGGGCACCTCCTACTCCCAAGGTAAGATTGGGGGGGAAAAAAAAAGAGAGAGAGATTCAGGTAATATGTGCTTTGAGGAGTGGTGGACATGAATTACGATGATAGAGACACATTTGACCTACAGTTTGGATGGGGAGAGAACTTTCGAGATGGTAAGGAATTTATCCTAATTCATAATGGAATGACTTGGGGAGTATAATGGCAAGGAAAAGTCTTGAATGGAAAAGGGAGTTTGACCATGGCACTGAGCTGTGATTGAACTAGAGGCAGGCCACCTAGAAAGTATAAGACATATATGTCAAGTTATAAGTGAAAAAATAGAAGATATGGAATGGACCATAGAGATGTATGATCGCTCAGACTATTATGTGTGCAGAGTGAGAGGCAGTGACAAAATAAACTCAGATTTCAGAAATTGAGAGGAAGGGATGGACAAGGAGTAGGACAAATAAATGTTAAGTACATACTATATTATTTAAGTACATCGTCTAATTAAATCTTTGTAGCAATTTTGTCAGCTAGGCATTATTGTTATAGTTGTTAACAGATGAGAAAAATCTTGCTCAAAGCCGACAGAGCTGGAAATTGGCCTGACTCCAGGCATTTGCAAATTGCTGCCAAGTCTCTCAATTAATATATTATGTGATTATCTTTATAGTAAGTGCATGGGGCAAGCAACATCAGGTGATTTTAGATTTAAAGGGACTAATGCTCAGGGTGGTTAAGTGCCTTGCCCAAGGCCACACAGCTTGTTTTCTTTGAATCTGGAGTTTAAAATCACATCAGCCAGTGTGGCTTCTAAGCTCACTAAATTATACCAATGAATATAACAAGAAAACAAACAAACATGACTTAACCTCAGCCCTAGGGCTTCACACATTAGCTATATCACAAACATCAGGAAAGAGATTTCTAAAAGGGAGACGTGAATCAAGAGAGTGTGTTTGCCTTGGGTAAGAAATGGGGATGCTGTGTCATCCTTATGCTCTTCTGGGTTTGACTCAGTATCCATAATGATGCTTCCAGCATATGGACAACTCTCCCAGAGTGAAGACTAGAACACAGTCCCAGCAAGGCTTCAAGGAGCTTCAAGGGAAACTTGGCTCCTTTTAGGTGCTTTCCTTATTCCAAGTGTCTGCCATGAGCAATAGCTGCTCTCCCCTCCCTATAGTCTATAGGTACTGCTCTCAGTTGATAAACAGCATCTGAGCCTCTGGAGCATGGAGGTTTTTTGAACTGATGGGGAAGGAGTTGGCAGGAACAGGGCAGAAAACTGAGATTTGATGGCACATACATTCCTCCAGCAAAGGTATGTTGAGCATCTGCTATGTTTCAGGGATGGGATGGTGAAAAAATAATGATTAGCGCCTAGCTTTACTTTAGAGATGAGGTCAAATCCCTGTCCTGCCCCTTGTCTCTGTGATCTTCAGAAGATATTTCACTTCCAGGCTTTCCATTTTTTTCCTTTTTAAGGACACATGCACACATGTGTGTATGCATACACATACAAACACACATACATATACATACATTACTCAGTGCTCAGAACCATAGGAAAACCATTATTGGAAAATCGTTTGTTGGAAAACCATGTTATTTTTTATGGGTTAAAGTCTATATGCATGAATGCCAAGTCACTTCAGTCGTGCCCAACTCTTGGCAATGCTATGGGCTTATACCCTGCCAGGCTCCTCTGTCCATGGGATTCTCCAGGCCAGAATACTGGAATGCATAGCCTTTCCCTTCTCCAGGGGATCTTCCCAACCCAGGGACCAAACCCAGGTCTCCTGCATTGCAGGTAGATTCTTTGCCTGCTGAATCACACGGGAAGCCCAGATATACAATGCAGTGAGCTGAATGGAGAGGGAGGAGCACAAATAAAACATGCAAATACAGATGTTTTTAAATGGTCAACTAGATTGCAATTATGTTGAGTAAAAACTCCCATTGCCAAGCTTCAGCAATACATGAACCGTGAATTCCAGATGTTCAAGCTAGTTTTAGAAAAGGCAGAGGAACCAGAGATCAAATTGGCAACATCTGCCGGATCATTGAAAAAGCAAGAGAGTTCCAGAAAACATCTATTTCTGCTTTATTGACTATGCCAAAGCCTTTGACTGTGTGGCTCACATATAAACTGTAGAAAATTCTGAAAGAGACAGGAATACCAGACCACATGACCTGCCTCTTGAGAAACCTGTATGCAGGTCCGGAAGCAATAGTTAGAACTGGACATGGAACAACAGATTGGTTCCAAATCAGGAGAGAAGTAGATCAAGGCTGTATATTGTCACCCTGCTTATTTAACTTATATGCAGAGTACATCATGAGAAACACTGGGCTGGAAGAAACACAAGCTGGAATCAAGATTGCCGGGAGAAATATCAATAACCTCAGATATGCAGATGACACCAGTCTTATGGCTGAAAGTGAAGAAGAACTAAAGAGCCTTTTGATGAAAGTGAAAGAGGAGAGTGCAAAAGTTGGCTTAAAGCTCAACATTCAGAAAACAAAGATCATGACATTCGGTCCCATCACTTTATGGCAAGTCAGTGGGGAAACAGTGGCTGACTTTATTTTCTTGGGCTCTAAAATCACTGCAGATGGTGACTGCAGCCATGAAATTAAAAGACACACACTCCTTGGAAGGAAAGTTATGACCAACCTAGACAGCATATTAAAAAGCAGAAACATTACTTTGCCAACAAAGGTCCATCTAGTCAAGACTGTGGTTATTCCAGTGATCATGTATGGATGTGAGAGTTGGACTATAAAGAAAGCTGAGTGCTGAAGAATTGATGCTTTTGAGCTGTGGTGTTGGAAAAGACTCTTGAGAGTCCCTTGGACTGCAAGGAGGTCCAACCAGTCTGTCTTAAAGGAGATCAGCCCTGGGTGTTCATTGGAAGGACTGATGTTGAAGCTGAAACTCCAGTACTGTGGACATCTGATGCAGAGCTGACTCATTTGAAAAGACCCTGAGGCTGGGAAAGATTTAGGGCAGAAGGAGAAGGGGCTGGCAGAGGATGAAACGGATGGGTGGCATCACTCAATGGACATGAGTTTGGGTGAACTCTGGGAGTTGGTGATGAACAGGGGAGGCCTGGTGCGCTGTGGTCCATGGGGTCACAATGAGTTGGACATGACTGAACAACTGAATTGAAGAATTCCTGTAAAGAAATGCCTGGTGACTATAGAAGCGCATATCATGTTGAACAGATTTATCAAACTAGGGTCAACTTTGAAAATATTGAAATTGCTGAGCCTCCTCTCAAGAATATTCTTACTCCATCTAACATTTTCCCCTTCTGTTTATCATCATTATGCAAAGCTGCTAAGCTCTGACTGCCTATTGAACCACAGGGCTTCTCATCTCTATTTACATTTAGTTCAGCTACAAGATAGCTAAGAAGACTGTGTCCCGCTTTGGGACCAAAAGGGTATTACTGGTGCTCCTGGGCAAAGATCTCCTCAGCATTTACTGATCCACAGATTGGATTATTAACAGGATGCTTGTTTATTAGTGATGACTCTAGAAAACATTTCTTTCACTCTGTGGACCAAAAATGAAGTGGCAAGCTTAGCTTACAGGATAAACCTCATCTTTTTAGGTTTTCCCTCTGCTCTTCTAAACTTCCTGAATCCTACACATCTTCCCAGTGTACAATGAATATTATATTTTCCAATAGAGCATCAACAAAAGAAGCTCAAAAGGATTTTATAGAAAAACTTCTCTTCTATAAAAAGTATATTTCTTAGATATGGAGTCTCACTCACCACTTACCAGGGGCAAACACACTGTATCAGAAAGAGCAAGAAGGTATGATGTACGTTTGTTGTGTTTTTTCTGCTTAATAGCTGGGCTACCTTGGGCAAGTTCATTAAATTATGCTGGCCCTCATTTATTATTAGTGTTTGGACTTTGAATCCAGACAAATCAAAGGCTGGTAAAAGATGCTACATGTAAATCTTCCATGGGCAGACTTAATTTATTTTACAATCCTGGACTGCAGAGGCAGTCTTTTATATTTCATTCACTAATGTGTTGGATTTCTCACTCATTTGAGAAGCAAGTAATCAGCCTCAAATCTATATGAGACCAGTGATTTGTTCTTCAAATTATACAGATGAATGATTGAAGTTAAATCTTATCTTTAAGGAGTTCAACTCCTGGAGGATGGGAAGGAGCTCTATTGACAAGAGAAAACATTACACGTGGACATCACCAGATGGCAATACTAAATCAGGTTGAATATATTCTTTGCAGCCAAAGACGGAGAAGCTCTATACAGTCAGCAAAATAAGACTGGGAGCTGACTGTGGCTCAGATCATGAACTCCTTCTTGCCAGATTCAGGCTTAAATTGAAGAAAATAGGGAAAAGCATTAGGCTGTTCAAGTATGACCTAAATCAAATCCCTTACATTATACAGTGGAAGTGACAAGCAAATTAAAGGGATTAGATCTGATAGAGTGCCTGAAGAGCTATGGATAGAGTTTTGTGACATTGTACAGGAGGCTGTGATCAAAGCCATCCCCTCAAAAAAGAAATGAAAAAAGGCAAAATAGTTGTCTGAGAAGGCCTTACAAATAGCTGAGAAAAGAGAAGCAAAAGGCTAGGGAGAAAAGGAAAGGTATACCTATCTGAATGCAGAGTTTCAAAGAAGAGCAAAGAGAGATAAGAAAGCCTTCCTAAGTAAACAATGCAAAAATAGAGGAAAACAGTATAACAAGAAAGACTAGAGACTCTTCAAGAAAATTAGAGATACCAAGAGAATATTTCATGCAAAAATGGGCATAATAAAGGACAGAAATGGCATGGTCTTAACAGAAGCAGAAGATGTTTAGAAGAGGTGGCAAGAATACATAGAAGAACTGTAAAAAAGATCTTAATGACCCAGATAACCATGATGGTGTGATCACTCATCGAGAGCCAGACATTCTGGAATGCAAAGTCAACTGGGCCTTAGGAAGCATCACTAGGAACAAAGCTAGTGGAGTTGATGGAATTCAGCTGAGCTATTTCAAGTCCTAAGATGATGCTGTGAAAGTGATGCACTCAATTTGCCAGCAAATTTGGAAAACTCAGCAGTGGCCACAGGACTGGAGAAGGTCAGTTTTCATTCCAGTCCCTAAGAAAGGCAATGCCAAAGAATGCTCAAACTACTAAACAATTGCACTCATCTCACATGCTAGTAAAGTAATGCTCAAAATTCTCCAAGCCAGGCTTTAACACTGTGAAAAACGAAAACTTCCAGATGTTCAAGCTGGATTTAGAAAAAGCAGAGAAACCAGAGATCAAATAGCCAACATCCATTCAGTTCAGTTCAATCTCTCAGTCATGTCTGACTCTTTGTGACTCCATGGACTGCAGCACGCCAGGCTTCCCTTTCCTTCACCGTCTCACAGAGCTTGGTCAAACTCATGTGCATGGAGTCAGGGAGGCCATCCAACCATCTCATCCTCTGTTGGCCCCTTCTCTTCTCTCCTTTAGTCTTTCCCAGAATCACGGTCTTTTCCAGTGAGTCAGTTCTTCTCATCAAGTGGCCAAAGTACTGGAGTTTCAGCTTCAACATCAGTCCCTCCAATGAATATTCAATATTGACTTCCTTTAGGATTGACTGATTGGATCTCCTTGCAGGCCAAGGGACTCTCAAGAGTCTTCTCCAATACCACAGTTCAATTCTTCAGTGCTTAGTTTTCATTATGGTCCAACTCTCACAGCCATACATGACAACTGGAAAAACCATAGCTTTGACTAGATAGGACCTTTGTGGGCAAAGTAATATATCTGCTTTTTAATATGCTGTCTAGGTTGGTCATAGCTTTTCTTCCAAGGAGCAAGCGTCTTTTAATTTCATGGCTGCAGTTACCATCTGCAATGATTTTGGAGCCCAAGAAAATAAAGTTTGTCACTGTTTCCACTGTTTCCCAACTATTTGCCATGAAGTGATGGGACCAAATGCCATGATCTTAGTTTTCTGAGTGTTGAGTTTTAAGTCAACTTTTTCACTTTCTTTTTCACTTTCATCAAGACTGTCTTTAGTTTTTCTTCACTTTCTGCCATAAGGGTGATGTCATCTGCATATCTGAGGTTAGATATTTCTCCTGGCAATCTTGATTCTATCTTGTGCTTTATCCAGCCCAGAATTTCACATGATGGACTCTCCATATATATTAAATAAGCATGGTGATAGTATCCAGCCTTGATGTACTCCTTTCCCAATTTGGAACCAATCTGTTGTTCCATGTCCTGTTCTAACTGTTGATTCTTGACTTGCATAAAGATTTCTCAGGAGGCAGGTCAGGTGGTTTGGTATTCCCATCTCTTTCAGAATTTTCCACAGTTTGTTATGATCCACACAGTCAGAGGCTTTTGCATAATAAATAAAGCATAAGTAGATGCTTTTCTGGAACTCTCTTGCTTTTTCAATGATCCAACAGATTTGGCAATTTGAGCTCTGGTTCCTCTGCCTTTCTAAATCCAATTTGAACAGCTGGCAGTTCATGTTCATGTACTGTTGAAGCCTGGCTTGAAGAATTTTGAGCATTACTTTGCTAGCATGTGAGATGAGTATAATTGTGCAGTAGTTTGAACATTCTTTGGCATTGCCCTTCTTAGGGATTGGAATGAAAACTGACCTTTTCCAGTCCTGTGGCCACTGCTGAGTTTTTCAAATTTGCTGGCAAATTGAGTGCCGCAATTTACAGCATTATCTTTTAGGATTTGAAATAGCTCAACTGATATTCCATTACCTCTACTAGCTTTGTTCCTAGTGATGCTTCATAAGGCCCAGTTGACTTTGCATTCCAGAATGTCTGGCTCTAGGTGAATGGTTACACCATCATGGTCATCTGGGTCATGAAGATCATTTTTGTATAGGTTCTGTGTATTGTTGGAGTACATCAAGGCTGTATATCATCACCCTGCTTATTTAACTTATATGCAGAGTACATCATGAGAAATGCTGGGCTGGAAGAAGCACAAGCTGGAATCAAGATTGTGGGAGAAATATCAATAACTTCAGATATGCAGATGACACCACCCTTATGGCAGAAAGTGAAGAGGAACTAAAGAGGCACTTTATGAAAGTGAAAGAGGAGAGTGAAAAAGTTGACCTAAAGCTCAACATTCAGAAAACTAAGATCATGGCATTTGGTTCCATCACTTCACGGGAAATAGATGGGGAAACAGTGGAAATAGTGTCAGACTTTATTTTTGGGGGCTCCAAAATCACTGCATATTGTGACTGCAGCTATGAAATTAAAAGACGCTTACTCCTTGGAAGAAAAGTTACGAGCAACCTAGATAGTATATTCAAAAGCAGAGACATTATTTTGCCAACTAAGGTCCGTCTAGTCAAGGCTATGGTTTTTCCTGTGGTCATGTATGGATGTGAGTTGGACTGTGAAGAAGGCTGAGCACCGAAGAACTGGTGCTTTTCAACTGTGGTGTTGGAGAAGACTCTTGAGAGTCCCTTGGACTGCAAGGAGATCAGTCCTGAGTGTTCATTGGAAGATGCTGAAGCTGAAACTCCAATACTTTGGCCACCTCATGTGAAGAGTTGACTCACTGGAAAAGACTCTGATGTTTGGAGGGATTGGGGGCAGAAGGAGAAGGGGATGACATAGGATGAGATGGCTGGATGGCATCACCAACTCGATGTACATGAGTTTGGGTAAATTTTGGGAGTTGGTGATGGACAGGGAGGCCTGGCTGTGATACATGGGGTTGCAAAGAGTTGGACATGACTGAGCAACTGAACTGAACTGAACTGTGTTTTGTTGCCATGTCTTTTAATATCTTCTGCTTCTTTCATTCATGGATTCACCAACCTAACATTCCAGGTTCCTATGCAATATTGTTCTTTACAGCATCAGATTTTACTTCCATCAGCAGTCACATCCACAACTGGATATTGTTTTTGCTTTGGCTATATCTCTTCATTATTTCTGGAGTTATTTTTCCACTTTTCTCCGGTAGCATATTGGGCACCTCCCATCGTGGGGAGTTCATCTTTCAGTGTCCTATCTTTTGCCTTTTCATACTCTTCATGGGTTTTCAAGGCAAGAATACTGAAGTGATTTGTCATTCCCTTCTCCAGTCAAAATCCATTGGGTCATAGATAAGGCAAGAGAATTTCCAGAAAAACATGTACTTCTGCTTTATTGACTATGCTAAAGCCTTTGACTATATGGATTACAACAAACTGTGGAAAATTCTTCAAGAGATGGAAATAGCAGACCTCATTACCTGCCTCCTGTGAAACCTATATGCAGGTCAAGAGGCAACAGTTAGAACAGGACATGGAACAATGGACTAGCTCCAAATTGGGAAAGGAGTACATCGAGCCTATATATTGTCATGCTGCTTATTTAACTCATATGCAGAGTACATCATGGGAAATTCCTGGCTGGATGAAGCACAAGCTAGAATATAGATTGCCAGGAGAAACACCAGCCTCATATATGCAGATGACACCACCCTCATAGCAGAAACTGAAGAGGAACTAAAGAGCCTTTTGATGAAGATGAAAGAGGAGAGAGAAAAAGTTGGCTTAAAATAACATTCAAAAAACTAATAAGATCGTGACATTTGGTCCAATAGGTTCATGGCTAATAGATGGGGAAAAAGTAGAAACAGTGACAGACTTTATGTTTTGGGGCTCTAACATCACTGTAGGTGTTGACTGCAGCCATGAAATTAAAAGACATTTGCTCCTTGGAAGAAAAGCTATAACCAAACTAGACAGCATATTAAAAGCAGAGACATTTTACTTTGCTAACAAAGATCTGTGTAGTGAAAACTGGTTTTTCAGTAGTCATGGATGGATGTGGGAATTGAACCCTAAAGAAGCCTGAGTGCCAAAGAATTGATGCCTTTGAACTGTGGTGTCAGAGAAGACTCTTGAGAATCTCTTGTATTGCAAAGAGATCAAACCAGTCAATCCTAAAGGAAGTCAATCCTGAAAATTTATTGGAAGGACTGATGCTGAAGCTGAAGCTCCAATACTTTGGCCACCTGATGGAAAGAGCTAACTCCCTGGAAAAGAGCTGATTAATTTCCTAATGGTGGAAAGATTGAAGGCAGAAGGAGTTGGATGTTATCACTGACTCCCTCCGTATGCATGAGTTTGAGCAAGCGCTGGGAAATGGTGAAGGACAAGGAAACCATGCTGCACTGCATGCAGTCCTTGGGGTCACAAAGAGACACGACTGAGTAACTGAACAACAACAACAAAGCCAGACTGAGAAGAAAGAAACTGTAGTGCAATGTGATTGGTGTCAAAAGTATGTGTAAATCATTGTGTGGATAGAAGGAACTCAGTGATTAATTTTCCTGGGGAAAGGTTTCAAATGATGGGTAAATAGGATGTCGGAACTGAGGGAGAATGTTCTATAATGTCTAGTAATATGAAAGAGGAGGATGACATAGAATTTGGGAACAGATAGTCTTTGATGTTTTTTAAAGACTGGAGTAGAATGATGAGTAGGATGTCACTGGAAACTGTGAAATAAGATGGGGTATGGACTGTACTAGTTTTAAGAGACTAGTTAATAAATGATTTGCACCAAATTAGTATAACGATCAGAAGGCTAAATTAAAACAGGAGCAATGGCCCTAGCAAATAGAGACCTATAAATGGATGTTTTCAAAGAAGAAGAAGCAAAGTTCATTCCTGGAGATGAAGCGGGAGGGAAGAACACACATCTGTCATTCTGTATTTGTTGCTATCCCATTCACACCAATTCTTCAAATATCAGCAAGCGTTTGACTCATGAGATCTCACTTGATAATTTATATATTGAAATACATTTTCTTTCATTGTAGATTACTTCCTTTTTATATCAATATTAGAACCAGAGCACTATTTTGATTTTTAAAATAGTTTGTAGATGAGTTATGTTATCTGTGATTTTTGTAGCAATATAGTAATGGAAGTGTTGCCAAAATGTATTATGGAAAGGGGTATTGGTTCTTAGAAGGTTACAATTCACTGGACTAGAAGAAAGAGAAGGTCATTTCAGATTTATCAGTAGCCTGGAAAGGTAAATGTTAGACTCCTGAATTTCAATCAAGTGTTTTCTTAATCTGGTCTTGGTGAGGAGTTGAATGATTTTTGGTAAGCTTTAATATTCTAAAGGCCCTATAACATACTCTTAAAATGTTGGTCAATTTGATTCTTCATTTTTCTCCCCAACTATATTACAGATCATGTATGTGTGTGTGTGTGTGTGTGTGTGTGTGCGCGTGCACGCGCACATGTGTGCACACATGCACAGGTTTGTAAAACACATGAGTTCCTCTCAAACTATTTACATCAACCATAGCTACTTGCCTTGGTCTATTCCTTGGCCCTCATTGTGTTAATGACAACCTCACTGCTAAGGAACCACTTTCCTTTTCCTTTCCTTGGTCAGTTTCAAAGCATCCTGTAATAGTGACATTGCATTTCTCAATGACCATGTCTTAGCTATAGACAGGGTGGCCCTAAAATTTGTCATTCAAATTGAATGCTTTTGAGAATGAAAAGTGATGCTATTAATAACTACCTATGGGCAATAAGAATAAATTGGGACTCTCCCAGAAAGCCAGGATATATAGTCATCTTACTTTCCAGGTGTGGTGAAGAATTTGTAGTTATTTTTTCATTATGAATGTGACTGGGCATTTTTTCCTAGAGCAAATGGTAACTCAAAACAAGCCATTTCCAGAAAAGTAATTGTAAGCCAGAAAGAAAAACACCAATACAGTATACTGACACATATATATGGAATTTAGAAGACAGTTATGATGACCCTGTATGTGAGACAACCAAGAGACACAGAGGTATAGAGTGGACTTTTGGACTCTGAGGGAGAGGGAAAGGGTGGGATGGTTTGGGATAATAGCAATGAAACGTATATTTTCTTGTAAGAAACGAAGCGCCAATCTATGTTCAATGTAGGATGCAGGATGCATGGGGCTGATGCACAGGATGATTCAAGTAGAGGATGTGGGGTGGGAGGTGGGAGGGGGCTTTGGCATTGGGAGATTGTGTTCACCTATGGCTGATTCGTGTCAATGTATGGCAAAACAAATACAGTATTGTAATTTAAAATAAATTAATTAATTAATTAAAAAAAAGAAAGTGAAAGTGAAAAAAAAATAAATAAATAAAATAAAAAAATTCTCTTCTGCCTTCCCTGGGTCTTTGTTGCTGTGTGCAGGCTCTCTCTAGTTGAGTCAGAGGGAGGCTGCTCTCCAGCTGTGAGCGGCTTGCCTTGTTGCTGCATGCAGTCTGTTAAGTGTGCAGCTCAGTAGTCGTGGCGTATGGGCTCTAGAGCACAGGCTTAGTAGTTGAGGTACATGGGCTTAGTTGCTCCACAGCATATGGGATCTTCCTGGACCACTGGTCAAAACCGTGTCCTCTCTATTGGTAGGCAGATTCTTAATCACTGGATCACCAAGGAAGTCCCAGAAAATTAACTCTTGAAGCCAGGGCCCATCAAATTCATCTTTGCATCTCCAGGGTTCAGTTTATGATGGGAAACAGTCAAGAGATTTGTATCAGCTTCTAATTAACCAATCCACCTGATGTCAAAAGCATCACCCAGTGATCAGAAGACCTAATAATGCTAATAAACAGCTACCACCTCCCAGAGTCAAAAAGAATGTTTAATACAGTCATGTAGAGGTTTGTTTGTTTGTTTGTTTTCGGGGGGATACAAGGTGTAATACTTTAACCAAAAACCAAGACTCTGAAGAAAAGAAACACAATAGTAAAAATCTGGTCCTTTCCTTAAAGCCCAGCCCTAAACTAAACCCTCCTAGAGCAGCACTTCTCAAACTTCATGTATGTCTGCATCACTCAGAGCTCTTGTTGAAATGCAGATTCCAGTTCACAGTTTGGATACAGTCCGAGACTGTGTGTTTTAATAAGCTCCCAGGAACGCCAGTACTGCTGGTCCCCAGACCACACTCTAAGCAGCAAAGGCCTTTGAGTATTTCAAATCCAGTCTAGGTATTCACTTCCTGATTTTAATTGTTTGCTTTCTCTCACATGGCCAAGCACTCCTCTGAGGCCTTCAACTATCTCATTCATCTTTCTGTCCCCAGGCCTTAGCACTGCACCTGGCATGGCTCTGTGCCTGCCATATGGTAGCAGCTCAATATAGTTTTTTCAACCTGTGTAGTCTTACAGAACCTTTAGCCAGTAAATCACTCCTAAGAAGGACTGGTGTGCTGTGATTCATGGGGTCGCAAAGAGTCGGACACGACTGAGTGACTTAACTGAACTGAATCGAGGCCTCAATGTCCATCACCAACTCCCGGAGTTCACTCAGACTCACGTCCATCGAATCAGTGATGCCATCTAGTCATCTCCTCCTCTGTCGTCCCCATCTCCTCCTCTGTCATCCCCATCTCCTCCTGCCCCCAATCCCTCTCAGCATCAGAGTCTTTTCCAGTGAGTCAATTCTTTTGCATGAGGTGGCCAAAGTACTGGAGTTTCAGCTTTAGCATCATTCCTTCCAAAGAAATCCCAGGGCTGATCTTCTTCTTCAGAATGGACTGGTTGGATCTCCTTGCAGTCCAAGGGAGTCTCAAGAGTCTTCTCCAACACCACAGTTCAAATGCATCAATTCTTCGGCGCTCAGCTTTCTTCACTTACACAATGCCAATTGAACCTCCATCTGTTTCCCAGGCAAAACATTTCTATAAAAAAATCTATAACATGTTCCCCATTCTGATTGAGAACTGCTGCTTACTTAGCTCAAGAGCTGAAACACCTGCTTTTCTTCCTTAATGCTCATTCCTTTATCAGTGCCCTTGTTCTCGTCCCTTGATTCTTTTAGATACTTACCCATGACTTATTATTTTTCAGATAGCTTCAGCTTCTCCATTTGTGGATTTTGCTTTGGCATCTAGCTACTGTCTCTGTCTCTCTTATATTTAACAAGCAAGTACATGAGTGAAATGAGTTATATTCTAATATTAGAATTCTGTTCACCTCCTACTGTATGCCCTCAGACTCTCTGCCACCATGTCAGCAAGTGGTCTATTAAAGGCTCCAATGCACTGACTTCTCCATCCCCTAGCCCGTTATCCCACCAGTCCTTGACTTTCTTACTTGAGATCTCTATGGATTCTGATACTGTACTCTCCTGGCTTCCAGCCCTCTTCTAACTTACTCTATTGCAGTCTTCTTTGCTGCCTCCATCCTCCAGGCATACCTTAAATATTTGGTGGAATTGTCTATCTTTTCCACAGGCTCATGATTCCTGCAGTTCTATTTTCAACTAGGTATTTCTCCAAACTTTCAGATTCTGGTACAATCCAACTGCTTGTAGTCATTCCCATCTGGTTCTCCCACGGTGACATTGAAAAAATACAATCACAAGTTAATGATAAACACATTCGAGTCTTTGCTTACTACCTCCCTTCTGGTTCTCTCTTACCCTCGTTATGTTGTTTATAACACCATCCAGTTTGTATTCTTAACAGAAAACAAAGTCAATCTGATTAGCTTTCTGAATTGTTCTTAATTTTTTGTTAATCCCAAATAGATATTAAAAGAGATTATGGAGACCAAGATTTTCCAATGGGATTTCCAAATGACTGTCTTTCCCCTAGTCAGGAATTTTTCTTTCTCTGACCCCATTGTGGCTCAGCATTTTGTTCTGTGAATATTTTCCCTAATGCATGCAATGCACATTTTTCTCATTAGTGTACAATTGTCAGTACTTTTTTTTTTTAGCAAGTTTTAAAATATGGTATCCGAGATAGATTGATGTCTTGTCATAGAACAATACTGATTTCAAGGAGCAGTGTGATGTGATAAGTAGATTTATACATGATATTTACTGCATTCAAATCCTGGTCCTCCTACCTACTTACTTTACTTGGCAAAAATGGGCAATTAATTTAATCTCTCCAAGCCTCTGTTTTCTTATCTGTGAAGCAAGATAATTGATAAGTCATATTCTTTAGGATTCTGGTTAGCAATAAATTACAGTTGATCCCTAAACACTATGGGTTTGACCAGTGCAGGGTTACTTATACATACATTTTTTTTCAGCATTAAATACTATAGTATTACATGATCCACAGTTAGTTCACAGAGTCAGAATTTAGATCTACAGAATCAGAATTGAGTATACAGTGAAACCACACATACAACCGCTTATAAAATTATTGAATATTTGTGGATTTTTGTCTTCAAGGAGAGTCAGCACTCCCAACTCCCCATTGTTCAAGGGTCAACTGTAGTTAGTGTGGTTAAGTATACGGTCTGGCATGAAATAAGATGTGCTAAAAAAAAATTGTGTATATAGCAAAACAGATAGAAACAAATCAGCTTTAAAGCAGTATGTAATCCTGGTACACGTGTATAATTCTAAGAGGAAATCTACATATTATTTTCCAACTTAGTGATGCTGGCTTGCATTTCACCTTACTCCTGCTAATGGAGTGTGGCCAGGTGAAATGTGGTGCTTGAGCCCTTGCTGACTGCAGGTGCCTTTTCCTGGGTGTCCTTACGGCTCCCTATAGCCCACTCCTTTGTGGCTCTGCCCCATTGACTGCTTAGCGCACAATCTTCTCCGCTTTCTTTCCTGTGCACCTACCCTCTGGTTCATGTCCATTTTCACCCTTCTATATATCCCCTGACATTACATGGGTTTAATGTACGTGGTCTATTAAAGATTTAAAGTCTATCATCCACAACTAAAACTTTTCTTCCAAACTTTTCTTCCTAGTGTCCTTTCTGTTTACTGATGTATCCCTAGACCCTAAAACAGTGCCTGGCACATAGAAATTGCCCACCAAATATTTGTTCATCAAGTTTAATGTGATCATAGCAAAACTCAGTGAATTCTGGAGAACAAACTGTTACTCCTTTTTTGTGTAACACATAAAGAGCAACGGTTCTTAACCTGGGGTCAGTAGATAAAATTCAGCATGCCCTTGAACTTGAGTAGAGGAAAAAAATTCATCTCTCTTCACTAACCCCTAATTGAAATTTAGTGTTTATTTTTAGTGAATTTAGGCAACAAAGAGCAATAGTATTATAGGTACCTATCATTTTGTTATCAGTAGACGTAACATATTTTTATACCACATTATAGTTGTTACAAATGTCTCAAAACATTGTTTACATTCATCACTACTTCAAAATTATAGTACTTATGAGACCTGTCTCTTGATGGTGACATTTAATATAATATAAAAAAGCACATTTATTACTATATCAGAAAAATCATAATTGGATTCTTCACAATCCTGTCTTATTTATGCAATTAAGAAACCTCCTTCTGAGGAAGCATCTCTCGCTTTACTAGATCATCAAAGGGATCCATAGCACACAGAATAAACTAAGAACCTTGGTATAGAAGCCTAGGGAAGGGAGGTGATTTATTTGTCCAGTTCGTGTAACTAGTAAGTGGCAGTTGTGGAACTAGAACCCAGATTGGGTCTTTTTGTATACCCTTGTTGCTCTTTGTTGTCAGCTTTGTAATGGGGGATGCTCACACACAGTGGTAAGAAGAGGTACTTCCTGGAGTTTTGCAGCATAGTGGCCTTGACAGAGTTTTACTCCTATGAGTTGTATTCATATGAAAAGAATAGTTAATTATTCCACATTCCCTTCCATCTAACTAGTATGTGGGTCAGGGTCAGTCAGCATTGCCCATTCCAGCCACCTGGGTTCAGTGAGGATTAAAAAGTATCAGACTTAAGGAAAGCATCTCTCACTGGATGAAAGTTACAGCTCTTGGTTGCGATTTCTTAACTCTTTGGGTCACTGGAGATTTCATGGTCTGTGCTTTTGTTGATGTCCTGTCCAAACTCTCTTGAGTGTAATTATTTTCTGTTGACCTCTGATCCTGCATTTGTTTCACTTGGATATAACATCCTTCATTTAGGGTTCTAAATTGTTTTGTGGCATTTAATGCATAGTTAAACAGTTGGTACACATCAATGTAGATTTTTTTTATTTCAAAGATACAAGCTCATGTATATTTCATATTACAGTTAAGTATATAATAATTCTAAAGTACACATAGAAAAGTGAATTAATAACTAAAAGACATGGATGTGAAATACAGGGTAAATATATATACGCGCATACACATACATATTTATTTCTGAGTGAATGATGGAACTGAAACTTGGATCTGCATTATCAAATTCCAAGGTATGATACCTGCATTGTCTTCTAACACATATGTGATGGTGGAAGCACTATAGTCATACACAAATAGCTGTATGTGGCGTGTGGGGGTGTGAGAAGCTGCAAAATCAAGAAAAATTCTTTAAAGATTAGTTTTAAATATAGCTATTAATGTACGTTGTAGTAATGCACTAATTTACTCCTTGAAGTATGTTTCAACATAGGAGATCCAGACCTCTGGTGGAGAAATGACTAGGCATTTGCCTGCAGCTCCTGCCTAATTGAACAACCATAATTGTTTAATTTTAAAGGGGAAATTTCTCTGAATATACAGCTAGCAAGCTGGAGGTACCAGTAGGACATTTGCTTGCATAAAGACAGGAACTGTTCCAGGGGTATAGTACAGTGGGTGCCTTGTGGGGATGAGTCGCTTGTGGGATGATGGCTTGGCCTAAATGAAGCTCACTGGCCTATTTGTAGTTTCCTTCTTACACAAATGCAGCATGTATCTGGGCATTCTTGGTTTCAGAGTCAGCCTTTCCTTCTCAGGTACACCCTTTTCGTACCTTACAGACCAGTAGAGCTCACTAACGGGCACTGAATGACTGGTTAGCATGTGACTTCACCTCTTATGCAGTAGTTATTGCTCCCCTTGTGTCTTCCAACAGTCATTTCTTTCAACATCCTTTTTTCAGCTGGAAATAATTAATGTTGGTTGTGGCCTAGTCTCTCTTCTCTGTAAGAGCCACTCTGTGTCCTGGGTTTTATTTTGATTAAAGAAACCCTTAAGTAAGCTCAGTTCAGTTCAGTTGCTCAGTCGTGTCCGACTGTTTGCAGCCCCATAAATCGCAGCACGCCAGGCCTCCCTGTCCACTATCTCCCGGAGTTCACTCAGACTCACGTTTATCGAGTCCATGATGCCATCCAGCCATCTCATCCTAAGCTAGGGAACCATTTTTTAGCTGTTTGGGCTTCATCCCCCGCCTCTCAAGTGAAAGGATTAACTCAACCATCCCCCAGAATAGCCTCATGGAATGTCCTCCATGGGCAAGTCAGGGTGACACACCAAATTTCTTCCCTTAAGGGACCGTATCCATAAAAAGTTAGCTGGAGAAGCCACATGAGTTCAAAGGGTTATTGGAAGTTGGCATTAACTGGGAAATGTTCATGAAGGAATTGAAAACGTTTGCAGCTAGAAATTCCATGTTTTTGAAGGATGGAAAAATCTGCTTAGTAATAAAAGACATTTAAATGGATCTAATAATGACACAAATATAGAGAGAGTACTTAATAATTTATTAAAAGATGTCACCAAACATCTATATATAAACATATATAAATATTATATATATATCTATAAACATTTTATATTCATACATGCTGATGCACATACAATCAGCTATTAAAGAACCCATTTAGTTTGGAAAAAGAAGAGCAATGTTTAGAATTAGCCTGACTCTCTCTGAGAAGTCTTTCCTCGCTGGGACCTGTCACTTCAGGACAACCCTTGTGTGTTGTTCTGTATCCAGTAACTTTTACCCTATTTATAGAGTCACCTTAAAAGATGAGAAAAATTTAGACTGTAAGACAATGGTCAGTGTTAAAAAATGGAAAGGTTATTAAAGTCTTCTCTGCCCAATGCCTCAGGTTAGCTCACTTCACATTTTTTTTTCCTTGTAAAAGAAATAGATTCAAAGAAGTGCAGAAACAAGGGAAATGAGCTTTTAAGTAGGTGATGGAAGAAAAACCACCCCAATAAAAATTATTAACAGTACTAAGAGGGCTCTGAATGCCCGACAAGGCATGTTTACCAGAAGAAAGATGGAGTTGGCTGGCACCTCCCAAGTGTACATACTCAGGAGTTAGGGACACATGTGCTTTTGTGTGTTTTCTCAGAGGAGTTTTTCAGATGCCTGTCTTTTCTAATCACAGGCATATTTTTAAATTGAACATAAGGGATTTAGAGGACATAGAGATGTAAAGGTCCATTAGGAAGTTATCTGATATTTAAATGCAAAAAGACATTAAAATCCCACTACCTTTTCCATAGTTTGTTTTCCTTATTTGAAACAGTTGGGAATTAAAAAAACAACAACAACACTGATTTAAAAAAATTTTTATAACCCTTTCAAGAAGTTCATTTTGGATTGAGCTCAAACATAGTAAGCCAAAAAATGGACTATTTTCACAGAGTTGAGTGATGGAAAGCAGAAACTGTCATGGAAAGTGTTATGTGAATACTCTCATTTAAAAAAAAAAAAAAAGAATGTGGATTGGAAGTAGGCATTTCTTTACTTTTTAAAAACCCTGGCAAGTTATTTCCCTTTGGAGAATGATCATTGAAGCTAATTTGCCTGCATTCGAAATATCTTGTGACATGCAAGTTTTTTTTGACAAGATTCCCCCTGGTCTGTGGGCAAACTCTGAACATGTCTCAAGCAAAAGTCAAAGCTGTTCACACTGTAACTGGAGTGACTATCTTATTGATTTTGATTGATAGGCTTTTGTAATGTGTAATTCACTTACTAATGTAAATTGTGAATATAATTTATATGTATATTTCCATTAGCTCCCCACTAAAATATGGCAGTAAGTTATATTCTTTGATGGACTATTCATAAATTACTTCAGCAGCTGGTTGAAAAGCACAGGGCAGTGGTTCTCAAAGTCTGGTCCCCCTTCAGCATCACCTGGGAACTGGTTAGAAATGCAGATTCCCAGTCCCTAACCCAGGGTTACCAAATCAGAAACTGTGGGGGTGGATCCCAGCAATTTGTGATTTTATAAGCTGTCTAGGAACGGCTAACCATTAAGAACCTATGCTACAGAATATCATAGGAATTGCAGGCATAAGGTAGGCAGAACTATTTACTACTCTAAAAAGAAGCCCAAATATCTTTTGGAAAAATTTTTATCCTTGAGCAAATTTGCCTGAATAAAGGCCATCTCATCAGTGATGGCTTTAACATTTTCACATTCATTCAACATAATCTAAGTGTTTGAGAATTCCTTAAATATTCATCATATGGTTTGTTTAATACAGGATGATTCTGACATGCTAGCTACTATTAATTTTCCAGATGCTAATTTTGGATGCAGTGAGATTCAGAAAAAATTTTAGTTCTGTTAAACAAAACTCCAAGAAGATCTCTGTTAACTTCAGCATTTGAGAAATATCCCCAAAGTGAGGATTAATGGTAATATCACAATGACTGAAAAATTATGGGATTACTCCACTTGAAAACAATCTTCCTTCTGTCATTCGTAATTCTCTTCACATAACTTAGTAAAAAGAATCTGAGAAATACTGTCAGATAATATCTATATTCTGACTAATAAGTATATATAAACCCCTTACAATTATATTTAATAAATGCCATTTTATTATGCTGAGACTCCATTTCTCTTGGCAAGCTTTCATTGATCTCTACTGCCAAAAAGAAGGAAGAGAAAAGCAGAGTTGCAGGGTAGAAAGAGGAGTCAGGGAATGCAGTCTTTAAACCTGGTTCTGCCATGGGCACCGTGTAGATGTGAACAAGACATGTGACCTCTCGAGGTCTCTGTTTTCTCCTCTGTGAAATGGGAAGGTGAATTAAGATCTCTGAATCCTGAATCCTGCTTCAATTAGCTCTGATAGTATAACAGACTGTTATAAATACAGGGCTTAAAACAGCAACTATTCACTATTTCTTATGAGCTGGTAAGTGTTCTGAGTGTTCTCTGATCTCAGCTGGTTTGACCAGTCTCAGCTGGACTCACTGTGTAGGAGTGGCTGGAAGCTGACCAGTCATGATGGCCTCGTGCGGTTTTTCATCCTCCAGGAGGCAATCTGGACTTGTTCTCATGCCCATGACAGGGTTCCAAGAAGACAGAAGCATGCAGTCTTTTGAGGCAGAGATTCTGAACTGGCACAATGATGCAGCTGCCACATTCTATTGGCCAAAGCAGGTCACAAAGGCAGAGAGATTCAAAATGTGGGGAAATAGATCCCACTTTCTTTTTTTTTATTTTATTTATTTATTTTTTAATTTTTTAATTAAATTTATTTATTTTTTTAATTACAATACTGTATTTGTTTTGCCATACATTGACACGAATCAGCCATAGGTGAACACAATCGCCCAATGCCGAAGCCCCCTCCCACCTCTCACCCCACATCCTCTACCTGAATCATCCTGTGCATCAGCCCCAATAGAAGACACCACAGAACTGCATGGCAGAAAGTATACTGCAAGAAAAAGATCTGAGGAAGCTTTTGCCATAAGACCACCTTCCTAGTTTTACAATACTGTGAAGAATCAGGAAACACGGTAAATGCAAAGCTATAGAATGCTCACTGTAGAGTGTTTCAGATATACAGAAATACTTAGAAAAATGAAAGATGCAAAAGGATATAACATATTTGTAAAAACTGGAGTGAGCATGTTTTAAGCAATGCTTCTCTTTAATTATTGTCTGAGTTTCATTTAAAGTCTGCTTCATCAACTGGATAAATATTTGACTGCTGTTCAGTAAATTGCATTAGTTTACTTTTAACTGTATGCTCAGCCTTATTCAGGCATCCTACATTAGGCAATGTAGTGTGTAATGCATCTCTGCAGGTGACCAGAGCTATTCTCTGTATGAGGTAAATTAAAACTCATATTTTAAAAATTAAACATTCTTGCACTTCATGATTTCAATATTTAATTATAACCTGTGTCAAGGCCTAATCTCTGACTGAGTCAGGCATGAAATTAACCAAAAAAAAAAAGAAAAGCAAAAGCATAGGAGTTCTTCTACACTGTAAAAATAGTAAAAATAATAAAAATAATGTGGTTTCTTTAGCTGCACAGTGATGTTTATATCCATTTTATAAAGATGACTCCAGTAGCCAATAAGTTGGGAGACTTAAGTTACCATATGTGGTAACAGTGACCTGTTGAGAAAAATCAGTACCCTGAACTGTTGTTTATTAATTGGCACAAGAAACCAAATCTGTGTTTTTAAAAGGATAAATCATTGACCTTATTTTAAAAGATGGTAGACAATAAAGTGAATGTGTTGATATCCAAAATAGAACAAAAATGAAATTTATCCAATAGTGCATTTGTTAAAAACGTCATGTTTGTCTCCATTTATACTTTCTGTTGGTTTTTAAAAATTTCTTGTATGAAAAAAAAATCCACACAAGCTTTTTAAGCAATATATACTTACAAATATAATAATAAATGTTTGTTGCAAATTTTCTTATCTACAATAATTTTCATAGAATTAAAAGATTATATTGATCAGGAGAGGGATATACTGCATTAGAGGAGGCAATTGTTTGGAGGTTAGTTAGTAAAACTGGAGAGTTCCCTGGTAGCTCAGAGGTTAAAGTGTCTGCCTGGGATGCAGGAGACCTGGGTTCGATCCCTGGGTTGGGAAGATCCCCTGGAGAAGGAAATGGCAACCCACGCTCCATTACTCTTGCCTGGAGAATCCCATGGAGGAGGGACCTTGGTAGGCTACAGTCCATGGGGTCTCAAAGAGTTGGACACGACTGAGCAACTTCACTCACTCACTTACTCACTAGTAAAACTGGATGGTGGTAGGCCAGTGAATTCATAGCATCATGTATAGGTTACCAGGTCATGGTGATAAAACAGGTAGGTTAAGAAGGATGATCACATTATTTTCTTCACCACAAGAGTGAGATGAACTGAAATGCTTCTAACGTTTGACAACATGAAACAGAGGGCTTAACTGAGCTTTGTTGGTTTAATTGTTTCCTTGGTTTAATGAGTCCCTTGCCATGCAGTTGTATTATGTGAAAAAGTCACAGGTAAAAGAAATAATAAGCAGGCATGGAGGCATCTATGTCTGTAGGTCTACCTTAGGAGATGGGTTTGTGCAGTAAGCAAAGGATGTGAACACGAAGGGATGAATTTGTATATAAACAGGTTGTTCCAAGCCTGGGTGATCAAGGACAGTTTGATTCTGCAGTCTTGATGCTTCTTCACTAAGTTTGGTTGCACACATGCCACCACTGATTTTATATATATTATGCATATAAATGTATACATATAAAAAGATTAAATATCTACAACATTTAAAATAGTTAATATTTAACAAACATTACCCAATAAAAATTAGCAAAACTTAGTAAGAATCTAAACGTTATTTTGAAAATACAGATTTAAACAACAATGAAATATAATTTCATACACAATAGGTAGACAATAATACAAAATCTGATAATACTGTATCTTGTACATGATGTTGAGAAATAAGAACTCCTAAACCATTTTGGAGAGAAATTTCATGATATCCAGTAAATGTGAATATTTACATATCCTTAGATCCTGCTTTTTGTATCTTTGTACTAGATTGTCTGTCATACATCTATCTTAACAGTAAAAATTTGGAAATAGCAAAAATATCTTTAGTTGTATTAATAGATTGTGGTAATTTCTTATGTGAAATAATATATAGTGATTAAGTATATTAGAGCTATATATATATGAATGGATAGAATAATGAAAGTCTTCAGCAAATATAAAAATGTTGTAAAATGTCGTGTATAGTAGGCAATGATTAAAGACATTTAGAAACATACAGTTCTATTCATGGATACATATCCTTGAAATGTATTAAAATGTTCATGGAATGTAAACACAAAACTGAACTACTTCCCTTCCTTCCTCCTTCCTGCATTCCATTTCTACCTTCCTTTCTTTTCTTCTTTCTTCCTTTTTCTTTCCTTTTCAAGTGAAACTGTAATGTTTTTTAAAATATCTGAAGAAATATTACTAAAGGTTCAGTTTTGTTAAAGATGGGTGTAGTAAAAGTGTTTATCTTGTTCTCCATATATTTTATAATTTAAGAAAAATATCATTTCTATTTTTTCAGATTTAATGATTATTCCATATTGGTGAATCTTTAACATTTGTAGATTCCTCCTCTTCACTCCTCAATTAGGTTTCTGCCTTGTATCTAACTAGTTAGGACCCAAACAAGCACATATGGTAAATGCCTGTTTCAATGCCATGTTATAAACGACTTATAGAGTGAGTAACAGTTCTGGCTCTAGCATCTGTATTATAAAGTATTCTACTGTATTTTGAATTTGGCATTCAAAAGTTGGCTTCTCTGAGTAAATAAAAGGGTGAATTATTATGTAATGTTTTCATGCCAGGAATATAAGAAATATTGCCTACTGTTTTTTTTTCAGTATTTATACTATTAGTCAAAGATATTTCGATTAAAAACAGATATGCTCTCTGCTCTATGAAAATCACTATTCTGTCTATAGAAGCCTAGACCCAATAATCAAACTTGATTTGGTGAATAATCTTATTATGTGATTTGCCACTGATGAGTGACATCTTCATTGATGTTCCTCTTCTTTACAGGATGCACACCCACAGTGCATGCTTTTGTCTATAGCAACTACCCTGATCATACTAACACATACCTGTCTGCTTGTAAATTTAGCAGTGGAAAAATCCTGGCTGTAAAATCCAGGTAACCCAATGGGAGATAAGACAAGGACCTGAGTCAACAAGAACAACTTGATTGGGTGGGAGATGGTGGCTACTTAGCTTCCCCCCGCCCCCAATAAATCTTTTATCATCAAGTTTATGGAAAAACTGACTTGTCACAAACCTTTATCCAATAATTTTGATGGGGCATATAATTTATTAGAGTGTATTCCTGTGGTAAGTTCTGTAGTAACACATTATCTTAGAGAATTTGTAAAGCCCTCTAAGTTGTGTGTCTTGCAGATGAGGAAACTAAAGATTAGGTTTAAAAAAATGCCTGTGTTAAGCAATGAGGAAGTGGAAAGGTGGATTTCACCTAGTAAGGCTCATTTGAAAATCCACATACTTAATCTCTTTCCAGTGCTTTCTTCTAGTATCACTGTATTAGCAACAGTGAAACTCTCTACTATAGCAAAATATAGTATTACTGCTTATCATATAATGTTGGAAATTTTTAGTGCCAAATCCTAGGACAAACAATTTATGAAAGCAAAGGGAAAAAGTAAAAGAGATAAAATAATACATCCCAGGAGCCAACTCTTTATCAAGACAATACAATAATAAAGGAACAACCTTGTTTGTACCTTTGTCATTTCCTCTCAAAGATTTTGTTGCTCAGATCATATTTTCATAAGCTGTCTCTGATACTTAAATTTGCACTCAAGAATACCTACATACATGAACAAGCTTTTGTGGTTTTTAAGTTTTTGATTAATAATAAACTTCAAAACTAGATGTATTCATAACATACTTTCCTACACGGAGTTCCAGACAATATCTGTTTCAAGGTTTCTGGCATAAGTCAGGAAGACCAAGATGAGACCATCAAGTTGTGGTAAAGTCCAAATAGCCTATTCATCTCTTTCCTTTGGTGACTTGAAAATTGTAGTTATCAATCTCTGGTTTAATCTGTATCACTTGTTCTTTCATTCACAATGTGGGATTCACAAAGAAAATACTAACTTCTGGTGCTTATGTTATATCTGTATCTCTCCAATTTTAGGTTGCTACTCATTAATGGTTTAGGGAAAACTAGTAGTTGTCAAAGAAATTAGTAAGATAGCGAACAGCATTAAGAAAGAAAATAAAAGGAAAATAGAATATGATAAATATCTTAGTATGTGACTTACCATAAATGCTTCCCTGGTGGCTCAGACAATAATCTGCCTGCAATGCAGGAGACTTGGAGTCGATCCCTGGGTATTCTTACCACTCCAATATTCTTACCTGGAGGATTCTGTGGACACAAGACCCCGGTGGGCTGTATAGTCCATGGGGCTCAAGGAGTCAGACATGACTAAGCAACTGACACTTTCACTTTTCAAAGGTACATGAATGCAAGTATTATCTCAGATATATATGCATCTGGAATTCATGTAAAATGTTTTCCTTACTGTATACCATGATCAAAAGTCAGAAAAGTTATTCTAGTAGAATTAACTGGATCTAATAAAAACATTTGGCTCTCTTTTAATCAGGTAAAGTCATAAGCACCCCCTCAGACCAGTGGATTACTGTTCTTTGAAGACAGTTAAATAACCATTGACTCATGAGAAATCTAATTAGAAAGCTGTTAGAGATATTTCATCTGCTATGATTTCTACTTCCTCTTCCATTTTCAGAGAGAAAATTCCTCAAATGACTGTCCTAATTCGTGACAATACAGTCATTTTTCAAAAGCGTAAATTGTTATTTTTACCACTAAACTTTAGTCTTTTGAATGGAGAAAAATAGTCAAGTCAGTTGTTTTGTATAACATGGAATACAGAGCATTTGGATGGATTTCATCATTTTGGGGGTTAATTATTTTGACTACAGGTAGACATAATTTAAATGTTATCTTTAACCACTAAAATAATCACCTCACTTCAGTTCAGTTCAGTCACTCAGTCATGTCTGACTCTATGCAACCCCATGAATCGCAGCACGCCAGCCCTCCCTGTCCATCACCAACTCCCAGAGCCTACCCAAACCCATGTCCATAGAGTCAGTGATGCCATCCAACCATCACATTCTTTGTCGTCCCCTTCTCCTCTTGCCCCTCAATCCCTCCCGACATCAAAGTCTTTTCCATGAGTCAACTCTTCACATGAGATGGCCAAAGTATTGGAGTTTCAGCTTCAACATCAGTCTTTCCAATGAATACCCAGGACTGATCTCCTTCAGAATGGACTGGTTGGATCTCCTTGCAGTCCAAGGGACTCTCAAGAGTCTTCTCCAACACCACAGTTCAAAAGCATCAATTCTTCGGCGCTCAGCCTTCTTCACAGTCCAACTCTCACATCCATATGTGACCACTGGAAAAACCATAGCCTTGACTGGACAGACCTTTGTTGGCAAAGTAATGTCTCAGCTTTTGAATATGCTCTCTAGGTTGGTCATAACTTTTCTTCAAAGAAGTAAGCGTCTTTTAATTTTGTGGCTGCAGTTACCATCTGCAGTGATTTTAGAGCCCCCCAAAATAAAGTCTGACACTGTTTCCACTGTTTCCCCATCTCTTTGCCATGAAGTGATGGGACCAGATGCCATGATCTTCATTTTCTGAATGCTGAGCTTTAAGCCAACTTTTTCACTCTCCTCTTTCACTTTCATCAAGAGGCTGTTTAGTTCCTCTTCACTTTCTACCATAAGGGTGGTGTCATCTGCATATCTGAGGTTATTGATATATCTCCTGACAGTCTTGATTCCAGCTTGTTGTTTGCTCCAGCCCAGCATTTCTCATGATGTACTCTGCATAGAAGTTAAATAAGCAGGGTGACAGTATACAGCCTTGACATACTCCTTTTCCTATTTGGAACCAGTCTGTTGTTCCATGTCCAGTTCTAACTGTTGCTTTTTATATAGGTTTCTCAAGAGGCAGGTCAGGTGGTCTGATGTTCTCATCTCTTTCAGAATTTTCCACAGTTTATTGTGATCCACACAGTCAAAGGCTTTGGCATAGTCAATAAAGCAGAAATAGATGTTTTTCTGAAATTCTCTTGCTTTTTCTATCCAACGGTTGTTGGCCATTTGATCTCTGGTTCCTCTGCCTTTTCTAAAATCAGCTTGAACATCTGGAAGTTCATGCTTCCCGTATTGCTGAAGCCTAGCTTGGAGAATGTTGAGCATTACATTACTAGCGTGTGAGATGAATGCAGTCGTGTGGTAGTTTGAGCATTCTTTGGCATTGCCTTTCTTTGGGATTGGAATGAAAATTGACCTTTTCTGGTCCTGTGGCCACTGCTGAGTTTTACAGTCACCTCAAGTACTCATAATAACTAACACTTTTGATTACTTAAAAGCCAAAAGTTGTGCTAATTCCCATTGTAGCTGGATTTAAGAATCATGGAGGAAGCCATTCAAAACACAATTCCCGGGCCCCTCCCCTGGGCACTATAATTCACTTCTATTATGGGGCCCAGGAACTTTTACTTAGAAACATCTTTGATAATACTTGTTCTTTCCCTGGTAGCTCAGGTGATAAAGCGTCTGCCTACAATGCAGGAGACCCAGGTTTGATCCCTGGCTCAGGAAGATTCCCTGGAGAAGGAAATGGCAACCCACTCCAGTACTCTTGACGGGAGAATCCCATGGACGGAGCAACCTGGTAGGCTACAGTCCATGGGGTCTCAAAGAGTGAGACACAACTGAGTGACTTCACATACATACACACACATGGGGCCCAGGAACTTCTTACTTAGACACATCTATACCAATACTTGTTCTTTCTTTTAAGTTAAAAAAAAAATTGTTTTAGTTAATATAGTAGATGTGAAGTGGTTTCTGTGGCTTTTATTTGCGTATACCTTATAGCTAACTTGTTCAGCATCTTTTCATGTGCATTTTGGCTATTTGTATATCATATCTTTAGAGAAGTATTGATTAACATCCTACATTTACCTTTTGAATTCTCCACGTCTCTTTTACACTTAGCCCTCTCTCTTTCCCTGTCTTCCTCATATGCAGTTATAATGGTGTTAATTATAATAACTGGGTAATGCCAGGCACAGTGCTAAACACTTTAAATACATATGTTCTTTGATTCTATTAGGCTTATTTCCATTTTAAAGATAAGAAAACTGAGGCCCAGAAAAGTTAAGTTGAATGTGGTTCATTAAAAACCAAGAAGCAGAGACTGATTTCAAAGCCAGTTCTCTTGTTTGAAAGTCCATGATCTTAACCTCTGCACTAGCTTATACAGGGAAATTATGTTTTAGATATGTACCATCTTATACATTTTTAATAATAAGTTTAAGTGACTGAAAAGGATGTAATTTCCCATATATTGTAAATATTATCATTTAAAAATATAACTGTTAGATCAGTATTTTAAATGTTTCCAAGGGACTCTAAATGCCATGGTGACAAGGTATCCAGAACCACTGATTTAAAAAATTTATGGACAATTTTTTTTTTTTTGCTTGAAATTATATTTTTATTATATTACTTCCCCAGAATGTTATCATAATATAACATTTTTCATGCTTGAAAATCTTTTATTGATCATTCAGACTTTCTGTATCAAAAATATGAATATAAATTAAAATTGAATTTTGAATAATTTCTTATAAAGCCATCAGTGTTAAGGATTCCTTCTGATTGTGTTATTATTATAATTATTAGTATAGCAGTCAGCTGTTAAAATCAAAAATAGATTACAGATTTTGCAAACTTATCAATAACTATAACAAGTAAATTTATATTGGAAATACACCTTTTAGTAGGATAGATGAAGCTGTTTTGATACCTTGATTAAAGGAGAATCTGTGCATAACAGTTTTTCAACTTGTCCCTTTGACACTCCAGAGCATTGTAATTATAAAATAATGCAACAGAAATAAACAACAAATAATGACATGTGAAAAGAATGCTTTTTCATTGTTGTTTTTCAGTTGAGAGGAGCTAATTTGAAAGGAGCTGTAGGGAAGCAAACCTGACTGGTGTGCTGCCTTTATCACATACACAAGCCCTCTAAAAGAGGGCAAGTTTAGAAAAGGACGCATATTGCAGTAATGGACCTGGAAATTGATTCTTTGAAAATGATTCATCCATCTTACTCCTTACAAGTGCTCTGTGTACCCTGGGGGTTGAAGACCACTATACTGCACTAGATTAGTAAGTGAGGGAGTGACTTCTCAAGGCTCCAGCCCAACCACACTAGTGGACCCCAGAAAAATAGACATGACTGTCTGCTAAGGATTTTGCACATGTGATCGTGTGTCATTGTTGGAACAACTTGGCAAGGTAGGATTATCTTTAGTGTATAAATAGAGAGAGTAATTTGTCTAGATTACAGAAATTTTATGTGGCTGAGCAAAAATTTGAACTCATTCTATCTCCTTTTCCTTAATTCTTTACTAGACTCATGTCAACTAGAAGCAATAGAATTCAATTCAAATAATTCTTGTTTGACTTTTTTTCCAGACTTTTACACTACCATTACTTTGTCTTCTTTTTAATTCACAGGAGGAATGATGAGCTGAACCTAAGTGTGTCTGTGTTTGATAGACTCTGAAGAGGAGCGTTTTTGAATAGAGAAGATTTCTGGTATCTACCATCTGCCTCTGGCCATGGACCACTCTCTGGACAATTTCAGTATGAAGGTGGGCAAAATCACATACTAATTTTGAAAGAGTGCAGGGCTGAGGACCCTTTGCTCACACTTTTCTAAATTATAAGATTGTGACTTAGATTTTATGTGGGAGAGAAAACTGTCCATTGTTGGGTGGTAGGGTGGCAGCAGGTGGGGGAGCAGGCAGTGTCACTGGATAAAAACATTTTTTTTTTTTAAAGTGAGATCGTTGTGAAACCGAATCACTAAAATTTTGGATAGCTTCATTTCTAAGAACTCAGATTTTAAAAGTATGTATGAGACCTGACTATGTAATTTATTCATAAGTTATAACGTAATGTTAGGTTTACCTTTCATTCTATAAATAGAGCAATAAAAGCACAGACCTTTCAGTTACCCTGTAAGTAACTTCATGGTTAGATGTATCTGGTATACTGAGCATAAAGCCATTTTCTATCACATAATGAAAATATTTGGAAAACCACTAAAGCGATGAGAGTTATAGAACTCTTAAAACTGTAATTGTCTGATTCCATTATTAGAGTGGAAAGTATTTGGAAATGTTTTCATTCCCAAGTAAATGGCAGAGTATCATTCTAGGTTACTAGTTGATTGTCCCACTCCTTTTCTTTAAAGACTAAAGTACAATGAGGTCAAAAAGAGAAAAAGGAAAGTCAAAAGACAAAAGGAAAGTTTTAAAATTAGGCCCTTTTTGATGTTGGTATTTCTTTAGGCAACAGATAAGTAAACAAAAATTATTAAAAAGTTCATAAACAAACATGTTTGTAGAAAAATAATACTTGAATCGTTCCTTCCCCAAAATCTAATATTTGAATAGTTCTTTCCCCAAAATCTTGCATGAACTCTATAAAGAAAATAAACACATACACAAACAGAAAATGAGGCTCTTGCTTGGTAGGTAAAACATTAATTACAGAAAACTTTTTTTTTTTTAATTTTTATTTATTTATTTTTTTAAATTACAATACTGTATTTGTTTTGCCATACATTGACATGAATCAGCCACAGGTGAACACAATCTCTCAATGCCGAAGCCCCCTCCCACCTCCCACCCCACCTCATCTACCTGAATCATCCTGTGCACCAGCCCCATGCATCCTGAATCCTGCATTGAACATAGACTGGCGCTTCGTTTCTTACAAGATAGTATACATGTTTCAATGCCATTCTCCCAAACCATCCCACCCTTTCCCTCTCCCTCAGAGTCCAAAAGTCCATTCTATACCTCTGTGTCTCTTTTGTTGTCTCACATATACGGTCATCATTACTATCTTCTAAATTCCATATAGAAACACCAATACAGTATACTGACACATATATATGGAATTTAGAAAACTTTTTTTAAAAAGGATTCCTTTCTTAGACCCTGCTGGCATTTCTTCCTGCTATCTTTTGCATCTTGCCTCTTATATAATTTCACTGCTTGTTAGAGGCTTTATTACAAAGCAGCCAGGCTTAAAACAGTGAGATGAAGCCAACTTTACTACTTTTTAAATACATTTTAGGAATAGAATCAGAAAAAGGTAGAACAGGAGAGTTTGGAATTATGAGTAGACTTCAATTATCTGAATTACCTGGACATCTCTTATCAAAGCAATGCACATTTAATTATGGCTTACCTCCATATTCCTCCATAAATTTGTGGAAAAGCCCAGGAAAAAGGGGAGGCATATTCATGAGCCAAGAACTTGGTTGAACACACAGAAAGAGAAAAAAATAGCAGCTCAACATCAGCTTTTATTCGGGAAAAATTCACTTAGTGAAGCTACTTTGAAAGAGGGATAAACACTGGCGGACAAATTGGTCCATCATGGGACGGGTTTTACAAGATAAGTGAACACTTGCTTCTTTGAATCCAAGAGCTATGCTGCAGCCTGACAAATCCTAGACGCAGTTTATCAAACAGCCGCAACAGGTTCCTTGGAGATCTCACAAATGACATTTCTTTACGTGCAACTTGATAAGTGTAATTCCCCATCTCCAACTTTTCCTGTATTGCTTCATAGCTAATCTGATTCTTTCTTCAAGAATTGTCATATGCCTCTTAATGTATTGTGGGGAATTTGCTTTTAGGCTCCTGGGTAACAAGGGGAAAATGAATTGCAATCTAGTAGAATCTTGACAATATAACCATTACATAGTGAGTGCTGCAGCCAGCAAAGAAAGATGAAGAGAGCAGTGTTTGATTCTGGTAAATTGTATCCATCATAATTTTGCTTCTGCAGAATAAATAGAGCATATGAAATAGCTAAGGATAATCTATTAGTTGTTTACTCAGTTGAACAGCATAAGGAAGTCATTCTGCTCCGGAAGAACTGTGAGTGTCCTTACCAAAAGATACAATTACTCTTATTTTGCAAACAATTATTAGATACATTTAATAAATGATACTTACCAGACAACACTTATAAAGTATGTCCCTGTCAATAAGACAAAAGCACAACTCTTCTGATAAGAAAGCTACTTTTTTTTTTTATTTTTAAGATCAAAGAAACTACTGACCAAAAAAGTAATTTCAACTTTTGAAATACTGAATTTCTGAAGTCATTAAGCCACTCTTATGTACATAATATCTAGTAATTACTGTGTAAGTACAGTTCAGTGGAAAGAAAATATTCTTTGCATGAACAGTCCAAGGAATATCACAAAACATTTCATTTTTTGCCCTATTCAGGACGCTGTGGTTCTTACAGTGTGAACTTTGGATCAGTATCCTGAAGCCCGTTTTCTTTTCTGATCTACCTCCTCGTTTTCTGCAAAATCTCACTTGGTCTCTACTCCTCTGCCCTCAAGAGAAAGTGTCTTTCCATTGATGAAAGAGAAATAACTATAAGCCAATTAGTGTTTTCTTTCTAATTTTGACCACCTCTCAGGAGAATAATGTCTGGGTTACTATATGAGTCTGCCTCTACTGATTTATCAAATGTGGGAAGGTCAAAGAAAGAAAATGGGGAGAAGAAAGAAAATCTCATCTTGCCAAATAACTCATAAACTAACATTTTAAGCATTTATACCACATTTTTAAACTTGATTGCAATTTTAAAAATCTTAAAATTTCCATGCACATTTCAGGAAAGAACCTACAAACAATATATATAGTAATGAAAATTCAGGGTGAATATGGAGCTAAAATAGCATCATGTGACTTAAATTTTACTTACAAATTATTTTAAAAGCATTATTAAGTTAAAAATCATGTATCTATTCTAATACATTACTGTTCTAGTGATGATAATCATGATAGCTAATATTATTGACCAGCTAATATGTGCCTGATACAGTTCCATACACTTCATAGTTTTTCTAATGGCAAATTAAATAAATGGTCATTATTCTAAGATACTGGATCTGGGTGAGCTTAAAATATTGTGGCTTGTGTTTTTCTAATGGTTTCTGGGATTGGAACCTGATTAGTGGAATTCAAGGAATAAAAGGTCAGTTTGTGAAACTCTTGGGTTTATTACTCTTCTTAACATTTTTTTAGAGACTGGAGTTGAAGAAAATAAATCCTAATGTTAATCTTCACTTGCTCACATTCATCTCTGAAACTCTTGAAAACATTGTTATTCTGGAGATGAAGCAATCTTTTATGTGACTATTCCAACTGGTTAAGCACCTGTAAGCAGATAAGGAACATGCTTGTAACTCAGCAATTCCACAGTTTGTCGCATAATGTGTCAGTATCCACTCTGGACTGAATGTTGTTTATGCCAGTTTTACTAAATCTTTGGCTGTGGTGTCCTGGACTGCATCTCCTTCCACCAATTATCAGGACACATATATCCCATGAATTTAAGTTGAATGCACTTTCTTGGTATCTATGATTTGTCTAATCCTTCTTAAACATTGAAACTGCTTTTGAGCTGTCTAAAGATCTTTTAAATAGCAAGAATTTAACTTGGAAATTCCAAGATGTACAAAGAAGACATTATGTAAAGATATTCCTTTAGAATATAAAAACAAAGATGAAATTATATATTAAATTCCAAAATGGAATACCTATTGCCTTGAATGCACGGTATTATATTGAAGTAGTGTAAAATAGCCAGAAGGCATGGTTTCTTGAACAGCACTGTGCTGATTGGCTACTTTTGTGCATGCAGCATCGCTTCAGTCATGTCCAACTCTTTTTGGCCCCAAGGACCCTGTAGCCCACTAGGCTCCTCTGTCCATCGGATTCTCAGGCAAGAATAGTGGAGTGGGTTGTCATTTCCTCCTCCCGGGGATATTCCTGACTCAGGAACCAGGTGGGTTCTTTACCATTAGTGCCACTTGGGAAGGATGCTTTTAGTTGCATCTTAAATTTAAATTTGCTCAAATGGTTAAAAAAAATCATTGGATCATCTTTCCCCTCTCTCTTCAGCTAGACACCTGTTTACAGGAGAATGCGAGGTACTGATTAACTTAAATGTATTGCAGGTTATTAAGACCAATCACAATGAAAGGGAAAAGGATTTTGCTGATTGGTTTATGTCAGTCTTAGACCACATCAGGAGCTGGGGTAGCATCACTTTTACCCAGAAACATTCTGTTCCACAATGAAAGTGGAGTAGACTTGATAATAGAGGTCCAGTACATCTGTATTTTTAGTATTAGAAGTTTATTGCTGAGGGATTCTTCTCATCTGTCTCATATTTGTGGATCAAAGAAAAATATAAGCAAGTATTATTGAAAGATTAGAAAGTCTAAATTTAAAAAAAAAGTCAAGCTATCTGCAGTTGTTAGGGACAGTCCCCTTTGGATCTCTTGTTTCTGAATGTCTCATGGACAGAGGCACTGATTGCCTTTGTTCCACATCAACTTTTCAAAGAGGTTTATATAGTAAACATCCTTGGAGAAGGGAGATGGTACATCCTCTGTGGCAAAGGTCAGGGATGCTTATTGCCCTTTATAAAATAAGTGGATGCCCTAAATTTGGGGTCCCTCACTTGTTTGGCACCACCTGACCTACTTTTCATTGCTCTGTGGAATTGGAACTTGGGGAAATGGCACAAATACTGATAAACACTGGCTGCTGATATTGCCGTCAATAATATATGGTTCTTTGCCTGTGACCAGGATTCTCCTTTCTTCTACCAGCATCTATGAACCTGTGGCAAGGTAACCTGTTAGCCTGCAAGTAGGGTAAGTTTCAGACTCTTCACAGTTCTTAACTGCCATATGGTTAATATGTGAAACAGACAAGTATTCCACCTTTCATATTTCCTTTAGTAGATACATGTAAAACTTATACCCTCTACTAAAACTGCTATATGGAAGCCACAAAATTACCGTATTTGCTGATTTTCCTGGACTGCTAACATTTCCAGGAGACTGCTACATCAAAAGAGTCACTCATGCAGAATGAATTCCAGTCCAAGGTTCCTTTTATTAAGTCCATACCACACTTCTTGTATCATTTCATTATTTGGCTGGAAGAATTAGGCAAAAGGAAAATCGGGCTGACAGTTTTTCCTCTATATAGATTCTCTAAGCAAAGTCTTACCAGGACTCCTGGCATTGTTCTAGGTAGTACATTAAATTTTAGCAAAGGAAACACTTTGAGGCCCACTTTTTGTTTCAACAGTACCTGCCTTGTTTGTTTTTCAATTAATTTTAGAAGCAATTGGCCTGAGGTTTGATTTGTACCTGAGTTCAACTACTTAAGCTTATTTATAGTTTTGAATAACTGATCTTGCCATTTTACACAATATCCTAATACTATATAAGTTGGTTTATACAGTATTGGTTTTAAATACTATATAAATTGGTTTTAAATCACTGTGACCATACTTTTATCAATTAGTAAAGAGTAATATGGTAGGCTTGCTTTCACTATAACCCTCTTCTACGTGGAACAAAAGAGGCAATTTCTCTTTGGGTACTTAAATGCTGCCTTCTGTGCACTTTCCCCATTTACCTCTCTTCATCTTCTGAGCATTCTTTCTTTTGTGTTCCTAAGGACCTCCCACTCCTACTTACTCATTTCTCTCCCTTCAAAAATCAACTTTCAGAAGAACTTACGCAAGTGTAGATTATTAATAGCGCTTAGTATTACAACATAACATCTCCTTTCAAGTACTGCTCAAACCCTAGTCATAAGCATGGATTTTTAGTTAAATAAACACAAATTATAAATATCAGAAGAGCTTTTTGGGCTTGGGGGAGTATTCCTGGTACCCAGAAAACACACCATGTAACATCTACTTTTAACTTCTAATGCTACTATAATCTCACCTTATCTCAATTTTTCCTTCTATAAAATGAAAATACTGTTGTCTGCTTGTACTTATATAATAATAAAGATAAAAAAAAAGGTTTGAGTAAAAATAAAGTATAACGTTTTAAGCCTTGATTCTCTCCTAGAGGAAATTACCATTCTTTATATATTAATAAAAAGGTAATAGAACTTTGCTTTTAGTTCATGCTATGTGACTCCGTGGACTGTAGGCTGCCAGGCTCCTCTGTCCATGGGTTCTTCAGGCAAGATACTGGAGTGAGTTGCAATTTTCTACTCCAGGAGATCTTTGTGACAGAGGGATTGAACCAGTATCTCTTGTGTCTCCTGCTTTGGCAGGTAGGTTCTTTACTACTGTGCCCCCTGGGAAGCAGTTTGTGCTACAATAGCTTATGGTTTCTGGCTTGATGCTTTCTTTGTAGGAAGGTGTATTCCTGCCAGGCAGGCTCTCTGGCTGCCCAGGAGTGGGATGCTTGCTCTTGAAATCGAAAATTCAGTTGTTGTTGTTTTCTTCCTTTGTCTGCACCATGCAGCATGCAGGATCTTAGTTTCCTGAACAGGGATCAAACCTGCAGCCCCTGCAGTGGAAACGCAGTCTTAACCACTGGACTACCAGTGATGTCCAGAGAATTCAGCTTTTCATAACTTCACAGGCAATCTGTTCTTTTGTGACTCTTGAGATTTAATAGATACTGGGATGCAATTTCTGGCAAAGGTTAACAACAAATATAAAAGAAAATGATCAGTGCTCAGGTATGCAAGTTCAGTTCACTTTAGTTCAGTCACTCAGTCATGTACAACTCTCTGCACCCCCATGAATCTCAGCACGCCAGGCCTCCCTGTCCATCACCAACTCCCAGAGGTCACCCAAACTCATGTCCATTGAGTCGGTGATGCCATCCAGCCATCTCATCCTTTGTCATCCCCTTCTCCTCCTGCCCCCAATCCCTCCCAGCATCAGAGTCTTTTCCAATGAGTCAACTCTTCGCATGAGTTGGCCAAAGTACTCGAGTATCAGCTTCAGCATCAGTCCTTCCAATGAACACCTATTGAGGTCATTATTGGAGTCAGAGCATAGTATAAATGGTTACAGCGCAGGCTCTGGAGTCTGACTGCAGAGGTCACATCTCAGGCATGCCATCTGTTAGCTGTGTGACCTTGGGCAAGTCACCCAACCACTCTGTTCCCCACTGTCACCCACTATAAATTGAAAATGAGAGCACTTACCTTGCAGAATTGCTATGAAAATCAAATGAGTTAGCACACATAAAGTATTTAGTACAAAATGAACACAAATAAATATTGTTAAATAATGATAATTGAAAAAATAATAAACCATGGAGAAAGAGAAGAAAGTTTCAAATATGGACCAAAGTCCTGAAGGATAAAATCTGATTTTTTAAAAAGAAACATTAGTATGTTGTTTATTGATGTTTGTAATGAACCACAGCCCTGCCTTCTTTGAATTCACAAGAAGAAAGAAAATTTATATTAGACATTTACTCTATAGTCCTGAATGTAATAAAACTGAGCATAAATGTTTTAAACTTGTTGATAATTCTCATATTAGTCTCATATCTTTTATCTGAATGAGATAATGTACAATTTTACATACCAATTATTGTGCCACATAGACGACAAATGCCCAGTAAATTCATAGATGTTCATGGCCACCCATGCAGAAATGAAATATTTAACTACAAGAATATCTTGTGCTTAGGAAGCTATTTGCTGACATCTCTCCTCTGATATTTGGTGAACATTCAAAGTGATTTATGCACAACTTGAAGGAAAAGCTCCCATAGTGACTTTCAGAATATTTTGAGAATACTAGTAATACATATTTTAAAAGTGCTTTCACTGTGAAGTTTTTCAATTTTTTTGTTTGTTTTATCATGTAAAAGCACATTAGGCAAACTAATCATCTGGGGAACTCCTTAGTTTATCTCATCAAAAACAGTAAGAGTCTATCTATGGGTGTCTGTTTTTAATAATAAAGCAGATAAATTGTGATATGTATTAATTATGGTTATTAGTTTAACTTTTGTTAAAGGAAAGATTCATTGTTATGCTTTTCATGTAGAACAGTCCTTTATTACTTTTAACTAACATTAAACATTTCCATAGTAGAAATTTAGTTTAGTTCAGTTATAGCAGTTATTAAAGAAAATTAACCATTTTTTTGTTTTTATATAAAACTAACTACTGCTGCTGCTAAGTCCCTTCAGTCATGTCCGACTCTGTGCGGCCCCATAGACGGCAGCCCACCAGGCTCTCCCGTCCCTGGGATTCTCCAGGCAAGAACACTGGAGTGGGTTGCCGTTTCCTTCTCTAATGCATGAAAGTGAAAAGGGAAAGTGAAGTTGTTCAGTCATGTCCAACCCTCAGCAACCCCAGTTGCCCCTTTTGGTAATAAAACCAGATATATCAGAGTTCAGATTTGCCAAAGAGATGAACAAAAAGATGACAACTTGTGTTCCAAGTGATTTTTTTAATTTCCAAAAGAGTTTGTTTAAGTAGTTGCCCTCCTACTACATGTCAGCATTAGTTGCAGATCACTCTTCTCAACAAAATTTAGTGGGCCAAGAAATCTAAACCTTACATGTTAGATGTCACTCCTAATTAGAGTTCAATCATGTATAAAGTTATAATGTAAGTCAATGGGAAATTATAATTTTCAGACTTAATTTGCATATCACATATATGATGTAAAATGAAAAGGTTCATACCATATGCCTTTAAAATCAGATTTGAGGGACAGAGTGTTAGGCTATACTGAAGAATTCAGAGTTATTGGAGGGAAAATGATGTCAGTAGTTCCATCTCTAGCCACAGTTGGTATTATAATATTAACAGTTTATGTGAACTTTAATATCCAAACATATTTTCACATGCTTAGATGGTGTTTATATTTTTCCCACTAAAAATTTGATGCTGAAGTTTTGTGAAATAATTAATAAATAGGCATTTTTGCTGATGGCATGATGAAAACAGCCTCTCACCTGACTGATAATTCAGCCATTAAAAAAAATTGGGGAGAGAAGTTTTATATAAAAGCAATTTTTTCTCATTGGTGCATATTGGCTAGGCTGCTTTGATATTCAAATGCATAAGAGTTAGAATTAATATTATAAAAACTGGGACCTAGAACCCAACAACATGATCACATTTAACATTATTGATTATAGCTGAAGTAAACTACATAGCTGAGGATTAGAAAAGTTAAAGTTTGCTTTGTCAAGGGATCATTCACTATATTCTATGTGATTGTGAAATTTCTAATTTTTTTAGCTTAATTCAAGGCTAGCAGAATTCTTCCTAAATATCTCAGTTCTTCCAGAAATGTTAATTGGCACAACTAAACAAGGAGAGTAAAACTGTATGTCTGAAAAAGGATATTAAAAACTAGTATCCCTACGTGTTTTATACAAGTGTAAACAATCACTGTATGGGAAATAAATGAGGAAACAGTGGAAACAGTGTCAGGCTTTATTTTGAGGGGCTCCAAAATCACTGCAGATGGTGATTGCAGCCATGAAATTAAAAGACGCTTACTCCTTGAAAGTTATGACTAAGCCAGATAACATATTAAAATCAGAGACATAGCCAACAAAGGTCATCTAGTCAAGGCTATGGTTTTTCCAGTGGTCATGTATGGAGTTTCTTCGCTGTGGATGGGATTGTATCAGTGGCTTGTCAAAGTTTCTTGCTTAGGGAAGCTTGTGTAGGAGTTCTGGTGGCTGGAGCTGTATTTCTTCTCTCTGGAGTGCAGTGAAGTGTCCAGTAATGAGTTATGAGATGTCAATGGTTTTGGAGTAACTTGAGCTGCCTGTACATTGAAGCTCAGGGGTGTGTTCCTGTGTTGCTGGAGAATTTCCGTGGTGTGTCTTGCTCTGGAACTTGTTGGCCCTTGGGTGGTGCTTGGTTTCAGTGTAGGTATAGAGGCGCTATTGCACTCATCTCACATGCTAGTGAAGTAATGCTCAAAATTCTCCAAGCCAGGCTTCAGCAATACGTGAACCGTGAACTTCCTGATGTTCAAGCTGGTTATAGAAAAGGCAGAGGAACCAGAGATCAAATTGCCTACATCTGCTGGATCATGGAAAAAGCAAGAGAGTTACAGAAAAACATCTATTTCTGCTTTATTGACTATGCCAAAGCCTTTGACTGTGTGGATCACAATAAACTGTGGAAAATTCTTCAGGAGATGGGAATACCAGACCACCTGACCTGCCTCTTGAGAAATCTGTATGCAGATCAGGAAGCCGCACTTAGAACTGTACATGAAACAACAGACTGGTTCCAAATAGGAAAAGGAGTATGTCAAGGCTGTATATTGTCACCCTGCTTATTTACATCATGAGCAATGCTGGACTGGAAGAAACACAAGCTGGAATCAAGATTGCTGGGAGAAATATCAATAACCTCAGATATGCAGATGACACCACCCTTATGGCAGAAAGTGAAGAGGAGCTAAAAGCCTCTTGATGAAAGTGAAAGAGGAGAGCGAAAAAGTTGACCTAAAGCTCAACACTCAGAAAATGAAGATCATGGCATCCGGTCCCATCACTTCATGGCAAAGAGATGGGGAAAAAGTGGAAACAGTGTCAGACTTTATTTTGGGGGCTCCAAAATCACTGCAGATGGTGACTGCAGCCAAGAAATTAGAAGACACTTACTCCTTGGAAGAAAAGTTATGACCAACCTAGATAGTATATTCAAAAGCAGAGACATTACCTTGCCGACTAAGGTCCGTCTAGTCAAGGCTATGGTTTTTCCTGTGATCATGTATGGATGTGAGAGTTGGACTGTGAAGAAGGCTGAGCACCGAAGAATTGATGCTTTTGAACTGTGGTGTTGGAGAAGACTCTTGAGAGTCCCTTGGACTGCAAGGAGATCCAGCCAGTCCATTCTGAAGGAGATTAACCCTGGGATTTCTTTGGAAGGAATGATACTAAAGCTGAAACTCTAGTACTTTGGCCACCTCGTGCGAAGAGTTGACTCACTGGAAAAGACTTTGATGCTGGGAGGGATTGAGGGCAGGAGGAGAAGGGGATGACTGAGGATGAGATGGCTGGATGGCATCACTGACTCGATGGACATGAGTCTGAGTGAACTCCGGGAGTTGGTGATGAACAGGGAGGACTGGCGTGCTGCGATTCATTGGGGCGCAAAGAGTTGGACATGACTGGGTGACTGAACGGAACTGATGGAGGTGTTTGATGAGCTCTTATCAATTAATATTTCCTGGAGTCAGGAGTTCTCTGATGTTCTCAGGATTTGGACTTAAGCCTCCTGCTTCTGGTTTTCAGTCTTATTTTTACAGTAGCCTCAAGACTTCTTCATCTATACAACACTGATGATAAAAAATCTAGGTTAGAGATGAAAAGTTTCTCCACATTGAGGGACACCTAGAGAGGCTCACTGAGTTACATGGAGAAGAGAAGAAGGAGGGGGAGTTAGAGATGACTGGAATGAGATGAGGTGGGATCAGAAGATGAGAGAACAGGCTAGCCAGTAATCACTTCCTTATGTGCACTCCACTGTCTGGACCACTCAGAGATGTTCACGGAGTTATACAGAGAAGAGGAGAGGGAGGAAGGAGACAGAGGTGGCCAGGAGGGTAAAAGAGGGAAATAAAAAGGAGAGCACCGAAAAATTGATGTTTTGAACCGTTGTGTTGGAGAAGACTCTTGTGAGTCCCTTGGACTGCAAGTTGATCCAACTAGTCCATCCTAAAGGAGATCAGTCCTGGGTGTTCATTGGAAGGACTGGTGTTGAAACTGAAACTCCAATACTTTGGCACCTAATGTGAAGCGCTGACTCATTTGAAAAGACTCTAATGCTGGAAAAGATTGAGGGCAGGAGGAGAAGGGGACTACAGAAGATGAGATGATTTTAAGGCCTCACCAACTCGATGGACATGAGTCTGAGTGAACTCCGGGAGTTGGTAATGGACAGGGAGGCCTGGCATGCTGTGATTCATGGGGTTGCAAAGAATCGGACATGACTGAGTGACTGAACTGAAATAATACCCTATTATCTTTTGAAAACTATATATGTATATATATAGTTACCATAGTCATATATAACATATATAGTTAGAGTTTTTCGCCCAAATCAGGATAAATAGTCTTAAAATATGATGACCAGCTTGCTTCTATGCACAATCAAATCTGTGAGTATCTAATTTTGGTGCTAAAAATAAAATTTCTATATAGAATACTATCCATGATCCTTCTGTTATCATATTTTCTCAGAGACTGTATCTATTACACATGTCAGGCCTAAAGGTCATGAATAATTATAAGGGCTATTATAAAATCAATTTCATTTTCCAGTAATGTTGAATTACTAGGAAAAGAGTAAGTTAAAAAAATTATGAGATTGATTTTAATTTTTTCGCAGAATTGATCATTTACACGTGTGTGGACTTCAGTAGTTGCGGCCCATGGACTCAGTAGCGGCTGCTCCAGGGCTCTAGAGCACCGGCTCTATAGTTGTGGCACATGGACTTAGTCGCCCCCAGCATGTGGGATTTTCCCAGACCAGGGATCAAACCCATTTTTCTTGCATTGGCAGGCAGATTCTTTACCACTGAGCCACCAGGGAAGCCCCTGAATTTATTATTTGTAGATTTTTTTTTTATTATGGCCATTCTGCTTGGTGTGAGGTGATATCACATGGTGGTTTTCATTTGTTTTTCTCTACTAGTAATGTAGAGCATCTCTTCATGTGTCTGTTGGCCATCTGTATATCTTTTTTGGAGAAACGTCTATTTAGGCTTTTGCTCATTTTTTGAATTTTGTTTTGTTTTGTTTTTATTGAGCTGTATGAGATGCTTGTATATTTTGGAAATAAAGTGTTTGTTGGTTGCATCATTTGAAAATATTTTCTTCCAGTCCATAGATTGTCTTTTTGTTTTGTTTCTGGTTTCCTTTGTTGGGCAAAAGTTTATAAGTTTGATTAAGTCCCATTTGTTTATTTTTGTTTTTATTTCTTTTGTTTGGATGGCTGACCTAAGAAATATTTGTATGATTCATGTCAGAGGATGTTGTGCCTGTGTTCTCTTCTGGGAGTTTTATAGTGTCATGTTTTATATTGAAGTATTTAAGCCATTTTGAGTTTATTTTTGCCTGTGAGGGAATGTTCTAACTTCATTGATCTACTTGCAGATGTCCAACTTTCCCAACACCACTTGCTGAAGATACTGATTTTTCTCTATTGTGTATTCTTGCCTTCATTGTTGGAGATGAATTGACTGTAGGCATGTGGGTTTATTTCTGAGCTATCTATTCTGTTCCATTGATCCATATATCTTTTTTTTTTTTTTTTTTGGCCACTATCATGCTATTTTGATTACACAGCTTTGTAATATTGTCTCAAGTCTAGGAGGGTTATGTCTCCAGTTTTGTTATTTTTCATTAGGATTGGAAACATGAAAGGGTTCTGGGGAGGGATCTGACCTAAGGACTCTAAGATTTTTCTTTTTCCTACTTTGTAAAAGTCTTCTGTTGCACTGTCTATAAAGTACATCCACTCTTCCAGACAAATTATCAGACTATACAGTTTGATTTTCTTTAGAGCACTGCTGCTGCTGCTACTGCTGCTAAGTCGCTTCAGTTGTGTCCAGCTCTGCACCACCCTAAAGACGGCCTCCCACCAGGCTCCCCTGTCCCTGGAATTCTCCAGGCAAGAACACTGGAGTGGGTTACTATGTCCTTCTCCAATGCATGAAACTGAAACGTGACAGTGAAGTCACTCAGTCGTGTTCAAGTCTTAGCGACCCCATGGACTGCATGCAGGCTACCAGGCTCCTCTGTCCATGGGATTTTCCAGGCAAGAGTACTGGAGTGGGATGCCATTGCCTTCTCCACTTCAGAGCACTAACCAACATTAATTAGTAACCATCCTCACTTTTATACATATCTTCAGTTCAATTCAGTTGCCCAGTCATGTCCAACTCTTTGTTATCCCATGAACCACAGCACACCAGGCCTCCCTGTCCATCACCAACTGCCAGAGTTTACTCAAACTCATGTCCATTGAGTCGATGATGCCATCCAACCATCTCATCTTCTGTCGTCCCCTTCTTCTCCTGCCCTCAATCTTTTCCAGCATCAGGGCCTTTTCCAATGAGCGAGCTCTTCACTTCCAGTGCCAAAGTATTGGAGTTTCAGCTTCAACATCAGTCCTTCCAATGAACACCCAGGACTGATCTCCTTTAGGATGGACTGGTTGGATCTCCTTGCAGTCAAAGGGACTCTCAAGTCTTCTCCAAATACCACAGTTCAAAAGCATCAATTCTTCAGCGTTCAGCTTTCTTTATAGTCCAACTCTCGCATCCATATAGGACTACTGGAAAAACTATAGCCTTGACTAGATGGACCTTTGTTGACAAAGTTATGTCTCTGCTTTTTAATATTCTGTCTAGGTTGATCATAACTTTCCTTCCAAGGAGTAAGCATCTTTTAATTTCATGGCTGCAGTCACTATCTGCAGTGATTTTGGAGCCCCCCAAAATAAAATAAGCCACTGTTTCCACTGTTTCCCCATCTGTTTGCAATGAAGTGATGGGACCAGATGCCATGATGTTAGTTTTCTGAATGTTGAGCTTTAAGCCAACTTTTGCACTCTCCTCTTTCACTTTCATTAAGAGGCTCTTTAATTCTTCTTCACTTTGTGCCATAAGGGTGGTGTTAGCTGCATATCTGAGATTAGTGATATTTCTCCTGACAATCTTGATTCCAGCTGTGCTTCTTTCAGCCCAGCATTTCTCATGATGTACTCTGCATATAAATTAAATAATCATGGTGACAGTAAACAGCCTTGACGTACTCCTTTTCCTATTTGGAACCAGTCTGTTGTTCCATGTCCAGTTCTAACTGTTGCTTCCTGACCTACATACAGGTTTCTCAAGAGGCAGGTCAGGTGGTCAGATATTCCCATCTCTTGAAGAATTTTCCACAGTTTATTGTGATCCACACAGTCAAAGGCTTTGGCATAGTCAATAAAGCAGAAATAGATGTTTTTCTGGAACACTCTTGCTTTTTCGATGATCCAGCAGAAGTTGGCAATTTGATCTCTGGTTCCTCTGCCTTTTCTGAAACAAGCTTGAACATTTGGAAGTTCATGTTTTTGTATTGCTGAGGCCTGGCTTGGAGAATGTTGAGCATTATTTTACTGGCCTGTGAGGTGAGTGCAATTGTGCGGTAGTTTGAGCATTATTTGGCATTGCCTTTCTTTGGGATTGGAAGGAAAACTGACCTTTCCCAGTCCTGTGGCCACTGCTGAGTTTTCCAAATTTGCTGACATATTGAGTGTAGCACTTTCACAGCATTATCTTTTAGGATTTGAAATAGCCCAACTGGAATTCCATTAACTTCACTAGCTTTGTTAGTACATATCTTAACCTGATCTTTTTGTTTGTTCCTCAACTAACATGTAAATACCATGAAATCAGTAAAGATGCCAGTCTTCCTCAGGCACATATGAATCAAGAACAGATGGAAATAAAACAAAATCAACAATAATAAGAACAATAAAAGCAATTCCATATCCTACAAATAAAATACCCCAGTACTGCTTTCTAATTCATGATTCTTTCTTTACCAAGGTCACATCTAAAGTTTATCATGACTGTTAAGGAAGTTTAAAAATGCTATTATTTCAGTTGTTGGAATTTTATTTTTAGGATTTGTGATTATTGTTATTGCTCTGTGTCCATCTGCTCTTCTTTTGTATTTGACTGTAAAAGAGAGTGAAAAAGCTGGCTTAAAACTCAACATTCAGAAAGCTAAGATCATGGCATCTGGTCCCATCAGTTCATGGCAAATAGATGGGGAAACAGTGGAGACACAGTGACACAGACTTTATTTATTGGCACTCCAAAATCACTGCAGATAGTGATTGACAGGGATGCCTGGTGCGCTGCAGTCCATGGGGTCGCAAAGAATCCTACACATCTGAGCAACTGAACTGAACCTAAGTGACAGTTAAGTGTCCTGGTTTGACAGCATTTGCATTTTATTGGGAGAAGCAAACAAAAAACTATGTTAACAAACAAATTAATGTGAACATTTCAAATGATATTCAGCACTTTGAAGAAAAAAAAGCAGTAGAGTGATGGGTAGTATGGTGATTTTCTTGGAAAAGGGAGTGGACTTTATGTAGAGAGACAACAGACAAGTTGTACAAGGCTGAAGATGGAAGCACAGCCCTCTCAGAGCCTTTAGGGTGTGTCCTCTCGGTAGAGCGCTCTTTGCCTTTCCCCTCAGGGCTCATCTGTTGCTATTAGAAGGTTAGTTTACTTACCTCCAATACTTCAGCAAGTCTTACTTGTCCATAATGCCTACGCCCACTCTTAGAGGGCTTCCCAGGTGTTTCAGTGGTGAAGAATCCACCTGCCACTGCAGGAGAGGCAGGAGATGCGGATTCTATCCCTCGGTTGCGAATATGCCCTGAAGACAGATATGGCAACCCACTTCAGTATTTTTGTCTGGAAAATTCCATGGGCACAAGAATGTCATGGGCTACAGTCCATGGGGTTGCGAAGGGCCAGACATGACTGAGCACAGATGCAAGCAAGCAAGCACTCTTCTTGGAGCTGCATGAAGTGAAATAAACCAACCATTTCAGAGGCGAAACAAGTTGCAGAAAGTCAGCTCACAAGACTGACCACTATTTATGCAGAAAAATTCATTAATTGATGGAGAGGATGGTCTCCATGATAGAACAGAAAACAATTTTATAGTCAAGTTTTACAACTGAAAAACTTTTACTCTCCCTTCCCCCGAAATAAAAGCTAAATTCAAACCTAAGATACAAGGGCAGTATTTTCCAAAATATTTTTCTCACACTTAGAGCTCAAGGTTTAGTTTAGAACACAGATTCCTAGTCCCAAGCCAGACTTAATAATTGTGGGAATGGAACCTAGGAATCTATATTTTTGTCAATTTAGCCACAATGAAACTTTGCAAGTATAAATTTCATAACCACTATCAAATAGTGACTCTTCTTATTTTAAGGTATCTATTATTCAAATTTATTTCCTATGATTTAGATTTTACATGAGCTAAAGTTTAATCATGTAATGAACTGACTATGGTAAGCTAAAAAAAAAATTATTCAGAAGTTTAAACCGAGAAGAATGATAAAATAGTGGGACATTCAGTTTTCTTACTAGAGCTTTGAAAGCTATGAATTAGACAGGGAGGCCTCCAGTCATAAAAACATACATTACTGCCTTCTGATGAATGCAAGATACTTACTAATTCTATTGTGGGACATTTTCATAACATGTTCAAATTTCATTTTGAGTTGAAAGAGTTAAGTATTTGAAGCACCTAGTGGCAGATCTAATTCTCAAACAAACCATCTATAATGTAAAACAGAGGACTCAAATCTTCTCCCTTTATGGTGAGATTCTTTTTTTAACTAAGTTCAGTTTTCTTAGTGCAAAGTACTGGGTAACCCCCAAAGAAAACAAAGTGAAACTCCCAGAGTACTGAGTAAAGCCAGGTTCATGACTGCTGTCACAGAGTTTGCATTCTAATGGAGCGACACATCGTAATCAATAAAAATGGCAAATAAACATACAGTTATAAATTGACTTTGTCTATAGTTAATAATCTAAATTTTCTATGAACTCCATCTGACAAAAGTGAATCCAAAGTAATCAGGCCCTTCCATGTGACAGTAAAAATTGCTACAGGGATTGTCAGCCCCATATTTTGTTTTGACTTAGTTTAATATTTATCTCCTAAAAGTGTCATGTTTCTCTCTCTGTCACATAATTTATCTGTAAGAACATCTGTTGTGTGTGTGTGAGACGTCTGTGAAATGATTAATTTGACAAAAGGTTTTGGAAATAGCTAATAACAGCAATGAGCCTGTAGGGCATGATCACTCAGTGATGTGGTTAGAAATGGTCTTCAGTATTCCTCAAGGGTCTCATGGGTTGAGAATTTTATTCTGTTGGAAAGTAAAGCAGTAGTTTTATTTTTGTTCCTGATATTCCAAGACTCAACTAGCTTTTTTCAAATGGGGAATTTCACCAGCCAGTTTAAACCAGGTCTTCTAAAAACAAGGTGGCTGGATCCTCTTGTGGGGCGGAAAGGCTGCTGCTTGTGCCTGTGAACTTCAGCCACGAGTTCGTGGAATTTCAGCTTTAGCAGAAGTGTTAGATTGCTTTAATTTTGTAGAAGCAATGATTTGTGTTTTTAAAAATTGCATCTACTTATTTATAAAATGTGAATATTATGAGGCTTGGGCTTGCCTGTCTTAATATCTTTGACTCAGAATAAACATGCCAACTAGAGGAAGCAGTTGCACCAGGAGTGATTATGAATTTATGAGTGTGGTAGGGCAATAAGCTATCTCTGAACCAGTCACCTAATGGTAATTCCTATCTTGTTGCACATCCACTCACACTGCTGATACCGTGAGATGCACTCCTTCACTTACCCTCCTTAGCACCCACATCCTGAGTGCTAAGTTATGGATATTCAGGAAAAGCACTGGGAGGATACATGGCATTTCTGTGTCAGCTGAGACAAAAGATCTGACACATGCCATCAGTTGGCATTGACTCAGGTGTTCTAGGCTGCCTTCAATAATGTGATGTCATAGCAACAGTAAGAGCTGGGTTGGGGGAAAATTGGGTTTTACAACTCCACGATTGAAAAAGAGTTTGAACCTGTCAAAAACAACACCTTTCAAACTTTCTCATAACCTGCTTCCTAAATTATGATCCCAGAGGAGAATTAGCTGGAGAGAACTGTTCTGCTGTCCACTGTCTGTAGTGGGGGCAGGTAGCTAGGGCCTGGCCATTTCTCTCTCTCCCTATTATGTACAGTTCAGCATTTGTATAATTTATTTCTTCATACATATTTCATTATTATTAATCATCATAAATAGGTTGCATCTTTTAATGACACAGAGGTTGAAGAAATAGACTGTGTCAGTGTGTGACAGTGCTGCACAGTCATCATTAAGGGGATTTATTATTTTGGGGAAAAAAGCAAGTAGAAAAGACTCAGCTCAGTAGTCAAAAGTGCAATTTGGGGTTTATTGTGCAAAAACCTAAAGTGGAAGCGGTTCTGAAACTGTTTAACATATATGTAATTCAAACAAGCTTCTTTACGAGGCCTTCAGTGCATTCATGCTAGCACAACAAAGTTCTCTGCCCAAGTTATTCCTTTCAAGCTTCCTAGTTTAAGCACAACATGAATACCTTAGCCATAGGAACTCAGTGAAGCAGCAAACACTGAGCTCAGTATCTCTCCTACAAATAGCAGGATTCTGGAAGCCTCCTTTTGGTCCTTTCAGAGGCAGTTAATAGTTTTGAATACACCTGGAGATTATTAATCCTGGGAGCGACCTCCAAGCAGCAGGTCACATTTCACTTTGGTAAGAAACCACTAAAAGAGAGATTTTTTTTTTAAATGTAGGCAATTTTTATTTTAATGTTTTTTGCCTGAAAACAGTTCTACCTTCCTTTGGCAAAGAAATAAAAATTTCCAGGCTAGGGCACTTCAATGTATCCTATGAATATTACATTTTTACCTCGATTTAACAGTTTCAAACAGGAAAAAAAAAGCTTGAAAACCCACGTCAGGCAAGGTGGTTTTGTTCTCTGGAGTTTACCTGGAGAGATGGCCACCGTGGAAACAGGGCCAGTATGCATCAAGAAAGACACTCTTTTCAAGGCTGCTGTATGATCACTGACTCATAGTCCCACCAGCTCAGCATGGGCTTAGGTACTTTTGATTTCTGGTTTGAGTCATAATTGAAGAATGGACAGACTGTATCATCACTTGGTAAGGTGACTTCAAACTCTTAAAAATTGGTGCTCTCACTTAAAATTTAAATGCAGATTTCTTACCGCACTGTATAATGGGGTTTACTATAAATCAATGCTCTTAACCCTGGCTGCACATTAGTATCCCTAAGGGAGCTTTTAAAACAGTAGGAATGTCCAGTCCCGCCCAGTATCTGATTTTAATTGATCTGATACGAGGTTCAGAAATTTTTTAAAAGCTTTCTGGATGATTCTAATGTGCAGCCTGAGGTAGAGAACAACTACTCTAAAAGCAGAATAAATATGGAAATTATTTTGATCATTTGCCCAAGTCTATTTTATGTTTTAGTTTTTGAGACCTAGGGAGGGCATTCACTGATATATTACAACATCTTGAATCTTAGTTTAGAGAGTTTTGAGCCAGTGAATCGTTGGTATTTTTTTCTTATTCTCTCTATTTTTTGTGTTTTATTTTCTTCTCCCCTGTCTCTTCAGCACACACCCACACCCACACCCACATATACCCTAACATCACCCTACACACAAATAGGCATACACAAGCACTTTGGTGTTGTAATTGTTGTTTTACTTTGGAAATTATAAAATGTGAAAGTGCTTTATATTTCATTCAGGTTAACCAAAAATTTATTCTTTGTCTTACTTCGATCATCCTTTGTTCACCAAGCAAACACTGGTAGGGCATCATGTAATTAAGAAATGGGGGAAAATTTTCCCAACCGATGACAACAGCAGATGATAATTCATACTTAAAAATATAGTACCATGCATATGGAACATTTTCCAGGATAGATCACATCCTGGGCCATAAATCTAACCTTGATAAATTTTAAAAAATCGAAATTATTCCAAGCATCTTCTCTGACTATAATGCACTAAGGTTAAATCTCAACTACAGGAGAAAAACTATTAAAAATTCCAACATTTGGAGGCTGAACAACACCCTTCTGAATAATCAACAAATCACATAAGAAATCAAAATATGCATAGAAACGAATGAAAATGAATACACAAAACCTGTGGGACACTATAAAAGCAGTGCTAAGAGGAAAGTTCATAGCAATACAGGCATACCTCAAGAAACAAGAAAAAAGTCAAATAAATAACCTAATTCTACATCTAAAGCAACTAGGAAAGGAAGAAATAAAGAACCCCAGAGTTAGTAGAAAGAAAGAAATCTTAAAAATTAGGGCAGAAATAAATGCAAAAGAAACAAAAGAGACCATAGCAAAAATCAACAAAGCAAAAAGCTGGTTCTTTGAAAGGATAAATAAAATTGACAAACCATTAGCCAGACTCATCAAGAAACAAAGAGAAAAAAATCAAATCAATAAAATTAGAAATGAAAATGGAGAGATCACGACAGACAACACAGCAATACAAAGAATCATAAGAGACTACTATCAGCAATTATATGCCAATAAAATGGACAACTTGGAAGAAATGGACAAATTCTTAGAAAAGTACAACTTTCCAAAACTGAACCAGGAAGAAATAGAAAATCTTAACAGACCCATCACAAGCATGGAAATTGAAACGGTAATCAGAAATCTTCCAGCAAACAAAAGCCCAGGTCCAGACGGCTTCACAGCTGAATTCTACCAAAAATTTTGAGAAGAGCTAACACCTATCTTACTGAAACTATTCCAGAAAATTGCAGAGGAAAGTAAACTTCCAAACTCATTTTATGAGGCCACCATCACCCTAATTCCAAAACCTGACAAAGACGCCACAAAAAAGAAAACTACAGGTCAATGTCACTGATGAACATAGATGTAAAAATTCTTAACAAAATTCTAGCAATCAGAATCCAGCAACACATTAAAAAGATCATACACCATGACCAAGTGGGCTTTATCCCAGGGATGCAAGTATTCTTCAATATCCACAGATCAATCAATGTAATTCACCACATTAACAAATTGAAAAATAAAAGTCATATGATTATCTCAATAGATCCAGAGAAGGCCTTTGATAAAATTCAACATCCATTTATGATAAAAACTCTTCAGAAGGCAGGAATAGAAGGAATGTACCTCAACATAATAAAAGCTATATATGACAAACCCATAGCAAACATTATCCTCAATGGTGAAAAATTGAAAGCATTTCCCCTAAAGTCAGGAACAAGACAAGGGTGCCCACTTTCACCACTACTATTCAATATAGTTCTGGAAGTTTTGGCCACAGCAATCAGAGCAGAAAAAGAAATAAAAGGAATCCAAATTGGAAAAGAAGAAGTAAAACTCTCACTGTTTGCAGATGACATGATCCTCTACACAGAAAATCCTAAAGACTCGACCAGAAAACTACTAGAGCTAATCAATGAATATAGTAAAGTTGCAGGATATAAAATCAACACTCAGAAATCCCTTGCATTCCTATACACTAATAATGAGAAAGTAGAAAAAGAAGTTAAGGAAACAATTCCATTCACCATTGCAACGAAAAGAATAAAATACTTAGGAATATACCTACCTAAAGAAACTAAAGACCTATATATCAAAAACTATAAAACACTGATGAAAGAAATCAAAGAGGACACTAATAGGTGGAGAAATATACCATGTTCATGGATTGGAAGAGTCAATATACTAAAAATGAGTATACTACCATACCCAAAGCAATCTACAGATTCAGTGCAATCCCTATCAAGCTACCAACAATATTTTTCACAGAACTAGAACAAACAGTCTCAAGATTTGTATGGGAATACAAAGAACCTCAAATAGCAAAAGCAACCTTGAGAAAGAAGAATGGAACTGGAGGAATCAACTTGCCTGACTTCAGGCTCTACTACAAAGCCACAGTCATTAAGACAGTATGGTACTGGCACAAAGACAGAAAAATAGATCAATGGAACAAAACAGAAAGCCCTGAGATAAATCTACACACATATGGACACCTTATCTTGGACAAAGGAGGCAAGAACATACAATGGAGTAAAGACAGTCTCTTTTAACAAGTGGTGCTGGGAAAACTGGTCAACCACTTGTAAAAGAATGAAACTAGATCACTTTCTAACACCACACACAAAAATAAACTCAAAATGGATTAAAGATCTAAACGTAAGACCAGAAACAATAAAACTCCTAGAGGAGAACATAGGCAAAACACTCTCTGACATAAATCACAGCAGGATCCTCTATGATCCACCTCCCAGTATACTGGAAATAAAAGCAAAAATAAACAAATGGGATCTAATTAAAATTAAAAGCTTCTGCACAACAAAGGAAACTATAAGTAAGGTGAAAAGACAGCCTTCTGAATGGGAGAAAACAATAGCAAATGAAACAACTGACAAACAACTAATCTCAAAGATACATAAGCAACTTATGCAGCTCAACTCCAGAAAAATAAACAAACCAATCAAAAAATGGGCCAAAGAACTAAATAGGCATTTCTCCAAAGAAGACATACGGATGGCTAACAAACACATGAAAAGATGCTCAACATCACTCATTATCAGAGAAATGCAAATCAAGACCACAATGAGGTACCATTTCACACCAGTCAGAATGGCTGCAATCCAAAAGTCTACAAGCAATAAATGCTGGAGAGGATGTGGAGAAAAGGGAACCCTCTTACACTGTTAGTGGGAATGCAAACTAGTACAGCCACTATGGAGAACATTGTGGAGATTCCTTAAAAAATTGCAAATAGAACTGCCTTATGACCCAGCAATCCCACTGCTGGGCATACACACTGAGGAAACCAAAATTAAAAGAGACACATGTACCCCAATGTTCATTGCAGCACTGTTTATAATAGCCAGGACATGGAAACAACCTAGATGTCCATCAGCAGATGAATGGATAAGAAAGCAGTGGTACATATACGCAATGGAGTATTACTCAGCCCTTAAAAAGAATACAGTTGAATCAGTTCTAATGAGATGGATGAAACTGGAGCCGATTATACAGAGTGAAGTAAGCCAGAAAGAAAAACACCAATACAGTCTACTGACACATATATATGGAATTTAGAAAGATAGTAACGATGACCCTGTATGTGAGACAACAAAAGAGACTCAGAGGTATAGAGTGGACTTTTGGCCTCTGAGGGAGAGGGAGAGGGTGGGATGATTTGGGATAAAGACACTGAAACATGTATACTATCATATAAGAAACGAAGCGCCAGTCTATGTTCAATACAGGATACAGGATGCTTGGGGCTGGTGTATGGGATGATCCCGGGAGACTGTGTGGGGTGGGAGGTGGGAGGGGGCTTCAGCATTAGGAGATCGTGGACACATGTGGCTGATTCATGTCAACGTATGGCAAAACCAATACAGTATTGTAAAGTAGAATAAAGTATTTAAAAATATATATAGTACCATGCATAATATTGATATTTATCTCAATCCCAGCTGAAGCAAGGAATTGAGGTAGATGCTTTAAAAATTCACCTATATTGTCCTATCGATGATAATAAGCATGAGAACTTTTTATTTGAGTATTTGGTTAATTCATATATTTTTTACTAAATGCACAGAAGTAATATTAGTAGTCAAATCAAAGTGAAGATGAAATAATGTCTGGTTCATATTAAAGGAGAAAAATAAATCTTCTGGATTCATAGAGAAGGAAAAGTCCCTTGAAAGTTGAGTCCATTCACCTTCATTTTAGAAATAAGGAAATTGAAGCTGAGAGAATTTCCAGTTTTTCTCTTGTAATTTCTTTGCTTATATTAAGAGCAAAAGCAACTGGCTTCTCTAACAGACAAAAGCAGAGTTTAAAAGTTAGAGAAGTTTCTAATTAAGTGATTTATTTTATTATGAGTCCAAATTAAATGATATCCACATGGCTCTGTCACTTAATCTTGTACCTGCGATGGATTTTAAACTGCAAGGAAAAAGTGAATATAGCCATTCGAAGATGTTAATATCAACAAAATTAGAAGTATTTGAAAATCTCTTACAACTCATGATGTATGAATATGTTACCATGTAATTATCTAGAGCTCTGTACCTTGAAATAGAGTGAAGGTAAGTGCCTGTGATTAGGCCTCATTATACGTACTGAACCTATTACAACACATCTCATCTCAAAATGGATTTATAGTAATAAATATTCTTATCAAAAAGTATATGGAAAGTAAATATTTGACTTAAAAACTATAACGGTAAAATAAATTTAATCACAAATATGTTAGATAAATAGGTCCTATCTGGTAACAAATACTAAAATAAAAACATGAGATGTTTGATATATGATCACACACTGACTTTTTTTTCTCTTTCAGTAATACTAAATGTTCAAGAGTTTGGTACTATATTTCACTCTCTAATTGAATATTTTAATGTCCAAATGACAGAAACTTCAAATATATTGTTACCATAATGAGCATTATTTAAAATATTTTAAACATCATGCATATCCAAGCAGAGACTTTATTCAACAACATGAATAAAAGATATACTTACATTTGCCAGTGAGATTTGGGCAAAGAATATTAAAACTGCTGAAAGACATTGTTTCTTGGTGCTCTGGAATATAGCTAGAAACACTTAAAAGACTCTAATGAAATGGTCTTCATCTTGGAGATCTAAATAAAATGTCAAAATAAGGTTAAAAGTTCCCGTAGTCTCTGAGACACAAATACTCTGAAAAATTCGATTTAATTGGTGTCTGGCATCTACTCAACTGTGAATTATTTACATGGATCCATGTGAAAATCTGGGTATAGATACAGAACTAAAGACTTTTGAGAGTCCTTAGGAACAAGGTAGAAATGAGATCGGTATTATTTTTTTATTTTGATTTGGAATAGAATCTTGGACCCATTCTGGAATATTCCAGGAGCCCAAGCAAAGCCTGGAATAAGACTGACTTCTGGGAGAAATTACAGCAGAGTCATCAAGAGATGGGTTTTGGGATGCTGCAGACTTAAATCCTAGTCTGAAATCTAGCTTCTTTACTAGTAACCTTTAAGATATTGGCTAAATTACTTAATCTTTCTAAGCCTTTGTTTTCTCATCTGTTAAACAGTAACATCTATTTTAAAAGATTATTGTGCAGATAAAATAAGGTCAATCTATATAGAGGGCTTTGCATAATACTCACACATAGTAAGTGAACAATTCTAGCATTCAACATGTGCTTCTGTGGATCAGTTGGATGGGCTACAATTTTTGGCACCCAGCAGAAAATGAAATGTGGGCTCCTTGTCCAAAAATCAGGGAAAAGTTCCATTTAAAGTATGAGCTATAAAGTATTTTCTTTCTTCATGCTTCTCTCTTTTGATGTGTCAATTTTTTTTTGTTTTGTTTTGTCTTTTTGCAATTGTTTTAATTAAGAAAAAAATAAAATATTTAACTAGCATGAATTTTACTCATCATTATGTTGTGCAGTGTCAATTTTAAATGAAAGTGTAAGAGCATTTAATCCATATCCAGACTTCCCAAAATTTGCATTTCATGCTAATTCATATTTCATAGCTCATATATGCATATACTTTGTTTTTAATAAAACAGAAATATGGCACAGAACTAATTCAACTGATTTTATTTCAGTTCTTAATATATGCACTTTCTATTAGCACTGTCTCCTTTTGTCCTTAGTAAGGGAGGACCAAAGAGAGAAGGAACTGTGTTTTTCCTTATCTTCCCTTTCCTTGTATGTAATTTTTTGTGTTAAGTGAGGGACTAGGGAAGTAACATGGTAATAGATTTTCTGGGCCATTCATGTTTCTTAGAACTCCATTGTTCTTTGCATTTTGGAGCAAATTCTGGCTTAGATAGAAAGTGTGGTCTGCTGGGGCAGTCAGTACCCCATTTACCTTATAAGTAAGTAAATAAGAAATTCACTTGATTGTAATAACTTTGAGCCTTCTTGAATTCCATGTATGTGGGTCTGTCAGAATTTTCTGCTCATGGGACATCACAAACATAATATGAGAATTGGGCAGCAAAGAAGATATATTTTGAGTGAATTTCTTCTACTCACATCATGCTTCATTGTCCCATTACCCTTTACTTAAAAGCACAAGTTCAAAGATAAAATTATTATAGTCTAGATGGTGACAGCAGTGTTATACTAAACAGAAGGCCAAGTGAAGTTGCACAGGTTATGTACCCATAAAGCCAGCCCTTTGGATCAGGTATTGTTTTATGTGCTGAGAAACCATGCTAACAGTCCAGTCTATGCCATTGTTTCATGGAACTTACTAGGAAATGAATAGTTCAGTGAAGAAAATTCAGAAGATGACAGTGTAATTAAGAAAATAAAATAGAAAGAAGCGTTGGTTGAATGTTACAGATCAGTGATTGGACGGGCCACTTTAGATAGGGTTATTAAGAAAGACTTATCTCCAGAGCTGACATTTGAGCAGATACCTGCATGATAAATCGTGCTATACAAAGATGTGAGGGAAGCAAGTTCCTGCCAGAAGGAAAAACAGGCACTGTGTTTTTAAGTGGAGAATGTGCTTGGTGAATTTCATTGCTGCTCATAGTGCTGTGTCTGGAATGAGCTGGCACCTTGCTACTTAAAGTGTGATCCCAGGACTAGTACCATCAGCATCACTTTGGAGCTTTTTACAAATGTAAGAATTACATCCCCCTCTCCTGTGGACACGACTGAGCAATTTCACTTTGACTTTTCACTTTCATGCATTGGAGAAGGAAATGGCAACCCACTCCAGTGTTCTTACCTGGAGAATCCCAGGGATGGGGGAACCTGGTGGGCTGCCGTCTATGGGATCGCACCGAGTTGGACACAACTGAAGGGACTTAGCAGTAGCAGCAACAACTCCAATTGACTAAATGAAAATCTTCACGGGCAAAATTCTGCATTTTTAGCAAGACATCGGTGGTTTTGTTTGCACATTACTGTTTGAAAGGGACTTCTCTAAAGGACCAGAATGTGTGAAATCTAATGAATCAGTGAGAGGAGTGTGGAGAGGATTCGGGGACTAGATCTTATAGACTTATCAACCAGAGAAAGGAATTTAACTTTTATTCTACATATGAAAAACTATGAAAGAGTTTTAAAAGAGAGTACATTTGAGGGTCATGAATATTTTTTAGGCTTGGGAACCATAGAAAGGGTACAGGAATGCTTTAAAAAAAAAAAAAGGAAAAAAGAGAAATGTGAGACTAGTTTACCACTTTCCAAATTAGGGTTTCTCACTGCTGGAAATGGCATACCATAATATGCATGCACGCTCAGTCATGTCCAACTCTATGTAGATCCTATGGACTATAGCCTGCCAGGCTCCACTGTCCATAGAGTTTTCCAGGCCAGAATACTGGAGTTGGTTGCCATTTCCGATTTCAAGGGATCTTCCTGACTCAGGATCAGACCCACGGCTCTTATGTCTCCTGCACTGGCAGGTGGATTCTTTACCAGCTGTGAAGCCCAAAAGTGGCATAGAACAACCATATACCTCACCCAGGGCTTCTGATCCTGCACATAGAACAAAGCACAACAGCTCATTGTGGCACTGTATTGTTTTACATTTACATTTCTCTCTTTTCTACTAGCCAAAATTCTTCTATAGCATAAACCACATTTTGACCTTCTTTTTACCCTAAGGTCCTTGTGTGTGCAATTACGTATTTATTGATTTATGTTGGTTGAGAAAGTGTGATGCAAAGATACAGGGAATTTGGATGTTCTTACAGAATATTAGCCTATCCGCAGCTCTCCTTCATTTTCTCACGCTGTGGGCGTATCAACATAAATAATACAGTAGTAGGAGAAAAATGATGACATATTTGAACCTGTGACTTTTAGCTGAATAACCAATATATACTTAATTTTTTAAAGGAAACTCTTTATAATTCTTTGATACTATTTTGGAACTAAGCATTTGTTCTCTGAAATGTGTTACAAGGGCCCAGGAGGGCAGTATTGAGAGGCCCATACACAAACCATGCAAATGACAAGTGGTTGTCTTCCCTGTCACCCCCTGTCCCTGGACCTGTTTTCAGAACCTCTTGCCATCTTCTTAGATTCTTCGTTCCTAAACTTGGAATCCATCCTTGTCTAGAAAAATTGAAGAGGCTCTCGTGCTTCTACTTCCAGCTCTGCCATGGGAAACTTGACCTCCTCTGCCCAGGAGGAGGGACAGGGTCTCATATGCTATTTTCAGTTGTTTCTAGTAGTGATTAAAAGCTAAGTTACAGTCAAAGTTGTAATCCAGTATACAGAACTATAAAGGACTATATAAGAATAATTGATTACGCTTTTTTATTTATGAAGTATGACAATATTTTGTTTCTCACTGGTTGATTTACATGTTAAACCTCTGTGGCATCCCTGTTTACCCTATTTGAAAGAGGATTATGACTTTTTTTTTAAATTAATGAATCATAGTTTGATTAGATAGTCTGAATCATATTGTACTATATAAACTTTTATTAAATCTAATTTGATTTCACTGCTGACAACATAGAGAACAAAACAAGTTGACTATCAATTTATTTATTAATGTGTCATGCTGGAAGTTCCTTTGAATTTATTTAAAAAATTATACTCTAAAGCTGAATCTCTTTGAGTCACCCTTTAAAATATTATAACAGACTCTCTTTTCATCAGTGAAAGTTTTGGTTTGCTGACATGGATTCACTCTGAGCACATAATCATTTTAGTAACTTGCGAGTAAGTGTCAAACATTCTGTGCTGAAACAGGGTGCCAACTGTGATTGGCTTAATGGATGCCTCTTCCTGTTCCAGACATCCATCATCTCTATGGCTATCTGTCTTCACCAAAGGACTAGGACTTTTCTTCCTTTTTAGCCCTAGTCACTAGGTACAATAAACATATTTCTCTTGGAGATTTTATCAGTATCAGTTAATGAACACAAAATCCCTTAGGCAAAAGATAATCTTTCACGTGCTTAAGAGGTTTATATATATATATTGATTGCATTGCTGCGTGCGGGCATTCACTAGTTGCAGTGAGTGGGGGCTTCTCTTGTTGTGGTCCAGGGCACATATGCTTCCGTAGTTGCAGCTTACAGGCTCAGTAGTTGTGGCGCATGGCCTTAGTTGCTCTGTGGCATGTGGAATCTTCCAGGACCAGGGATCAAACCCATGTCCCCTGCGCTGACAGGCAGATTCTTATGCACTGTACCACCAGGGAAGTTCAGGAATTTTATTTATTTCTTTTGCAATATAAATTAAAAAATGAGACTTCTTGCTATTCTAGCCATCAGAGGTGTACCTTTGCTTTTGGTGCCAGATTTTTTTAAAAATCTGGCTCCTCAGGACTTTATATACATCAAATTTTAAACATTACAAAAATAGAAATCATATCTGTAAGTAGTAAATTACTAGAAGAAAATAATAAGCATCAGAAGATGCATCAACCTCACCTAGCTATGTATGCCACCAGTGTAAAATCCTGAATGCATGACAATCCTTTATGTTCCATTTACTTAAATGACAGCTACTCTGAGCACTTTCAAATCTGTCACCATCTCTTGTATGACTTGTAAAGCTACACAGCTTCTACCCCTTTACTGAGAAATTTTACTGCTGAGGCCATTTAACTTCATGCTAAATTCTGGACCACATCTTTTTTCTCTTGGAGTGAAACTATAACTGGTTACAGGATGAGTCCTGAATCAAGACTTGCTTCGGTCCTCTGACTTGCAGCCTGGAATCTTACTTTCATACCTGAACCTCTACAGTGACTGGAATCATTTTCCTTGGGCCCATATTCTTCTGCTAAAGCTTCCAGTGCCCGTCGATCAAGGCAATCCCAGTCCACCCAACTTTCCCCCTCCACACAACCTTCCCCACTCCCTAGCAAATGCACTCACTTCCTTGAGTGCCCATGCAAGTTTAACAAGAACTGATTCTTAGACTTCGTTCTATCACTTCAGCTAACAGTACTCATGTCCTTCCTGTCTTGTGTGATTCTAGACTTATCTTTAGTTGAACATTCCCATTTCCTTACATTGAACACTAATCCTTGGCCTTTGTCCCATGATCAGTGCCCCAGCCTCTCTCTAACTATATGAATACAGCTGGATTTTTTATGTTTAGGCTCTTTTCACACTCATCCTATTGCTTGTGTTTGAACTATGAAGAGGTAGAGGGATTCTAGTCTTCCCTGGTGGCTCAGTGGTAAAGAATCTGTCTGCAGTACAGGAGACATGAGTTCAATCCATGGGTCAGGAAGTTCCCCTGAAGAAGGAAATGGCATCCCACTCCAGTATTCGTGCCTGGAAAATCCCATGGACAGAAAAACCCAGCAGGCTACAGTCCATGAGGGTCACAAGAGTTGGACAAGCACTTTTTCTAAATACCAGACACAAAAATAACTGGAATAGGTGAGCATGATTTTTGTGCTTAAAAATTAATTCCGTTTAGATACAAAAAGATCAAGATAGCCTGTGACCTTAAAACAACAAAAATGATTGGAAATAAAAACAACAGGAAATAGTGGTTTGGGGCAGAAGTTAAGAACCATAGCTAGTAGAAGCAAAAAAGAGAATTCTGTGGCATGATGTAATTTTTATTGTTTCTGATCCTAAAATTCACTATGAAGACTCGAGTAGTTTTCTCTTTTTGATTAAAAGGAAGGACACCATGTTAAATCTTAAAGAGAGAAAAGATGACTGACATTTCAGTTTAGTTCAGTTCAGTCTCTCAGTCGTGTCCGACTCTTTGCAACCCCATGAATCGCAGCACGCCAGACCTCCCTGTCCATCACCATCTCCCGGAGTTCACTCAGACTCATGTCCATCAAGTCCGTGATGCCATCCAGCTATCTCATCCTCTGTCATCCCCTTCTCCTCCTGCCCCCAATCCCTCCCAGCATCAGAGTCTTTTCCAGTGAGTCAACTCTTCACATGAAGTGGCCAAAGTATGGAGTTTCAGCTTCAGCATTATTCCTTCCAAAGAAATCCCAGGGCTGATCTCCTTCAGAACGGACTGGTTGGATCTCCTTGCAGTCCAAGGGACTCTCAAGAGTCTTCTCCAACACCACAGTTCAAAAGCATCAATTCTTCGGCGCTCAGCCTTCTTCACAGTCCAACTCTCACATCCATACATGACCACAGGAAAAACCATAGCCTTGACTAGACAGACCTTAGTCAGCAAGGTAATGTCTCTGCTTTTGAATATGCTGTCTAGGTTGGTCAGTGAATATCTATATGGGCATGACTTCATCTAGGACACTTTTACATTGCTCAAACACATTCTACCAGGAGATGTCTACAAACTGCAATCCTAGCACTTACTGAAATTATGCATGTGTTCCTCTGTGCCCTGCTAGACAGTAAGCTCCTTGAATAGAGAGATCTCTTGATCATCTTTTCTTATCATTCATTTTTCTGTTCAAATGTTCATCTCCTAGATGGTATCATTCTGGCTATTGTTTCTAAAGCAGACGTATTCCCCAAAGTCACCAACTCATTCTGCTTTATTTTCTTCCTAGTGCCTACCACTTACTTGAATTTATGTTGAATTAGATCTTGGTTTCCTTGTTTATTTTCTGAATATTTTATTAAAATTTAAGCTATGAGAACAAGAAATTTGTCAGCCTGGTTCAAAGATTTAACCTTAGTCTTTAAGACCGTGACTAATACATAGTGTTTGCTCAAAATAAATACTGGCTCAATGATGAATTAATTTTTTATACCTGACTCCAGCACAGGGCATGTGAACTGAAATTCCAAAATGATCCTACTGATGAGGAAATTGCAATGAAGAAAATTAAGTAATTTTCTGAAGGTCACAGAGTTAGTAAGTGGAGAATCTAGAACAGGAACCCACATGTGTGCACACATTGTGTATCAGGCAATACTGCTTCAGAAAGCTGTGAGAGTAAAGTCCAGGCATGTGGATTTCTGGTGATGTAGCCTGTGGGCTGCCATCTATGGGGACACACAGAGTCAGACACGACTGACATGACTTAGCAACAGCAGCAGCTTATTATAGGATGAAGCTTAGAGAATTTTGAGAGATGAATAGTTATTCTCAAATGAGTTTTATACAATGATAGAATGAAAGCCAATTCATGAGTTACTACTTTGTATTATTAATTGAAGAAAAAATCATAGGCTTTACCAACTAGATGTGAGTGATAGAGTTAATATTATGTTTTAAAAGTTGAACTCAAACTATATTTTCTTTCAGTGGGCCAGCTTGCACATGGAAATGGGCCAAGTGAGTACCTTTTTAGAAGGACTGAATTTTTGGACTCTTGAAATTGCTCCAGTTCTTGAAAAACTGTACTTGATGTAAAATGCTTCCTTATACAATGTGGAAAAGGAATTTGTCCTAAAAAAACCTTAATGACAGATTTTAATAATGGAAGTGAGTTGACCAGAAATGTGTCTATGGACCCTGTGAAATATTTAATTATTTTGAAAAGTAGTTTATCACAATGGCCAATGATGGTGAGTTGGTTGCAAAATGCAGCCAAAGTAGGTGAATGAATTGACCTGTTGAATGAGATTTTTGATCTTTGTTTACCTGACTAATAATGTTTACCAAATGTATGGTAATAAATATTACTAAGCTGCTGCTTCTGACAATAATTAATAAGTACTGTCAGCTGCTTCTGAAAGTCTGCTCTTAGACATAATAAAGAACATACATTATGAGAATGATTCATGAAATCCTGGTGTAGTGGAAATAACATGTGCTATAGAGTCAGTCCAACCTAGTTTGAAATTTTAATTATGCCACTTAGTAGAGGAAGTTACTTCTCTCTTCTTCATAAAGTTGTGAAAAGGAAATGGAGTAATATATGTGGAGTATCTACCTAAATATCTACCTAAATCAGCAGATAGGATTCAACAACTCTTCTGTACCCTGGACACAAACACCACATTGTGTGTCCTGAGTTTGACTCAAGCTAGAACATTAGTAAAGAATCTGATCTTCATTTGTATCTCTTTAAGAACATGAAAAATACTCTAATTCAAAGCTCACTTTAATATTTCCTAAACACCTTCTTGTTTTCTCCATATTTTTTAAGTTCTCACAGCTTCTCTGATGCCTGTCATTTAACGCTCTTATCTCTCATGTCAATGTATGGCAAAACCGATACAGTATTGTAAAGTAAAATAAAAATTAATTAATTAATTAAAAATAACACTCATCTCTCAAATAACAGCAACAAATGAAACATGTATTTTTCTACACTGAGTTCATGTAATTACTGGGTTTGTTTCATTCATGATTGTGCGTGTGTGTGCATGCTCAGTCTCATCAGCCATGTCTGACTATTTGGGACCCTGTGGACTGTAGCCCGCCAGGCTTTTCTGTCCATGGGATTCTCCAGGCAGGAATACTGGAGTAGGTTTCCATGCCCTCCTCCAGGGGATCTTCCCAACCCAGGGATTGACTCGTGTCTCCTGCATTGCAGGCAGTTCTTTACCACTTAAGATACCAGGGAAGCCTGGTGTCTGCTAAATGCTGGAGGCAAGTATCCAGTTGCTTATAGGGAATTTCATTGTGATAACTTCTGTGTAATAAGATTAAATCAAGGCATTCAGCCTTCAATCCAAAACTGGGCTTCATAGGGATGTTGGAAGTTTTATTTGAGCTGCTTCTAAGCTACCAGTGACTAGAAAACCTTTCCCATCTGCCAAATTCTTCCCAACATCTTGACTCCAAGCTCCATCACTCAAACTTGTTTTTGCTGTATGGCCAAGATAGTCACAGAGAAACTCAGAGAGATCTTTTGGGGTTGCAAAGAAGTTCAAGATTGCTTAACAAATCTTAGCTAGAATTTGTTTCTTCTTCTTCAGTTTTGAAGTAGAACAAGACCAGTCCTTCAAGTCGTGTTCTTCTGTCTGCTGATGAAAGGCTTATAGTGAACACAGAGCTGGACATTTCCAACCTTCTTACTGATTTTCAGCTATAGATCCCAGCCCTTATTCACTCTACTGTATATTTGTTCTAGGTAATGTCTTCCAAAGAGATCAAGTCAATATCCCTTTATATCAGAGAATCCTCCCAATATATCCTTACTCAACCTCTGCCATTTCTCAGCATTTAGAAGCCAACACTTTTGCAGCATCTGAATTCCATGAGTAGCTAATACTTTAAGTCTCTGCTCCTATCCCAGGCCCAGTGTTACCTGAAACTCTTTGTTTCTGGCAGGAAGTAGCCACGTGAGTAGTTCCAAAGCCTACTTAGTTGCAGACCACAAGATGGCAGCCATGTTCCGGGCCTTTCACTTCTGCAGAAGAGGTGGGCAGCATCCCTGCACCAGTGTGAGTAGCTCTGATAGTGTGTCTTCTTTTCATCAAAATTATATGCCTAGAGATATTGAATTTAAAATTGATTTTCATTGCACAACTTCATGAGCAAATTTTGAAAGTTGTACATGTTGTCATAAAGATCTGATTTTCTTCCTAAAAGAGCCATTCTTTCTTCCTAAAATATCCAAGCATTCTTCCTCCAAAACAGAAATTTCAACATCTGTGTTGTGTCACCATGTCTCTCTAATGTTGAAGCTGGATTCTTAGACCCATAACATTTAATGTTTGGACAATGGGCACATTTGCCCCCACAGAATTCTAGCAGTAAGGTGGATGATTTCTCTGACTCAAGCCTAGATGGTAATGTTTTAATCTGAGATGTATTTAAGCATATCACTGAAAAGTCAAGTTCCTTAAGGAACATCCAAGACATAAGAGCTAGGATCCAGTAAATGAAGTGAAGTCGCTCAGTCGTGTCCGACTCTTTGCGACCCCATGGACTGGCTCCTCCATCCATGGGATTTTCCAGGCATGAGTGCTGGAGTGCATTGCCATTTCCTTCTCCAGGGGATCTTCCCAACCCAGGAATCGAACCAGGGTCTCCTGTGTTGCAGGCAGATGCGTTACCATCTGAGCCACCAAGGAAGCCCAGGATCCAATAAGAACCCATCATTTTTTCTTGCTTTATTGAGAAGTACTTGATATATAACGTTGTTTAAGTTTGAGGTATATGACATTATGACTTAGTGCACATATATAATGTAAAATGACAACCCCGACTTGGTTAGTTAACACATCCATCACCGGACAGAACTACTTTTTTGTGTGGTGGGAACATTTAAGGTCTACTATCTTAGAAAATTCCAAGTATATAATTCATCATTGTTAACTATAATCACCAAGCTGTACATTGCATCTCCAGAAATCACTCATCGTATAAGTGAAAGTTTGTGACCCTGGACCACCATCTTCTCATTTCCTGGAACCACCAGCCCCTGGCAACTACCATTTCACTCTCTGTTTCTGTTCGTTTGGCTGTTTTAAAAATAGATTCCACATGTAACTGAGACCATGCAGTGTTTAGGGTCCCACCTTTAACAGAGTTGTATTCAAGGAAGCACAATGGCATTTTCAGAAATCCTTTTGTTTGTATTTACCTTGTACCCTATCATCTGCTTCCACCAGGAAATGTTAATAGTTGACTTAGAAAAAATGTATATCTATATTCTGAACCCATGTTAAGATTTCATATTACTCTTCAAAGAGCAGGATGATTCCTAACTCCTTAGCCCTCAGAACACATTTGAAGTCCTTTGTCCTAAACTCTTCAGTTACCAGATTTATAACCACCTTACTCCTCCTACACAGTTTCCTCCTTTTCCACTCCTCTCCGTGTCTTCAGCTAAGGTACAGGAGGTGTGTGTTATTACTCTCAGATAAGGGACAGAGATCTGTTCTTCCTCAGTGCATGGTGGGTCCAGAGTGTATCTCTTTTCCTGCTTCCTCTCTGGTCAGTGGATGCAGCATGCATGGATGTGGCATGCATGCACATTGCTCAGCTGTGTTACAGCTCCATGGTGCTGTCCTATTTATTTCCTTTTCTTTTATCCTCTTTCATTTCTTTTCTTTTTCTATGGCTGTTTCTCTTTTGAACTTTGTTTTCTGTTTTTTGGTTGATAGTTGCAAAAAATGGAACTAGGTTGGCTTAATATGTAACACTAGGTTATGGAATAGTGGTTTCCAAACTCAAGTTCATTATCAGAATCCTAGTAAAAAGCTAAAAACTACATCTTGGCAGGTCCATTCTCATAGACTAGTTGGTCTGGTGTGAGGTTCAGATACCTGTATTTAAAAAAAAAAAAAAAATACTCCATGGATGATTCTAGTGGTTGAACCCTGTTTAAAGCCTTTTAGCTTTCAATATCTAGTACCTAACTCAGGGCCTAGTTAGTAGATGTTAAACATATATTATTTGCACAGTTCTTAGTTAATTGATAGTGTAGCAAATAAGACTGATAGTTGGTGACATTTGCCACTATGCTGTAAGAGCAGAAAGTTAAACATTCCTCAAGGAAATACTTCCTTACTATGAAAAATTTGGAGAAAATCTGAGTTCGTTAGCAATAAACATGTTTACATACAGCAGAGCTTCTCAGATCTTTTAAGATGCTAGGTGAACTTTGAATCTTCAAGGGTTTTGTGTATCATCAAGCTTAGTTGACTCAGCATCCATCCCTTTCAAGTTACTTATTTTAATTTTATTTTACTTCAGGGAGCATCTTCATGGACCAGTGTTATGCAGAAGACAATTTGGAGAAAGACACTCTAAGACTGGGTTGGACATTGACAAGGCTGTTTGCTGGTACACATCTGTGTGGGTTCTTTGGATCAAATCCTTTCTACTTTGACTGCGCTTTGGAATTACCTGGGGGATTTTTAAAACTCAGGGATGTCTGAGCATCACCCAAAGCCAACTTAATCAAAATCTCTAGAGGTAAGGCCAAGTACTAGAATTAAAAAATTCTCAGATGATTCTCATGCTGATGAGGCTGAAAACCATTGCTTAGAAAGCAAAATGCTAGCTATATTCTAAGTTATTGGCTACCAGTAATAGTTAATATTTATTGTTGACTTTGTGCTAAACATTTTCCTATGTTCTTTAACTAAATCCTCATTTTTTTTTTTTTTTAATAATGCAGATCCCATTATTATCCCCATTTACAGATGATAAAACTATGGCGTTAGGGAGAAAGAGCAGTTTGCCCAAGAACATGCAAGCTGTGAATTAGGGGCTTCATGTCTAGGCACTGTGATTCCAGAACTTGGGCATCTAACTAATACTTCCCTAAACTCTTTTTTGACAGACTCTATATGATTAAAACTAATAAATTATCTTCACTCACTATACAAAAATGCTAGCAGGAAATAAAATCAACTCTAGTGCTAAGTTCTACCCATAAAATCAAGCACTTTAGTACTTTGACCATAGTAATATATTTTTGTGTTTTTTAATCTACTCCATCAGAGAACTTATGTTAATAACTGCACACACAGAACATAACAAAAGCTGTCCCCCATTCTCCCTCCCATATTTGACAGTGAGATATGGAATTGATTTTGGCCAAATCTTCATGTGAGTAAAAGGGCGATTCAGGTAGTCAGAATAACTCAGCCCTACTTTCTCTTGGATCATAAAACTGTATCTGCTGAATTCGCATCAACTAATTATTTTTTAAAAATCCCTTAATCTAATTATCAATCCCTATTATTGCCAAACCTCAGTTGAATGGACTCCAAATAATGGAACTTTTAAATAATTGAGCACATTTTTAAACATTTTATTTCTTCCTCATTGAGAAATAAAGGAAGAGCAAGTAATTTGAAATCAGAAGCCTTCAAAAGGTGTATGGCTATTGTTCCTTCTGTTGAAATTCTATTCCACTAATTATCTGCATATTTAGATAGTGTTAGTTTTCTCTTGGAGTCCTTTAGAAATCAATACAGAGCTGCCTGGTATGACCTCAGAACCAGGAAGACAGCTAATCTCCCGTTTGGAATTTAGAACATGCAAACTTGTATTGTTGTTTATTATTCTTTCTCTCTTAAACATCCGCACTGTTGCTTCAATTAGACATTAAGTCCCTATGTTCTATACATTCTTTCTATTTTGATTCTCAGCTCCTAGCAATAAACACATAAGGATGGTTGGGTTCTGTGGGAGTACAGACCCAATCTCCTGTGCAACTGGCTTTTACAGCTGTGACAAACAAGCAAATTGATATTCTTAAGGAATTTTAAGGTCATGAATCAATAAAAACTACTAAATTATTCTTGACATAGGTTTACTATGCAGTATTTACAATGCTATTCTTGCTATTTGTTTTGAAATATATAGGCTATAATGTGGCTTCATTCTCTGTATTTATACTGTATTAATGTTACAGGCAATATCCCCTCTCCCCAAATTCATATTTGAAGTCCTAACCTCCAGTATCTCGAGATGTGACAGTATTTGGAATTAAGATTTTTAAAAAGAACATTTAAATTGAAATGAAGTCATTAGGGTGAGCCCTAATCCAATATGACTGGTGTCTTTATAGTCATACAGAAGATTGGATACTAATAAGCTTAAAGAGGTCATGTAAAGACACAGGGAGAAGACAGCCATCTGCAAACCAGAGTAGACATCTCAGAAGAAATCAGACCTGCCAACATCTTGGCTTAGGACTTTTGGCTTCCAGAACTGTGAAAGATTTCATTCCTATTGTTTTAGTCTGTGATACTTTAAGACAGGCTTAGCAAACTAATAGGAGAAGGCAATGGCAGCCCACTCCAGGACTCTTGCCTGGAGAATCCCATGGATGGAGGAGCCTGGTGGGCTGCAGTCCATGGGGTCGCACAGAGCTGGACACGACTGAGCGACTTCACTTTCACTTTTCACTTTCATGCATTGGAGAAGGAAATGGCAATCCACTCCAATGTTCCTGCCTAGAGAATCCCAGGGACAGGGGGAGCCTATTGGGCTGCCATCTATGGGGTCGCACAGAGTCGGACATGACTGAAGCAACTTAGCAGCAGCAGCAAACTAATACAATTAATTTAGCTTATTATAGTCTTATGAGCATATTTGATGTTTCAGGTAAAATAATAATGTATTACATTTCTTTAGTACTTTTAATATTATTAGGTTTTTCAGCATTCCATATTGTTGTCTCTTGCGGTCTTCATAGCCCCAGGTCCGAACACAAGGTATATCTCTGTTCTAACCTCCTTTCCTGGAATGCAGTTTAACCCAAAATGAACAAAGCAAATGGTGACCTTCTTAATAAATAGGTGTGAGTTTATGTAAAGATGATTTTTACTTGGGAATTTTTAAAAACTTTCTATTTTAAAATGAAAAAGAGAATTTTTTTTTCCAAAATGCATAAAAAAATATAGGACTTTAGGAACTAAGTACAGTGGATTCTACTGTCACCCTAAAGCTCAGATGAGCCATTGGAGGGCTTGGGTGCAGAGCCTGGGCCTCTTGGTAGGGGATGTCAGATCTAGAGACATGTGTGGACTCCTTGGGTTTTGAATATTAAAGACTAGGATGCTGTGCAAATAACTTGAAAACTTTTACTGATATCAAACATAGATTTTTAATTGGCCTTCAAATATATTCTTGTAAAGGACTTCCACTCTGGATATCAATAAGTACCAATAATTTTAAAGGGTCGAATATTGTTGTATAATAGACATTTTCTATATTTAAGTATTTCACTTAACGCCCCTCTCTGTCATGCAGTGCCTTTTAGAGTAGCCCTGTTCTCCTTTGACAGACTTCACATTTCTAAACTGAGCTCTGTCACTTTATCTGTTTAATTTCATAACCTATAAAATGGGTAGAATAAGAAACCATGCTTTAATTTAATAATAAAATTTTATTATCAATAAACAGTAATGTTAATTAATATTAATTATGATCATTAATAAATAAAATAAAATTTTATTTAATTTAATAAAGCTGTATTTAATAATACTGTTTTCAGGTTGCAAAGAATGAAGCACATCAAATATTTACTAGCTTCCTTTTCATATTCTAGTAAGCCCAATAATGTAAGTTTTATAACAATAATATCTTTCAATGGATCTCTATGTCACTATTTATGAATTCACATAAAGATAAATTATCTTGTGGATAATTTTCAATTTTCTTGAAGTAAATCTTCAAAATATAATTAAAAGACCTTTAGATAATATAAATAAATGAGTATTTCAGATCATATAATAAAAGGCTTTTATGTGCAATATTTTGTGCAAACTTCAGAAAAGCTTTCTGAATAGGTATTCTTAACTCCTTTTTCAGTTCACTTCAGTTCAGTCACTCAGTCATGTCTGACTCCTTGAGAAATTCCAAAGCAATTAAGAAAATACTCTTTCTGTTCTAAGCCTTTGAATCAGTTTGGTTCAGTTGCTCAGTCACGTCCAACTCTTTGTGACCCCATAGACTGCAGCACACCAGGCTTCCCTGTCCATCACTAACTCCTGTAGCTTGCTATCACTCCTTTCCATCGCATCAGCAATGCCATCCAGCCATCTCATCCTCTGTCATCCCCTTCTCCTCCTGCCTTCAATCTTTCCAGCATCAGGGTCTTTTCCAATGAGTCAGTTCTTTGCATCAGGTGGTCAGAGTATTTGAGCTTCAGCATCCATCCTTCAAATGAATATTCAGGACTGATTTCCTTTCGGATTGACTAATTTGATCTCTTTGCAGTCCAAGGAACTCTCAAGAGTCTTCTCCAACACCGCAATCCAAAAGCATCAATTCTTCAGTGTTCAGCCTTCTTTATGGTCCAACTCTCACACTAGGTGGACCTTTGTTCCCATGGTAATGTCTGTTTTTAGTATGCTGTCTAGGTTGGTCATAGCTTTTCTTCCAAGGAGCAAGCATCTTTTAATTTCACGGCTGCAGTCTCCATCTGCAGTGATTTTGGAGCCCTCCAAAATAAAGTCTCTCACTGTTTCCATTATTTCCCCATCCATTTCCCATGAAGTGATGGGACTGGATGCAATGATCTTTGTTTTTTGAATGTTGAGTTTTAAGCCAGGTTTTTCACTCTCCTCTTTCACTTTCATCAAGCTGCTCTTTAGTTCCTCTTCACTTTCTGCCATAAGGGTAGTGTCATCTGCATATCTGAGGTTATTGATATTTCTCCCAGCAATCTAGATTTCAGCTTGTTCTTCCAGTCCAGCATTTCTCATGACGTACTCTGCATATAAATTAAATAAGCAGGCTGACAATATACAGCCTTGACATAACCCTTTCCCAATTTGGAACCAGTCCACTGTTCCATGTCCATTTCTAACTGTTGCTTCTTGACCTGCATACAGATTTCTCAGGAGGCAGGCCAGGTGGTCTGGTATTCCCATCTCTTTCAGAATTTTCCACAGTTTATTGTGATCCACACAGTCAAAGGCTTTGGCATAATCAATAAAGCAGAAGTTTTTATGGAATTCTCTTGCTTTTTCTATGATCCAGTGGATATTGACAACTTGATCTCTGGTTCCTCTGCCTTTTCTAAATCCAGCTTGAACATCTGGAAATTCTCAGTTTATGTACTGTTGAAGCCTGGCTTAGAGAATTTTAAGCATTACTTTGCTAGCATGTAAGATGAGTGCAATTGTAGGGTCATTTGAACATTCTTTGGCATTGCCTTTCTTTGGGATTGGAATGAAAACTGACCTTTTCCAGTTCTGTGGCCAATGTTGAGTTTTCCAAAATAGCTGGCAAATTGAGTGCAGCACTTTCACAGCATCATCTTTTAGGACTTGGAAAAGCTCAACTGGAATTCCATCACCTCCACTAGCTTTGTTTGTAGTGATGCTTTCTAAGGTCCACTTGACTTTGCAGTCCAGGATGTCTTTTTTCTCAGTTATTTGTAAGGCCTCCTCAGACAACCATTTTGCCTTTTGCATTTCTGTTTTTAGGGATGGTGTTGATCCCTGTCTCCTATACAGTGTCACGAAGCTTGGTCCATAGTTCTCTGGGCACTATGTCTATCTGATCTAATCCGTTGAATCTGTTTCTCACTTCCACTGTATAATTAATTGTAAGGGATTTGATTTAGGTCATACTTGATTGGTATAGTGGTTTTCCCTACTTTCTTCAATTTAAATCTGAATTTGGCAATAAGGAATTCATAATCTGAGCCACAGTCAGCTCCTGGTCTTTTTTTTTGCTGACTGAATAGAGCTTCTCCATCTTTGGATGCAAAAAATATAATCAATCTGATTTTGACATTGACCATCTAGTGATGTCCCTGTGTAGAGTTGTCGCTTGTGTTGTTGGAAGAGGATGTTTACTCTGACCAATGTATTCTCTTGGCAAAACTCTGTTAGCCTTTGCCCTGCTTCGTTTTGTACTCCAAGGCCAAAGTTGCCTGTTACTCTAGGTATCTCTTCACTTCCTACCTTTGCATTCCAGTCCCCTGTGATGAAAAGAACATCTTTTTGTGTTAGTTCTAGAGGTCTTGTAGGTCATCATAGAACCATTCAACCTCAGCTTCTTTGGCATAAGTGGTTGGAGCATAGACTTGGATAACTATGATATTGAATGGTTTACCTTGGTTTGCCTTTTTGTAGGTGTGACATCTGAGTCTCAGTAGGAACAACCATGAGCTGTCTGGCAAAATCAGAAGTTAGTGAAGCTCAGCTTTGCACAGTGGCTGTATCGTGGCCAGTGAGGTTTATCTGAGGTACAATTATTGCTGATTGAAAAGTGTCCCACTACACCAAAAGAACTTGAAATGTAGTTGGCGTTGTCAATGTTTGAGAGTCTCTGTGGAGAATGAATTTTAAAAAGAAGAAGTATTATAGTTAAGGAAATTGAAGGTCACACTAGGTTTTTGCTTCAATCTAGTGCTGTTTCCACTATGCCATAGCTGAATTTCAGGAATTTTCACTGGCCATTCTTTCTTAAGTTCTAAAACAAATCACAACATAAATCATAAGATAAAAATCTGTGCACTGTACTGTTTATTTTATTACTTTTTATTTTTTTAATAAATAACAGACTATAATGATGTACTTGGGGCTCTTTCCTGCTTGGGCGTCATATTGGTATTTCAACACCTAATTCTCTCCCACTCCTGAGGTTCCTCTTACAACACAGGCTTTGTGTTAGCTGCCTCTTTGAGGGACTTCATTAGACACTGAGAGAAAGTCCTTACTAGGTCTCCGGTAATGATGGAAACTTATTGTTCATTCCTTTGTAATGGATTTTCTCTCTTCCTCTCAGATTGCAAATCAAAACTTGATGGACTTCTTTACTAATGCATCATTTTTTCCTCATAGATACTCTTCAACCCTGTAATTAAATACAGTTTTCTCCTTGATGGTTCAAGCTTAGGGCTCATTTTGAGTTTATCCTTTTAAGTGGACACCACCTCATGGATCCTGTGTTGTGCCCTCACTCCTATTTCCTTCTTTCCTTCCTCTTTCATGTTATTTGCCTTCTATTCATCCTACAAGTTGGATATTAATTGTATTTTGCCACACTTCATCCTTTTATATACTGAAAACCCTTATGGAACAAATCAAGCAAGCAGCATTGGCTTTTGTATGTAATTAACCATCTGATTTCAGAATACCTGGCTGTTCCAGGAAAAAACCCAGAGATGTCATGTTTCTTTTTGTTGTTGTTTGTTTTAGTCTAGCTTTGATTCACCCAGCCTACTTACAGGATAACAACCTTTAGGTTCTATAAGAGGTTCAGCACTGCTTCTGGGCAGCAAATATGCTTATAAAGTATTCATGCAGGAAGTTGTAAGCAAGTTTGTCTATGTTAGAAATATTAGGTCACAGAATATTTTGTTGAGGAAAAAGTAGGGAAAAATAAAGCCTTTCTTATTAGTCATTTGAAAAAGAAGACTAGACAAGGCATTACAAATTAGAGCATGGGAAAAATGCTGGGCTAAAAACTGGGTTAACCAGAAGATCGAAGACTCTCAGGGAAGTCTCTCATTCATAAATCAAATGATTGGATGAAGATTCTGCTTAGAAAAAAAAATCATTCCTTTACATAATGTTAGTCTCTTACAAAACATTTATTTAAAATATTTCAAATAGTGCCATCCAACTGCCTTCCTTTTTCACTGACCTCCTACCTAGCACCTTTAAATTGGGCAGCAGGAGATGCTATAGTGAACATATTACCTTTATAATTTCACAGCCTCTCAGCTGGAGTTCAGGATCAATTCTCACACTTTAAAAATTCTTTGGCAGACAGGTTTAAACTACATTAACTGACAAATAACCTGAAGTATAATTTATGGATCTTTCCTCCATGGGAAACAGTTGCAGCTGGTTTTTAATACAAATTGCCTTCCAGTGCTGTAAAACCTGGGCATTTTAGCAAAACTAACTGATTCCACAAACAAAAACAAAAAAATAAAACAGAAGAGCAACATCAAAACAGTTGCTAAGTCCATGCATTTAATAAGAGACAAATTCTGGACCTAGCTAATCCCTTTACATTTTTCATCCTCAGACTAATCTTTTTGTATTTTTACAATTTTATCAATACTTTTCATTACCTCTCCTCAAAAGCTATTATGGTTACCCCGTTATTTACTTTTCCTGATTAGAATATCATTGCTTCAGTAAAAAAAAATTTAATGTAATGCATTTAAATGGTGACCTTCTTTGAAATGAATGTGTAAGTTGAACTTTGAACAATGTGGCTTTGAATTTTGCTCATCCACTCACACGTGGAAATATTTTTTTATACTAAATACTACATTACTACTTAATCCAGGGTTGAATCTGGGGATACAGAACCATGGATATGAAGAATGGCTGTATGTTATATTTGGATTTTCAACTGCATAAAGAGTTGGCAGTCCTGCATTGTTCAAGGGTCAACTGGAAAAGATGTCAATTTTTTAATCTCTTTTATGTGTCAGACTCCATAATGTCTATCCAGATTACCTCATGCATCAAGTCTTTATTTGACATCTGCTGTGTCATGGAAAAAGGAAGAGAGTTCCAGAAAAACATCTATTTCTGCTTTATTGACTATGCCAAAGCTTTTAACTGTATGGATTACAATAACCCGTGGAAAATTCTTCAAGAGATAGGAACACCAGACCACCTAACCTGCCTCTTGAGAAACCTATATGCAGGTCAGGAAGCAACAGTTAGAACTGGACATGGAACAACAGACTGGTTCCAAATAGGAAAAAGAGTACATCAAGGCTGTATGCTGTCACCCTGCTTATTTAACTTCTGTGCAGAGTACATCATGAGAAACGCTAGGCTGGAAGAAGCACAAGCTGGGATCAAGATTGCCAGGAGAAATATCAATCACCTTAGATATATGGATGACACCACCCTTAAAGAGCCTCTTAATGAAAGTGAAAGAGGAGAGTGAAAAAGTTGGCTTAAAGTTCAACATTCAGAAAACTTAAGATCATGGCATCTGGTCCCATCACTTCATGGGAAATAGATGGGGAAATAGTGGAAACAGTGTCAGACTTCAGTTTTGGGGGCTCCAAAATCACTGCAGATGGTGACTGCAGCCATGAAATTAAAAGATGCTTACTCCTTGGAAGAAAAGTTATGACCAACCTAGATAGCATATTGAAAAGCAGAGACATTACTTTGCTGACTAAGGTCCAACTAGTCAAGGCTATAGTTTTTCCAGTAGTCACGTATGGATGTGAGAGTTGGACTGTGAAGAAGGCTGAGCACCAAAGAATTGATGCTTTTGAACTGTGGTGTTGGAGAAGACTCTTGAGAGTCCCTTGGACTGCAAGGAGATACAACTAGTCATTTCTGAAGGAGATCAACCCTGGGATTTATTTGGAAGGAATGATGCTAAAGCTGAAGCTCCATACTTTGGCTACCTCATGCGAAGAGTTGACTCACTGGAAAAGACTCTGATGCTGGGAGGGATTGGGGGCAGGAGGAGAAGGGGACGACAGAGGATGAGATGGCTGGATGGCATCACTGACTCGATGGACATGAATCTGAGTGAACTCTGGGAGTTGGTGATGGACAGGGAGGCCTGGCGTGCTGCGATTCATGGGGTCGCAAAGAGTCGGACATGACTGAGTGACTGAACTGAAGGGATCCAGTAGCTGGTAAAACATCATTCCTGGGTATCTTTGTGAGGATGTCTCTGGAAGAGATTAACATTTTATTCAGTAGACTGAGTAAAGAGGTTCACTCTCACCAATGTGGATCAGTATCATCCAATCTGTTGAGGGCCTGAGTAGAATTTACAAAGGTGGAACAAGAGCAAATTCTTTCTCTCTTCTTCAGTTGGAACATCCATCTTCTCCTGCCCTCGGATATCGAAGCTCCAGTTTCTCGGGCCTTCAGACTCAGACTTACACTAGTAATCGACCCAAACCCTCATTTTCATGGGTTCTCAGACCTTTGGACTTGAACTGAATTATTATACCACCGACTTTCCTGGTTTTTCAGCTTACAGACAGCAGATTGTGGGACTTCTCTCCTTTGTAACCTGTGAACTGGTTCTTGTACTTAATCTCCTTTTATATATATCTTCATATCCTATTGCTTCTGTTTCTCTGGAAAACCCTTACTAATGCAGCTCCCAGTCTTGACTCTTCTCCAGGATTTCAGTCTTCCATTCTTTCAATTCATTCTCCAAATGGTACTGGAAGGAGTTGATCATATTGGGGCCCCATGTTTAAAACCCTTTGGGGTAGTGGTTGATTTATTTCCATTCTTTTAGAAGTTTTAAGGTCCTTTCATAGTTACAGGGCTCTTCAGATTTCCTTTCTTCTTCAGTCTCACCCTTCACCTTCTGATATCCATTACGCTAGTCTTACCAGGTTATTTTTAGTTTTTAAGATGACTTATATTCCTTTTGGCTCATTGTTGCTCCTTCTCAGGCAAGAAATTTTCTTCCACTGGCCCTTCCTCTGTCAAGGCTCATTTAAGTGCCCCTGCAAGGTCTAGCATATGATTTTTCCTATGATAGTTATTGCTTCCTTGTATTTTAATTATTTCTTGTTTATGTCTGATCCTCTAGACTGTAAGCAATCTGTGTCCTGTTCATCTGCAATGCACAGCACCCAACATGTTATTCAAGTCCTACATTTTCAATAAAGTTTTATTTCTGACTCTTCAGCTTTCTTTTTCTTATTTATTCAAAGACAATTCATGTTATAACTTCATTGTTTAAATGATTTTAAAAAGTACTAACAGTTATATGAAAGATTCAACTGCTTGCGAAATATAAAATCTACTAGAAGGGTATTCAATTTTGGCAAAAATTTAAACATTATCTGATTATGGAGACATCAAAAAGAAGCTATAATTTGCTAAAGATAGTTATATGCTACTAAAACACAAATCTTTCAAAATCTTAGATTATTTCCAGGTTATGCAGCTTCTTTTGTGGCTTTTTTTCCTCTTTGGCAAATTTTTTTTTTCTATTGAGCATAAAATGTAGTGACTATTAACTTGATTATATGCTGCAAATGATAAAGCTAAAAAGAGACTTTAAGGAGTTATTCTTCTGCCCTTGGATAAGGCTGCACTTAAAACTTTCCAAAAGTAAATCTGTTTAATTTAAGACCAACCTTAGAATGTATGTTTTAGGAACCATATAACATGAACATTAATTATATCTAATACTTATGTGAAGACAGAATGCAGTTCATTCAAAAATTTTATTCTAGCAATGAGTAATATTGCTTAACATTGTAAAATAGTACAGTACATTTTATTGTAGACCCCTGAATAACTTCTTTTAAATACTGAAATATTCATGTATACATTCAAATAGCAAAGATAAAATATCAGTCACATTTTTCCATTTGGGAAACTTTAGTGTTTCTTTGAGCAACATGATAAAAATCTCAGTTTAACAAATAGTATAAGTTTGTAGTTCATTCCCTGCTCTGTGACTTTTCCTGTTTAGTTTTTAGCTTACTTGGTTACATAACCATTGCTTTTGCTAAAGGTCAGCCAAAAGTAAAGTTATATCTTGCTGGAGGTGAGATGTAAACAATGTCTGATCTTGCCCTGCCATTTTTCTTAAATCTTCCACAGAGCTGGGTGAAATTGTGCCAGTATTCATAAAAGAAGATTATGTTTTAGAATCTGTATTGTATTATTCAATAAATATTTCAAGGTGTCTGCAAACAGGGATTAATGGGTATTATATTTCAGGAAACCAGAAAGGTATCAACCTGAAGAATTAAATAAAACACTCATGTTTGATGCTCATATAAACTGTAACTTAAAATAAAATGTGTGTAAACTTCCTTTTCCTTTTGTTTCATTTTTCTGTCACAAGATAATACAGACTAAAGTGAAATGAGACCAAAATGAAACAAGATTAAAAAAAAAAAAATCTAAATTTGACCTTCACTCTGAAAAGTAATACCACTCTTCAGTCATCATTGTTATTATGGAGCCTTCATGCAGTTAAAATATCTGGATGAAAAAAATGCATGATTCAAATTCTCAGTGGCACACTGCACTTCAGTCCAACTGGAGGCATCTGGACATGGAAAGACAGTACCATAAAGTTTTTCAACTGAAATTAGGGGTGAGGTATGTATTAAAACTTTGAATCATATTAAAAATGAATGGATTCTATGGAAATTTCTTATTTTTAAAAAAATATTCTGTGTCATTACTGTATACATTAAGTTAGATCTTCATTCAATACTTAAGAGAATCACTAGTGATCTTAAATGGATATTTTATCTGCTATAAAACTCCTAAAAAGAACCAAGCTAAATGCCCCATCCCTGTGTTTCTCGTCTAAAGATAATTCTGTAAATAGGGCAGCTACTGCTGCCTAGAACATCCTTTAGTCATTTAAGATGTATTTTATCCTGGTATTAATTAAATTCATTTTTAATTTTAAATTAAAAAAATTAAAAGTTAGCTCCCCTATCCTTTAGTTGTAACCTAGACTTTGAGCACAGTAAAAATAATGTATGACCTAAAATCTCTTCTCAATGTTATTTTCATTGTTTTTTTTTCTTCTAAGAAAAGTCATATTTTTTAATGATCCAGGTCACATTCTAGGCTAGAGTTAAGAACTTCAGGGAGGGCTGCATCCTAATTCTCCTTTTCGTATTTTTTTCTTTTTGGATCTCTAAGTAATTTTTTATTGACTTAATTGACATATAACATCATATTAGTTTCAAATGTACAACATAATGATTCCATATGTATATATGTTGTGAAATGATCACGACATCAAATCTAGTTAACATCCATCCAAGTGATTTTTATGCACATTAAAACTTGAGAAGCAAGGCTTAGATAAGTGACTTTCAGCCCAGGCTTCCAACTAGGATCTCATGTGCTCAGTCACTCAATAGTGTCTGACTCTGCGACCCCACAGACTATAGCCTCCAGGCTCCTCTGTCCATGGATTTCCTAGGCAGGAGTACTGGCATAGGTTTCCATTTCCTCCTCCAGGGGATCCTCCCTAGGATATCATGTAGTTTTAAGAACTGTGGTCACCTGCGCCCTCTCCCACAGATTCTGTCCTTTTGTCTGGGTAGGAACACCTGTGTTGTTTAAATTAAGTCTTCCAGGTGATTCTAAGGTGAGGCCAGAGTTAAAGGTGAGAGGTCACAAGTATATCAGGAGAGTTGAGGCTGTGGTCCTAACCGACTTTGCTCTGTGTGGTCTGGTAGGGGCAGGTCTGTGTCGCGTGCATTTTCTGGGCTGTAATAGAATATGGGGCGTCTGTGGGAGAAGAGGGTCCCTGAAGACAAAAGAGAAGAAACTCAAAGATTACTCTTCCTGTAGGAGCTCAGTGTTCCTGACTCTCTCCTGAGACAAACAGAGGGCATTTCAAGTCTCTTCTTCCTGTGAGTGTGAGACCAACAAAGAGTCTGTGCTGAAGCCTTTAAAGGCACATTCTCAAGAGGCATTTGAGATGCATTCTCTACCAGCTTATCTCACCTGAGAAAGAAACTCAGTGGAGGAAAAGGAAGTTTCTCAGGTAAATGTCATGTCCTGGATCAGGGGCAGGTTCTCTTTTCCCCTGAAGTGCTGTGGTCCTAGAACACGCGAATGTTTACTTCTGTTTACTCTGTTGGTAACAAGTTACGGTTTTTCTTTCTCTTTTTCTGACAGTCAAGAGCTCTTCTCCCCTTTATGCTAGAGCCTTCTCTCCATTTTCTCCATTCAAACTTCTGATATGTTTTGAGCAATTCTCACTACTAGTTAATGACCTAAAACTGTTCCCTTTGTGTCAGATCAACTTGGGAATGTGCTGATACCCAAGATTCCTATGTGGGATCAGAGGGAAGGGACCTGGGACATCATTGAGGAAGGAGACTGTATAGTCTTTAGGTCCCATCCATATTCCCCATCAACTCTGTGTAGATGAGGATTTTAAAAAGTCATATCAGGATGGCATTAATGGCCCAGAATAACTCAAAACTTTCTGAAAAAGAAGACTGATTGACAGAAGACAGGATCTTTAGAACACTCAAGATTAATGATTTAAATGAACTATTAGGGATTACAGATTATAGGACTGGTGTTTTCATGATTAGATTTAGGTTACAATTGACTTGTTTTTCTGGGCAATAATGTCAGCAGTGATTGTGTTCTTTGGAGAGTGTTGATATCAATTTGTCCCATTACTGCTGATGCTAACTCCATACACTTGATGCAAATGCTCTCTACCTGACTTCTCTACAACTCCTCTTTGTACTTTAAATATATATATATATATATTTTAAATTATCTAACCATGTTCAAGGAAATGGACTGATGTTGAATTTTAAGATGCTACTTGTCCTATGGGCTTCCCTGGTAACTGAGTAGTCAAGAATCCACCTGCCAGTGCAGGACATACCAGAGACACGAGTTTAAACCCCAGGTCAGGAAGATCCCCCGGAGGAGGACGTGGCAACCCACTTCAGCATTCTTGACTGGGAAATCCCATGAACAGAAGAGCCTGGTGGGTTCCTGGGGGTCACAAAAGAATCAGACATGACTTAGCAACTAAACAACATTTGTCCTATGATAAATAGATTTTTTTTGGTAGGAACCATACGTTTTAAGCTCATTATTAACTGGTAACAGTATCAGTGTACCCTATCCCAGGAAGGTTCTGCTCCTAAATCTTTCTCACACATGGTAATTTACTTGCTCAAAATGAGGTTCTGATGGCACTTATTCTAGGCTGCTGTTGTCTTAGATGTCCCCTCAGCTTGGTCTTTGGCTTCTATTAACTACATGTGGGCCTTGCTGAAAATAGTTTTCCAGATAAGCATCTCCCCAGCATCACATCTCCAGAGTGTCAGAGAGATGCCTTTGACAGAACCCATTAAGATTAACATTAAATTTTAACATTAAAACTTGGCATGAAAAGAGAGTTTAGGAAAAATACTTCACAGATTTGTTGTTTTGGCTCATGGATAAGAAGCAAGAAAACAAAACAATTAAGTTTGAATTTGAGAAGCAATTAACTTTGCCTAAACTTTGGCTGCTTTTCTTTTTATTTCCTATTCCTTGAAAGTGAAATTATTGTTGGGGAGCTAACAGTTTCCATTTACAGTTAACACAAGCATATTAGAAAGTACCATCCTGAGCTAGTAGTAGTGTTAAAATCAGCACGATAGATGAACTTTCTCTATGCTTATACAGAAACTTTACTGGCAGTTTCATTTGTCAATTTCCTTAATTAATATAGCCTAACCTGCTGAAATAGAATTTTAAACTCCTGAGGAAGAAACTATGTATGATTTCTAATATCCTTTCCTCCCTTTTTCTATGGTGATACAATTTGTGGTTTTTAACTGAACATATGCTATCCTAAACTAACTTACATTTTCCCGCTTCTGTTATCTAGGAGTGATCTGGTACATTTAGGTTCTGACAGATGGAACGAAAAGAAAAGTGTATATCAGATTTCTAAGATATTTGCTTGTTGAGAGAAGGCATGCTTTTCTTGGCTGGTGGGCATGTGAGCATGATGGCCATAGCTGGCATAGTCACCCTAGACACGAGATGATCTGGGTGATGTAGGTCATGGTAAAGCAACAACATAGAAGGAGCCTGGGTCTGGAAGTGACATACTGAATCTGGGTCACTGACTTCTGAAGTAACTTGTACCTGACTCTTATTGATAATGAAAAAGCATAAATGATTGCTTTATGATACCTATTACAAGCAATACAATTACTCCTCAGCAGCTTAGCCTCTACTAATGAATAATGATTATAAAACTTTTATGGCATATCATATTATAGTCATGTGCATAATACAATATTAGAAACATTATTGCATTTAAAAAAACACTTATGATGATAGGTTGATAGGCAATTTTGCCATCAGAGGTATACTGTATTATAATGTAATTCTTTACAAGCCAAGTTATAAAATGATAAGACAACTAACACATTTTTGTAAAATATCACACACCTATGCCTATACATGGATAGGCATACAAGTCTGGCACACACTGTTCTACATCATGAATCCTTGGGTGACGATGTTAACATAAATATGTCCCATTCAGTTTTTGCTATAGCATTTCACTTTCCTCATGAAGACACTCACACACATACGCAAGAGACAAGTTTATTAACTGTAAGGCATGATGACTATTTTCTGTTTATTAAGTAGAAAGGGATCATCAGAGTTCCTCACCATCTTCACATTGACTAGGCTGAGGAAGAAGTAGAAGAGGGATTGGTGTTGCTGTCTCGGGGGTGATAGAGGTAGAAGTGGAGGCAGGAGAGGTAGGTGCGTTCGATGTTACCTTATGGAAATGTGCCATAATTTGTCTGACTGTACTGATCTTTAATTTCTCTAAAAATGCTTCTAATCCCCCCACCCCTAGCTTTAATTTCAGCACCAGTACCGCAAAGCAGTCCATGTCATAACGGAAGTGGAAAGCCAGTCTTGGGCAAATGGAGACCTTCTCCCAGGTTGTCGAGCATCGGTTTGTTCACTGGCACTGCTTTTTCACTTCCTCAGAATGGCTCATCTTTCTTCATCTTCCTCACCTGAACTTCAGCACTGGTTCAGAAGCACTCATTCTCATCCAGCTGTCATGTGTGAATTCCTCTGGTGTGGTGTTTATTTGCACTATTTATTTCTCTAAGATCTGCATCTTTTTGGCCATATCCACCATCTCTTTTGTGGTTTCTTTGATGGGTTCTGTTCTAAATCTTTTGATGTCTGGCGCAGTGTCTGGAGACAGTTTTCTCCAGCAGGAATTTACTGTTTTGGACTTGATGGTTTTCATGGCTTTTTCTATAACAATGATGACACCTTCAAGGATTACCAATTGTGTAATCCTTCCAGACCTTTATGATTTTCTCTTTATCTGGGTTCTTTTCTGTAGCATTGGTGATACTTTCCATACTGTACCATGTGTGATGAACCTTAAAGACCCTCATGACCCCCTGATCTAGAGGCTAAGTTAGAGATGTTGTGTTTGAGGAAGAGTAGACCACTTCAGTATTTCAGTGTTACATAGCCCTAGGTGGCCAGGGACATTGTCTAGTATAACAACAACGAATGTTAAAAGCCAGCCCCTTATTGGCAAGGTACATCCTGACTTTAGGGAGAAAGCAGTGATGGAACCAATCCAGAAAAACAATTCTCATCCAGAATTTATTGTCACCCAAGCAAAAGACTGGCAGCTGGTGGTGTTTTTTTTTTTTTCCTCCCCCTCCATCAAGGCTCAGGGCTTAAAGGCTTTATTGGTAAGGGCAGTTCTATCACAAACCTACTACATTTGCCCAAAACTGTTTTAGCCTATCCCTCCCTGCCTTAATTCCTGGTGTTCACTTCTCTTCCCTACTAATCTATTTTGTAGCATTTTTCCCCAGAATAGGGCACTTCAGGCTACATTAAAAACTTGTTCAGTCAGATATCCTTTCTCTTCAATGACTGTCTTAACAGCATCTGAGAACTCATCTCTGATGTCTTGATTAGTAGAAGCTGTTTCTCCTGTTATATTGACATTTTAAAGCCAAATAAATCTCTTTTTAGAATTATCAAGCCATCTTTTCCTGGCATGAAGCTCTTTAGCTTGAGATTTTTAAATTTTTGCCTTAAGTTGTTGTATACTGACTTTGATTTTTCTTAAATCATGTTAGTCTTATTGGTATGACTTTCTTATGGCAATCTTGTACCCACATAAAAGCTTCATTTTCAACATGAGAAAAAAATATTTCACCAAAAGTGCAAGGATTTTGCATCTGCTGGTGCAGCTGCAATGGTGGCTTCGTGAATTTCCTCTTCTTTTTTATGATGGTTCTTATCATGAAATAAATGTGGGCAGCTGTAGCTGCAGACCTCAATCTATGGACATATCAAGCAATCCAAATTTTCTTGCCGTGTCATGACTTTTATCTGTTCCTTAGGAAAACTGGCAGCATTACTAGTGGGACTTTGTATGGTTTTCATGATGCTATTCAAGGTTTACATTTCACACTATGAAAAACATGTGAGAACCAGGAGAGATCACTTTTTACTGTGACATACAATTTACTGAAGAGAAAACTTGTCATATGGAGATGATTAGCATCACATGGCATTATAAGCGTACATTTGCTATAACAGAAGGTGGCTATGAAACTTTTACAGTAAGTACAGTATAACTATAGCTGAATTTATGCAGTTATAACTTAATACTGCACATTTAAGTTTGTGTACATTTCTCTGAACTGAGGTTGGTGCCATGTATGGTTTGTAAGAGTGGTGTGCGTAAGTTCTAATACATCTTAAAATATTATAGAGTATTTGTGTGTTTCATGGTAGTAAATGATAAAATAGAGTAGTATCTACATATATCTTGTGTATTTATGACATCCCTAACTTTTTCTTAATTTTTTTATATTTCTGAGGTGCACAGTTCATCTGTCAGTTTTTTTAAATTGTCTCAAATTTCCAAAAATATTTGAATATATTTATGGAAAAAAATCCATGAACAAATGGACCCATGCAGTTCAAAGTTGTGTTGTTCAAGGGGTCAGTTCAGTTCAGTCACTCAGTCGTGTCTGACTCTTTGTGACCCCATGAATCGCAGCATGCCAGGCCTCCCTGTCCATCACCATCTCCCGAGTTCACTCAGACTCATATCGACTCGGTGATGCCATCCAGCCATCTCTTTGTTGCCATCCACCCTTTGTTGTCCCCTTCTCTTGCCCCTAATACCTCCCAGCATCAGAGTCTTTTCCAATGAGTCAACTCTTCACATGAGGTGGCCAAAGTCCTGGAGTTTCAGCTTTAGCATCATTCCTTCCAAAGAAATCCTAGGGCTGATCTCCTTCAGAATGGACTGGTAGGATCTCCTTGCAGTCCAAGGGACTCTCAAGAGTCTTCTCCAACACCACAGTTCAAAAGCATCAATTCTTCAGTGCTCAGCCTTCTTCACAGTCCAACTCTCACATCCATACATGACCACAGGAAAAACCATAGCCTTGACTAGATGGATCTTTGTTGGCAAAGTAATGTCTCTGCTTTTGAATATGCTATCTAGGTTGGTCATAACTTTTCTTCCAAGGAATAAACATCTTTTAATTTCATGGCTGCAGTCTCCATCTGCAGTGATTTTGGAGCCCCCCAAAAATAAAGTCTGACACTGTTTCCACTGTTTCCCCATCTATTTCCCATGAAGTGATGGGACCAGATGTCATGATCTTTGTTCAAGGGGTAACTGTATACATATAATATATATCTTATATATATGAGATATTTATGTACATATAATACATTATCAAATCATATTTTCTTTATCCATTTATGCACTAGTTTTTGGCTATTGTCAGTAGCACTGTTATCAATATGGGTGGTGGGCATTTTTTTTGAGTTATGGTTTGTTTCCTTCACATAAATTCTCAAAAGTGAAATTTCTGTATCTTTGAAAGTTCTATTTTTATTTTATGAGGACTCTCCATACTGTTTTTCATAGTTCAGTTCAGTCACTCAGTTGTGTCTGGCTCTTTGAGACCCCATGGACTGCAGCGCGCCAGGCCTCCCTGCCCATCACCAGCTCCCGGAGTTCACTCAGACTCACGTCCATCGAGTCGGTGATGCCCTCCAGCCATCTCACCCTCTGTCGTCCCCTTCTCCCCTTGCCTTCAGTGTTTCCCAGCGTCAGGGTCTTTTCAGGTGAGTCAGTTCTTCACATCAAGTGGCCACAGTGTTGGAGTTTTAGCTTCAGCATCCAGTGAATATTCAGGACTCATTTCCTTTAGGATGGACTGGTTGGATCTCCTTGGAGTCCGAGGGACCCTTCAGAGTCTTCTGCAACACCACAGTTCAAAAGCATCAATTCTTCACCACTCAGCTTTCTTTGGAATCCAACTCTCACATCCATACATGACTATTGGAAAAACAATAGCTTTGACTAGACAGACCTTTGTTGGCTATGTCTCTGATTTTAATATGTTATCTAGCTTAGTCATAACTTTCCTTCCAAGGAGTAAGCGTCTTTTAATTTCATGGCTGCAGTCACCATCTGCAGTGCTTTTGGAGCCCCCAAAATAAAGCTGCTTTGTTTCCCCATCTATTTGCCATGAAGTAAATGGGACTGAATCCCATGATCTTAGTTTTCTGAAAATTGAGTTTTAAGCCAGCTTTTTCACTCTCTTCTTTCACTTTCATCAAGAAGCTCTTTAGTTCCACTTCACTTTCTGCAACAAGGGTGGGGTCATCTGCATATCTGAGATTATTAGTATTTCGCCTGGCAGTCTTGGTTCCATTTTTTCATGGTGACTGTGCCAATTTTCTTTCCTCTCAATAGTGCACAAGTATTCCCTTTTCTCCACAATATCACAAAAACTTATTTCTTTTCTTTTGATAATAGCCATTTTAACAAGTATGAGGTGATAGCTTATGGTTTTTATTTGCATTTCCCTGATAGGTAATGATTTTGAGTTCCTTTATGTGTACCTGTTGGCCATCTGTATGTCGTCTTTGAAAAAATCTTTTCACATCTTCTGCCTAGATTTTAGTTAGGTTGTTTGTTTTTCTGCTATTGAATTATATATGAGTTCTTTGTGTATTTTGGATATTAATCCACTATTTGATATGTTATTTACAAATATTTTCTCCCATTTTGTAGGTTGCCTTTTCATTTTGTTTACAAATTTGTTTTTAGATGTTACTTATTCTAGTGCTAGTAGCTAACTACAGTACATGAAATGGAATGATGTTATTTTTTTCTAATTGTTTGGGAATGATTTCAGTTTAGCAGATTGTATTTATATAGACTGTTACAAAATGAAAAAATACTTTTTAAAGATATAGAATAAATAATTCCTTCATAATATTAAGAAATACTCAAAATCATTTTTCCCATGGCCTCTTCAGTATTTAAAATTATTCTCAACATACACTTCCTTAAACATCCTACTCTAGATTTATGTGAAAGATAATCATGCATTTTCTCAGGTTCATGAATTATGTTCTAAAAGTTCCTATGGTCAATCATTCTAAAACTTCTTTCACCTACATGTAAAGAAGCAGTTGGAATTCTGTCCCTTCCACTCAATTTGTTAAGCTTTTTGGATATATAAATTTGACTAACATCATGATGGAATTTTCAATTAAGCGTAGTTTTCAGGATTTTTCATTAATATATCCCAGCCTCTGTCTTTGTAAATATTATTTATTGCAAATTGGTTACACTGTTCTATTTTTGAATTATAAATGTACTCTATGTTGTTGTTCAGTCACTAAGTCGTTTCTAACTCTTTGCAACGCCATGGACTTAGCACAACAGACTTCCCTGGCCTTCACCACCTCCCAGAATTTGCCCAGACTCATGTCCATTGAGTTGGTGGTGCCATCCAACCATCTCATCCTCTGTAGCCCCCTTCTCCTCTTGCTCTTGATCTTCCCCAGAATCAGGGTCTTTTCCAGTGGTTGGCTGATTGCATTAGGTGGCCAAAGTATTGGAGCTTCAGCTTCAATATCAGTTCTTGCAATAAATATTCAGGGTTAATTTCCTTTAGGACTGACTGGTTTGATCTCCTTGCAGTACAAGGGACACTCAAGAGTCTTCTCCAGCACTACAGTTCGAAAGCATCAGTTCTTCAGCACTCAGCCTTCTTCATGGTCCAACTCTCATATCCATACATGACTGCTGGCAAAACCATAGCTTTGACTAGACAGACCATTGTCGGCAAAATGATGTCTCAAAGCTTTTTAATATGCTGTCTAGTTTGTCATAATGTTTCTTCCATCTTTTACTTTCATGGACACAGTCACTGTCCACAGTGATTTTTGAGCCCAAGAAAATAAAATCTATCACTGTTTCCACTTTTTCACCTTCTGTTTGCCATGAAGTGGTGGGACAGGATGCCATGATATTAGTTTTTTTGAACATTAAGTTTTAAGCCAGTAATCTCGAGAGTCCCTTGGACTGCAGGGAAATCAAATCAGTCAATACTAAAGGAAATCAACCCTGAATATTAATTGGAAGGATTGATGCTGAAGCTGAAGCTCCAGGACTTTGGCCACTTGAGAGCCAACTTCTTGGAAAAGACCCTGTTGCTGGGAAAGACTGAGGGAAAAGGAGAAGAGCATGCAGAGGATGAGGTGGTTAGCTGGCATCACGAACTCAATGGACGTGAATTTGAGCAAGCTCCAGGAGATAATGAAGAACAGGGAACCTGATGTGCTGTAGTCCATAGGGTCACAAAGAGAAACACAGGATTTACTGACTGAACAAAAATATGTTAAGTATATTATTTATATACATTACCATTTTGAATAATCAAATGACTCAGAATTTTAAAAAGGTAAAAAAAAATGATTCATTTAAACTTTTAAAAAGAAAAATGAAAAGAAAATTGAATTGCAGTGTTAGTGTGACTATGTAACAAAAGATCTGTGCTTGAGTGGAAAAAAATAGAAGGATGTACCAAAATATTATAGAATAAAAGGTCAGTAAAATAGTCTATACTGAAGAGTTTTAGGCAGTGGTTACCAAATGTGTTCTTTGACTAGAATTACGAAATATTTTTAAAAGCCAGAATTTCCTGGACTCCATCTCATACCTATTGAATTAAAATCCTTGTGGGTAGTGTTTGGTAATCTATATTTTTAGAAAATTTTCCAACAGACTTTTAGCCCATGGTATTGTGTTTGTGACCTACCAGTCTAAAGAGTAAAGTGTCTGTTTCTTTAGAATATTTTTATTTGTAGGATTTCCTTATTAGAGCCAAAACATAACATACCCTTCACTTTTATTGATAATGGTTTTAAGAAATGGCAACTTACAGAACATTTCTGAATGTTTTGCAAATTAGTAGTAAGGACAGGATCAGTTGATATATACATTAGGCATCTGTTTCAGTAAATAAAGAAATAAGTGTGTAACTCAAGTTTGATATTAGTTAAAAATTACAATTTTTCAAGTCATAACTTTCAATGTGAAAAGTTTTAATGCAAAATAACAACAAAAACTTCCTCTTTTATCCCTAATTCCCTATTTCTGCTGCTGCTACTGCTAAGTTGCTTCAGTCATGTCCGACTCTGTGCGACCCCATAGACGGCAGCCCACCAGGTTCCCCCATCCCTGGGATTCTCCAGGCAAGAGCATTGGAGTGGGTTGCCGTTTCCTTCTCCAGTGCATGAAAGTGAAGAAGTCAAAGTGAAGTCGCTAAATGTCGTGTCTGACTCTTAGCGACCCCATGGACTACAGCCTACCAGGCTCCTCCATCCATGGGATTTTCCAGGCAAGAGTACTGGAGTGCGGTGCCATTGCCTTCTCTCAATTCTCTATTTCTAGTCATTTCCAATGAAATGACCAAAGAAAGAGTTAACAGTTTGTGAGTATATCATCCATGATACTTTCTATGCATTTATGTTAGTACAGAACAGATTTACCCAATTTTTTTGCTGCTGTTCAGTCACTCAGTCATGTCTGACTCTTTGCAACTCCATGGATTTTAGCATGCCCAGGCTAAATTATTTTGCACTAGATATTTGTTTTATATAAGCTATTTTCACATTTTGAACACTCATGATGAGCAATGTTTTATTTTTAAGCCATTTTCCATTATTTAATCATATTTTACCTTATTGTCAAGGTGTTAAGATGACCTCATTTTTCTTTTTGAAAACATTTAGCTCTTAAGATAATGATTGATAAAAATTTCCTTTATCTGTATTTATGTATAAGGTATATAGTCTACCAAGTGACACTATATGTCATTTTTTTAAAATTAAAGTGAATAATGGATTCTGTTATTATTATGAGATAGCAGAGTCCACCTTTCCCACAGAGGCATTTTTCTTTCTTCTTGTGTAACTTTACCACTCTGTGTCTTGTGTTGTTTGCAAATTGAATATTTCTAGGCAGGGGTTAAAATAGAAAGTAGTCATCCAATGATCACTGACATATTTACTGGTAGCAGGAAAGATGCCCAAGAATAATTATTAGAAAGGAAAATTCAGAGGATTATGGTGTCTAGTTCTTCCCTCTCACTTTATTTGGATGAACCAATGTCTAGTCTAACCAGATGTTGTCTTAAAAGAAAATTAAGCATTTAGAATTTAGACAACGTGTATCTTTAAATATATGCTCTCACTACCCAGGAACCTTCTTTCATAAGTACAGCAAAAGAGCATACATTACATTGCTATAATGTGTGTTCAGATCAGAAGACATGATCAAAATTTATAAGTTCTTAAAGTATGTAACTGGAGAAGGCAATGGCACCCCCACTCCAGTACTCTTGCCTGGAAAATCCCATGGATGGAGGAGCCTGGTGGGCTGCCGTCTATGGGGTCGCACAGAGTCGGACATGACTGATGCGGCTTAGTAGCAGCAGCAACAAAGTATGTAACAAACCTAACAGAGAATGAGAATCATGCTCTCTGGCTCTGAAATAGAGTTTCTAATGCTGAAAGTGCATAATCTGGGTGCTAATTGTCAGAATAAAAATATACCAAACTATAATATTCCAAGAGGCGACTCATCATAGAAACAAAAGGGAAGGGCATGATTAACTCTCATTTGTACAATGCAAGCATAATGTATCCACTAATCTAGATTTAGATCCAGGCTAGAAAGTATTTTATGTAAAGAAATTATTAAATTTGCACATTAGCCTACTTTTGAGTTATAATAAATTTCTTGAGCAAAAATGTCCTAAGAGTAAGAAAGGGATTCCTGCTTTGCCCCAGAGAGCAATGCTGCGATTAATTCTACCACCTGGAGCAAAAGAACTCAGAGCAGAAGTTCTGCCTTCAATACAGCAATCCCTACTGAGAAAAATAATTCCTTAAATGTTCTCTAATATATTTTTGTTTCTCATAATATGTAAGGCTTTGAATCTCTGTACTGTTGAAGCTTACATGCTGTATGAATTATCTTTTATATTTAGGGTACTTTTCAAATCTTGATATTTCAACTGGAGCCATTCATCTCTCTATGTATTTAATTGACAATCATGCTGTCTATTAGAAAGGGTAGTTTATAATGATGTTGTGTGTTCTAAGAATGTCCATTTCCCATATATAAGCTTTATGGTAAGCACCTTACTTCTGAAATAAATATTTCTGACTTTAAAACATATATTTCCTAGTCAGTGAACTGAACACTTTGAGCAAAAGTAAAAGTATTTTGTGTGATTCATAGTTTAATTTCTTAACTTTAAATTAGATAGATTATAATACTGGGACTTGAGTATTTGAACAAAAACTATCTAGAAATTCTGAGTACGAGTGGATGTTGGTGGAGTGGTTGTATTAAGGACCAAGAAAAAATTTCAAATAGTTATGCTAGTTTTAAGTGATTTTTAATACATTATAGCGTTTGCCCTCAAGTAGTATGATAAAATTGTATTCCCAGAGATGACTGATAAAGATTAACAGTCAAAAGCAGAGACTGTTTTTCTGTCTGCAGACTCTTGACTTTACTGTAGCATATGTAATGCCTCTGCCAACTGTTTCCTAGATGAACCACAGTATTGGTCACAAGTAACCCCCCCAAAAAAAAAAAAACCCTACTCAAACTTGCTTTTGCAAAAAGAGAATATATTGGCTAATGGAAATAGTAAGAAAAAGGATATGTCTATTCTCAGTCACACTGAATCTGTAGACTACTGGAGTTCTTGTCATCCCTCCATCTCTTCTGTCAGCTTCTTGCTGTGTGTCACTCTTTCCTGATTTGAAGGGATGCTATCCATTTGGTAGAGAATATGACTACTCACAGGTTTAGTCATATTCTTATGTTAGTGAATCATGGGGAAAGAAAATTTCTCTTTTCTAGTAACTGTAGATCTCCGGGAAGGGCTCAAAGTTCACATCCATCCCTGGGACTGTGCCGCAGTGTGCAGCGATTGTAAGCCCCAACAGAACCATGTAGGGTTGGATAGGGGGATGCCAGTCTGCAAAGGGTTCAGGGAGAGAAGGTTAAGGGTCTCAGGAAACATTACTTTGCTCCTAAATCCCCTTTGAAATCTGTCTCTTTTTCCGACTACTGCATTGTCTTCTCGTCTTCTTACTCCCTGCCTCTCATTTAGACTCAACATTCTGCTCTTTAAAAATCTGTTCTCTTCCACAAATAGCTCATCTTAACAGTTTCAACTAGTATCAGTGCAGAAGCACTTTGAGTTTCTATCTGCACATATCATTACATTCACCTACTTGTCACACAAGAGCATGGGTGTGTTTTACAAGTTTACCCATCGTCCAGATGCTTATAAGCTAAAGAAGAAATACAAATAGACAACATCCATGATAAGGTTAATTTTTCACTAATTTCTTAAATTTTAACAGAAAATTTTATGGACCACATTTTACTCTTTCCCACCACTGCTGAGACTTAAATGTGGAGTTGGCATTCTTATGAACAGTTAAGTAAGAACTGTGACTAATTGGGCTGTTTTTCATGTATCAGAAACATTAAATGCATTTACCATTCAGTAAAACATCTGAGGAAACTCATTCTCTGAAGAAGAAACCTTTGCAATATAACCTACACTATGATACTGTTTACACAGTTTTCTCGTTCCAGCACTCTACTAAATTTAGTGAAGCATTTTCGCTGTTATACATTGGTCATATTCTTAGTTCATTCCTTCATAAAATAGAAGGAGACAAAACACCCCTTTTAATATATCACAGCAAAGCACAACTTTGAGAAACCAACCTAATTTTTCCGTTCCAGGTACCGCTCACCCCAGTTTTTGCACAACAGTGGACCACCTTGGGGGAAAGAAGACTACAGTCAATTGATTCACGGTGGTCAACTTGACATAGCTGTGTATCATCAGTTATAGGACAGCTAGAGGCAAAAAATGGCAAATGCCAGAAGAAAGAAAGTACATTTACAGGAGTTGACAGGGAGAAGAGGTTACTATTTTAAGGGGGCAGAATAGGTGGAAAAACAGATTAAGGAGATGTATAAGTTTGAGGTTGAACATTTTCAATTTTAAGTTTGAGAAACATGCATCTGGAAATTGAAAATTAGAGTTCAGGTTTCAGGACAGATGTCTGCTAGAGTTTGAAATATGGGAACCATTTAATTAGTAAAATTCTACAAATATATACCCATGTGAATTGAATGAGCAAATAATTTCTCAGATTCCCAGTTTCCCTATCTTCAAAATGGAGGAAATAACATAATGATTAAGATTTCTGTGAAGGTCATGAATTTATGTAGGAAAATGTCTTTGCCCCATTTTTATTAACTAATACACCATTGTTGTCAGTATCCCATGGCCATTACAGTGTGCTTGGCTCTGTCATGGGGATGAGAGTGAATAAAGTTGTTAAATGAATCTAATAGAAAAGACCACCACATTTGACTCTTTCTGTGACTGTATTCACTGGCTCTTTGTCACTTTGTCCTGACCCTCTTTCTTCATCTCCTAGGACCTTTGTTCTTTCTGATTCATTCCTTCACTACTTTTTGCTAATGTATTTGTTTTTATCATTTTATTTATTAATTTTTTTGTTTTACTTATTTTATATTGGAGGATAGTGGATTAACAATGTTGTGTTTGTTTCAAGTATACAGCAAATTGCTTCATTTATACATATGCATGTATCTATTCTTCAAATAATTTTCCCATTTAGGTTATTATAAAATATTGAGGAGAGTTTCCTGTGCTGTATAGTAGGTCCTTGTTGGTTATCTGTTTTAAATATAGCAGTTTACATGTCAATCCAAAACTCACAATCCAGCCATTCCCTCTGCCCTCACCAACCATGACCATAAGTTCATTCTCTAAACGTTGAGTCTGCTTCTGTTTCATAAATAAGTGAATTTGTATCATGTTTTTTTAAGATTCTGCATGTGATACATTTGTCTTTCTCTGTCTGACTTATTGCACTTAGTATGATAATCTCCAGGTCATCATGCTGCTGCAAATGGCATTATTTCATTCTTTTTAATGGCTAATATTCCATTATATATATATATATATATATATGTCAGTTCAGTTCAGTCGCTCAGTTGTGTCCAACTCTTTGCAACCCCATGAATCACAGCACCCCAGGCCTCCCTGTCCATCACCATCTCCCGGAGTTCACTCAGACTCACGTCCATCGAGTCAGTGATGCCATCCAGCCATCTCATCCTCGGTCATCCCCTTCTCCTTCTGCCCCCAATCCCTCCCAGCATCAGAGTCTTTTCCAATGAGTCAACGCTTCGCATGAGGTGGCCAAAGTCCTGGAGTTTCAGCGTTAGCATCGTTCCTTCCAAAGAAATCCCAGGGTTGATCTCCTTCAGAAATGACTGGTTGGATCTCCTTGCAGTCTAAGGGACTCTCAAGAGTCTTTACCAACAGCACATTTCAAAAGCATCAATTCTTCGGGCGTGTGTGTGTGTGTGTGTGTGTGTGTGTGTGTGTGTGTGTGTGTGTATGTGCCACATCTTCTTTATCCATTCTTCTGTTGTGGCATTTAAGTTGCTTCTTTGTCTTGGCTGTTGTGAACAGTGCTGCAGTGAACACTGGGATGCATATATCTTTAAAACCCTGTTTTTTTCTGGATATATTCCCAGGAGTGGGATTTTTGGATCATAAGGTGGCTCTTCAGATTTTTAAAGAACCTACATACTGCTCTCCATAGATGCTATACCAGTTTACAGTCCTACCAACAGTATAGTAGGTTCCCTTTCCTCCATACCCTCTCTTGCATTTGTTTTCAATTTTTTTCTGTCGATGGTCATTCTGACTGATGTGAGGTGATATCTCATTATAGTTTTGATCTGCACTTCCCTAATAATTTGCTCATTATTGGGTATTCTTTCATGTGCCTGTTAGCCATCTGCATGTCTTCTTTGGAGAAATGTCTGTTTGGGTCTTTTGCCCATTTTTATTTTTTTTTTTTAACATGGAGCTGCATGTACCATTTGTAAATTTTGGAGACTAATCCCTTGTCAGTTGCATCATTTGAAAATATTTTCTCCCATTCTGTGGGTTGTCTTTTTGTTTTATTTATGGTTTCCTTTGCTGTGCAACAGCTTTTGAGTTTCAGTAGGTCCCATTTGTTTATTTTTGGTTTTATTTCTATTACTTTAGGAGATGACTGGAAAAGATATTATTGTGATTTATATCAAGAGTGTTCTGCCTATGTTTTCCTCAAAAGTTTCATAGTATCTGATCTTACATTTAGGTCTTTAATCCATTTTGAGTTTATTTTTGTGTTTGATGTTCAAGACTTTTCTATTTTTTTTTAATGTAGTTGTCCAGTGTCCCAGTACCATTATTGAACAGACTGTCTTTCAGCTTTTCAGCATGGAGTATGATATTAGCTGTAGATTTGTTATATATGGCATTCATTATGTTCAGGTAGGTTCCCTCTGTGCCCACTTCTGGAGAGCTTTTATCATAAGTGGGTAAATTTTGTTAAAAGCTTTTTCTACATCTATTAAGATGATGATATCATTTTTATTTAGATCATATAGTTTTAAATAGAATTTGCCTGTGAATCCATCTGGTCCTGGACTTTTGTTGGGAGATTTTGAATCACAGTTTCAATTTCAGTGCTTGTGATTGGCCTGTTCATATTTTCTATTTCTTCCTACTTCAGTCTTGGGAGATTGTACCTTTCTAAGAATTTGTCCATTTCTTCCAGATTGTCCATCTTATTGGCACATAGTTGCTAGTAGTGGTCTCATGTTTCTTTGTATTTCTGTCATGTCTGTTGTAACTTCTCCTTTTTAATTTCTAATTTTATTGATTTGAGCCCTCTCTCTTTTTTTTCTTTGAGTCTGGCTAAAGGCTTATCAATTTAGTTTTGTTCTCAAAGAACCAGCTTTTGGTTTAATTGATCTTTGCTGTTGTTTTCTTTGTCTCTATTTCATGTATTTCTGCTCTGATCTTTATGATTTCTTTCCTTCTACTAACTTTGGGGTACCAGAAGAAAGAGAAAACAGAGAAAGGACCTGAGAAAATATTTGAAGAGATTATAGTCAAAAATTTCCCTAATATGGGAAAGGAAATAGTCAACCAAGTCCAGGAAGCACCGAGAGTCCCATAAAGGATAAACCCAAGAAGGAACACACTAAGACACATATTAATCAAACTAACAAAAATTAAATACAAATAAAAAATGTTAAAAATGTTAAATGTTTGTTTTCTTTCTTTAGCTGCTCTAGGTGTAAGGTTAAATTGTTTATTTCTGATATTTCTTATTTCCTGAGGTAAGATTGTATTGCTATAAACTTCCCTCTTAGAACTGCTTTTGCTGTATCCCACAGGTTTTGGATTATCATATATCTGTTATCATTTTCTCTACGTATTTTTTTATTTCATCTGTGATCCACTGGTTATCTCATAATATATTGTTTAGCCTCCATGTGTTTGTGCCTTTTACAGTTTCTTTTGCTATAATTGATTTCTAATCTCAGTGTTGTGGCTGGAAAAGATACTTGATGTGAGTTCAGTTTTCTTTTATCAAGGCTTGATTACTTTTGCAAGATGTGATCTACACTGGAGAATGCTCTGTTTGCTTTTGAGAAGGAAGTGTATTTGCTCCTTTTGGATGGAATGTCCTAGAAATAGCAATTAACTCCATCTGCTGTTAATATGTGATTTTAAATAAATTGTCTATACTGCATGGCATACAGCATTCTAATTCTTGATTGTAAGTTTTTGCCTTTTATCACTTTAAATGTATCATGCCACTCCCTTCAGGCCTGCAGAATTTCTGTGAAAAATCAACTGATAACCTTATGAGGGATTCCTTTGTATGTTATTTGTTGCTTTTCTTCTGTTCCTTTTAACATTTTTTATTTGTATTTAATTTTTGTTCAGTTCAGTTCAGTTCACTCAGTCGTGTCTGATTCTTTGCAACCCCATGAATCACAGCACCCCAGGCCTCCCTGTCCATCACCATCTCTCGGAGTTCACCCAGACTCACGTCCATCGAGTCCTTGATGCCATCCAGCCATCTCATCCTCGGTCGTCCCCTTCTCCTCCTGCCCCCAATCCCTCCCAGCATCAGAGTCTTTTCCAGTGAGTCAACTCTTCTCATGAGGTGGCCAAAGTCCTGGAGTTTCAGCTTCAGCATCATTCCTTCCAAAGAAATCCCAGGGCCGATCTCCTTCAGAATGGACTGGTTGGATCTCCTTGCAGTCCAAGGGACTCTCAAGAGTCTTCTCCAACACCACAGTTCAAAAGCATAAATTCTTCAGTGCTCAGCCTTCTTCACAGTCCAATTCTCACATCCATACATGACCACAGGAAAAACTATAGCCTTGACTAGACGGACCTTAGTAGGCAAAGTAATGTCTCTGCTTTTGAATATGCTATCTAGGTTGGTCATAACTTTTCTTCCAAGGACTAAGCGTCTTCTAATTTCATGGCTGCAGTCACCATCTACAATGATTGTAGAGCCCCCCAAAATAAAGTCTGACACTGTTTCCACTGTTTCCCAATCTGTTTCCCATGAAGTGATGGGACTGGATGCCATGATCTTCGTTTTCTGAATGTTGAGCTTTAAGCCAACTTTTTCACTCTCCTCTTTTAGTTTCAGCAAGAGGCTTTTTAGTTCCTCTTCACTTTCTGCCATAAGGGTGATGTTATCTGCATATCTGAGGTTACTGATATTTCTCCTGGCAATCTTGATTCCAGCTTGTGCTTCTTCCAGTCCAGCGTTTCTCATGATGTACTCTGCATAGAAGTTAAATAAGCAGGGTGACAATATACGTACTCCTTTTCCTATTTGGAACCAGTCTGTTGTTCCATGTCCAGTTCTAACTGTTGCTTCCTGACCTGCATACAGATTTCTCAAGAGGCAAGTTAGGTGGTCTGGTATTCCCATCTCTTTCAGAATTTTCCACGGTTTATTGTGATCCACACAGTCAAAGGCTTTGGCATAGTCAATAAAGCAGAAATAGATGTTTTTCTGGAACTCTCTTGCTTTTTCCATGATCCAGAAGATGTTGGCAATTTGACCACTGGTTCCTCTGCCTTATCTAAAACCAACTTGAGCATCAGGGAGTTCACGGTTCACGTATTGCTGAAGCCTGGCTTGGAGAATTTTGAGCATTACTTCACTAGCATGTGAGATGAGTGCAATTGTGTGGTAGTTTGAGCATTCTTTGGCATTGCCTTTCTTTGGGATCAGAATGAAAACTGACCTTTTCCAGTCCTGTGGCCAGTGCTGAGTTTTCAAATTTGCTGGCATATTGACTGCAGCACTTTTTGATTAATATGCGTCTCAGTGTGTTCTTTCTTGGGTTTATCCTTTATGGGACTCTCAGTGTTTCCTGGGCTTGGTTGGCTATTTCCTTTCTCATGTTAGGGAAATTTTTGACTATAATCTCTTCAAATATTTTCTCAAGTCCTTTCTCTTTTTTCTCTTTCTTCTGGTACCTCTATAATTTGAATGTTGGTGCATTTTTATATGTTATTCCAGAATCTCTGAGACTGTCCTCATTTCTTTTCATTCATTTTTCTTTATTCTGTTCCACGGCAGAGATTTCCTACCATTCTGTCTTCCAGGTCACTCACCCATTCTTCTGCCTCAGGTACTCTGCTATTGGTTCCTTCCAGTATATTTTTCATTTCAGTTATTATTCATTTCTGTTCATTCTTTAGTTCTTGGTTAAGCATTTCTTGTATCTTCTTGATCCATGCCTCTGTTCTTTTTCTGAGATCTTGGATCATCTTTGCTATCGTTACTCTGAATTATTTTTTCAGGTAGATGGTCTGTCTCCTCTTTGTTTAGTTGTTCTTGCAGGTTTTTATCTTGCTCCTTCATCTGAAAGCTTTCTTTGTCTTGTCATTTCAGCAAACTTACTGTGTTTCTGGTCCCCTTTCTGCAGGCTGCAGGATTATAGTTCCTCCTGCTTCTGACGTCTGCCCCCTGATGGGTGAAGCTGGTCCAGAGGCTTGTGCCATTATCCTCTTGCTAGGGGATTTCATTGGTGTGACCAGAGCCTGCCCTGGATATTGAGCGGAGCCTCCCCTTTGCTCTGTTATTGTCACTGCCCTGTTAGGGGTGGGGTCTACTCCGCAGTGTTGGAGTAGAGGTCCCCAGATCTGTTTTTAGCTATGTTTCTGATTTGCAGTGTGAGATAGATGGGACTGGAGGTCTCCCACTGGAGAGAAGCTGCTGTGTATTCCACCTCTAGAGATGCTCGTCTGTGAATGTGCTCTGTTGTACCCCCTTTGCCTGTTGTGTGGACTCACAGGTGCACTGTTGTTGGCACTGCTCTTGATCCCACCTTAAATGTGAGTGTGCCGGCAGTTGGTCCTGGTGATGCGGAGGCATTGTCTTCACCTGCCACCAGCAGAAGGTGTATAAAGGTGAAAAATGACTTCAAGTGAGATTTAATCTCAACAACAGCCATGCTGTTGCACATGCCAGGATTTCCTTCTTTCTCATGGCTCAGTAATATTCTAGTGCGCACACGTGTGTGTGTGTGTGTGTGTGTGTGTGTGTGCGTGTGTGTGCATGTGTATCTTATTCATATGTTGATCAGCACACTTAGGTGTTTTACATCTTGGCTATTGTGAATAATGCTACAGTGAACAAGGGAATGCAGATATCACTTTGATAATCTTTTCCTTTCCTTTGGGTAGATACCCAGAAGTAGGATTGTTGGATTACATGGTAGTTCTGCTCTTAAATTTTTTAACATATAATTCTATTCTTAATCAAGACCACCTTGAGCCTATTTTATAGATTTTTTTCAAAGATTTATCACTGGATTTATCATTTCTATTTTTTAAATAAGTATTAGTTTTTATTTAAGTCTAATAGTTTAAAATATAATTTGTTTTCTTTGCTGCTGCTGCTGCTGCTGCTAAGTCGATTCAGTCATATCCGACTCTATGCGACCCCATAGCCGGCAACCCAGCAGGCTCATCTGTCCCTGGGATTCTCCAGGCAAGAATACTGGAGTGGGTTGCCATTTCCTTCTCCAATGAATGCATGCATGCTAAGTCGCTTCAGTCATGTCTGACTCTATGCGACCCCATGGACAGCAGCCCACCAGGCTCTTCCATCCACAGGATTCTCCAGGCAAGAATACGAGAGTGGGTTGCCATTTCCTTCTCCATTGTTTTCTTTGAACTTCCTTAAAATGAATACTGTTTTATTGTGTATATTTTAATTTTGTTAATAAAGGCATTTGAGGCTCTACATTGCTCTCTGAGTGCAGTTTTTCCTGTATTTTCTAGGTTTAGATTCAAAGTGTTCTTAGTTTCTTTGTATTCTCACTTTTTTATTTAATTATTTTCAGAAGTATGTTTCTTAATTTTAAAGTAGTTTGGAAAACTTTGATTATTGTCTTATTACTTTTTTAGTATCAATTACTTATCTATATAATACTCATGAACAATAAATTGAAATTTTTAAATTCCATTTAAAATAACATCAAGATTGTTGGGAGACAATTCTTGATTCGTTTCTCTCATTTCTGCATGTCTCATCGGTGTAGACATTGCCTATCCCTGTTCTGAGCCATGTTTTCAAGTATGCTTTTGTCACAAAAACACTGAAAGGCAGAGATGGTGCCTCCCTACAGAGCAAAGGGTAGGCTTGCTGGTGCTTACTGTAAAATGTTGCAATCTCTAAGATTGTGCAGTTATCATGAGAACTTTTATGAATCTTCCCATAGGAATTGGGGTTTGAAGAAGTTGTGCAAATGCTGATACCCTGGCTAGTCCTATCACTGTTGAATAATGAACTGTCTTTTGTCTCTGACCCAGAACGCACCTGTCTTCTGCCAGCAGCCATGTGACTGTGACAAGGTAACTTGTTAGCGTGCAAGTAGGGTAAACTTTCAGAAACATCATGATTTTTCACAGAAATACTTAGAAATAAATCTAACAAAACATGTCTAAAACCTTCATATTCAAACTATAAACATCACTGATATTAAGGAAAACAGCAAGAGGCAGAGAGAGAACATTATTATTGATTGAGAATCTCAATATTGTTGTGATGTTTACTTTTCCTGTGTTTAGTATATAGATTCAATGAAATCTTTTCAAAAATTTCAGACGGCTATTTTCAAGATATGACAGATTATTCTAAGATATATATAGTGAATTTATTATTTATTTTTTAATATAAATTTATTTATTTTAATTGGAGGCTAATTACTTTACAGTATTGTCGTGGTTTTGCCATACATTGACATGAATCTGCTGCGGGTGTACATGTGTTCCCCATCCTGAACCCCCTCCCACATACCTCCTCATCCCATCCCATCCCTCTGGGTCATCCCAGAGCACCAGCTCTGAGCACCCTGTATCATGCATCAAACTATAGTGAATTTAAAATCAAACCAATTTTTAAAAGGAGCAGTGTTGGAAGACTTGTACCATATAATTTCTAGACTGAAGATAAACTACAGCTATAGTGTAGTATCCAAGTAACATCAGGAAAACAAGTTGATGGAAGAGAATAGAGAGCCCAGAAAGAGACCAAAAGATTTATGGTCATTTGATTTTTAATGAAACTGGCAAATTATTGAACATGGAAAAGAGTATTTTCTGCAAATTGCACTGGAACACCTGGATATCAATATGAAAAAAGTGAAATAGGTCCCTCTCTCACTCAGTACACAGAACAATTTGAGATACATCATAAACCTAAATTTAAAACTCGGAGCCATAAAACTTCTTAAAATTTAGAAATTCTCCTTTGTAAACTCAAAGTAGGCAAAGATTTCTTAAACAGGTCACAATAAACACAAACCATAAGACTTTAAAAATAAATTGAACATGATCAAGGTTTAACATTTTGGCTCTATCGGAAGACTCCATTAAGAATATGAACGGGGCTTCCCTGGTGGCTGAGTGGTAAATAATCTACATGCCAATGCAGGAGACATGGGTTCAATCCCTGAACCAAGGAGAACCCACATGCTAGGGAGCAATCACGTCGAAGCACCCCAACTATTGAACCTGTGCTCTAGAGCCTAGGAGCTGCAACTACTGAGCCCATATGCCACAGCTGCTGAAGGCCACACACGCTAGGGCTTGTCTACAGTAAGAAAAGGCACCACAGTTAGAATCCCGGAGCACCGCAAGTAGAGAGTAGCCCCCACTCTCTGCAAGTAGAGAGGTTGCACACCAACAAAGATACAGCACAACCCCAAAAAATGAAAATTATTTTTTAAAAGGAATATGAACAGACAAGTTACTGTCTGGGGGAAATAATTACAGCAAATATATCTAATGGGATTCATACCCATAATACAAGTACACAGACATACATACACAATTAACAAAAATTCATGCAACTCAGTATAAAAATGGGCAAGATATATAAATGGTTATTTGGACTGCAAGGAGATCCAACCAGTCCATTCTGAAGGAGATCAGCCCTGGGATTTCTTTGGAGGGAATGATGCTAAAGCTGAAACTCCAGTACTTTGGCCACCTCATGCGAAGAGTTGACTCATTGGAAAAGACTCTGATGCTGGGAGGGACTGGGGGCAGGAGGAGAAGGGGACGACAGAGGATGAGATGGCTGGATGGCATCACTGACTCAATGGATGTGAGTCTGAGTGAACTCCATGAGTTGGTGATGGACAGGGAGGCCTGGCGTGCTGCGATTCATGGGGTCGCAAAGAGTCGGACATGACTGAGCGACTGAACTGAATAAATGTTTGAAAATTTTCAACCTTATTAGTGAACAGAGAAATTCAAATTAATATCACAATGAGATAACATTTTTACCTACTACAGCAATTTAAAATACATGACATATTAGCAAGCATGTTGAGCAACTGGACTACTTCTGTATTGCTTGTGGGATTGTTCAATAATATAAGTTGTTTGAAATACTCTTTGGCAGTTTTTCATAAAGTTAGTTGTATGCTTATCCAGAAATCTCACTCCCATGTATTTACCCTATAAATATATGTGCACATAGACTTGTATTCAAATGTTCATAGTAGCTTTATTAATAACAAGCAAAGCTTCAGATAACCCAAATGTCTATCAGTAGGTAAGTGGATACATAAGCATAGTATATCTACATAAATGAAATAATGCATGGTAATTATAAGGAAGAAACCACTGACACATGCAGTAATGTAGATGGCTGTTAAAATTATGTTAAGCTAAGATATCCCAGACAAAACAGAATAGACACCGTTTGAATCCATTATGATGAAATCTAAACTAAGGCAAAACTAATTCATCTCAATAGAAATTAGATAGTTGTTGAGGGGTGTAGCAATCAGTGAAGAGGAATAAAAATAGAAAAAGTTGGAAGTCTTAGATGGTTAAAATATTTTATAGTTTGTTTTGGGTGATAGTTATATATATATGTGTATATATATATACACACGTATCAAACTAAGCATGTATAATCTGTGTACCTTATTACATATTAATAATGTATATTAATTTAAAATACAAAAATATCTGATGCTTTAGGGAGGTAGAATAATTCACTTACTTACCCATAGATATGATAGAAAAAAATTCAGACACTACAGATTAGGCATACATTTACCCTTTGGCTGAAGAACAACTCTTGTGTTTATTTGGGCTGAGAAGCAAACAAACAATTATCCTGAAACATCAGTTTAAGTGCTGGGCACTATTGTATTTTTCTTTATTTATAATTTTAAAATTATATTTATTTTTAATTGATTGCTTTACAGTATTGGCTTGATTTCTGTTATAAATCAATATGAATTAATCATAGGTATATGTATGTCCCTTCCTCCCATCTCCCACCCTTTCCCACTCCTGTAGGTTATTTCAGAGCCCCAGTCTGAGTTCTCTGAGTCATACAGCAAATTTCCACTCCTATCTATTTTACATATGTCAGTGAATATGCTTCCATGCATCTCACTCTCTCCATTCATCTCACTCTCCATTCATCTCCCCTGCCCTTGTCTCTAAGTCTGTTCTCTATGTCTCCATTTCTGTCCAGCATATATATTCATCAGTACCATCTTTCTAGATTCCATATATGTGCATTAATATAAAATATTTGTTTTTCTGTATATTTGTATAATAGGCTCTAGGTTCATACACCTCATTAGAACTAACTCAAATGCATTCCTTTTCATGACTGAGCAGTATTCCTTTGTATGTATGTACCACAGTTTCTTTATCCATTCATCTGTTTAAGGACATCTAGGTGCAGCTCTTTACTGAGTTTTTAATTAGTGACTTTCCATAGCTGTTATGTTTGTGAGTAGATGGCACCCCACTCCAGTACTCTTGCCTGGGAAGTCCCATGGACGGAGGAGCCTGGTGGGCCTCAGTCCATGGGGTTGCTGGGAGTCAGACACGCCTGAGTGACTTCACTTTCACTTTTCACTTTCATGCATTGGAGAAGGACATGGCAACCCACTCCAGTGTTCTTGCCTGGAGAATCCCAGGGACGGGGCAGCCTGGTGGGCTGCCGTCTATGGGGTCGCACAGAGTCGGACACGACTGAAGCGACTTAGCAGCAGCAGCAGCAGCAGCAGCAGCAGGTTGTTTCCATGTCCTATGCATGCTTTCTAAGCCACTTCAGTCATATCCAACTCTTTGTGACCCTATAGACTGTAGCCTGCCAGGCTCCTTTGTCCACGGGATTCTCCAGGCAAGAATACTGGAGAGTATTGCCATGCCCTCCTCCAGGGAATCTTCCCGACCCAGGGAGCAGACCCAGGTCTCATGTCTCCTGCACTGGCAGGTGGGTTCTTTACCACTAGCCCCACTGGGAAGCCCTAGCTATTGTAAATAGTGCTGCAGTGAACACTGAGGTGCATGTGTCTTTTTCAGTTTTGGTTTCCTCAGAGTATATGCCTAGATGTGGTATTGCTGGGTCATCTAGTAAGCTCTTTCTTTATAGTTCTGAATAGTGTTCTTTTGTACTCTGCAGGTTTAGGGAAAAAAAAAAACAGACATGTTAAATTATTTTGTTCTCTACTGCTTCATTACAAATTACCCCAAAACTTATTGGCTTAAAACAACATCCCTTTATTATCTCATGGTTTGTGTGGGAAATGAATCTAGGCAGAGTTCTCTGCTTCAGAGTCTCTCACTGGGTGAAATCACAGTGTAAGTTTGGGCTATAGGCTCATCTGAAGGCTTAACAGGGGGCAGAACTACTTCTAAGGTCGTTCATCATTTTTTTACAGAATTCAGATGTTCAAGGGCTGCTGGCTGGGGACCACTTTCAGTTTCTGGTCATAGTAGGGAGAGAAAAATACTGAGAGAGAAAGAGGGAGAAATTCTAGCAAGATGGAATTTTCAGGCTTTGCAAACTAATCATGGAAGGGGTATAGCATCATTTTTGCCTTATTCTGCTGATTGCAAGCAAATCACTAGGTCCAGGCCACATTCAAGGAAAGGGACTACATAGGAGGTGAGGATCACTGAAGGTCATCTTAGATTGCTGCCTGCCAAGATATTTGATAATGTGTCTAGTATAGGAGGTACTAAGTGTAAGGTACTATTTTATAGAAAGTTGTATTTTCTGGTCTTCAGTATGCATGTAATATTATTTAATAATATTGAGAAATTCATGTGATGTTAAACATAAAATGTAACAATCTGTAAATATACTTTCATAATATGTAGTTCTAAAGGCATAATATAAGCATTGATAAATAATAAAGTAAGCTTTCAAAGTTATAAATTATTAAATTTTTATTACACTTTGTAAACTAATAAATGGAATATGGTTTAAATAATTATTTTGATTCAGTTTCCTAGTCAACTGATCATTTTCAGAAATATGAATTTGGGCCTGGTAGAATACTTTTTATAATATGGTAACTATAACAAATTGTTTAAACAACTGATTATTTATTGGCTTCATATTTTAATGGTAGAACTCAACTTATCAAAAATAATTATTAGAATTTAAAGTGGCTTTCTAAAATAATGATTTAAAAAAAATGTATTAAGCATACCACTACTTTCATTCACTAAAATAGCTAGAGAAACAAAATTATTTGAAAATATTTCTAGTATCAGAAAAAAATATATCTTTTATTCAATATTTTGAAATTAACATTGATCTGCTACTAAATATACTAAACTACACGCACAAGATATATTTAAAAAATTATTGATATATTTGAATCAAACTTCTGTATCATACATAATTCTGGCAGCAAGATTCTTACTGAGGTTATCACTTTTAGAAATTTTAACAAATGAAAAGAATGAAGTTAAGCATTCCGTCTTCCTTAAAATATGTAATTTTTAATGTATCTGTTGCCCTGGGTCAAAGGCCACTAGGGAAATATTTCAAACTGCTGATTGTTTTGCTTTAGTTTTCATCTTTCTCTTGGATTATGTTTTCAAATTCTCTAATCAAAAGTCTCTTTCCTCCTTATCCCATTGTCTATCCTGATTAGGGTGAGGGGCTGGGGAACAGAGGTGACTTCTTGATTTAAGGACCTTTCAGTCATGGAAAGCATGACTTTAGCAGGGTCAAAGAAGGGAGTGATTTAGTTTCTTTAGGCTGAACTAAATGTCAAAATTATAATCTGAGGAAATTCCAGAAAAACATCTGCTTCATAGAGTACACTAAAAGCTTTTGACTGTGTGGATCACAACAAACTGTGGAAAATTCTTAGAGATGGGAATACCAGACCACCATACCTGTCTCCTGAGAAACCTTTATGCAGGTCAAGAAGCAACAGTTAGAAGTGGACATGAAAACAATGGACTGGTTCGTAATTGGAAAAGGAATATGTGAAGCTGTATAATATTACCCTGCTTATTTAACTTATGTGCAGAGTACATCATGCAAAATGCCAGGCTGGATGAATCATAAACTGGAACCAAGATTGCCAGGAGAAATATCAACAACCTCAGATATGCAAATGATACCACTCTAAAGGCAGAAAGCAAGAGGAACTAAAGAGCCTCTTAATCAGGGTGATAGAGGAGAGAGAAAAAGCTGGCTTAAAACTCAACCTTCAAAAAACTAAGATCATGGTATTTGGTCCCATCACTTCATGGCAAATAGATGGGAAGTGGAAACAGTGACAGACTTTATTTTAGTGGCTCCAAAATTACTGCAGATGGTGATTGCAGCCATGAAATTAAAAACACTTGCTCCTTAGAAGAAAAGCTATGACAAACCTAGACAGTGTATTAAAAAGTAGAGACATTACTTTGCTGACAAAGGTTCATATAGTCAAAGCTATGGTTTTTCCAATAGTCATGTGTGGATGTGAGAGTTGGATGATGAAGAAGGCTGAGCACCAAAGAACTGATACTTTCAAACTGTGTTGCTGAAGAAGACTCTGAAAATCCCTTGGGCAGCTAGGAGATCAAACCAGTCAATCCTAAAGAAAATTGATCCTGAATATTCATTGGAAGGACTGATGCTGAATCTGAATCTCCAGTACTTTGGCTAGGTGAAGAGCCAACTCACTGGAAAAACCCTGATGCTGGGAAAGATTGATGGCAGGAGAAGATGGGGGCAATTGAGAATGAGATGGTTGGATGGCATCACTGACTTTGAGCAAACTCTGGGAGATAGTGAGGGACAGGGAAGCCTGGTGTGCTAGTCCATGGGGCCACAAAGAGTTGGGCATGACTTCGCAACTGAACAATACAAAAATATAAAAGAACTCTTATAGCTTAGTTGGTTTTTTTTTAAAGGTAGCTTTGCTTACTTTGGGAATTATGCTTAGTTTGTTTTTGTTGTTGTCATTTTGTTTTTGCTTTTTTTTAATGGCTCTTAAATAGTGATGCTGAGAAAATCCTAGAGTCTCTTCAAGGATTTATTTATACACAAAGAAAAAAATGGTCCTAAGAAGTTGCTTCTTCCTAGTTGAAGATATTTACATCCTTGTATGAAAAAAGCTTAGCGTCTGTAATGCTAAATGATCACGATGTCCATCAGCTAATATCTAAGGAAAGAGCACTCTGGGACTCAATGCAGGCTAAATGAAATATTGTAATGTTATCCCAGCAATTTTAAGTGTCATTATTTCCATTTGTGATGGCTTTTTCAGCCTCATCTTTCTTATCTTGGCCTTGATTATGTTTTATATGATTCAGAGATTTCCTTTTATTTTGAAACAATTTTGAAATCATATCTTTTATAAATACCGTTTTTTGTTTGTTTAAAAAAATTGCTTTATTTCTGTTTAAAAAGTAGCTTAGCGGAATTTCCAAGTACCACTTTCTTGACTATGGAGAAACCCAAGAGATAACTCTTCAGAGTCTAAGAAGTAAAGACTCTAAGATAAAAAGACAAATGATACCAAATGACTCCATTCAATGTCATGTCCTAGTAACACTATGGGGCAATATTTAGCTACTATTGGTGGCATTGGCAGTGCAGTTTTTTGTATAAATAAAAGTGAGGCTTCTAAGCATATTCTTTTGTGTGTGTGGCTGTCAGGTATATATATTTTTTAATTTATTAGGATATAGTTGATTTATATTTTGTGTTTCAGGTATGCAACAGCGTGAATCAATTATACATATATTGACTCTTTTTTAGATTTTTTTCTGATGTAGGCTATTATATAGCATCGAGTGAAGCTCCCTGTGCTGTACATGTTAGGTGGGTTTCTTCCAGCACCACAGAGCCAATAGCATGGGGCTTCAATATATTTAAAATGGGTTTTTGTTTGATCACCTAGGAAAATTTGATAAACAGTGTCATTTTTAGAGAAGAGAACACTTCGTCTAGAAACCCTCTAACAGAATTCTGAAATAAAAGTTTCTGGAATGTATAAATGAGATCCTATTTTTTTATAGACATGTTATAAGAAATACAATAGAAGAAATATAAGGTTTGGAGTTCTCTGAATGCCCACTTTACCTTCTCCTGTATCTCTGCACTTGCTACTTCCTTTCTCTTTTCTCCCCACTTTTCTATCTGGTTAAGTCCTTCTCATCAAGACTCTTCTCCAAACCCAGTTCTTTTTTCAAACTCAGGATTGGGTTTGGTTCTTCCTCATGTGTCCTGTCATAGGGCCCAATTCCCACTTCATAGTATGAATCCAATTATATTGTAATCTTCTCTTTACTTGATTCTTTCCCTTATGCTGTTTTTAAATTCGTTTAGAGCAGGGGCAAAGGTCTTTAATTCTGTGCCCTTCTTACATACTCATAGCATTCTGTTGTTCTTCACTAAACCATTATTTGTACTTACTTATATGTGTGTTTGTTTGACTAATGTTTCCCAGTCCCTAGATGAAAACTTTGTGAAGACTAGGACACATGTGTTTTACTTTCATTTTATTTCAATGTTCAGTAGAATATTTGACATTTATAGTTGATCCAACAAGAAATGCTGCCAGGACCTAACTGGAGACTTGGGGTTGAGTTTATATTCAATACTTATCTGATGATAATTACATGCAGATTTCAATTATAGCTTGAGCTTTTCAACTTACTATTGACACTTAATCATTCTTCATTGAGCTGCTACCAGTGTTTCCTTATTTTTATACAGTAGTGATTATAATTTAATCAATACATACTATACAGGGTATCCCTAGGATAAAATTGATAGGTGGATGGTAAAGAATGTATGAATTTTGAAGGACTTGGTATATGATAGTCATTATAATTAATGCTAAGAGATGGGCTATACCTGTGGAGGTACTGAAGTAGACATACATCAACCTGGAAAAGGTTTTTAATAACAGGGCTGATTCCCTTCAGGAATTTAGAGTAGATTGCTTTACCCTTTGATAGTGAGAGAACAGCAAACACCAGATAATTAGTAGTATACTGGGCCTAGAGAGCTTCAATTTCACTTTTCCTGAAGACAAGTTTACTAGTTTCCTGTGGCTGCTGTAACAAAACATCCTAGATTTGGTGACTTAAAACGATAAACATTTATTCTCATAGTTTCAGAGTCCAGTAGTCTGAAACCAAGGTGTTAACAGGGCTGCACTTCTTCTGGAGGCTAGGGTGAGCAGCTGGGCCATGACTCTTTCAGTATCTGGTAATTACCAGTTTCTTAGCTTGTGTCCACCTTCCTCCTATTCCTGCACCCATCTTCGTAGTGCTTTCTCTTACCTGTGCATCTAAGCACACTTGCTATATTAGATAGAAGTCTCCTAAAAAAAAAAAAAAAGTAGAACCAATAGGAGATATATATGACTTATTGCAAAGTACTGGATGGAGGCAGAGAAGTCCCAGGATCTACCATTTGCATGATGGAGAAACAGGAAAGCATGTGGTATATTTTGAAGGCTTGAAAGCCAGAGAGCCAAGGGCACAGATTTTAGTTTGAGATGGAAATCTTGAGAACTTGGAGTGCTGAGTGTGACATATTGATGGTCTAACTCAAACAGTTGGGCGGGACGCAAATCAAACCTTCCTCTGCCTTTTTGTTCTATTTAGGCCCTGAAAGGCTCAGATGGTGACTGTCCACACTGGGGAAGCTCATCCGCTTTGATCAGTTCACTAATTCAGATGCTCATCTCTTCCGGAAACACTGTCACAGACATGTGCATGCGTCTGTGTCCAACTTCTTTGCAACTTCCGTCGTGTCTGACTCTTTGTGCCCCTGTAGACTGTAGCCCACCAGGCTCCTCTGTCCATGGGATTTCCCAGCCAAAAATATTGGAGTGTGTTGCCATGCCCTCCTCCAGGGAATCTTCCTGACCCAGGGATCAAATGCATATCTCTTAGGTCTCCTGCATTGGCAGGTGGGTTCTTTACCACTGGTGCCACCTGGGAAGCCCAAGTAATGTGGGCATCCTTTGGCTTAGTCAAGTTGACATCTAAAAGTGAATATCACATTTGCTGTTGACATGAGGGCCAACATTGATGATCCAGAATGATCTCATAATTGTAGAATACTTAATTGTGTCTGCAAAGACCCTTCCAAATGATGTATCATGCACAGTTCAGTCGCTCAGTTGTGTCCGACTCTTTGTGACCCCATGAATCACAGCACGCCAGGCCTCCCTGTCCATCACCAACTCATGGAGTTCACTCAGACTCACGTCCATCGAGTCCGTGATGCCATCCAGCCATCTCATCCTCTGTCGTCCCCGTCTCCTCCTGCCCCCAATCCTTCCCAGCATCAGAGTCTTCCAATGAGTCCACTCTTCGCATGAGGTGGCCAAAGTACTGGAGTTTCAGTTTCAGCATCATTCCCTCCAAAGAACACCCAGGGCTGATCTCCTTCAGAATGGACTGGTATCATGCACAGGCTCTGGTAATTAGAATGCAGACATATCTTTTAGGGGCCAGTACTAGCAGACTATAACAGTCTTTGCGAGAATGAGTAAGAAAACATGGCTTCATATAAATGGGCTGTTGTAACCAAAGCGTTCTGTTGTTGCTGACTTTTAACACAGATTAATTAGGTAATTGTCTCTGTAGTGATTTTAGTGATATATGTAAGACACCTCTTTCAATATATACCCTAGAACATGGTCATTTCTTGTTATTTTATTACATTGCCTGAAAATGAGACTTACTTGAATTTTTGTTTAGTAGATTATTATTACTGCCATTTATTTATAAATCATTTATTTATTAATTATTGGCAGTAATAGTTGTCCTGGATTTGGACCTCTAGAGCAAGGAATTGAGTTTGTCAACACCTTAGTGGATGGCACAGTATCATGGTCTGTGCAAGTCCCCTTTCTTGTGTGTGTACTCTTCTGTTTATAGTTACGTGTTCTCTCTGATTCCTAGTCTTCACTCCTTTCCTTCCCCTCATTACCATTCTAAGATGTTCATGTAAATCTTTATTCTTGGATGTATTGTTATAAACTATGCTCTATTGTTTTGTGTGTGCATGCTCAGTTGCTAAGTTGTGTCCAGCGTTCCATAGCCCCATGGACTGTGGCCCATCAGGCTCTTCTGTCCATGGGATTCTCCAGGCAAGAATACTGGAGTGGGTTGCCATGCCCTCCTCCAAGGAATATTCCTGACCCAGGGATCAAACCCAGATCTCCTGCATTGCAGGCATATTCTTTACTACTGAGCCGCTGGGGAAGCCCCTGTTTTGTGTATATATATTTTTAATTATTAATTGGTGCCACACTGAAATTACCTTACTTTTCTTGCTAAATGAGATGTCTTAAAGATCCATTTAGTTGCTAACATGTACGTATATACCTGTTTCTTCTAATAACTCATGCTCTGCATCCACTCTGTAAACTTCCTGCTCTCCTAGGGATGACTGCCCAGGGGGACTCCAACTCTTTGCCACCTAAATAACACGGCCACAAATAACCCAGTTCCCCTTGTGGACCTGGATACATTTCAGAGGGATTGTAAACATGGAAACAGGCTTGCTGCTCCTAAATTAGGATGACTATGAGTTGTTATTATCTTTGTGTTTAAGGCTGGAAACCTGGGGTAACAAGAGAATCCAAGTGCCTGAGGAGGAGGGACTGACTATTCAAGCTGGGAGAGAAAAGAATAATCGGAGGTGCAAGAATATTCAGCAAAACTTTGCCTTTTTCCCAAAGTGAATTAAAAGTCCAAGGATTGAATGAAAAATATAATTGATCTGCAATCCTGTATTTTTTATTTAGTGTCTATTTCTTAATAGAAAATTTGGAGAAATATAAGAAATTGATTTAAATCCCAGAGTCAAAAGTTCCTCTCTTTACCTGAGGCTATAAATGAATTTAGGAGCTGTGGTGACAAAAAGAAATCCTCATCTTCTCCATTATTTCACATATCTTTGTCAGAGTCATCATGCTAAAGTTATCCCTAACTGCAGTTTTAGCATATCTATCATCATTTTCAAGGGCCTCTTGTGTTTACTACTTTTCCACAAAGTCTGGTATATCCAGGTTCACTGTCTATGTACCTTGTTGTCTGCTGCATATGATAAAAAACACATCTTCATCTCTGCCTTCACTCCACTTGTTCTTATCTGACATGTGTCACTGTCTCCCTTAACCTCTTGGTCCAGTCCTTCAGAAAGCAAGCTGGAAAGTACCCTGACAGCAAGGAAATTCCCGAAGGCCAATGCCCCAGGCCAGAGGACTCAGATAACTGAAAGGGACACTAACTGAGAGCTCAGAGGGAAGGACAAGTCAAGCTAATTCAGCAACAGGAGAGTCTGTGCCACATCCTTTGGTCACACATTTACTACAGAAAACCTTTGGAACTCCAGAATAGAAGATCAGATATGCCCTACCTTTGGTTCTAAGTGATGGATTCATTTACACAGCTTATCCAGATAATCAGAACAAGAAGCCTGGGTGTTTAGAAGCTGAGTAATTTTTAACTTCTCTGGGGCTTTCACATTTCTGTGCCTTGTGGGCGTTATCTCTTTAGTCTGGAATTCCCTAAGCTATTTGACAGGCAGACTTTTACTCATCAGCAGTACTCAGCTTGGTATCATCTTTCTGAAACAATCCCTGGCTCTCCCCACCCACGTCCAACAAGTTAGGTGCTGCTACCTCGTGTTCCTGCTGTGCAGGAAATTACTGATTTACTGCCTCTCTCACTTTGCTCCCTGCCCCTGTTTCTTCCCTAACACATTCTGAGCTTTGGGTCTTTTTTCTGTCTTTGAAATTCTGATGCCCAGCATATGATTTGACATATAGTAAACTCTCAGTATATGTTTGTTGAACTTAATCTTTTTTTTTTTTCTTTGTTTCTTTCTATTTTTGGGCCACCTGGCATGCGGGATCTTAGTTCCCCAACCAGGAAATTGAACTGTGCGTACGTTGGAAGCACCATGTGTTAACCACTGGACTACCAGGGAAATCCTGAACTTTATGTCTTTATATTTCTTTATATGTTAAATGAAGGAGTTGGGCCTGTGGGTGGTTTTCAGATGTTCAAATGTTTCAAATGTGGGTAGTTTTAAAGTGGAAGAACCAGTTTTCTCAGTTAAAAATTTAAGGGAAGAACCCACGTGTTGTGGGGGAGTGGCAGGCGAAAAGAAAGTACTCTATTTGAAGTAAGGATGGGATTCCAGAAACCTGTCCACTTGACCTCTCCTCTTCAAACAGAGCACCAGGAGATGGAGAAATACAGTTACAACAAATTGGCCTAGAATCATGATTGCTCATTTCCCTGGCAGCTTTAAAAAATGTAATTCTGTGAAAGTTATTCTTTCAAGTAGCAACAGTTTTTTTTAATGTGAAATTTTTTTCGGTGGAATTTTTCCTAAAACGTAAAAATACTGACCTGCCTCCTTAAAAAACAGAATGCAGCACTAACGTAACTGAACCTTTCCTTAATGACTCAGGCCCTCATTAGGAGCCGTCCCTGTTTCACTGAGCTGAATTCACAAAGGCGTTGTTATGACGTATTTATTTCCCTGTATCTTCCCTGTCTGTCAGCTGTCATTTCTTCTGCTGTCACTTTTTCTGACCTAATAGCTCCCTGAGCTAAGCTCTTTTTCTCAAAGCCCCTGTGCTCTAAATTTTCTGTGAGGTAAAACAATACAAAATAGTTTGTTGAAAAGTATGTGTGCACACACACAAAAAATAATAATAGAATTTGAGAAAGTCAGTGGCCGTTGTGTTGGCACTATGTGAAGGTCATGGAGGTTACTTGAGGTACTAAGAGACTCGGGGTTAATTTCTGGTTTCTCTGCCCTGGGTTTGGGGATTACTGAGGTCATGCTTCTACCTAAATGAGGTAGTTATATATGTTTTCTAGAGAAAATTAACCTTGGTACAATTTGGGTGAATGTACTGTTGAATATACAAATCATTTTAAAATCAAGTAAAAATGTGGTGCAGTGGTAAAGAATCTGCCTGCCAAGCAGCCAAGCAGGAGACCAGGGCTCAACTCCTGGTTTGGGAAGATGCCTTGGAGTAGGCTATGGTAACCTGCTCCAGCATTCTTACCTGTAAATTCCCACAGACAGAGGAGCCTGGCAGGCAACAGTCCTTGGGGTAACAAAGAGCTGAACACAACTAAACAAGTAAGCACACATACACACAATAAAATACTTTTAAGCATAAACCCCTAATTTATATTTATTTATAAATTATACATTCTTCTGTACTAATACATATATAAGCTTTAAAACATACTTGAGAATTGAAATTATAAATGATGACATAAGAACAAATATGAATTCCCATTCTACTGTTTCCTCCTCACATTCCAGAGAATTGTCTTGTGTACCCCTGGGAAGCACAATTGCACATCCAGTTGTAGACCTTTGGCTAAGGTAGCTATGTAAAAGCACTGACTTTGCTAGGCAGATAGGCCTCTAGCCAGCTGAAAAGTAAGCTTTAAGTAATAAAGCTTTTCAAGACATCAACATTTTAAAAAAATCTCCAGAACCTAACTTGTTGCCTCGAATATAATAGTTGCACAAGAAATGTCTGAATGTTGACTGGGCGATGAAGCTTGGGCAGAACCTTAGAATGCTTTATAAACTCTCTTAATTAGTTCATTTCATTCGCTTAGTTCATGTCAGATATCTTTCACAATGTGTGTACATATCATCACATCATCATGAGTGTGTACATCACTAGGCAGGAATGGTTGTAAGCCACCATTGGAATGCACAATGGTTGTAAGGCACATGGGGATTTCAGTGGCTTTGAGTCAGGGCTAGGGTATTTAATTCCAGTGGAAGGCCAGTCCCCAGGGAACCCAGATGTATCAGGATGACTATAGTGTGTGTGCGCGTGTGTGCTAAGTGGCTTCAGCTATGTCTGACACTGTGTGACCTTCTGGACTGTAGCCCACCAGGCTCTTCTGTCCATGGGACTCTCCAGGCAAGAATACTGGAGTGAATTGCCATGCCCTCCTCCAGGGGATCTTCCCGACCCAAGGGTCGAACTCATGTCTCTTAAATCTCCTGCATTGGCAGGCAGGTTTTTACCACTAGCACCACCTGGGAAGCCCATGACCATAATATGAGACATGATAAAATCTATTTAATAAAGACATTATGTGATACTCCCTGAGGCATTTGGGCTGGTGGAGGGGCACAGGCAGTAATAGTACTAAATAAAATGATGATTCTCAAAGCTCATCAGGTAACAGTCTTGTGGCATTGGGAAGGGGATGGAGAATGGGGAGGGGTTAGTAAGGACCCATTTGGATTGGGTTTCAGGGCTTAGCTGTGGTGTAGGCCTTCTGTTCTTACACAGCATGCTTACCTTGTGTGCTTATGACCTTCTTGCTGGTAAAGTACCATCTGTGTGCTTGTATTCCAGACACCTATCCAGAAACCTATTGCATGGTTCCAATTAGCCATTTCACAGGTTTCTCAGACACTACATCATCTACATGACTAATTTAGCAGCTTTTCCTCCAAACATGTTCTCCTGAATGTTTCCACCTCTGTAGGTAATATTGTCCCCCATCCACCAAGATGCAGAAAACTGCAAGTTACTCTTGACTCCTTTAGTTTCTGTATCCTTTATCTCAGCCTTTTTAGGCTCCATTCCTACTGCTATCATCATCCCTCATATTTACTTGGACTTCTGAGCCACAGTCTCAGTGCCTCCAAATCATTTTACTTATTATTCCAGAGTGGCTTTTATAAATAGAAATTTGGAAAGTATATCCTCCTTTTTCAAAGTTGATTATGACCTCTATTCTTCTCTTCAGCTCCATCCCCCATTTCTCTCCTTTGCACTGGGTTATCCTCTTCCATTGAACATCTTTCAGGTTTTCAGTAAAGCTAGGCTATCCTCAGACCTCTGCATGTCCATACACACTGCCTGGAGAAATCGTTTCTCTTGTTGGTTTCTTCTGGTAGCAGCAGAGACATACCTTTTCCAGAAACATTTTCCTGATCCTAGACTAGACTGTATTTCCCTGCAAAGAAGTACTACCATGGTATTCCAGAACTTCCTTGTTGTCCCAATCGGCAGCTGTTATTAAGTGGTTACATATCCACATTTCCTTCTAGACTGTGAGCATCATTGAAGGCAGTGGCCACATTGGTTATCTTCACCGATGACAGTGCCTCCCCCACCAATATATATTACTGAATAAAAGAATGAGAGGAAAAGGGCACTGTAGTGCTCATTAGGAACTAAGCTAAGTATTGAGACAGATGACTGAACAAATAGAGCAAGGGACAGTCTGATGAACACTGAGGGGTCCACACTCAATTCCTGGGTGTCAAATACAAGGCTTATGGAGGAAGACCTGGGTTTACCTAAAGACATAAGATAGACTTTCAGTTAGACTTGAACTGTAAATCCTAGCAGTGTAAGCCTGGCAAGGTACTGAAAGGGCTGATGTACGAAGTCTTTAAAATAGCTTGTGTATAGACTGTACATGTATACCAGGCATGGTTACCTGTTATTTTGATGTGGTGCTTGTGACATCATTATGCCAAGTTCAACATTACTCATTAACATGCTTCTGCTAATAATAATAGTTAATATTTTGAGTATTTTCCTCATATCTGATAATCTGAAAATTATCTTATTTAGTCCTTATGGGACCTATGAAGAGTTACTCTTATTATTCTCATTTACGAGGCAACCAAGACATAGAGAGGTTGACTGACTTACTCAAAGTCTTACTGAGCAAGATACAGTATTTGACTGTTTTGGTGATTCTACCACATAGAGTCTCCTTTGTTCCTAATATTTTTATTTGAGTTTCTTTCCCATTAAAGGGTAAGGTGTTTAAATTCAATTCAAGGAGTTTTTATTGAGACACCTACCGTGTGTGCAACATTAAGTACTGTTTGAAATTAAATTAACAAATATTTATCACTGACTATGACTTTCTAGAAGAGTGCTATAATTTCGTAAGTATTCATGGAGTTTAATACCTTAATGAGGGTATTTTTAAAAGGCAGAGAAATATATAAAAAGGGATAGAATAGAATCTAGATACCAACTTTCCTCAGTGTTTGCTCTCTAGTGGTAATGCAGTTGCCCTCAGAATTGATCTGTTTTCATCAAGTGGATTTCAAACAGTCCAGGCCTCCAGACAAATTTTCAGAGAGTTAAGGCACTTTTACACACACCATTCCTGAAATCTCTAAACTTAAAAATAAGAAAAGCATTTATTAGTCATAGGTTATTGGGCAGAATGTCATCCGCCTTTGGGGGCAGAATATGGTTTCAATAAGTGTCATCAGAAATTTCAAAGACAGTTTTTCAGGTTTAATTGAAAGTAAGTTTGGCTTCTTCTTAATCAACTGGAACCAATTCCAGTTGGTTTCTTGAAGAGATGAAATTCCTGGGATATTATTGCTACCCCTAGAAGGAAGATGTTTCCAACATGCATCTTTTCCAATTTTGATAACATTGCTATACATTACTCTTATCCTAAAGAGTCAGGGAATCAATTTATTCTAGCTTTCTACAATTTTTGCATTTCACTCTCAGTGAATAAAGAGCAATAGTTATCTGAAGTACACTGCATCTGCAAATTGTTTTATAGATGTTCTTGGCTCATCACATTAAACTGCAATCAGAACATCTCCTTTATAAATGGAGAGTTGTCAGCTTTTTACTTCTGACCACACGTTTATCTCCCCACAGAAGTCATCTGTGGAGGAGATACTTGCCCTGATAGAGCCAGGGCCTGAGACCAGGGCCAGGGCATCCTCAAGGGTGTCACCCTTTTCCTGGATGCCTCTGGAGTCTTCATGCAGCTGCAACAGGTTTTTCCTGTCTGGGATCCAGTTTGACCAACATAAACAAAGAACTGAAAAACAGAATAAAGACTTCTTCAGAGCCAGAGATGAAGAGATTAACCGCCCAGCTAGGGGTCAGGGTTTCAAAAGTGCTCTTTCTGTATTCTATCAGGAAAGTGATACTTTTTCATTTGGCATTGTCCACCCCGAAGGCTTCTACTTCCTTCAAGCCATTCGCGTAATGTCAGTGGGTCTGGGGCAGGAGTGGAGAGAGGGATGGGGTGACTCTCTGAGTGGGGGGCACTCTTGGGCAGCCAGGGAATAGCCAACTCCCTCCTTCCCCCGGGAGGACACTCCCACCCCACTCCGCCCAGCGCCAACTCCGTAGGGCTTTGGCCTGCTGACCCAGACAGAGCCAGGCGCAAGGCACCCGCAGGCCGATCCCGGGTCGCACCGCCCCCAGCCTCGGGGCAGAGAGCCAAGAGTTCAAGGCCTCTCTGATCCGGATGTGATGAGAAGGCGCCACAGAGCAAGAAGTGTTTCTGGAGTGCAGGAGTGGTGGAAGAGGGAAAGAGAGGCAAAGGGGCAAGAGTCCTCTCGGAGGAGAACCGGCCGGGCTGAGCTGACTGGAAAGAGGGGGCGGAGAGCACGGAGTCAGAGGAGCGGCTGCTGCCGTTGCCGCCACTGAGGTGTCTGCTGAGCGGGACCGAGGCTGGGAGGGACACCCAGAGGCGGCTGCCTGCCGCCGGCAAGCCACCGCGACCTGCGGCCCCTGCCGGAGCCTCGCTAACTTTCCGAGGCGGAAGAGGAGGAGGAGGAGGAGGAAAGGGCTTTGAGTGTGTTGGGGGATGCCGAGGTAGGTGGCGATGCTCTTGGCGGGAGGAGGAGGGGTCTGATCCCCTCCCCTAGCTGCTCCCAAATCCGATCTCCCTTCCAGCGCCTCCCCTTGAGTGCCCCGCTTCTATCTGCTAGGACTCACTGCTGTCAACTTGCTGGGTAACAGTTTTCCTCCCGGGTTTCAAATCAAAACTTCCCCGGGGTGGGGTTTGGGGAAGGGAAGCAGAGGGGGAGGGAATGTCCCGCAGGGGTGGTGTGCTCTTCTCTCAAAACATTTTTTTTTTCCAATCCTTGCCAGAAGCATTCAGTTCCCTGCACCCAACACCTCCCAGCCCCTGGTGCATCGACCCCGAAGGGCGGCGAGCTAGGCGGAGGCGCGGCGAGGGCTCAGTGGAGCGGCCCATGTCCGGCGCGGGCGAAGCCCTGGCTCCCGGGCCCCAGCGCGGGGCTGAGGCTGGCGGTGGCCGGCTGGGCGCCCCAGCCCAGGGTGAGTGCCGCTTGCAAGTTGCAAGCTCCTTTGTCACTGTTGGCGAGCACATTTACTGTTTGGAATCTGTGTGTGGGGAATTGGTGCAAGGACTGAGCCTACCTTGTCGTAGTGAACTTTTGCATAGTTAGCATTATTCAATCAAGTTCTCCAGGATCGCAGCCTCAGATCAACAACCGGATAAGAGGGCGGGATCGGCTGATCTCTCCACTCCCCCTTCTTTGGCTTCTGAGAAACTGGTGTGTACAGGATCACTTCTTTCTTAAACATACGCATTTCAGGGCCTAAGACCCAGCAGTGTGGGCTCCTAAGCGCTTCCCCACCACTTAAGTTCTCTGTGTCTTCAGCAGATCCAGGACTGGCGGCTGCTTTTGAGAAAACTGCACTCTCCCTTCATCTTTCTATTTCTTGTGGGCTCCTCTGCAGCTTTGATAATCCAGGTTTCTGTGACCAATTGCTTTGGAATGGCTCATGCATATGCTTTCAATAACTGTTTTTGTTTTGAAATAAACAGGCTTCAAAAGAAATGTTTTCCAAGAATGAATTAGCTCTTTGTGTTCATCCAAGTTAAAAACAAATACAGTCTGTAAAAAAAAAAAAAAAGTACTCCTGTTCCTGGGAAACTTCCATAAGAAGCTTATACACAAGTCAGACAGGATCTTCTCTTGAAGGTAACATACTTCAGATTGGTGACAGAGAGAAAGGATCTTAATCCTATGTATCTTCCTCTTAGTGTGACTCTACTTTAAAGGGTTCTGACTCATATAAACTAAATAATTTTCCAGGGTTCAGAAACCTATTTTTAAATCTTGATTTCAAGCCTGATACCCTCCCCAGCCCCCCAGCCTTAAGAATAATGTCATGAGCTTCTTGGGATTCTTTTTGTAAAAGTAGTAAAAGTGGAAGAGAAGTTAATGTTGAACCCACATTAGGTAAAAGCAGAAAACATCCATGGCTAAATTAAAATGTCCTGGCATTCAAAGGCTGTTAAATTGAATTATGCTTATCGTTGTTTTTTTCTTCTAAACAGTGAGTCATTTTTTCTAAATAGAGAAAATCAGAACTAGAATGATAAACATGTTTTCCCCCAGAAGCAGCCCATGTTCTGCACATTATATTGCCAAGGCAACTGTTTTCTTGTCATTAGGCATGTCCTCAGTAGTCATATGGGCTCTTTGATGGGTTGTTCAGGTTCACACTTGAGCTGTTAATCACTAGTGTTAACAAATGCTTATGTCAAAAATCAAGCTCAAACACACTAGAAAAACAATTGACTTAGAACTAACGATATCTGCAGTGTCCAACTTTAAAAATAAACACTTTAAAGTCAGTAGGAGTTGCAGTGATACCTAATCCATCTGTACAGATGTAATGATGTAAGGTATCGCATGATATGTTTTTAGGAAGCCAACCTCTAGAATGTTCTGAAGAAAACTGTGGACTGCATGTACTACATCATCAGTATGGAAACTCTTTGATAATGTTTTACCTGAAAATTGACTCAGCCTCAGCAGCATTTTTTGTTTGGTTGGTTTTTTAGTTTACTTTGACTTGCCTCATCCTTTAAATAGGCATCAATTTAATTGTGAATGTAATATAAAGTTAAGTTTTTTACAAAAGAAAATCTTCAGAATCTTCTTAAAAGGTTGTATCTCAAACAAGCAGGTCTCATAAATTGGAGGAAAAAGTTTTGGATCAAGTGGGCAGGGAGAAAATTGTATGTAGCTGCCATGGATAGGGTGGTTTTGTTGGTAAAGATGCTAGTGAAGAAACTTTGCCTGCAGGCCACACTTCTCTAAACTCTTTCTCAAGTTCTTTCATCCTCGTCCTTCTGTCCTTGGAATCTTGATCATCTTTTCAGAAGAATAATTGAATAATGCTCTGGTAAGATATGGCTCCTTAGTTAATAGAAACCTAATTTTAAAGCTTTATATATTAAAATCAGTGAGAAAAAATGGAATGTTCTATGAAAGTTAGTAGAAAATGTCTTTTCATGAAGGAGAAGGATAAAATCAAGTCTTCCCCTGCAAACAAAATTAAACATATATGTGTGTTAATATGCATATGCATATATGGGTATGTTAATATGCATGTGCATATATATGTGTGTGTATGTAAAGACATAAAACCTGTTCATGTATTACTGTGTTGTGAGGAGCTATATGTACTACTAACTGAAGGCATAAAAAGTTAAAGTTGAAAGTAAATTTGGGGGTCTCTAGTCTGAACTCCCCATCAAATCTAGGATTTCTCCCTGCATTTTTTCGGGTGGTTAAATGCCTACAAGTGTAGCACATTATGCTTATCAACATTCATATTGATAGTTATGCAAGGTTTCCATGTTGAGAGCAAGGTCTCTCTCTTTACAACTTCTCCCCTTTGGCTGTGATTCTTCTCCAAGCACAGTTTTGTTACTCTGAAAGCATTAAAAATCTTATTTGTGCATTTTGAAAATTGTTACGGACAAGGATATAAGCTCATATGCCCCATGCTGTCAGAAGGAACCAGGGTGGGTGTGGGAAGATAGGGAGCAGTGGGGACTGAGGACCCCTGGAGAGCTCTGGGCCCAGGAGGCAGTGCTTCTCAGTCCAGCTCACTGTTGCCACTTGGGTTTAATATCTTCCAGTATTTCAAGAGATACTGGAAATATGGATTTTTATGTATCATCACTCCCTTTGAAAAGTTGGCAGCTAATTAAATCCAATTTTTATCCAGGCCAAACAAAACAACCACACCTGCAGGCTGGAAATGGCTCCAGAGCAGCTGATTTGTGATTTCTGTTATAGAAACTAGAAAGTAACTTTAAAGCTATTTAAATTTAAATAGTTTTAAGTGTGATTTAAAACTATTTCCCTATTTATGGTGAACTTCTGAAAGACTGACTTGATTGATCTTCTCACATGTGAAGGGTAGTTTGGGCTAAACTTCTTTTTGTTTTAAAAGAGAATGGATCTTGTATGCATGGTTCGTCTAATTGTCATTTTTTTTTTTTTTGAGTCAAGCATCTTAAAATTCATCGTGCTATCAACCTTGGTAGGCATTTGCTTTTTTGTGCAGTTATTAGAATCCATATGGTTAAAAGGAAGTTGCTCAGTCGTGTCCAATGTGACTCCATGGACTGTAGCCCACCAGGCTCCTCCGTCAATGGGATTCTCCAGGCAAGAGTACTGGAGTGGGTTACCATTTCCTTCTCCATGGTTAAAAGAGCCTTTTAATTAAATGCTTCCATGTTTGCTACTTGTAACTAGAAGGATCTTTAGAAATAACTTAGTCCATTTGACTCACTTTCTAGAAGGGATGTCCAAAGAACTTAAGTGACTTATCCAGGGTCTCATACATAGTCAGTAGAATCCAGGACAGAAGCACAAATTGTAAAATGTATGTCATTATGATAAATGTGGGTTAAAGTAGACAATCAGTAGAACTTTTTTCCTACAGATGGGTGAATTGAAAATAACCAGCTTCAGATACTGTGAATCACTTTGCCTGTTCTGGTCCTTGCATCCCCTCCTTCCTCCCCCATTGCATTTGCCAAGATTTAGACTGTTGGACTGTGTGCTGGAATATTCTTTAATGTGATAATGTGTGATTTAATGCACTCTTCTCTCTTGGGAGAGTCCTTTGAGACTATTAGGCGGACTTTTCATAGCAGGATGCAAAATGCCAGTAAAGTTAATTAAAAATAATTTAAAATAGAAGCTAGGGAGAAAATCTTCAAGTTGAAATTACATAAGAAGAGCTTTGACTTAGAAGCTTAGCTGACTTGTCAGGAATTTATAGTGGCTAATCAGATTTCCTTTATGGGAAGCCTGTTTATTTCAGTTTATACCACGTATGCTCGTAATATCCATATTCTTTGATTTTTACCATATCGTTTTATCCTTTAAGAATGGCATTTCTCAGAGTGTGTCATCTTTGGGCACCGTCTTTCTCTGGTCCTCAATCAGGGACGAAGTGCCTTGCGGGAGACATTTGGTAACTTCTGGAAACATGTTTGGTATGGTGGGTGGGCACTTCTGGATGCAGTGGGTAGAGGCCAGGGAGAACACTGTATACAATGAATACAATATGGTAGCCCCTCACAACAAAGGATTATCTGGCCTGGAATAACGATGGTGTTGAGATGCTATTCTAGTCTCTCAAGGCTACCGACATCTTTGGCTCCACTCTAGACTTACAGAATCAGAATCTGGAGAGTAAGACTCAAGAATCTGCATTTTTGACAATATCCAGGTGCTCTTTATCTCTAGTTGAGAATCATTGTTTTTACAGGCTTTTGATTTTTAAAAAAGTCTTTTTGTTTTTATAGAAAGCCTTAAAAAAATCTTGAGAAACGTCACAAGTTCCAAACTTTAAATCATATCACTCCATGTGTACTGTCTGTTAGAGCTTGCCAGCATTTTTATCCCATATCCCAATTAGTGAACTGAACTGAACTGAACTGAGGCCTGAATCTTAATCCTCAAAAAAGTTTCCTCTCAAGATATTGTATACTATTGTACAAATATATGTGAATATTAGAAAATAAATATAGAAATACACATTGAAAAGTATGAGATAAAGATAAATCAATAAATAGATCCTTTAATACTTTGTTCTACTGCCTCAGTAGATATTTTTGTCCCATCATCCTGGACTTCTCTCTAGGGATCTCAGCATTTTTATGGAATAATAAGGAAAGAAGTCCCTAATTTTCAGATAATCTGTATTCACTTATAAATTGGATTTTTGAAATCTGGATTATCCTTTCTCATAGAAACAGAATGATAAATTATGTTTAGCTCAATAATCTCAAAAAGATGGTTGAAAATTTTATTAAATGTTATTATAGAGAACATACTCTTAATGATACTGGCAACCACATATAGGTAATTAAGAAAAAGGTAAGTGAAACATTTTCAGTACAGGTGCTTTAGAGAACAGGCTTAACTGGAAAACTATAAGAAACCTTGTCTAGATTTGGAAGAGGATTGGGGGGGCATTTCAAGCACTGTAGACCTTATGCTCCAAATCCTTTTTCACTTAAAGAAATTAATGTTCATTTTGTAAGTTTAGAGAACTGCAAGCCTTATCAGCTTGATATAGTCATGTTCCTTCTGCTAAGAAAAAAAAAAATCAAATGCATAAGAGAAGGAGTAATTGGGAGAAACCTAAGAAGGGAGGGAGGGAGGAAGGAAGTGGTTAAATGCTTATGACTATAAATTTAAGAAAATGTTTGGAGAGCTTACATTGTTTGAGCTGAGAACTGCAAATAAAGTTCTAAGGGACACTGCGGTATGAACTGAGCTGGATGGGACTGTGTTGAGGAAGGAGATGATGGCACAAAATCTTGAGATAGGCAGGGAGCACTGTTGACTTTGAAGTAGGCTCTAGTACATATTTGTGGAATAAATGATTGGGTAAATGGAGGGCTTGGTTGCTGTCCAGAACAAGTGTGAGTCATGGCAGCAAATGGCAAAGAATAGAAATAGTTTGGGGGTCAGGAGGGTGGATGGGAATAGGGAAAGCATTTATTAATATATGTTGTGTTTGTAAATCAGGGTAATTTCATAGCAGTTTTCTTCCCTACCATACCCTTTTTGTTTGTCCTCACATTGTTTATTTCTGCCTCACTCAGGTGCTCTGTGAATGTTCTGTTTTATACACACACACACACACACACACATACATACATATATACATACATACATACTACTACTACTAAGTCACTTCAGTCATGTCCGACTCTGTATGACCCCATAGATGGCAGCCCACCAGGCTCCCCGTCCCTGGGATTCTCCAGGCAAGAACACTGGAGTGGGTTGCCACTTCCTTCTCCAATGCATGAAAGGGAAAGTGAAGTTGCTCAGTTGTGTCCGACTCTTAGCGACCCCATGGACTGCAGCCCACCAGGCTCCTTTGTCCATGGGACTTCCCAGGCAAGAGTACTGGAGTGGGATGCCATTGCCTTCTCCTTATATATATATATATATATAAAACAGTATATATAAAGAGAGATGATGCTTTGTGACAGATACAGAGAGAAAAAATATTGATGAATGAAATATGAGGCTTGCAGTATATTGGAGAAATACATTTACACATACTTACAAAGAAGATAGACAGATGCTAAGGAGACACACAAAAAAGTGATGGCAAACAACATGGGAGAGAGGTAGCATTTCTATCTGGGGCATTTGGAAAACTCAAAAAAACTTATGATTTGAGTTGGACCAAGAATCATGGTCAAACTCCACAAGGTTTGTGGAGATAGATATGAAGAGCGAGGTCTGTTACAAAATGTAGAGGGCTTCACTAAGAGCATTGTATGAGCTCTATTAAGGAGTTGAAAATAAGGCAAAGTTGTAAAGAAAAGCTAAAATTTTGAGGAGCTCCTTGATTCTCTTGAGAGGAATTTCTGTATCCTTTCTATAGGCAGTAGTGAGCTATTGAAAGTTCTTGGTAAGGGTAAGGATAGGAACAAATTGGTGTTTTTAGAAAATAAATCTCGTGGCAGTTCAGAGGATGATTTTGAATGGAGAGGCAAGAGTTAGGGTCATGACTTTGCAGAAAGATTTTACAGTAGCCTAACAAAAGATGAGAGGAGTATCAGTGGGAGTGGAATTGAGACTATGGATTTAAGAACAATAGCAAAAGTAGGGCAGTGCTCCACCTTGCTGTGAGAGAATGTTGAGGGCACTGATTTTTGCTTACTCATTTTTGAATCTCCTAAAACTAGGCACAGTGTCCAATTTTGTTCAATGGCATTTATGTGGTTGGGCAAAATACTTAATATGCGAGGTGGTGGAAAGATAGAAATTTAAGGTAATTCATAGGTTTGCTTTGTAACCTGAGTGGAAACATAGGAGTTGAGTCTTTTTTGATCATGTTGGTTCCATGCTAAGCCAGGATAACCAGTAGGCCACTGAAAAAGAGAATCTGTCACTAGGAGAGTGGTGAGGGTCAGGCTTACAGACTAAGAGTTTACCACCAAGTAGCTGGTGGATGGGCACAAGAGTGACAGAGGGTATTTGAGGACCAGATTTAGGGAATGGCTACCCTTTTTGGAGAAGAAGGAAAAGAATAGAGAGTGAGTTTATAGGATTGGTCACAGAAATGTTAGATATTTAGGGGCCATGGAAGATGAGAAGAGCTGTAGTTTGTTAGAAGCGGGGTGTAGAGAGGGCTGCTTTTGGATGGGGAATTTTGAGCATGTCCATCAAATACTAATGGAAAGAAAGCCATGGGATAGAAAGAAAAAAGATGAAAGGCCCTGCGGTGGAACTGCGATGCAGTGGGTATTTATAATTGAAAGAGTAAAATCCTGGGAAGGAAGGGGATGATAAGACGAGTCTTGGAAAGTTGGGTATGTTCCCCTTTGAGATGGGGATAGGAGACAAGGATGAGTGATCATCTAGAGAAAATTTCATATGAGTAAGAGATTATTGAGGGCCTCGATGTTCTCAGAAAAATAGATGCAACATTTGCTGAGAGCAAGTTGGGGTTAGGATGAGTCAAGAAATTTGAGATGTGTGGAAAAGACTGGGAAGGATTCAAGAGGGAGTCCATCTGGGGCAAACAAAGGATTGCTCAGTAACACTGAGAGCTTAACAAAGAATGAATGGCATGAATTTTTAGTGGACACGGTCAGCATGGTTGATTGCCTTTCTCAGCAAGAAGCATTCGGGACCTTGGGAATAGAAGCAGATAGAAGGATTTTTGGAATTGGCTTAGGGTTGAAGATTGGCAGAATGAAAGCAGTGGGAGTGAGGGCAAGGAAGGAGTATCAGGCATGTGTGGGAAGAGTGTGTTTGTACTAACTGGTCTTGTGTTCCAGGCTATATGGGGAGCTGGAGAGACCAGAAGTACAATTAACAGGCTATGATTTCTGGTCAGCAAGAGTCATGCCTGTTGTCCTTGTTCGGTCAGTTCACATACAAGGATTTAACATATATAAGTGAGTGACCTTTATAGGGCTAGTGGGGAAGCTGTGGAATTTTTGGGTGTGTAAGAGCCTTTCCTGTTTCTTTGAACCTTGTTTCCTGGATCATGTTGGGTTGATTTCATGGAAAGGTCTAATAACAGTGTGCAATTACTTTACTAGCATTATATTTTTGTAATAAAAGATTTGGGGGAAAGGAAACATAAATTGCCACAATCTAAAAGGCAATTTGCAAGTGGAAAATTAGTTAGAACAACAGCAAACAGAAGAGGGAAACAATTCAACCAAATTGTTTTTCTGAGTTAATTTAAGTATTCTGCCCTATAAAGGCATGGGATATGATTTTTATGTTTCTATTCCTGAAAGTCTTCATTCAGTTTTTATTAAGGGAGATTGATTCTGCACTGGCTAGCGTCTAGATGTTTATGTAGCTGAATTTTGCTGCGCCCTTCCTACTGTCTTGATCAATCCTGTGTTTTGGATGATTCTCTCTCATAACCTTTTTCTCTCTCATCTTTCCCCCCTCCCTTCTCTCTTGCCATTAACACTGAAGTTTCTTAAGCATTTGGTATTTTCTTTTAGGTTAGCCTACACATCCTGAAGGAGCTAAGGTTTCTACTGCAACTTTTGGAAACTGAGTTGTATTTTATAGATTCTAATTGCTTAGAGTTCACTAAGCAGGAACTATGAAAAGAGTTATTTTAACATGAATTTCGTTTGTGGTTTCTGCTTGCAGTCCACTTCTGTTTTCAGATTCACACCCACATGATCTGAAGCAAGATGATTCATATGCATGTGCTTTTTGACTGATTTTTAAGTATGGTTTCAGGAATAAAGTCTGAAATACATTTTCTTGCTAGCACAATATATCTTACCAAATATATCAACCTGTTTAAACTGGGAAACTTATGAACAACTATTTCCTTTGTGCCTGCTATGTACAAAATCCTGTGACAATTGAAAATGTGTAACACACGTTCTGCCCAGAGAGAACTTGTAAGCTAAGTGAGAGAGAGGATGAGGTGTGTGTGTGCACCAAATCCCTTGTCTGAATGTGAGTTCACGATCACGACAAGAGCCCTGTGACAGATTAGTTTACAGCCAGTTGTAGGGTGACCGGTTCAGTTCTGGAGCTTCTGGAGGTTAAGAGAATCTCAGGATGGCAACAGGTCAGTCTTGTCTGAATTAGGCTGTGAGTGATCCGAGCTGGAGAAGACACAGTTTGTAGGTCTTTTGGTTTGGACTGTGAGGAAGTTGAGCACTAAAAATGAGGCACCTTGTGGTTGGGCACGTGACACACCCCCTGAAGGCAGATGGCAGAGGACAAGGGAACCAGTATCCTCTCCTCACTTTCTCTACTCATAGAAATAGTTCGCCTACTTTTTTCATGGTGAATCAGCCTTTCATCTTCTGGGTCTTTAGGAATATAGACCTACTTTGTTCTTATTTTTCATGTCACATCACCCAAGTAGCATGCGGGACATTAGGACGATTTTCTGAGATTTTACTCTCTATTTCTTACCGAGATACAAGCTGAAATTATTGAACATAGGAAAGGTGTAGGAATTTACGCCATTAATATATGTACAATGTTAAAATAACTCTATCAGGTTTTCACCCATATGCAAAATGAATTTAATTCTTATTGAGCCAAAGTCCATCCAGTCAAGGCCATGGTTTTTCCAGTGGTCATGTATGGATGTGATAGTTGGACTGTGAAGAAAGCTGAGCCCTGAAGAATTGATGCTTTTGAACTGTGGTGTTGGAGAAGACTCTTGAGAGTCCCTTGGACTCCAAGGAGATCCAATTAGTCCATTCTAAAAGAGATCAGTCCTGGGTGTTCTTTGGAAGGACTGATGCTAAAGCTGAAACTCCAGTACTTTGGCCACTTCATGTGAAGAGCTGACTCATTGGAAAAGACCCTGATGCTGGGAGGGACTGGGGACAGGAGGAGAAGGGGACGACAGAGGATGAGATGGCTGGATGGCATCACCGACTCGATGGACATGAGTTTGAGTGAACTCTGGGAGTTGGTGATGGACAGGGAGGCCTGAAGTGCTGCAGTTCATGGGGTTGCAAAGAGACATGATTGAGCAGCTGAACTGAACTGAAACTGAGCCAAGGAGTGACATATTCAATCTTTATTTTAGAAAGGGATTTCTATTTGGAAGGGAAAATGAGGATAGGCCCTGGTGGTGGATATAGGCAAGAAAGTATAGATTTAAGAGAAATTGAGAGCTATAACTTACTAGCATGTTCTAGCAATTGATTGTTGGGAAAGGGACAATAAGGAGAAAATAGAGAACTGACAGTGATTCTGTGAATACCATTGACCAGTGTACAAGCTACGGTTGGAGAAACAGGCAGGGACAGAAGAAAAGTGGAGATGTTAAATTTGAATTGCTAAAGGTATATTGGTGTAGAGTTAAAACTTCAAATCTATAGGTAAAGATAGGAACTGGGGTGAAGATAGTGGATCTATAAGTTATCCTCCTGGAGGTGACTAAAACTGGAAGTTAATGAGATTGCAGAGACTGTAAAGCCAGAATGGGTTGGTGGTCTTAAAGGAGAATTCCAAGTAGGCAGTGCCCCAAAGAAATTATCTAGAAGGCCAGAGGATGTATTGATGAATTAAATAAGAGGCTTCTGTTTTCTCCTTTAGGAGAATTACTAGAGAGGAAGCATCTCCCAACTTCTAATTCATATCCATCATTCTGAAGTCTAAGAAATCAATTTCAATATACTGCAGAATCTCTCATTATTGTCATATCTGTGGCTTCATCACCATTTGTAATGCTCTTCTTCATCCTCTCTCACTTATTTATTTCAAGATCAGACTCAAATCATAGCTTAGAAATGCCTTTACAGATTAAAGAACTTCTTTGGTTCAGTTTTGACTTCCATTGGCCTTCATTTTTGTAGATGGTGCTCAATATGAGTTCATACCTTAACCAGAGAGCTTGGGTTAGAATGTTCTTGATAAAATCTGTTGGTATAACTGAGAGGTAACAGAAAGGTTTTAAAAACTATGGCACTTAGAATAATGATGATGCTAAAACACTAAAGATGGGTGTATAACCTTATTTTTAAAAAAGGGGAAGACGGTAAATCCTCAATTTCTTTTATAATAGAGTTAATTGCTAAGTAGGGGAACTACTGTAGATGAAGTGTCTCTGGATTTCAGCAGTCATTAAGGCAAATTCTTTCAGGATAACTTTTTAGATAAAACGATTAAAAAGTAAAAAGAGTAAAAAGATAGTGACTGCAGCCATGAAATTAAAAGACACTTACTCCTTGGAGGAAAAGTTATGACCAGCCTAGACAGCATATTAAAAAGCAGAGATAAAAGCAAAGATAAACAAATGGGATCTAATTAAAATTAAAAGCTTCTGCACAACAAAGGAAACTATAAGCAAGGTGAAAAGACAGCCTTCTGAATGGGAGAAAACAATAGCAAATGAAACAACTGACAAACAACTAATCTCAAAGATATATAAGCAACTTATGCAGCTCAACTCCAGAAAAATAAATGATCCAATAAAAAAATGGGCCAAAGAACTAAATAGGCATTTCTCCAAAGAAGACATACGGATGGCTAACAAACACATGAAAAGATGCTCAACATCACTCATTATCAGAGAAATGCAAATCAAGACCACAATGAGGTATCATTACACACCAGTCAGAATGGCTGCGATCCAAAAGTCTACAAGCAATAAATGCTGGAGAGGGTGTGGAGAAAAGGGAACCCTCTTACACTGCTGGTGGGAATGCAAACTAGTACAGCCATTATGGAAAACAGTGTGGAGATTCCTTAAAAAATTGCAAATAGAACTGCCTTATGACCCAGCAATCCCACTGCTGGGCATACACACTGAGGAAACCAGAATTGAAAGAGACACATGTACCCCAATGTTCATTGCAGCACTGTTTATAATAGCCAGGACATGGAAGCAACCTAGATGTCCATCAGCAGATGAATGGATAAGAAAGCTGTGGTTCATATACACTATGGAATACTACTCAGCCCTTAAAAAGAATAAATTTGACTCAGTTCTAATGAGATGGATGAAATTGGAACCGATTATACAGAGTGAAGTAAGCCAGAAAGAAAAACACCAATACAGTATACTGACACATATATATGGAATTTAGAAGACGGTAATGATGACCCTATATGTGAGACAACAAGAGACACAGAGGTATAGAGTGGACTTTTGGACTCTGAGGGAGAGGGAAAGGGTGGGATGGTTTGGCAGAATGACAGTGAAGCATGTGTATTTTCCTGTAAGAAACGAAACGCTAATCTATGTTTGGTGTAGGATGCAGGATGCATGGGGCTGATGCACAGGATGATTCAGGTAGAGGATGTGGGGTGGGAGGTGGGAGGGGGCTTCGGCATTGGGCGATTGTGTTCACCTACGGCTGATTCGTGTCAATGTATGGCAAAACAAATACAGTATTGTAATTAAAAAATAAATAAATTTAATTAAAAAAATAAACTAAAAAAAATAATAATAATAAAAAAAAGCAGAGACACTACTTTGTCAACAAAGGTCCGTCTAGTCAAGGCTATGGTTTTTGCAATAGTCATGTATGGATGTGAGAGTTGGACTATAAAGAAAGCTGAGTGCCAAAGAATTGATGCTTTTGAGCTGTGGTGTTGGAGAAGACTCTTGAGAGTCCCTTGGACTGCAAGGAGATCCAACCAGTCCATCCTAAAGGAAATGAGTCCAGAATATTCACTGGAAGGACTGATGCTGAAGCTGAAACTCCAATACTTTAGCCACCTGATGAAAAGAGCTGACTCATTTGAAAAGACCTTGATGCTGGGAGAGACTGAGGGTGGGAGGAGAAGGGGATGACAGAGGATGAGATGATTGGATGGCATCACCAACTCAATCAATGGACATGAGTTTGAGTAAACTCCGGGAGTTGGTGATGGACAGGGAGGGCTGGTATGCTGCAGTCATAGGATCGCAAAGAGTCGGACAAGACTAAGTGACTGAACTGAAAAAGATTATCATGCTTATAAAAGTAGATTGAATATGGAGGCTCTATTACATGGAGAAAGGATTAGACTTTGATGGCAAGGAACAAAATACTATAAACAGTGAAAAGTATAAGTCAATTTTAGACGATTTGGGGGAAGTCTTGGAATACTTAAGAAGTCCTGAGTTGAGGTAAGCTATAACTTCTGAGGCCGTTTCCTGTGTCTGGAATTATTCATGCCTGCTCTCCTTGCTTTTGTTATGGGATGCTGGATGTTGATATTTTGAAAGAATTTATGTTATCAGGCTGGGTTAAGACATTTTTATGAACCTGTGTAACTCAAAATTCTATGAGCCTTGTGAATGAATGTTTGGCTTTAATATGAGTGAATTTGCTGGTAGGAAGAACATTATTGAACTTGTGTTTGAAGATGCAGGAGTCTGGAGTCAGTTTTCCTGAAAATACATTTTTAGGATGAGGAAGTTTAGATTCTGATGTAAAAGGTGCAGGAGAGTAAAATGAATGAGGTCATGTGTCCTGATGCCCTGTGTCAGCTTGTGTTTTTCTAACCTCCCCACTACTTTTTTTTTTTTTTTTTTTTGATGGAAAATGCCTAATTCTTCTTACCCCTCATTTATTTAGAGCCCTGATTGTTGAGATACGAATTTGCACTATTGCTGCAGTTTGCACCTATCTGTTTGCATATTTGTATTCAATTGCATAATTTTAAAATTGTTCTCTGATTTGCTGTGTATAAAACCTATTTTCTACCCACCCCAACTAAACTAGTTGAGTCAGTGTCATTTTTCTCATTCTTTCAAATCTAAACATACCATAAGCTTCTAACTGCATAAGAAGCCCTTTGAAGGAATGAATTTAGCTTTTGCCCAGAAGTCTTACTATTTTTCAAAATAATGGCAATAACAATTAATTGATTAAGAAATATAGTAATATGCTCATTCATCTGCTAAAAATGCTTTGGTTTTAAACTGTTTTGGACAATGAAATTTTAATCTGTTTTAGAACATCAGGCAAAGCAGGAGGGTTTTGCAATGTTTCTTAAAGGTCATTAAGCTTAAGGGATTATTTTTTCTTTTTTCTTTATTTGGATCAGTGAGGAAGTGAAATTCCAGGGCCTCAGGTCTTCCTGAAAGCTGCCTTATCTTTGGTTTTTAAAGGTTACATTTGTAAAATATTTGTAGATTTCCACATTGTCTTAGCCTCTCAGAAAGAGAGACCGAGATTTAAAATTTTTTTTTTTTTACTTTCCCCAGACATTTTAGTTTCAGATTATTTAAGATTTCACAATCCAGAATACACATAGATAATCTGAAATAATGTTGGTATTTGAATGGAAGAGTAAAAATGAAATTGTTTACAGATAAAGGAGATGTGAATATAGATTGCATGGCAGTAAGAATACGCATATTATATAGCTTATAAGTGATCTCTCATAGGTTAAAATAGAACATTTAATTGAAGTAGATCAGCATGCAGCAGCCCCAAGTTTTATGCATAAAGAAAGCTATTAATACTCCTTGCTTTAAGAAATAAGTAAATTGCATACTGATTAATTTTGAACTGTGGTGTTGGAGAAGACTGTTGAGAGTCCTTTGGACTGCAAGATCCAATCAGTCCATTCTGAAGGAGATCAGCCCTGGGATTTCTTTGGAAGGAATGATGCTAAAGCTGAAACTCCAGTACTCTGGCCACCTCATGTGAAGAGTTGACTCATTGGAAAAGACTTTGAAGCTGGGAGGGATTAGGGACAGGAGGAGAAGGGGATGACAGAGGATGAGATGGCTGGATGGCATCACGGACTCGATGGACGTGAGTCAGAGTGAACTTCAGGAGTTGGTGATGGACAGGGAGGCCTGATGTGCTGTGATTTATGGGGTCACAAAGAGTCGGACACGACTGAGTGCCTGAACTGGACTGATGCCTAGTTCTAGAGAATATTTAAGGTAACCTGAAAAAGTACTTTAAAATACATATCTATATATATCTATATATAGATATATAGATTTATATATATAGAAAATATATAAATATATAAAATACGCATATATATACACACACAGAATAATGGAAACTAGAAGATCCAAGCCTGAGGGAAAATGAAAATGTACTGGTATAACTGCAGAGTCAAACCCAATGATTCAATTTTATCTGCAAATGTGAAGCAAAAGAAAGTATTTTCTCTGATATCATTTTCATTGTCCATAAGGAAAAAAATATGTATAGCTTTTCAAAGGAAGAAATAGTTTTCTTTATATTCAGTCTGTAAACAGATTTCTAGCTTGGTTTTTATATAGTGATTACTGAATAGATAGATACTGTCCTCAACACCTCCCTAAGGTTTTTAAAAGGTGCTTATTGTAATGACACTTAATATAATGTTAGTAGCAAGCAGTGGCACCCACTCCAGTCCTCTTGCCTGGAAAATCCCATGGATGGAGGAGCCTGGTGGGCTGCAGTCCATGAGGTTGCTAAGAGTCGGACACAACTGAGTGACTTCACTTTCACTTTTTACTTTCATGCTTTGGAAAGGAAATGGCAATCCACGCCAGTGTTCTTGCCTGGAGAATCCCAGGGACAGAGGAGCCTAGCAGGAGGCCGTCTATGGGGTCGCACAGAGTTGGACACGACTGAAAGGACTTAGCAGCAGCAGCAAGTGTGAATGAACCCTTATTATATACCAGACATTCTACTTTCCAGGCATGGTTCCATTTCTTTCCACATCTACCTTCTGATATAGGAACTCGTGTTATTACCATTTTAAAGATAAAGAATCTGACAAAGATTACGGAACTTGCCCAGGATCCATGTAGTTAGTGGTGGATCCAGGTCCCTTGATTTCAGATTCTGTGCTCTTAAACATTTTTCCAGTAAAATGTACAGTGTAAGGATAGTGTTTCTGTCCCTGAGAACCTGAATCTTTTTATTTATCATTTGTTCTTATTCATTGAGTTGTGCACGCGTGCTTAGTCCTGTCTGACTCTTTGCGGCATGTCAGACTATAGTCCTCCAGGCTCCTCTGTCCATGGGATTTTCCAAGCAAGAGTTTTGGAGTGGTTGCCATTTCCTCCTCCAGGAGATCTTCCTGACCCAGGAATCAAACTCATGTCTCCTGCATATCCTGCACTGGCAGGCACATTCTGTTTATCAAGAAAGATTCAAATATCTGGACTTTTAGACAATATTGTCTCTTTCTTAGAAAACGATGATGCATGAACAGTATTGTACATGTTTTAAAAGTTCGTTAGGTAACTTTGACAAGCTCATTTCATCCTGGAAACAGATTACAACATTACTAAGTTCTTTTCTTACTCTTATACCATGTATCTGTTCAGATAATAAATATGCTTGACTACAAACTAATGAAAAAAAAAACCCTCATGAATAGTTTGAATGATTGTCTTATAGACGTGAGTTTATTATTTCTATCTACAATGGGCAGAACTAGAAGTAGTTAAAGATCACTTGATGGCATATTTATGCTTAAAATAAAGAACAATTTACTACTAAATCAAACTGACAAAGATTAGAATATGATCCCTTATGAGGTACCATTCCTTGGAATTTTGGAAAAGGCTGAGTATTGCAATGGGCTTTCTACCCTGGAAGAGATATGAAATTAGCTAATGGGTTCTGAAGATGAAATAAATAAAACATGTTCATGTCCTTTGAAAATTGCTAATACTGTAAATATAAAATTCATTAACTTATTCTTTCAACAAAAGGAAGCATTTTCTTCTTTTTACTTATTTAACAACTACATATCAGCTGAATGGTTGTTAATATGGCGTATATAATATTTTACACATATTATTATCCATCCAGTGTACTCTTTTATACATTTAGATTGTTTTCTCTTGTTAATCACTGTTAAGTTATTTTATTCCCCAACTGTCTGAGATAAGTAAAACTCTCAAGTTTTAAAAAATTAGATAGTGCCAACTAGGCAAAATATAAAATTTTAAATAAAATGGAAATTCTATTTGCCTGAATCTCATATCCTTTAGCAAGAATAATCAAGATCGGAGAGAGATTGCTTCTCACCATTCACGCCTTTCTTTAGAAAAACAATAAAAATAGAGTATTGATCCTGTCAGACAGTCATTTCTGAGTAGGACATATTATATTTAAATTGATCCTTTAGAATTCTTACCTTTTTCCTTTGTTTGGCATAATTTATGCTGGTCATTTTCTTTGAAAATTAATTCAAACCCAGGGCTTTACAGAATTTTTCTATGATTTTTCTCTTCTCCATTCTAAACACCCTGCAGTTTGTGTGTATATGAAGTTTTGGCTCAATTATTTAGCCTTTGTGTAGACTCAGAGTTACAGACAACAAAGATCTCTGCAGCCATCCAGCTCAATGCCCTCATTTCTGGATAAAGAGAATGAGGCCGAGCCCCAGACACATAGCCGGTCAGTCTTTGACCCAGAATTAGGACACAGGGCAGTTTTCATTCTCTTCTGTTTTGTAGTTGCTTGATTATTTTGTGTGTGTGTTTGGTCTCCCCAGCTAGAGGATTCATTATCAAGGAGCAAGCTTTTGCCCCTCGTCCACTGATTCTTCTGTGTTTCCCTCTTTGGTGTGGGCAAAGGAGAATGTGTGGGAGCTAGCCTTTGGCAGCAGATGCCAGTGGTATATGACTGTCCTTTGCTTTAGTGATATTTTTAAAGTGTCTTCAACTTTTGTATTAACATCTAAAACATACTTCTTAATGTGCATCTATTAGTAGGACTGTTTAGTGTTATGTATAGTAATTTAGGTTTTGTATTCTCTGTGTTGTCTTAACATAAGGATGGAACTAAATCCCTCTATATTAATTAGTGATATGATAAATTGTTTTTTCTGCTAACTTGGAATACTGTGACAAGGGGATGAGAAGCAAGGCCTGTATCTCAGTGTTTGATGGGCTTTTCTGAGTTTTCTCTAAATTTTACAGTACAGAAGGGCTTCCCTGGTGGCTTGGATGGTAAAGGATCTGCCTGCAATTCAGGAGACCCGTGTTCAGTCGCTGGGTTGGGAAGCTCCCCTGGAGGATTCCCCCTTCTGGCAACCCACTCCAGTATTCTTGCCTGGAGAATTCCATGGACTGAAGAGCCTGGCAGGCTAAGTTCGTGGAGTCATGAAGAGTTGGACACAGCTGAGCAACTAACACTTTCTAAGTTTTCTCTAAATTGTATAGTACCAAAGAGCTTACCTGAAAGAGTCCTCTTCAAATCTGGCCATATATGATAGTGACACCCTCCTTTCTCTGTATCACCCAACTTGTGACCCCAAAGTTGGGACTTGTGCATCTTTATGTTAAACGTGGTCTACGTAGAGAGCCAGTGGCTTGGAAGGACAGCATAATTGACATGATGAAGATCCTCTTTTAAGAGAAATTTACTAAGTTGAAAAAGAGTGCTTATATATATATAGTTGGGGAGGAAAGGATGTATATACAGAAACCTGTAGAAAGATTGATTTTATGTTTCATTGAAATTATTTGATTGCCTTTGACATCATACCAAACATTTCTTTGTCAAATCTTTGTGGGCCTGTCATATCTTTGAGGACCAAATAGCAGTTGAATTGTACCTACAAACCTTCATAAAACTTGAAAGGAATCAATTAAACCAGGACCATGGCTTCTCCTGCTGTATTTCAGAAGTGATAGACAACGTAAACAGATAACAGAAATCCATTATTAGAAACTGCTATTTTCTCCTCTTAATGAGTAGTGGCTGACCCAGACCTATTGAAAGTTGTAATAAGATTGGCTGGACATCATGGTGCCCATTTTGCAGTAATCTGTTAAATCTCATTCTCTCTCAGTGCATTTATTCAATATTAGATATAACTGCACACCATTTGTGTGGCTGCCATATTTGTATTTCATTAAATATTAAAGATGTGTTAATATAAATATGTTAAAAAACACACAAAATACTCAAGTGGTCACAGAAGTTTATGAGTGAAGAATTGGTGAGTCAGTTTAAATTTGTAGTTTTTTCTGAGCCTTGCTTTGGTTCTGAGTGTTAAGGATCGTAGCAAAAGCCTGAGACCACTTAGTTTTCAAAGGAGACAATTGATGATTGTGATTTAATAGTGGTTAGATAGTTATCATTTCTTAAATGTAATGAGACAGAGAATGATAATTTTCCTTTTCTTTTCAACTTGAGAAGGACTCTAGAGATCATCTAATTCTAGAATTTCACAGATAAGGAAACTTAAAAAAAAAGATAATTGTCTCTCTAAATATTCAGAGCAGGAGGAGCATTGTTTTCTTCTTAGCAGTGGGTCACTACTAAAATTGTGTGTGTACGAGCCACATGATATTTTCATTTAGTCAATGGAGAGTTGAGAGGGTCTGTGTTTAGCACTTGAATATTGGACATGATTCAAATGTGAGTCAAGTGTGTCTAGAGGCTTTATTCATACCTATTTTCTTTTAGTCAGCATTGCTTCATAATGCCCTGGTTTCATGAATTAATTTTAATGGAATTAAACTTGAACAGCTCAAAATTATATAATTAATTTCATTCAGCTTCAATTAGAGTTACTAATTGAATCAAGCCTACTAGCATGACACCTGGCGGCAGTCAGCTACATAACAGTAGCAGCAAGAAAGTAGAACTCTGCTGAGGAGAGAGCTCCTGTGTAGAGCTGGTAGAAAAATCTTCTCTGTTGATCATCTCAGAAAGGCCTTGGGTTGACTGTAGCAGTGTAAAGATTTCAGAAGTTGTTTAAAAAGTCAAGATTTTAATTGAAACTAACACATCTCAGGAAGGTTTCATTTTCCCTAGGATAATGCTGAGTAAATGCTACATAAATCTAGAACATGTTGGTTTAGAATGGTTCTAATTTATATTTTGCTGCTGTCTGAATACGGTTTTGCTTTCTAAAAATACTTAGCATTGAAGACCCAATTTTTAAAATTCAGAAATCTTAGCCTCTAGACTTATTCCTGAGTATCCATCTATTTTCATGTGTTGAAATATGTTTTATGGCAGAACTTTTCAATTGTGAAATCCCCATGGTACAGGAGAAATTTCTGCATATGCAGAACTTTTTTTTCCCTTCCACTGGAAATGTTAATACAGTTGACTAACAACTTCTGTTTGAATCTCCTTTCCTTGCTTCCATGGCTTGACATCATCTAGTTTTTCTTCCTTCTCTGATTCCTTTCTAATTGTATAGAACCCTCCTGATACTCTTCTTTTCATAGACTTACAGTTTTGGTGAGCCTATTCATTTGAATGACTTCAGCAGTCAAGTTTAGGAAGATAACTGTTTCAGCTATAACATTGTGACTTGCAGATGTTCAAAACTAAACTCATCCACTAGACTTGGTTGGGCTGCAGTCCATGAAGGTTGGGATGTGTTTTGTAATTGATTGTATATTCACCTGCATAATACAGTGCCCAAATATCAACTATATACAAATATATATTTTTATTTTTTAAAAATATATAAAAGTATAGTTGATTTATAATGTTGTGTTAATTTCTGCTCTGCTGATGTGGTCAGTCGTGGCCGACTCTTTGTGATCCCATGGACTGTAGCCCACCATGTTCCTCTGTCCATGGAATTTTCCAGGCAAGAATACTGGAGTGGGTTGCTATTTCCTTTTTCAAATTTCTGCTGTAAAGCAGAGTGATTCAGTTATACATAGATACATATACAAATATGTATTTTATAAATTATTTTCCTGATCTCTGGGTTTTCCCAGTCAAATCCATCCTAAGACAGCTCAGTCATATCCAGCTATCATCTTCTTTGATAGTCTGTGAATCCTCTAATTATTTTCTCACAGTTACCTCCTTTCCCATATCCAGTTGACAAAACTCTCGTTAGTCTCCCTTTTAGTTTCCCTTAGTCTATTCTCCCTGTTAGATGCATCCATCCTCCAGTGATTCTTAAGGATTTAAGGACAGTTGAGTCACCTGGGTCCCCCACCCCCAAATTAAAGTAGAATTTTAGGTTATGAGGCCCAGGAAGCTATTTTTTAAGAAGTCCCCTGAGTGAGTTAGAGTACTGTCAGGATTGAGAACCTCTGGTGTATATGTTTGTTCATTTCCTCTCTGTGTGGCTTTGATTAGACAGTTCATAAAGTTACTGTGGCTACTGTCACTTTTTTATCTTACTTTGAAATTAGGTCCAGATTATTCACCTTGGCATGCAAACCTATAGCATGTCCCTGTTCAAACTTTTACAATCTTATTTCCTAATATCCCTCTTTAAGTAGTTCATAGTGCAGAAAATTTGAACTTTTGCCCAAGTGTCTGCTTTTGGAGTTTGCCCTGCAATTCTTTCACTTGCAATGGCTTTTCTCTCATCTCTACTTTGAGAAGTCCTGCTGATCTTAAAGATAGATTATCCAATATGCACCATTTTCTATCATGCTTTTCTTGAGCTCTGAATTCTGATTAGTATCTTCTTACTTTGAATCTCTTTAGTGCTCTAGACCTCTCATAACATTCATTTACCCTTGTGTTACAGTCAGCTTTTTGCTTGAGTTATGTTCCCAATGAGACATTACTTTTCCTTACTCGTTGGCTTCCTCCCTGGAGAACCCATAAACTCACATATAAATCTCTCATTATCTTTGATGCTTTCCCTGCCACCCTTGCCCTCTACATGTATGGACTCACTTCCATCCTTGATAGAACTGTTACACATTTTTCTATCATGGCAGATCATTTGCTATGTTTTGATGACCTGTTTACAGTAATCTTAACAGACAATTTTTACAATAAAACGTTTCTTCAGTGCTGGTCATAAAGTGCATGTGTGTGTGCAAAGATGCTTCAACCCTATGGGCTGTAGACTATCAGGCTTCTGTGTGCAAGGGATTCTCCAAGCAAGAATACTGGAGTGGATTGCCATGCCCTCCTCCAGAGGATCTTCCCGCCCCAGGGACCAAACCTGTGTTTCTTAAGTCTCCTGCATTGGCAGGCAAGTTCTCCACCACTAGTGCCGCTTCTGGAGTGCAGTCATAGAGTAGATGCTAGTAAATCTCTATTGAGTCAGTAACATATGCAATGGTTAGCAGAGCTGTTGCTCCCATTTCTTTAAATTATGGCAGATTTATAGAAGCATTTTGGGGAAAAAAATCTATAAAAATGAAAACAGAGAAAAATATGTAACATTTAATGATAATGCATTTTTTTTTTAATTTAGAAAAATGTGATAAAGAAAATACTGAGAGAGAGATGACTCAAGCTACCGATAGCTGCTTCACACGTGGAGAGATGCAAGACCAATCCATTTGGGGAAATTGTTCAGATGATGAACTCATCAGAAGTAAGTATTTTTGGAGAAAATTGGAGTCATTCAGGGACAGGACTATAATAATATGCTCTCAGTTAATCATCTCATATAATTCTACTAGAAATCTGTAAATCAGCAACTTACCTGAAAGTGTTTTCCATGAGTCTTTTAAAATATAGAAGTAAAAGCAGAGTATAAATAATACTGTCTGCTGGCTTTCATCCTGTCTTTAAAAAGGAAGTATTAAACTGAAAATTTTGGACTCCATTCTCAGATTTAGACAAAACTTAATTCCTTCTTGAGTAACAACTAAGTAGAAGTTGGACAATTCTACGTATAAACAGACAGTGAAACTAAAAAGATAAAGATGAGGTAGAGGACAGTGAGTAATATTTTGGTAACGCCATGTGGTCCCTGTTCTGGCCGAATGATTCCAAACTGTTTTTTCACAGTTAGCACTTTTATCACTACTTAGCTTCTTTTTATTCTCTTCCTCTTCTTAAAATTGTTCTGTAGAACATGTAATAAGCTTTGGTTTAGTTTTGTTTTACTCTGGGAATTCCCAGAAACACCAGTATCTCTTAAGTGCTATTCAGAATCCATGTTGATGGCAGGTTGTGCTTGTTCTGGCCGCTGAATTCCCTGTGGTGGATTCAAGATGAATTTGCTATATAGTGAAAGATTCTCTGTAGTGAACGTACATATAGAAAGAACACCACTGTGCTGTGCCCTGCCTGGATGGCCTTAGGAGTGCTATATCTGAAATTATCATTTATGGTAACCAAATTATCCATGTACTTTTCAATTTTTCAGAGAAGACAGAGGAAAAGTGTTATTCTGGGAATCAAGTGTTACTTTACTTTTTTTTGTTTTTAATTTAATTCTTCATTTCAGACAACTCTATAATACTGAAACTTTTTGTGTTACTTATTACATTTACTTTGAATAATTGAAACCAAACAGAAAAAAGCAGGTAGAAGGAAAAAGCCAATTTTGTAGAAGAAAAAATAAAATAAAATAAAAACACTATAGAAGGAGACTTAAAGTTTTCAAGCAAAAGCTCTAAAAGTGACTGTGTTTTAGTTTAAACTTAGAACTATTTTGGTTTTTTACACTTTTCTACTGGGGAATGGAATAGAAAGGAAGTGAAACTCAGAAATTAGGAGCAAGATTTATTCAGCTTTCTCCAAAGAATAAAAAAATTATTTCAAGTAAATATTTATCTCCAAAACATATATTGGTCGTCTTCTTTCTAAATGTTGACGCTGCTATTGTGAAACTTAAGGGTTGGTGAGATACTAGCATATTTTATCTGTGATTTTTCAGAACCAGAGAGCGTGAGACAGGGTCTTACAGACAATTTTAACTTTACCTTTTGGGAGGTATGATTGTTTGCTTATTTTTTTCCCCCATATTCATAGAATTTATGTGTGTTTCATTAATTGATTTATTTCACCAGTTTCCCTTCCCAAGGCCCACACTTGGAAAAACATGAATAAGAACTCTAAGGACAAAAACTAAAATATAACCACCATTGTATTAGGATATGGAGAATCATGTTGTGTTAAAAAACTTTAGTGCTATTTGATGAAACTCATTTTAGCCACAGAACTCACATCATTAAAGTAAATGGATTTAAAACTTACTCCTCTCTCTTGTCTGTATTGATTATGGACAGTGACAAATATTGTAAAGTGCATGAAATAGTTTTTTTATTGAGATAATGATGCAGCCTGTATCATGGGGTACTGGAGTATTTGGGAACAAGTGTCTAGGTACACACACTAATATACGCTAAAAGAATCCAGAGAGAGAGATTTATTACCTCCTTTGAGAGAGTGGCTGGGAAAATTGACAGATGAATGGATATCAGATGATAATGGCCAAAGACAGTAATGCTGCTCTTGCTCAAAACATAAGTTGCTGAGAATTTCCACATATTTGTGGGTGACTTTGGATTATGAATTCTGATGACAGATTTCAGAAACTACATTTTTGTTATTTTCCCAGTCACACTTCTCTAGACAAAGGCTACTCTGTTGGGTCTACAGAAAAATTTGATATGTGGATTTTCCAAAATGGAACACTTTATGTCATCTTTAAAACCAACTCAAGTCTGGATAGCATCTGCAAGTTTGATAATCTGATAGCTTTTGCTGTTCCAACTCCCAGACGCTAAAGTCTGCTAAGCTAGCCTGACTTTCCATCTTTGGCTTTCCCCATTGAGTCCTTGGCTGTCTCTGCATCGTTTAGCGTCTGTCTCTCTTAACCCTGCAGTTAGAGAGATGTGTGTTTTCCTCTTACTTCAGCATCTAGAGCATTTTTGGGGGCCTAGTGCATCTTTTGTAATAACAATAGCCCTGGAAAGAAGGCTGTGGCTCAGGGCTGCATGGGGAGGAGGGGAACATCTGCGTGAGTCAGGCCTGGGCTGGCTCCTGTGCCAGGAGTCCTGTGTGGCTCCCTGAGCACCGTGGAAGAGGCGGACAGCTGGCTCTCATGGAATTGATTTTAGTTTCCCACTGTAGTGCGAGGTTGGCTGGATGGAGGGATCATCAGAAAAATAAGGCCGGCTGGGGTGTGGGAACATTTTCAATGTGCAACCCACTCTTTTTCCAAGCTTCCATGGGACAGTTTAGCTGCATAAGCAAGAAGCAGAGGGGAGTGACTCTGCTGTTGAATGCAACTTCTCTCTATCTCTTCTTGAGAGTGGTGAGTGAGAGCTGGCAGCTAACATCTCTGTTGTCCCGGATGCCTGCTGCCTTTTTTGTTGGACATTTAAGGCATAATTTATAGGGGACTGTTAGCTGTCAGTGTGACGAGGCTGTTTTTACTTTTCTGAGAATAACTGGGCTCTGGAAAGTCAAGGGAGTGGCTGCTTTGGAAATTGTATTCTAATTAAAGGGTGTATTCTCAGGCCTCATAAATGAGAGCCAAGCTGAGAATAATTTCCAAATTATTCTGTGAACTTTAACCCTGACCTCAGTGGACCACCCACTTGTGGCTCCCACTTGGTACAAGTTCTACACAGATTTCCAGCTTTGTGTGCCTTCCCTGGTCCTTCTAGAAAACATCGCAGGTGGCAGACCTGAGGGACTGTGCTCTCAAGGTCTGGATTTCAAATCAGTTGTCCTTGAGTTGCTAACTTATTAGAATCCTTTCTTGAAGTTACAAATAAAGAGAAGAAATCCATATGGAATCAAACTTTTCGAATAAATAGGCCACACACAATCTGGTCAGGGAATGTGCATTGTAGCTCTGTTTCTTATGAAATTTAAATTAAAAAGATATTTCCAACCACTGAAGTTTGTTAAAAAAAAAAATCTAAATCAAATCAGTAAAGAATTAAAAACATAAGAAGGTTTTGTGAGGAAGTTTGGGAGAGTTTTGTTTTTTAATAATATTTAAATTCTTTTTACAATTTAAAAGGCATTTGTATTCTGAGAAAAATATTCTGGTATTTAATTTCTGGAATGGGGCTTCCATTTTAGAATTTGTAAGAGTCTCTTTCTATGGCTAACACTGGCTTTTCCCCTCAGATTGGCATATGTGGGACAGTATATAATTTGGAGCTATGCCTTGTTTTAATAATCACTAGTCCTCTGATTTGGTGGAATAAATGTTGCAGTGAGGTGACATCCTCAGTTAATACTAATTTTTCTATTTAACCCATAATATGCATAAACTGATAACAGGCAATAGGCAACATTTCATGTTTTAATTAGACTAGAAAAGGAATAGAAGTAACATTTTGATCTCAGTCTTTGGGGGATTTCTAAGGTAGAAAGGATTATATCTGTGAGAGTGTGTGCATGTGTGTGTGTTACTGTGCCTATACTCATAGGCATGAGTAAATTTTCCTTTAATTTAGGTCAAATTCTACTATTCTAATTATTTCCTATGGAGAGCTTACATTTTTCTTCTTTCTAAAGTGCCTCAGGTGTCTCAGATTTTTCTAGGTCTTTCTGAAAATTCTTATTACTTAACTTTATCGTTGGACATCACTTTTTATATAAACGTCTCCTAATTCTAAATGTCATTACTTCACTCCAGAAATTTTCCTTAGCTTCCCTTCCGAAATAAATTTCCCATTAAATCAAACTATTTTGCTCAGCTAATTCTCTCCTTTGTGATTTTGTAGAATTCCCATGATCTGAAGCAAAGTTAGAATGCTCTACTTAAATGGTAATCCCCATTCTATTTAACCCATTTATTCATTTTGAAGAGGTTTTAGTTCTCATAATAGTAAGCACTTAATTGGTCGTAAAACACAAGCCTCTCTCTCTAATTCACAATCGCCTCCTCTTTACTGAGCTGGTATGTCATGCTTTTTCACTCTTGCTTCTACTTGAAATCCTCCTCTTGGCATCCACTGAATTTCCTCACAACATCCAGAGGCTCTGCTGTTAGAGACTCTCATTTCTTTTACCAGCCTTTGCTAACTTATTGCTGATCACCCATTAATGAATACCATTTCATTACATTAGAAAATGCTTCCTCTATGTAAAATACTGAAAAGCAGAGACTACTCAGGTGTACTATTTATACACTTAGAGCATTTTTAACTTTAAATATAAGGAAAGAAAACTGAGAGGTTTGGATTTAAATCTTTTCAATAGCACTCATGTTTGAATGCACATCACAGTATTATCTGGTTTTCTTTAGAATTCATTTTATACAGAAGAGGCATAAACAAGCTCTTCTCCCACTCCCATAAGTACCACCCAATAGGACTGGGAAAATATGGCTTTTCTGTTTCATAGTTAATTGGAGATTCTTTCCTTAGTACTTCATGCTTCTTCATGTGGGAGTCCACATTGGGAGCAAGTCACGGTGACTTCCACTGTGCTCAGTGTTTAGTCCTCTATTTGTCTCTCAGAAAAATTATCCTTTTCAATATGCTGACCAAATGGTTATGTAGCTACAGTTCATATGCTTTTAATTGATGCTATAGAGAGGAGTCTTTAACTATCAGTTACTCCAAAACCAACTCACGGTTTGGTTTCAGGGTTGGGTGGATAATCATAAGCCATTTCTGATGGCTCCCCATATATGATGGCTTGATCGATGACAGCCATTTTAGACTGTTCTAGAATGGAGCTCAAGTTCCCTGACACACTTTTTCCTAGAGGTGCATTACTCCACGCTCATCTGGGTTCTGCCCAAAAAGCTAGGGAGAACCATTGTCCATGTTTTGTTTTAAGTACCTTAGGTTCAGGGTCCTGGAGAGCCATAGAAGCTGAATGCCAGAGTTCAGACCCTGGATGCATCATTAATACTGGCATAAAGAAAGTTCCCTAAACTCGCTGAGATTGTATTTCTCATTTTTAGAATGTAGGTACTGATTCTATATACCTCATTGTACTATTTTAAAGGTTATTTAAGAAAATGCATATTACATGTTGATTAGCACTGAGCTAAGTGGTTAAGCACTCAAGTGAATTTATCAGTTTTTCTTATGATTGTTCTTGGGCCCAAGTATCAGTTATAAGGCTTTTTTCTCCATTCTCTGTGATGAGTTATGTGTCTCGACATACTGGATACAGAGACCAGGTTTTTCTGAGACCATTAATACTTATGTCTATGACAAGCCAGCACAGTTGCTGCTACATGGTTTATTCTTAATAAATGCTTGATTACTTAAGTGTATTGAATTAATGAGAGGAGGGAAGAGAATCTTTACCCATCTTGCTTCTATTATTTCAGCTTCAAGGTCCTATGATGAACATTCTAAATCATTGCCTTTTTCCTTTTAATCCTTCTAACCTCCTTCTTCCCTCATGGCTCAGACGGTAAAGTGTCTGTCTACAATGCGGGAGACCTGGGTTCGAGCCCTGGGTTGGGAAGATCCCCTGGAGAAGGAAATGGCAGTCCACTCCAGTACTGTTGCCTGGAAAATCCCATGGACAAAGGAGCCTGGTACACTACAGTCTATGGGGTTGCAAAGAGTCGGAGACAACTGAGCGACTTCACTTCACTTCAACCCCCTTCTTAGGTAAGCTTCCCAGGTAGCTCAATGGTAAAGAATCTGCCTGCCATTGCTAGAGATGCAGGAGACAAGGGTTCTATCCCTGGGTATGGAAGCTCCCCTGGAGAAAGAAATGGCAACCCACTCCAGTATTCTTGCCTGGAGAATTCCATGGGCAGAGGAGCCTGGTGGGCTGCAGTCTGTGGAGTGGCAGAGTCTGGAACGACTGAGCACACACGCACACAGCTGCTCCCTTCTTACTCCCAAGCTACACCTGGTTCATTTATATTAACTTTCAAGTTCCATATATGCTCTAATGATGTAAAGCTGTCAAGTCCTAAGTTTGACTGCTGTTCGTTGATAAGGCTCTTTTGAAGCATTCTAAGTGAACTGTGGCAGCGTTCTGGATAATGTTTGTTGTCTGTGGAGGTGGTTAGGAATGACACTTTGGTTAGAGCCTTTCCCCCTATTCCTTATTTTTCTTGCCTATTTATAAGAAAAATTTTGAGACTACTTCAGTTCCCTTCCTTCCTTGGTTCTTCCTTCCCTTGTTTTCTCGTTATCTCCCCACCTCCTCCTCTTTCTCCTTTTTCTTTTCTTCTCATATTTTTCTCTGCCCTTCTAAGTTAGTTTTGTATCTATAAAATATATTTTTTATTATTCTTAGATTCCTATTAATGTTATTTAATTTATTGCTTCACTTTTCACCTTTATCAAATACCACGATTCATTCAGTTTCCATTTTACATCCTACTGCTCTTTTGTTAACGGAGAAGGCGATGGCACCCCACTCCAGTACTCTTGCCTGGAGAATCCCATGGGTGGAGGAGCCTGGTGGGCTGCAGTCCATGGGATCGCTAAGAGTTGGACACGACTGAGCGTCTTCACTTTCACTTTTCACTTTCATGCATTAGAGAAGGAAAGGGCAATCCACTCCAGTGTCCTTGCCTGGAGAATCCCAGGGACGAGGGGGCCTGGTGGGCTGCCCTCTATGGGGTCGCACAGAGTCGGACACGACTGAAGTGACAGCAGCAGCGACCGCTCTTTTGTTAAAGATTAAGATTTTTAGATATTCCTAAAATCTTTTGATCTTTTTGGGGTGAGATGAGATGGTATTGAAGTACAAGTGGTGGATAAGGGCTCAGTGAGGAAACCAGACTTACTCTTTTTCCACTTGGGAGTTCATTGAACTGGAGGGAGGAGCTGAGGCCTGAGAACTAGCTTAGAGACCACCATGAAAATGCTAACCACTGAAGAAATAAATAACCTTCAGTGATCAAGACCATAAAAACTGCGGTCTAGATAATTTTAGTCCTCAAACCTCAAACTTCCTGGGTCTGAACACTCTGTGAATTTATGCAGAGATTAATACATGTACAGTGTGTTACTATAATGAATTTTCAGGATTAGGAATCAAACTGTAACTTTGAAAACTGAATAAAAATTGGTTACATTACCTTGGGGGTGCTAATAGTTTGCCAAAGCTGTTGTGTTGGATACAGTGATGAATGATACAGGAGTGGTCTCTGCATTCAGAATTTAGTCTGGTGGAAGAGACACACAGTTCATCTTGAAATGATAGTGTGTGTCTTGAATGCTGTGATAAGTAACTGCAGGTGGCTTTGTGTTCACTTTTTGTGAAACGTGCTCAGGTAGAGGATGGTCCGAGGGGGCTTTCCAGAGGAAGTGATGTCTGAGATGACACCTGAAGGAGTTGGCCAACTCTGGCAAAGCAGGGCCAGGGGTGGAGCCAGAGTGTTCGAAGCCTAAAGAACAGTTCACCTATGGGTCTAGAGAGAAGAAAAACGTGGCCAGTTTGAAGAGAGGTGGAGAAATTTTGTGTAAGCTGGGATATAAATTGTTAGATGAGGAGTGAAGAGATAGAGGGAAAGAATCTGTTAACAAAGGTTAAGGGAAGATGGAGAGTATGGAAGGTAGAAATGGCTTAAATTTATATTTTAGTTTATATTTTAGGATGATTGCTTTTTAGTAGTTTAAATGGTAAGGACTGAAGGCTTTAAGAGAACAACTGAGACTATTTTATTAATCCAACTGAGAAAAGAAGGTGGCTTGGACTGGGGTAGAATGGCCGGTGGGGTTGCAGGAAGTAGGTGGATTCAGCTTCAATCAGTAAGACATCTGAGGTAAGGGACTGGCAGGAGGTGGAAAGGAGATCAAGGTTTTTAGTTTGGGCAAATGAAAGGACAGTTGGGCAAAGGGTTTAAGGGCATTGTCCAACAAGGGCTTCAGGTGATGGGTTGTGAATATCAAATGGGTAGGGAAAGAAGTAAAGACTGGAAGGATCTTCCAAATAAAAACGAAAAACCAATGAAACTAATGAATCCCTGAAGATTTCAGTTTCTTTCTTTCTTTTTTTTGAGAAACAAACATAGGTATAGATGCAGTAAGTGAATGGGATAGGTGGAGAGAGAAGACGGATAATGAGAATGGGAAACAGGAACTTAAAGATTTCTGCAGTGGAACAATCCCAGGTGAGGACAAAGGACTGAGTGTGAACCTGAGGATGGGTAGTGGAAATAGTTTTTCCTAAATCTGAGACTTCAATTGGGAAGAGGATTTGAAAGCTTCGAAAAAATTGCCATATTTGGCAGGTGAGGAAACAGAAATCCATGTTTCTACCAATCACCATGGCAAAGTTAGGGCTTAATTGTGTTTTTCTTGCTTCTTAATCTCTTGAATTTCTCACAGTAACCTAGTGGCTTGGGATAAGGCAGTCACTTGGTTATCTCTGGGTCTTTGTTCCTGTGTGCTACCATCAGTCACCTGTTCTGAATGAATGCAGCTGAGGACTCTGAAATGAGTGAAAAATAATAAACATGATTTGAAGTTACTGGTTATCTTTATTGGTAGGTTCTAAAGAATCTTCTCCACCTAATGAAAAGTGGTGGCTTAGATGGTAAAGAATCCACCTGTAGTGTGAAAAACCAGGTTCGATCCCTAGGTCAGAAGCTCCTCTGGAGAAGGGAATGGCTACCCACTCCATCATTCTTGCCTTTAAAATCCCATGGACAGAGGAGCCTGGTAGTCTACAATTCATGGGGTTGCAAAGAATCAGACATGATTGAGCAGCTAACACTTTCACTTCACTTCAAAGGATTTCTCCATCTAGTAGACATACAGAATTGGAATTTAAAAAAGACAGAATTAATCAGTGTGTGTGTGTGTGTGTATGTGTGTGTGAAATTAATATATATATATTTTTTTAATGGAAGATGTCTCCTCACAATAGTTAGCTCTGCTAATGTAAAATTGAGTGAGGATATACTGGGAAGAAGACTCTATTTAATACTGTGTATACTTTCTTCTGTATTACATTTTTTCCTCTGAGGTGAATTATTTAATTGTATTAAAAGCAATGATATTTTAAAAGAAAATTCTCCTGTGTAGCAAAAATTATGAGGTTAAGGAGCTGGTTTCCCAAAGCTACATTAGATCCCAGTTACCTGTAGGAAATGCTCAGGTCACAGGTAGGCCAGGAGATTCAGCTTTCTTTAGGGTCTGAAGAAGACGGGACCAGCTATGTCATTTGGAAGGTGGAGAACCATGTAAGATGAGAATGCAGGGCCCCTTTAGGAAGACTTGTTATGAATTTCACAGTGGCAACTGCAGAGCATTCAACCAAGTGCACGGGTGCTTTTAAACTTGCTGCTCAATGCTCTTGCATGGGTCATATGCCCATGAAGCTGGGCCGGTGAAGCACTGAGAACAGCGATTTAGTTCTGGTAAGCAAAACATATGACCTTGTACCCATTTTGTGATTTTTAGTAAATTTCTGAAATTTAAGAAGGAAGGAGTTTTTCAGGACTCATCACATCCATTGATAAGTTGTTAGTCCCATGCATGAGTAGTTCATATATCTATAAAAACAGCTGCCAGAAAGAAGGGGAGGCAGTGATTCCCAGCTCTTATCCAGCTCTTGGTAAAGCTGGCTTTAGCTTTACCAAGGGTCAGTGCTGAGAATGAGGGGGTGTAGCAGATTGATGAAATTCCCCTCCACTCCCTTCAGGAGCCCCACTGCTCTTCACCATAGGACAGCTGGGAGTCAGTACTGTGACTTGTCCCGTGATTTTTTAAAGAGCCCTTTAGGACTTGGTGGTAAATCTGAGCTCCATGGTTCTCTACTGGAAACTAGATTCTTCTTAAGTCCCTGGGTTCTGTAGCAGGAGACACAGAAGTCAGGGAAATCTCTCTTTACAACCCCCAGATGCTGGCATTAGAGGGTGAAATTGTATTAAGTGAACCAGAGAAGAGAATGGGTGGAGAAATTTGTTCTGCTTTGGCATGTTATTTAATTAAATACATTTTCCATGGTTCTTGAGAACTTAGATTGGGAGATTTAAGGAAAAAGATTCCCACAATCTCAAATGTCACAAATAATTGATTCATGCTGATGTGATGATAATAAGACCGTATGTCTCATCTTTGGATGCTGCCCATACATTGCTTGTCTCTATGAAAAAGATTCACTCGTGTGTCACGTATTTAGAGGCCTTCTTTGCAGGCTATCTTCTCTGTATTCTTTCAACATTACCAAGGTGCTGTTATAATCACAAAGTGGAATGACAGTGCAGGTTGCATCAGTGGCAACAGCACGGCTAGCAAATAGTGTGATCTCAGTGAAACTAACATTGTCCTACTAGTCCTCTGAGTTAGACTTTTCTCATTGCACTTCCCCCATATGCAGTAAGTTTTTAAAAGTCTTACCCAAATAGCTCTGAATGAGAAAACTTAGTACAGGGAATGTAAAAGTAAACCCATATTCTTACATATTTAAGTCTTCAGTATTTTTACTTTAGTCAGTTTAAAGGGGTTGACTTGAGGTCTGGCTTTCTGAAAGATAGCAAAAGGCATTTGGTGTTTATTTAGATATGCACAACTTGCCTTTTAATTTTTTTTTAATTTTTATTTTTATTTTTTTAACACTTTATTCTACATTACAGTACTGTATTTGTTTTGCCATACATTGACATGAATCAGCCACAGGTATACACGATCTCCCAATGCCGAAGCCCCCTCCCACCTCCCACCCCATATCATCTCCCTGGATCATCCCATGCACCAGCCCCAAGCATCCTGTATCCTGTATTGAACATAGACTGGCGCTTCGTTTCTTACATGATAGTATACATGTTTCAATGCCATTCTCCCAGATCATCCCACCCTCTCCCTCAGAGGCCAAAAGTCCATTCTATACCTCTGTGTCTCTTTTGTTGTCTCACATAGAGGGTCATCATTACTATCTTTCTAAATTCTATATATATGTGTTAGTATACTGTATTGGTGTTTTTCTTTCTGGCTTACTTCACTCTGTATAATTGGCTCCAGTTTCATCCATCTCATTAGAACTGAGTCAAATTTATTCTTTTTAAGGGCTGAGTAGTACTCCATTGTGTATATGTACCACTGCTTTCTTATCCATTCATCTGCTGATGGACATCTAGGTTGTTTCCATGTCCTGGCTATTATAAACAGTGCTGCAATGAACATTGGGGTACATGTGTCTCTTTCAATTCTGGTTTCCTCAGTGTGTATGCCCAGCAGTGGGATTGCTGGGTCATAAGGCAGTTCTATTTGCAATTTTTTAAGGAATCTCCACACTGTTTTCCATAGTGGCTGTACTAGTTTGCATTCCCACCAGCAATGTAAGAGGGTTCCCTTTTCTCCACATCCTCTCCAGCATTTATTGCTTGTAGACTTTTGGATTGCAGCCATTCTGACTGGTGTGAAATGGTACCTCATTGTGGTCTTGATTTGCATTTCTCTGATAATGAGTGATGTTGAGCATCTTTTCATGTGTTTGTTAGCCATCCGTATGTCTTCTTTGGAGAAATGCCTATTTAGTTCTTTGGCCCATTTTTTGATTGGTTCGTTTATTTTTCTGGAGTTGAGCTGCATAAGTTGCTTGTATATCTTTGAGATTAGTTGTTTGTCAGTTGTTTCATTTGCTATTGTTTTCTCCCATTCAGAAGGCTGTCTTTTCACCTTACTTATAGTTTCCTTTGTTGTGCAGAAGCTTTTAATTTTAATTAGATCCCATTTGTTTATTTTTGCTTTTATTTCCAGTATTCTGGGAGGTGGATCATAGGGGATCCTGCTGTGATTTATGTCAGAGAGTGTTTTGCCTATGTTCTCCTCTAGGAGTTTTATAGTTTCTGGTCTTACATTTAGATCTTTAATCCATTTTGAGTTTATTTTTGTGTATGGTGTTAGAAAGAGGTCTAGTTTCATTCTTTTACAAGTGGTTGACCAGTTTTCCCAGCACCACCTGTTAAAGAGACTGTCTTTACTCCATTGTATATTCTTGCCTCCTTTGTTGAAGATAAGGTGTCCATAGGTGTGTGGGTTTATCTCAGGGCTTTCTACTTTGTTCCATTGATCTATATTTCTGTCTTTGTGCCAGTACCATACTGTCTTAATGACTGTGGCTTTGTAGTAGAGCCTGAAGTCAGGCAAGTTGATTCCTCCAGTTCCATTCTTCTTTCTCAAGATTGCTTTTGCTACTCGAGGTTTTTTGTATTTCCATACAAATCTTGGAGATTATTTGATCTAGTTCTGTGAAAAATACTGCTGGTAGCTTGATAGGAATTGCACTGAATCTGTAGATTGCTTTGGGTAGTATACTCATTTTCACTATATTGACTCTTCTGACCCATGAGCATGGTATATTTCTCCATCTATTAGTGTCCTCTTTGATTTCTTTCATCAGTGTTTTATAGTTTTCGATATATAGGTCTTTAGTTTCTTTAGGTAGGTATATTCCTAAGTATTTTATTCTTTTCATTGCAATGGTGAATGGAATTGTTTCCTTTTAATTTTTTAAACAAAAGATTCCTTTAAATTTATCAAATTTCAAAGACTATATATATATGTATATATAAATATGCATATGAGTCTTTTGTTTTTAATAGAGGATTGAATAATACTTTTGCCATGAAATTGAAATTTGTTTGGACTCAGACAAACTAATTCAAGGAAGGGTGAACAGCTAATTTCAAGGTACAAAATCTTTTCATTATTTCAACTTTAAATTTGAGTCTAGTTACCATCTGGTGCCTGGAAAGGTGGTTGAGGGTTGTTGGTGGTACATTGGTCGTTGTGGAAACGTGTGTTAGGTATAATACTGTTGTGACTATTCATGCCTTCAGCTCTAGCTTCTAGCATAATCTGTGCTTAGTTCAGTTCAGCTCAATCATGTTCAACTCTTTGCGACCCCATGGACTGCAGCACTCCAGGCTTCCCTGTCCATCACCAACTCCTGGAGCTTGCTTAACTAGTATCTTATTTGTTCTCTAAGTCAGGCTTCCCTTATTTTACTGATGTAGAGCTTCTTTTAATTTCTTTGAAATCACATAATTTTTGCCCATTTTAACTGTTTCACTCTAGCTATCTTACAAATATGGACACACCTTGGACCTTGCCACCAATGAGATCTACTCTATTCTAAGATTTTGAAATTAACTTTCTCATTTCTTCCTACACTTTACCTTAATTATGCCTAACCTGCTAACTATTTACTTTTTCCCCCATAGTCGCTCATCTCCCCCGTCACTTCACCTGCCATTTTTTCATGGCCATCTTGGAGCTGCAAACGATCTTTTAATATCCCCTAAATTCTATGAACTTATACTGTATCTGCCAAACTTATGCTGAAACTTAGATAGCTGACCATACCATCCATCTTCTCACTTCACATTCCAAGGGCTATGGATCATACACCAAAAATGTTGTGTAGCAGGAAGAGGAGCTCTGTCTAAATGAAAGAAAGTGAAAGTGTTAGCTGCTCAATCGTGTCCGACTCTTTGTAATCCTATGGACTGTAGACCACCAGATTCCTCTGTCCATGGAATTCTCCAGGCAGAAATACTGGAGTGGATTGCCATTCTCTTCTCCAAGGAATCTTCCTCACCCAGGGGATCGAACCTGCGGTCACCTGCATTGCAGGCAGATTCTTTACCGTCTGAACCACCAGGGAAGCCTGTGGTATAAATATGTGGTGTTTAATGTCAATTGATACATCTCTGCTACTACTAGATATACAGTTTCTGGTTGACTTCCACTTGTGGTTCATCCTTGCCTTTTATGACACAGTTTTATAAGGAATCAGATTATATCCTAATTCCTTCATCACTGAGACATTTTAGGTTCTATTTAAGTATCAGCTCCTGGTGTTCAAAACCAATTCTATATAGCTAATACCTTAGCCTATCTTAATCTGTCATGGAACAGTTAAAGACAGCTAAATTAGTCTTATAGATCACTTTTCTCAGCCCAGTGGTCTATTCTCAGTCCTTTTTTTTTTTCCTGTAAAATTTGACAGGACATGTTTCTAGTTTGAAATTCCTCTTCCTCCTGTCCCTCTCTCCCTGCCTCTGTATGAGTGGCTTTCTTTCAGTCCCTAAGATGCTCTGAGTATCTTTGTTTCTGGGCTTTTGCATTCCAGGTTTCCTGCAGACTTCACTGTCACTTCCAAAAGGAGGCTTTCCCAGACCACTCAAACTGAAATGGGTTTCCCTATTTCTCTTAGCACCTTTTTCTTCCTGATGCTTGTCACAATTCCTAATTGATTTTTGCTATTACATGTCTAATGTTTGCTGGCTTTACATTGCATTCCCAGCAATTAGCATTACTCTAGGATAACAATAAACTTTCAGTAAATTATTTTGGATGAACTGTAGTAATAAAATAAATTTTACTTTGTCCTCCACTTCCTTTCATGAACTTTCCTCCTAGCCAAAATGTGCCTCTCTCTCTTCCTTCTATCTGTTGAGGATTTCCTTCTCCCAAGCTTCACATGAGTTACCTATATTTCCACATCTCCAGCCAGACATCTGTGATTTCTCCCTTGTTTGATTTTGCAGAGTGTTTATCTTCTTCTCTCCTAAAGGACTCATTAATTTCAAAGTTGTAGTGCCTGTGTGGATGGCCCTCTTCCCTGTCACTGAGCTGAAGGCTCCTTAAAGGCAGAATTGGCATCGCACTCAGTTTTGTAGCCCTCACTATGTCTAGCCCAGGGCCATGCATGAGAGTTGGTTCCCAGTACGTACATGTTAATTGTTGAATAAATGAAAATCGGTACCTTTTGACTATACTTAGCTTCTCTGTAGGAGACTGACAGCTTTGAATTGGTTAAGCTCTAGTAATTTGTCTTAAAATGTGGACTGACTATCTCTGCTTCTCTTAAGGAGCTAATTTCTCAGTCTACAGTTCATGCATATCAAAGAATGCTTTTTATTAGTTATATTAACAATGTCATTACTTAGAGTTTTTCATAGTTAATGAAATTTTTTTCATATTGATGATCTAACATGGCCTATCAGCAACTTTATCAGGCAGGTGGAGTAAATATTATTACCTGTAGATGACAATGAGCTCAGAAAAGTCAAGCAGTGTGCCTAGGGCTGCAGAGCTGATCTTCAGAGTACCTAGCAGTGATTCTCACGTGGGGGTAGAGCAGAGGGAAGGCTAAGGACTGTGCTGTTTGTGGTTCTCTAGAGAATGCATTAAAATCACAGGGGGAAATGGCCATTTTCCCAGATTATAAACTTATTCCAAACTGAAAATTCTAATCTATTTCCTAGCTGAGATTTATTGCCATTCTACCACTATGAATGACATGACTGCATCCTGCCTTTGTCTTAGGTCAGGAAAAAAAGTTGGGAAAATTGCAACCTACTGTACTCTTTAGGAATGTCATCTTTGTTAAATGCAAGACAATTGCTAGGCTTAATATATACTTGACATCTTAGGAAAATGGCTTCTTTAATTTTCAGAACTATTTACTCATTGCCTCCATGAGAACTTGTTCTCATTCCAAGAGATAGGCAGAGAGTCTTGGCATCTGCCATTCTTTTTGTGGTATGAATATAGGCGTTTTCTTATTGCAGGAAAAAAAGATCTTGATAATGGAAGCTGAACATCTGGGGGATGTGGATGGGCGGGAATATGATTCTACAGTCATACCAGCAATGGTGTGCAAAGCAGTGGTTCTCATCCCCACATTAACTTAAAAATAGCCCCACTCCAGACCAATGACCTCAGAATCATTTGGGGGTAGGGTCTGGGCAATCATAACTATTAAAAGCTCCCCAGTTAGTTCTGAGGCAGAGCTCAGACTTAGAACTTCTAAAGTTTTCAATCAGATGTGTTGCTCTACAACAAATAATCTTGTACAATAAGCTGAAAAATAATTTTTACATTTAAAGACTTTTTTTTTAAAGTTGTGACTCTAAGACCCAGAGGATCTGATGGATATGACTGCCTGCTGGGGAGAGCCCAGGTGCTGGCCACTTGGCTTAGCTCTGAGCCTTTGGGGAAGTTGTTTTCTCAAGAGATGTTCACATCGTTCAGAATGTGTTTCTTCTAATTTTGCTATGTAACACTTTAAGTTTTATAACACTGGTAAGAATGATTATAATTTATACATGTAGCCTTGTTAACTGGCACAATGAAAAGACTTTAAAATTTATGACAGTAAGGCATTATGGTGTGTCTTAGTAATCTTGACATTTATTAAATCAAAATCAAGGTTTATATTATGTGGGTCAGATATTTCAAGTTTGAAAACACTTTTGCCTGTTTTTTTCTGAAGAATTACAAATGCTTGTGTCTTTCACCTTCTTTAGACACTCAGTCCTGAATTCAAATAAGCTGTCATTTTTAGTTAAAAATTTCTGGAATAAGCAGCCTTTCAAACACTGTATCAAAATGTTTGTAAATATATTGGAAAGAATATTTCCATGATTATTAAAGCTAGAGTTTGTTCTTTGAGTAGAGCAAAGTCTCTTATAATGGAGATACAGTTTACCTAAGAGTCATATTAATAAGTTTAAAAAAAATCAGCTTTTGAATAATATATGAATTCATATGGTATCAGTGGTATCTTTGCATTTGGGACAATACATAATTAGTTTTAATTCTCTTTGAGAGGGAGATGTGGATGTTAAAATAAATTGCTGATGAAGCTATACTTTGGAGAAGAGTGTATTTCAAAACTTTGTGCAATATCAGCTATTTCTTTCAGTGGTATGGAAGTGTAGCCTAAGACTGAGAAGATTTATTGGGGGCAATTTCAAACCATTCTTAGTATATAAAAGTTCACAGTTTGCTACTTAGAACTGGGCACCATAAAGAAGAATAGCAAATATTTATAGCCCTGCTTGGAAAACATTAGTTCTATACAACTTCTGGCACCATTGTTTGTAGCCAATAAACCAAATAATAATCATTTGCTTGTATAAAAATAATCAGTATCACAATATTTAAGCATTCAAAAGGGTTTGGTTATAAGTTATTATGAGTTAACCCTTTACAAAATACTGTATAATAGACCTACTGCAGAAAAATAAGCACTCACAGAGTAAGAAAACTTAGATTTATGCAATAAATATATTCTGAGGGAGGAAAGAAGGAATAGAGTTTGTAATAAATTAACTTTATTAAGTAAAAATGAAGAAACTACCTCTGTGGAAGGAACTTTCTTACTATCAGGAATAAATATTCCATACTTACATGGTAGAAAACCTAAGCATTCTAACCTTGAAGGACTTTGTTCAAAGGTTTCAATTTTATCATGGATTTTAATCAGGCTATAGTATACCTAATACATGTAGTAGAAGATCCTACGCAAGCAGTTTGCCATCAGCTCTTAATTTTTTGAGATACATAAATAAAATACTTTACCTTCATCATCATTATTTTAAATATGTTCAAGAGTTTTCTTCCTGAGAAGTGGATTCCATTACTTAGCCAAAGATTCATCACTCTGCTCCTCATTGTTTTTCTCAGGTTTGCTTATTTTGATAAACACTGAGTTCATGATCAGCCCCTTGTCCCCATTAAGCCTACAGAAAATGAAGGGTTTGTTACAATACTCACTGGGAAGAACTCTTCAATTTAGTTTGTTTTTCTGGTGACATCTACGGTGTTAAAGTAAAAATATTTATGTGGAACCATTCAGAGTGCATATTTAATGTGCTAAAAGCACAAACATGTGGGAGTATTCATTTTCTGCATTTTTTTTTTTAAACTAAAAACAAACAAAAGCCCAACCACTACTTCTTGGACCTAAAAAACAAAATAGGATAACTCAGCTCACAGAGTCAGAATCTACAGTTCTGACAGGCTGAATAGCTGCGATTATAGTTTGGTCAGTAATAATGACAGATTTTAGTGTCCATTTTAGTGTATGAAACACTAAATTACAATGAGTTGAAAAATGGATAGTTTCTAGTCCTAGAATAATGTTTCTTAAGGGGGTAAGGATGACGTTGTTAAATCATTTCAGGCTGGTTTTATTCTTTTCCCTTTGTTGTAGGTGTAGTGTTATTTTTACTTCTTTGCATATTAATAACAAATGTGAAAACAGTGTGGCTGTTGGAAAAGAGGCTTATTACTATGTACATCTTTACCCTCAGTGTATATCTGATATATTTTTTTTTTTTTTGGCACACAATATTAAAACTTGGTCCTCTGGCTGGGGTGTGGGGTAGGGTGTGGGGGTGGAAACTTAGTTCCTCGCAGAATGTTTTAAAGAAGTTCTTTATTCAGATGACTTAATTTGTATAAGTCTTCATAAGGGCTGCTTCAGTTTTGAGAGTTTCCAGTTAGTCAGGCCTGATGGAATCCACTCTAGTATTCCTTGCAAACTAACCCTGAAATCTCACATACTAGTAATGATTATGTATGAAGACTTTGGAAGAACTAGAGGTTTAACTGATGATGGATATAAACATGGCATAGTGGGTTTTTTAAAGTCAAGGAACTCAAATTCTAAACAGACAAAGCATTTGGAGGAAAAGTGAAAATGCAGTAATGGTCAAAATCTTGACTGATTGTCTCCCAGCCCCATCTTGACAGGAGTGAGCCTTCTGGTAGTAAAGCAGTAGCACGTAACAGTGGTGCTCAGAGAAAGGCTGTGTATGTGTGTAGAACAGTAAGGGGTGGAGTCCTGTGATTTGGATTCTAATCTTGCCTAAAACCCATTAGCTGTGTGGCACTGGGGAAGTCACTCGCCATCCAACTTCAGCTTCTGCATCTTGAGAATATAGATGGAAGGAGTACCTTCCCTCACTACCACATGAGGCTGGTGAAGGGTCAAACATGGAAATCTAAATAGAAATATTAAGTCTAAGTTTATAAGTGAGTATTATATAATAATAATGAGAGTAACTAGTCCCTGGGTTAAAGTTCAAAACAAAGGACCCCTTTGAGTTATGCCTTGAAAAACATGGAATCACTTCTGTAATTGCATTTTTAGGCTAATCCAGAAATATATTAAGTAGAGGACCAGAAAAAAAAAAAGCGGTGTGTGATTCTCTGGATTCTCTCACTGGTTATCCTGGAGCAGGGGTAAGAGACAAGTTACTCAATACCTTGGCCTATTTCATATGATCCTAAAAATACCCAACACAGATCATCAGAAAATGTGCACTGCACAGATCTTTCTTATCTTTAAAACTAAATATTAATTTTAAAATAAATGAAGCCTCTCAATCAGATAAGAAATATACACAAGAGAATGCTGTGCTGTGCCTAGGCACTGTCATGTCCGACTCTTTGCAAGTGCATGGACTGTAGTCTGCCAGGCTCCTCTGTCCCTGGGGATTCTCCAGGCAGGAATACTGGAATGGGTTGCCATGCCCTCCTCCAGGGTATCTTCCCAACCCAGGGATCAAACCCAGGTCTCCTGCATTGCAGGCAGACTCTTTATCAGCAGACTTACCAGGGAAGTCCCATACAAGAGAATATTCTTTAACAAAAAGAATAGTATTTTTGTCCTTAGTTCCTGGTACTACCTCTTATATTAGTGTTTTCAGTATAAAATGGTGCTTCTACCTTTGTTACTAATCAATAGGAATTCACTTCTGTGTGGATTTATGTTAATAAATGGAATTCTGACTTACCTTAATGCTAAATTAACTACTTTAAAAATGGAGACCAATATACAAATACAAGATACCAACCATGTTCAGCTTTAATGAGTGTTAACATTTTGCCAAATTTCCCTGAGTCTTTTTCAGTTCATTTAAAAAAAAAAAAACATGTTTTGTTCAACATGGCACATTGAACATATATCCCTTTCTCTTTGGAAATATCCCTTAAATGATAGTAAATTAATAATAATATTTAAAAAGACATAAATTTGAGGAGATAGAGGACAGACAAGGACATAACAGTGGATCAGGAATGTTAATTTTCTGGAATATGGAAAGGAGATAGAAAAATTATAACTGACTTAGTAGCACTGAAAGAACCAAGTGTCACTTACTCTTATGATGCAATACAACATTTATTACCCACTAAAAGCTTATGATTTTGGAGATACCAGGGCTCTTGGAGTCTGGGGTGAAATTCGGACTGGAGAAGAAGAGTGGAAAATGTGCATACACAAAGCTTAGCCCATCAGATCCCTCCCCGCTCTGAATCTGAGCAGCTTTGTTACCCCCACTCCCACCCTTATAAACAACGAAAGAGTGATGCACTAGAGAATTTAAACCAGGAGGCCCCAGACCCTGGGCACCTGGCATAGCAGAGCACAAGGGCAAGTGACATGCTGACTACAGGGCGCTTGCTGACAGTCAGCTCTCTGCATGACAAAAAGACACAGTCCCAGCCTCCTTTCCCCTTAATTACTGATGGTCATGAGCCAAATACTACAAACCAGAGAAAAGTACTTATTTCCATATTTTCTTCTGTTCATTAGTTTTCCAGTTTTGGGATGGGAAAAAAGGAAGAGCTTTCATCTTACCTCCTGTGAGCTACCTACCATAGTCACTAGTAGTGCCCCTCAGCTGTGGACCTTGTTAGATTAGTCACTGTTGGCTGTGCATGGAAGAGTGCTCTACCCCAACCCTTTCAGGTTAATCTTGCTTCCAATGAGTGTCTATATGTACGGTGTCATACCTTCTCCCTGCGTCATACTTCTTTCTCTAGAAAAAGAACATTTTAATAACCACGTTAATAGATATTATCTAGGTGGCTTAGATTTTAAATGACAGGTCGTAATGAGGTGGAGACTTAAACTGATGCCTTTTCTAGATTGTTTTCTAGCCACCGTGTCATATATACATTGTTTTTCTGCATGTTGATAGTGAATCATAGATTTATAGTCTTATAATATTAAACTTAGGGAAGATACCTTGGAGTTCAGTGCTTTCATTCTACCTCTGTTTTCTCAGTAAGCAGATAGTAAGCAGATAGTAAATGTTTTTTCCAAAGGTAATCAACTAGTTAGTGTCAGAAGCTGGGCTATAATTTTTGAAAATTATCTTTGATTATCAATGAAAATATCTAGTTACCCCCTTGCAATTTGTAAACCGCAGTGTGGGATTTGAAAGTCCATATGAATAGAAAATAATTACTAGACATTAATAGATTTTAAGGGCCCCTGGTAGATAAATGTATTCAACTCACTGTCCAGTTGCCCATGTTGGTCTTCCATAAGAGTTTGCCTTCATGATAAAAATCACCTTTGGTCAGCACTCTACCCATCTGTGGTTCTGTTAGGGGAAGCACAGCAATTGAAACCGCCTACCCTGGCCAGGCACCATAGTAACCATTTGCATGAGTTGTTTTATGACAGGAGATCCTGATAAGGAATACAGAACTAATAAGCCACCACCAACCAGAAGGGATCGGGAAAGGTCGAAAGGAGACACCACATGTCTGTCCACTTCCCAGAATCCCTCTTGCTAGCATCCATCTTGACTGAGCAATGCATGTGCCACCAGGAAAGACTCTGAATTTGAATGATTGTTCAAAGACCACCCAGAAACTAATTCCATCACTGTAAAACCCGGGTGCCCTTTCCCAATAAAATCTCTTGCTTTGTCATGTGTCTCTTTGGACAATTCATTTCCGAGTGTTAGACAAGAGCCCAGTTTCGGGCCCTGGAAGGGGTCTCCCTTCATGCAACAGTTCCAGTATTAGATTTCAGATTCTCCAGTGAAGTGTGCAAGGCAAGAGACAGGAGAATCCCTGGAGGAAGAGTGTGCTTTTTGAAACCTCACCAAGATGTTACTAAAGCATGTATATTGTTCAAATAAACCTTGTAGAGTTAGAAAAAGGTTAAGACATACTGCTTGAGAATTGTGTTTTAATTGAGTAATGAAATCTGATTTAGGAAATTGGAATAAATATGAAGATAAGTACAAATCAGAGTGATATAATTATTTCTAAAATCTGAACAGATATATAAGGATAGTAGCAAGATTCCCTCACAACCATTCATTTTACTGTTAAAGAACTTAAAATAATTTATGCTATTCTCTCTAGTCTCAGAACAATTTTCACCCAATTTCAATATAAATAGATTTGCACATTTCAGGGAAATGGATTTATGTGTTTCTTTCTTGGCAGGTAATTACAGGATAAGATTTCTATAAATGTTTCCTAATATTCCAAATTGTTGTTTTATTTTACATTTATATACAGTTGATGGCCCCTTTAGTAACTTTCTAAGAACCCTTTTATTGAGAGTGTCTTGATTCACAGTTTTAAACCAACTTCTGGTCAGTTACACTGAGAGTGGTCTTATCAGTGAATAATTTATCATAGTAATGGCTTATATAGTAAAGAAGCATAATATCTAGAAAAATATTGCCAGGAATTTTTATGGAAGCACAGTTTATGATTTTTCTAATATATTTGTTTATAAACTGAATTACACAATAAATACGTGGTCCAAAAAGCTGTGCAAATATTCTCCAGCCACACTGCTTCCCGTCAATTTAGCAGTGTGCTGAGCCCTCTTCTACTTCAGGGCTTGTCACAAATTCTTAGCCTGGCCTGGAACCCCATTAATCCTCTTTGCGAGGCCCTGTCCCCTTCAGATCTCTGTGGAAATGCCATTCCTGTGTATCCAGACCAAAATAGTTTCCTTGTTGTTCTCTCTGATAATAGTAGTTTTCTTTTATAGCACTTACCATCATTTCAACTTGCATATTCTATTTCTTTTTTGTCATTTAATGTTTAGTCTCTTTTTCATCTTTGTTTAGTCCCAGCACTTTAACCCACTATTTTCTCTTCAAGTGCTAAGATAACAATCTTAGTTTTCGTTTTTTGTGTGTGTTTTCACTAGTTCAGTTATTATCTGCGTATTTTTGTCTACTGTTGGAAACAGAACACCATTCTTTTGATTAAAATAATACAAGGTCAGTGGTGATGAACAAACATGACATTCTTATTTTTCCAGTTCTTGTAAATTATAGACACTAAATGACTGTATAAGTTATAAAATGTGTGTGGGATAGCTGTGGAGCTTTGGAGTATAAACACAGTTGCTACAGGTTCTAAAAATCATCTGGATTAAGTAGATGAAGCCTTATCAGAGAGGTATGGGAGAAGGCAGTTGTGCTTGTTGTTGTTGTTCAGTCATTAAGTCGTGTTCGACTCTTTGTGACCCCATGAACTGAGGCATGCCAGGCTTCCCTGTCCTTCACTGTCTCCTGGAGTTTGCTCAAACCTGTGTCCATAGAGTCAATGATGCCATCCAACCATCTCATCCTCTGTCACTCCTGTCTCCTTTGCCCTCAATCTTTCCCACCATCAGAGTCTTTTCCAATGAGTTGGCTCTTCGAATCAGGTAGCCAGTGTATTGGGAGTGTCAGCTTCAGCATCAGTCCTTGCAATAAATATTCAGGGTTGATTTCCATTAGGATTCACTGGCTTGATATTCTTGCTGTCTAAGGAACTCTCAAGAATCTTCTGCGGCACACAGTTCAAAAGCATCAGTTCTTTGGCACTCAGCCTTCTTTATGGTCCAACTCTCACATCTATACATGACTATTGCAAAACCATAGCTTTGACGATACAGACGTTTGTTGGCAAAGTGATGTCTCTGCTTTTCAATATGCTGTCCAGATTTGCCATAGCTTTTCTTCCAAGGATCAAGTATCTTTTAATTTTGTGGCTGCAGTCATTGCCCACAGTGATTTTGGAGCCCAAGAAAACAATATTTGTCACTGTTTCCCTTTTTTTCCCCTGTCTGTTTGCCATGAAGTGATGGGACTGGATGCTATGATCTTAGTTTTTCAATGTTGAGTTTTAATACAGCTTTTCCACTCTCCTCTTTTACCCTCGTCAAGAGGCTGTTTAGTTCCTCTTCCCTTTCTGCCATTAAAGTGGTATCATCTGCATATATGGGGGGTGTTGATATATCTCCTGCCAGTCTTGATTCCAGCTTGTGAGTCACCCAGCCCAGCATTTCACATGATGTACTCTGAATGGAAGTTAAATAAAGCAGGGTGACAATATACAGCCTGGATGTACTCCTTTCCCAATTTTGAACCTGTCTGTTGTTCCATGTCTGGTTCTAACTGCTGCTTCTTGACCTGCATACAGGATTCTCAGAAGGCAGGTAAGGTAGTCTGATATTCCCATCTCTGATAATTTTCCAGTTTGTTGTGATCCACACAGTCAAAGGCTTTAGCATAGTCAATGAAGCAGAAGTAGTTTTTTTGTTTGTTTGTTTTTCTTGCTTTTTCTGTGATCCAATGGATTTGAGCTCTGGTTCCTCTGCCTTTATAAATCCAGCTTGTACATCTGGAAGTTCTCAGTTCGTGTACCGCTGAAGCCTAGCTTGAAGTATTTTGAGCATAATCTTGCTGGCCTGTGGAATGAGTGCAATGGTGTGATAGTTTGAGCATTCTTTGGTATTGCCTCTCTTTGGGATTGGAATGGAAACTGACCTCTTCCAGTCCTATCACCTCTGCTGGGTTTTCCAAATTTGCTGGCCTATTGACTGTAGCACTTTCACAGCATCATCTTTCAGGATTTGAAATAGCTCAGCTGGAATGTCATCACCTCCACTAGCTTTGTTCCTAGTGATGCTTCCTGAGGCCCACTTGACTTCACATTCCTAGATGTCTTTCTCTAGGTGAGTGACCACAGTAGCATGGTTATCCAGGTCATTAGACACTTTTGTATAGTTCTGTGTATTCTTGCCACCTCTTCTCAATATCCTCTGCTTCCATTAGGTCCTTGCCATTTCTGTCCTTTATTGTGCCTATCTTTGCATGAAATATTCTCTTGGTATCTCCAATTTTCTTGAAGAGATCTTTAATCTTTCCTATTCTATTGTTTTCTTCTATGTCTTTGCATTGTTCACTTAAGAAATCTTTCTTATCTCTCCTTGCTATTTTCTGGAACTCTGCACTCAGTTGGGTGTGTGTGTATGTGTTAAGTTGCTTCAGTCTTGTCTGATCTTTGTGTCCATGGGATCCTGAAGGCAAGAATACTGGAGTGGATTGCCATGTCTTCTTTCAGAGGATCTTCCCAACCTGGGGATCGAACCTCTCTTTCTTATGTCTCCTGCATTGGCAGGCGGGTTCTTTACCACTAATGCCACCTTCTTTCCTTTCTCCTTTGTCTTTCGCCTCTCTTCTCGGCTATTAGTAAGACCTCCTCAGACTTATTTATGTTTCTAGGTATGGCAAATGTACTTAAGATTTTATTTAAATGATTGACATTGAGAGGTATAAAATGAACATGATTGTTTTCTTATTCCATTCCTTCATTCATGTGTTTCTAAATGACCACTTTCTAAGTGCTGGAGCCGATATTAGGAAGCAGTGGGCCTTAATAAATGCTCATTGAGTGACTATGCAAGTGGATGCATGACACGCTTCTTCCTACAGAGAAGCCTCCTGTCTAGTGAAGAGAGCAGACCTTTAACAAATTTTGCCGTGGAAGCAGACAGGAGGGCAGACAATGTCCCATGCTGACCAGTGAAGCTGGAAGGTGTCTCCTGGAGGACTTCCGGGAATGGCATTTTTGTATGCTTAAAAAGACAGTTGGAATGAGCTCTCCCTTTGTTTCAAGGACTGTCATCATCTCTCAGTGTGGTGTCTGGAGGTGTGTCAAGGAGTCCTGTAACTATGTGGGGAAGAGTCAGACGGGAAAGTAGACGTGCCAAGGATGGCAGTGAAAATATAGAACCTGCGGAATCAAGGCTACTAGGGCCGCCCTATCCGTGGGTTTCTTGTTGTGCTAGATAGTCCCTGAAAGCTCTGTGAAGGCAAGGCCTTTGAAAGTTTTGTTCACTGTAAATCCCTTATGCCGAGCACAATGGCTGGCACAAGAGTATGTAATTGACAAATATTTTTCAATAATGTATTTAATTCAGTATGCAGCCACAGGTACTTTGATGAATTTTGTGTGTTTTAATGGCAAAATTAGAGGAAGAAATGTTTGCATAAGCGGCCTCAGTCATACTCATCTTCACTGTGGTTAATGAGCTTGTTCCTTTGTGGTTATTTCCTGATGCTTATGTTTAGGTAACATTTTATTGTCACAGAAGTTAAAATTATCTTGATATGTGGGTGAAGGCAAGAATCTAAAATTCACATTCTACCAGTCAGGCTCCACAAATTTAAAGCAGCCTTGTAAGGAGGTAGGGGAGAGAGATTTCATCTTAGGAGAAGACAAGATAATGAGAAAACAGTGTTATTTTCACTTATGCATTTTTCTATTGAAATCTTTCCATTATGTTTACATTTATAATACATTGTTCACATATGAGAATTTTAAATGTATATTTGTGACTCTTCCTATACAGGCTTGGAAAATTTTATTACACCATTTTTTCTGAAATTGTTGTTCATTTATGGGATAAGCAGCTTTTTTATTCTTTAGGGAGGAAATGCAGGATCTCCTATTGGGGCTGGACATGACAGTTAGGACCATCCTAGTCTTAGAGTCAGTTCTGAGAACTTTGCTGGGAGACCTGTTTTTCAGATTATGTCAGAGACAGCATCATCCATAATGAGAGCTGTTATTTGAAGTAAAGTACAAAGGTTTCCTTGTCTTGAGTCATATCTTAAAGAAATTTAGTGAAGAGTGAAAAGCCATCCTAATAACAGATACTCACCAATGAAGTTTAACTGTTATGTGTTCTGTTAAAGCTCTGGGGAAATCATAATAACAGAATTTAAACTTTTCTTCTGATTTATCTTGTATAAACTACTGAAAATAAATTGACTTTTTAAATGTTCAGTTAGCAATACATAGTTTTCTCTGATTCCATATCTCCTAACTGAAACTTAATTTGCATTGCCACTTCTGAAATCTCAAGGAGAAACCAATTTTACTTGTACATTAGGTTGGATTTACTTTTATTATAGGGAGGAGGAAAAACTTTAAGCTCTATAATTTGGTATACTGACTTTTCCTAGGCTGTTTTCAAAAGGTCACTCGACTAGTATTTTTGATGTATTTCCCTATGCATAGTTTGATATCTGTAACTGAATCTTTAATTCCCTTGTAACAGAATGGGTTTCTTGAATTCTTCCTATAGCGTCACCATACTCATATTATGCTTTTACAGCAGTTCCCTAGACTCATGAAGGTGAAGGAAGAAGTTTATAATGGTACTGAATACCAAACTGTTGCTTGATTTATTCAGGAAGGTTGTTATAGACTGGGATCAAGTGACAGCTTAAAAGCTAGTATAATTTATCATTATCAGTTAATTTTCACTGGGTGTCCACTGAGTGCTGAACATTGTACAAGGCTTTTTGTCAGCTGGTATGCACCTGATAAGGCTGATGGAACTCTGAGAAGACAGAATCTTGTCCTTAGGGCACTTGCTATGTAATCAAAGGCAAGTAGGCAAATGCCTAAAGTTGTCAAGCTCTGCGTGCAAAACCTATGTAACTGAAAATACTAATTTTAGAAGGGCTCTTGTCAGCAAATGGAGGTCCTGTCCTCATTATTACCTACACAACCACCAGAATAAAGGGGATGATGTTGCGTGGACCAAGAATAGGTATCTACGATGGTCCAGTCCCTGGCTGACCGGCACCCATTTCTCTGTGTGTCTACACAGATATATTTTGTTTCCTACATATCATTTCAAAATATTCCTACCTAATGAGATCCTGTCTTCTTTTGAACAAACTGTGTACTCTGCCTGTCCCTAATGAGAAACAAGTCACATTCCTATGATACATCAAGAGCTAGTGCCATATGGTCTTATTCCACAGACTTCTGGGTGATCTTTATTCCTCTTCTAAAATGATCACGTAATCTGATCTCAGACAAACCTGGGTGTAGTGCCTCATGTTCCTGGAAATTATGGCCTAAAACATATCTGATCGTATAATGGTGAAGGAAGTATAGGATAGCTGCTCTGTAAACTCAAATACAGGATTGGTCTAGGGAGTGTCCATATCACCCTGGTGCAGGACAGTCCAGAAGATGCTGTGGCCAGGGACTATCATGTGCATTCTAAGTTGCCTCAGTCGTGTCTGACTCTTTGCTACCCCATGGACTGTAGCCCACAGGCTTCTCTGTCCATGGAATTCTCTAGGCAAGAATACTGGAGTGGGTCGCCATTTTCCTTCTCCAGGGGATGTTCCTGACCCAGGGATCAAACCCAGGTCTCTTAGGTCTCCTTCACTGGCGGGTGGGTTTTTTTTACCATTAGCATCATCTGGGAAGCCCAGGACTATCATAGGCATCTTTGTTAAGTTTCTTCCCTAAACTTGGCCTGGCTTCCGTGGCCAGTGGATGTGTTTACCTGAGGATTATCTGTTACGTTTTCCCTTATTGAGTGTCCTTCATGGCCATCTCTGAGAAGGGCTTTGGGGAGGATTCCCTTGCAGGGGCCTTAGCAGTTCTTCTTGTTGGTAGCATCAGGGATTGCCTTAAGGTGGAACAGTCAAAATTCTTTATTTGCTGGACTAGGAATTTTTTTTTTTCTTAGCTATGTAAGTTCTTTAAGATCGTTGTTAGTTGCTTATGAATATACCCCTCCACCGCCCCTCCCCCTTTTTTTTTCCTTTGGAGGTGGTTGTGGCATGCTTTTTTCTGGTCACTGGTACAAAAGTTATGTGTCAAATAGTTTGACTCTGGTCCCTTGACTTGCCACTTTTGTTCCAGGATTCAGGGATCCCTCTGTTTCCTTTAGTCTTGATTTAATGGCTTCCCGTCACTTGCTATTCTTCTGTGGGTGGTGAAGCTTGACCCAGGTCATATGCTTCCTCAGGCTCCTTCCCCAGCTTGTATCCCTTGGGAATGAGTCATGGGAACTACTGAGTATGAGGGAAAGGCACCTGAGAGAGCCTGGAGGTTGAGGCTCCTACCACTCCTGCACCTCCCTAATATCCCCTCATTTCATTTTGCAGCACATCACATTTACCTGATCAGCACCCTGCATTCAGACTGGAACAAATAATATGGCTGCTGAAATTCAGATAAGAGATCTGAACTTCAGCAGTCTAACCATTACTGGCTACCAGGACTGTATCTTACATTTTTATATCTGTGAGTTGCACAAAGGCAAGTGAGGGCTGAAATCTAGCCCTTGTTCTACTCACCAAGGCTTGCATTCAGGCAAGGAAGACTTTTTGAAATTTGTCTCTATTGAAGGGAGTGTCTGTTTCGATTTATAGGATACCTGATTTGTTTGTGTGTTGCTGGGTTTGGTTGTATTGCTTGCAGGTAAAAAGCTTTCTTTAATTTAAAACTGCTTTTTCTAGTTGACTTTCATGTTGGCCAGTTAGACAGAGTTTATTGTTTTCTTGCATCTGGAAGTTCATGGTTTGCGTACTGTTGAAGCCTAGCTTGGGGTGTTTGGAGCATGGTCTTGCTAGCATGTGAAATGAGTGCAGTTGTACGGTAGTTTGAACATTCTTTGGCATTGCCTTTCTTTGGGATTGGAATGAGAACTGACCTCTTCCAGTCCTGTGGCCACTTCGGAGTTTTCCAAATTTGCTGGCATATTGAGTGTAGCACTTTAACAGCATCATCTTTAGGATTTGAAATAGCTCACCTGGAATTCCATCACTTCTACTAGCTTTGTTCCTAGTGATGCTTTCTATGGCCCACTTGACTTCACATTTCAGGGTTTCTGGCTCTAAGTGATTGATCACGCCATCATGTTTATCCGGGTCATTAAGATCTTTTTGTATAGTTCTTCTGTGTTTTCTTGCCACCTCTTCTTAGTATCTTTTGCTTCTGTTAGATCCATACCATTTCTGTCCTTTATTGAGCCTATCTATGCATGAAGTGTTCCCTTGGTATCTCTAATTTTCTTGAAAAGATCTCTAGTCTTTCCCATTATATTCTTTTCCTCTATTTCTTTTCATTGATCCCTGAAGAAGGCTTTCTTATCTCTCCTTGCTAATCTTTGGAACTCTGCAACCAGATGGGTATATATTTTCAGAGCGCCTCACTCCACCCTGAACTCCTTCAGGGGTTGTTGAAGTTCAATGGCAATAGCAGCACAGGCTTCAGTCTCCCTAGAGGCAGGTGGCAAATGCCATTGCTGTTCAGTCTTTGGCAATGCTCTTGGTAATTGCCAATTAGTAGTTGATGCTACTCCTGATGCAGGTTGTTATATTAGATCAGAGTCCTCTATCTAAGGGCTTTTGACTTGTATTGTGCCTTACCAGAGAGCCTTATCATATTTGTTGTTCAGTTACTAAGTTGTGTCGTCATGGACTGTAGCATGCCAGGTTCCTCAGTCGTCAACTATCTCCTAGTGTTTGCTCAGATTCATATCCGTTGAGTCAATGATGCTGTCTAACCATTGTATCCTCTCCCTTATCACATGGAGGGGGGCTAAAAGCACCCAGTAGCAGACTGGGTCTAGGACCTATGCCAGAAAGCACTTCTGCACGTATCTAGATATCTCAATGTGTATGTTAAGTTGAAACCTAAGAGTATTGCATGCTTCTTAGTGGGATGTCTTCTTATATGCTTTGTGGTCCTTCAAAGCTGCAATCAGTATGTAAAGACTCTGGATGAATCTGAAAATTTCAGATATTTGGGATTTTCAGTATATGCTTTTTAGGTGCCATCCGCCCTAATTTTACTTTTGTATATGCTGCCTAATGTCTGTAAATGCTAACTAGGCTAAGTGTTTTTGATATGTTGTTATTTGAAAAGATAATATTTGATATGTTCTATCCCTTTGTGATAGAAAATCGGGTGATTTTAAAGCGATTACTTCTAAAAACAAATAACAGTTTTAAAAATCTTTCCCTATAAGCCTCATGGTGAAACTAGCAAGGTCAATAAAATGTTTAATTAATAGTATGACTTTTGAAGTGAGTTATAACTACCTGATACTTCCTAACTTGCTATTGTTTTGAGAATTTTGAGAAAAAAAAAACACTTTTATTTGTTGAAACATAGCATGATAACAGTAGGGCTTCTCAAACTTCTGCTTGCCCACCAATTGATCTTAAAACACACAGAGGAAATGCCTTTGTATACCTAAACATATTCCATGTATATGTATGTGTGTGCATGTGTGTTAGTCACTCAGTCATGTCCGACTCTTTGCAACCCATGTACTGTAGCCCACCAGGCTCTTTTGTCCGTGAGATTATCCAGGCAAGAATACTGGAGTGGTTTGCCATTTCCTTATGTAAAATAGATTTTTGGATTGTGCTATCTTTTTATTAATGTATTTTCAGGCATACAGAAAGCACTGTTTAGGGTATTTATTCTCTGTAAAACATTAATACATATTTATGTAGATGTTTACTATACAATTATAACTGGAGAAGGAAATGGCAACCCACAGCAGTATTCTTGCTTGGAGAATCCCTATGGACAGAGGAGCCTGGCAAGCGATAGTCCATGGGGTTGCAAGAGTCGGACACAACTGAGTGCTTAGCACACACACACATAGAATTATAAATACTTATAAGCAGAGGTCACTTTATCAGTTAAATCAAATGATGGAAAATACCTATTGAGTCAGAGAACAAAGGAGACCACAGCAACCAGAGGCCCCATCTTCACAATGGGATTATATAGGTGGACAATATATTCTTTTAATATATAAATGGAGCTTGCAGACAGCAATCCATAATGAAACCTGCTAACTTAAACTGAAAATAGTCTATTCTCAAATGTATGGGTGGTGGGCTCCTCTTATCCAGGTAAGTTAAGTAAAAACTATGATATTCAAAGGCTGGCATAAAGTGAAGCCAAATTTGTCATCCATTTGAGGATAAAAACATGATGCAACAAAAGCTTCACTTGGAGGGGATGTATAATAAAGATTTGTATTATTCTTTGGTGTACTCCTGGGGACTTTTCTGTAATACATGAAGATATTAAAAAGAAAATGTAGATCACTTTTGTTAAAGGTCTTTATTTTTAAAATTTATTTCTCTGTATATTTATTTGAAATCTGCTTATTTACAAGAAGGTTTGGGGTTGACTTATAAGGGAAGAAAGCATCTGGTAACAGAATAAAAAATAAAGCCAACTAATAAATCAGAATCAAATGGGGTGGGGGTTAAGTAGGGGAGAGTAGAGAGGGAGAGATCAGTGGGGTGGAACTGGGAAGACAAACCCTTCTAGGTCCATGAGATCTATCATCTCCTCTCATTTTGCCAGTGAACGTCCTACTACTCAGGGCGATGCAGTAATTTTCTCAAGCTCAGAGAACCAGGAAATACTGGCTCCAGAATTCAAACCTTAGTGGGTCTTGTTTGTCAGAGTGTACACACTTTCCACTATCTGTTGTTGCCAGAATCTTGTTGAAGAAAATACTTGTGTACAAATTGCTCCTGATATTAAGGTGACTGTCTGGTCCCAGTTTGTCTGGGTTTTCCTTACATAAGGAAAACCATTAGTTCTGCATCCCAGCACCTCCTTCAGTCCTGAGCATGCTGGGATGGTTGGTCACCCTGCTGGATTTCCTTCCAGCCATGGAAAAGGTAGAATTTGACAGAGTTGTATCACTGTGCTAGAGTGATGGAGTAAGGCTGGAATACTTTTCCTACAGAATCACAACATGCACAATTATCCCTCGGTGATAGCTGGCTCCTACTTTATAAAGCTGAGCAGTTGCTTTCTAAGATCCACCAGAGTCTGTGGATTCTGCAGTGGTCTTTCCACTCCTATTATATTGTTTTGCTTCTTTTTGCTAGTGAAGTATGGTGTTTTTGAATCTTTGGGGCTAGGAACAGTTTATGTATATTATATGTAGATGTGCTTTACATAGCTATGTTTTATCATGAGCACAGCATTAATCCCATGGCTAAATCCAAGTTTATTTCTTATGTAACAGCGTGAGATGAGCATTCCTGGTCAGTAAGAGGCTCTCCTCTCTGCTGCCATGCAGATTCTTGCTGTTAGGTTTCTCCAGTATCCCTTAAGCTATTTCCCTCAGCCATGGTCAAAGCTGGGTTGCTGTCAAGTGCAAGGAAAAAGAAGCATAAGGAGGACACACTCAAGTCGTAAGGTCTAGGCCTAGACGTGACAGAAATAAATTCTTCTCTTCAGCCCTTCAGAGCAAACATGGTCACGTGGCTGAAACAAACTGGAAGAAATGCTGGGAAATGGGTTAGCCCCATACCCAGGACCAATGGGGAGAATGGATCTGGGAAACTGTTAGCAATCACCCTCTTCTAGACTATGCTTAAAGATGCTCAAATACTTTCTAAATGTTCTTTGTGCAATGGAGAAAAGCGCTCAATTCTCCAGACTTCTAAAAGTTGTATTATTTTGTTTGAGGAAGAAGTACCTCCAACCCCTGACATCTGATGATTTATTTTGCAATAATTAAAAAGGAATTACTGTTAAAATTACTAATCTACATGAGAGCATCAAAGAACAATCCCCTCTATCCTGTGAGATCCCAATCATGTAAGCACAGGATTTAATTGGGACTCTTAAATGGTCAAGGTTCTAAAAAAATTATAATTCCAAAGTATATCTCAATATGTTAGTATACACATTAAATAAAATGAAGATGGAGAAGCTGTGATGGAAAAGTTTAGAAGCTTGAGAGAGAAACAAATTTCAGAAGGCCCTTGGAGGGGGAACTAAGCTCCTGGTAGAAAATGCCAGGAGCTTCCAGACTGTGTGTTAGAAGGCTGGGTCTGTACACTGAGAAAGGATTGTAGCACGCAGATTCAAGTTGTCTAATAGCACATTTATTTTAGTTGATTTCAGCCTAAATTTACATTATAACAATAAGTATCAATAATATAGTTTAGTCATATTAGTGCATATTGAAATAAATAACTTTTAAACCTATTATTGTATGTAGATGTATATTTTATGTATATTTAATAAAATGCTATTTTGTTATATATAAAGTCTACATGTGTATGTGTGGGTGGGTGTGGGTGGGTGCCTGTTTGTCTGTCTCATAGTGACCAAGGAGTAGCATAGTACTGGGTACCCAACAAAAGCTTTGTAACTATCCCTAGGAAGAGTAAATTCGGTTTATACCAAGTCAGTTTCCCTCTTCCACATTCTATTCTCCATATTCTATTTTTATCATTTTGTTACTGACAATTTTAAATCCTAAGCTTTTAATTCAAGTTTTTTTTTCTTTTTTGGATATGTGCAACAGCCATTTAAACTGACTAAATGGCATGAGAATTCTTTTATAATTATATTAAATCTGACTTGTGTAAAGAGACCAGCAACTGAAGATGATTTGCACATGCTAATAGATTATATGTTATAGCAGAATGTTGCTTTATATTGCTCCTCCAGCAGCTGCAGTCTCAAGTAGTTATTACTAGCTCCAGTATCACCCGGTTTTTTTTTAAATTATCAAAAGAAGTTCATGCTATTGACTCATTACTCCCATACTTATTATTCTTATTGAAAATCACTAGATCTAATTCTATCGGTTTCCTTCCTGATTGAAAACATTTGACCCTAGAAAGCATAGTATTTCTTAAGACATTTGTAACTATTCATCATGGATATTAAAATTACAATCATGCTGCATTGTGTGAGAAATGATTTTTAAAAATCTTTACACACATGGTAAGCAGGTGACCAATGCTATCCAGGTTTGGAGATGCTGAATGTTCAAATAACTGGTATTTGAAAGTTTGATGTGTATTGCATTCGTTACTGAATCTCAAGAATACTTTTTTTTTTTTTTGCTCATATAGAGTAAGTTTAAAATGGGGTCTTTTGTGGAAGCACCCATCCTGTTTAGAATGATATAACAGATGCTGAATGTTCACATATCAAACAAAATGCCAGCTTTCTGTAGAAAAGAGGTGTCAAAAGTTTCTTTGTACCTTTAACGCATGTGATTATGTAGTACAAAATGCAGAGTTTGTAAAATTTCTTGAATATACAGGCAAAAAAATGAATAATTCAAAACAACTCATAAGTTCTACATTCTATTGTCCCTTTATAACACAGGCAGAAGATAGCAGTGCACTCCCAATAGAGCTGAATTTGCACAAGTTACACCTCTGAAAATGCCAGATGGTCTATGGTCTACTTTTGAGAGCTGTCACATATGTAAAGATTTGAAAAAAGAAAGACAGCTGAATGAGAGCAGTGGATCATTAAAGGGAGAGCGAGGGTCCCTAGGCATCACTTGTGTTTTAAGAAGCATTGTGTCGTTCCCATATTAGTGTGCTTTTTTTTTTTTTAAAGCCATACACAACTTTTACACGGTAAGGAAAAAAATCTATTTAAAGCTAAGTAGTTATGGTTTAATCAGTCAGTCAGACGTTTTTGTTCTTTATTCAAGAATGCAATCATGTTTCTGATTTGGTTTTAGTTGTACATTTACTGTAAGATTTAAGTCACATCTCTGAAAAAGCATCAACGAAGTTGAATGTCTGTTAATATAACTCATATATCTAGGTTTTATCCAGTTTTGATTTGCTTATATTTGCTTGCATCTGACAAAATCACAATGTTAAGAAATTGAAGTGAAAAGGGAATACTTGGTTATTGACCATAATACAAACTATACTAAAAATACTTAGGTGGCAGTGAAACAAAAATGAATGTATCATCCTTTACCTGCCAACAGAAATAGATATAATTTTGAAGATTGAAATGTAGATAAAATCATTAAGAATATGTTTGAATGTCACTCCGACCATATACAGTAATTAGCAAATAGTCAGTTTTGATGGTAGGAATAGGTCAGATCTGTTGATTTTAGAATTTGGTGACAAGACCTGATTATCTTTTACCACCTTTATTTTTATTTATATGGAATGCTTGTTACATAATAATTATAAATTGATCTTGGAATATGGAATATGACTGGGAATTTTTGATTGATAAGTCTCCACAGCATTGGTCAATAACATTTCAACTTAACCCAGCTCTCAATTGCTTGAATTATTCTTTTCAGAGAAGTGGTCCAAAACATTCCATTTATTTGGTGAGATTACTGGAAAGAGCTCTGAAAAGAACACCAAATTAGGTTTAACTATCTTCTTTGGCATCCCGTTAAATACATATGCATAACTGGTTTTATGTTCAATAGCAGTCATTAGGATGTCATTCTAGTTGATACAAGAAGTTACAGGAGCAGCAAATTAATCTCTAGATCAAATGATTGCACACCCATAAGAAATAGATCTCCTTTTGCACAAGCCTTGATTGTCAGTTTTAGCTTTGAGAAGGACATATATAGTTACTAAGCAGAGATGTAACCATTTTCTTCTTTTTTTCTTTGCATCAGAAGTTAGGAGGAAAACAAAACATTTTGATAAATTTTACAGCCATTACTCTGTGCTATTCCCAAATATTAAATGTTTAGATAATTATTCTCCTTTGTCACTAAAAAACTGATTAAGAGTTCATATATTAGTTTTATAAATTGGGTATGAACATTAATAAACTTGGTATGAAAGGATGCTTTTGTTAAGTAAAAGAATAATAATAAACTTTTTTCTTACAATGTGTACATTCATGAGGAATAAAATATTCTGGTATGTTAAGATATTTTTCAAGAGACATAGCATATGTAAACAAGAATGGAAGTAAACAATGTGTGCTAAAGACCTGTCTAATTTGTCAAAAATATTTATGAAGTCTTAGGTAGTCCCAAGATAACAGATAATTAGTCCATTTTAGCCATTATCAGTTCTATGTGTAACTGTTACAGTATTGGGTGCTATACTTATTTCTAAGTTGAAGACCTCTTAGTATTCAGATTTAATTAACGTTTCATAACTGTTCATAATCTTAAACAGAAAAGACTAATTAAAGCAGCAGCTTCATATTTTGAAATTCCAGGAAATGATAAAATAGTAAAATTGGACACCAAATGGTGTTTGCTGGTGTTTGCTGAAAGTCTATGACTGATAACTCTGCTTAGGACCTATACCAGCAAGATAAATGTTGATTTTAAGAACTCATTACTTAACCAATGTAAATAGATAACATTTGGGGAGAGATCAGGACTCTGAGCTTCAAAAACCAGAATCCATTTTAGCTAATTTAAATAGAAAATATTTATCAGTAGCATATAGACTCTCGCAGGAGTTTTACAGCCAAGGATCATGCCCACCAAATGGGTGCTTTCCTAATGAAAAGACTTACTCCTACTGCATGCTTTGCCCACTGATCTGCTAGGAAGTGGACACCAGACACTGCACCCACAGCCAAGGTCGACAAATGCCTCCTTTACTGTCTGTGCTGAGAGGCTCCACCACCCGGGTGTGGCTGTCATCTTGCATCAGTACTTCCGCATGTGAGTTGTGCTGCTTGGTAGAATGCAAGTTACGTAGGTGCCCTCTAGCTTGAGGAATGCAGGGATGAGTTAGAGGAAGTTGTCAAAGTCTATGAGGGTCTTTAGAAATGCTGGGCAGCATAGATGATCACTAGTCACTGTGCTTGTTTTGTGATTTGGTTGTCCAAAGAAATTAGTTTTCCCTTTTTAGTGTCATGCCAATAAAATGTTATTTTATATTTTTGTTTTAAGTTGTTCATTTATAAACATTGAAAACATCTGAAATTTCTTTGTATCAGAGATAGATGCATTTGCATTGCATACACAAGTATTTTGGGGACTTGCTCTCCTGCTCCATTGGTTTTGTCTATGTCTGGACCAAGGCCATACTATCTCAGTCCATGTGTGCGTGTGTATTCAGTTGTATCTGACTCTGCGACCCCAAGGACTGTAGCCTACCAGGATCCTCTGTTCATGGGATTCTCCAGGCAGGAATACTGGAGTGGGTTGCCATTTCCTCCTCTAGTGGATCGTCCTGACCCAGGGATTGAACTCACCATTCCTGCATTGGCAAGCAATCTGCTGAGCCACTGGGAAAGCCCAATCACTGGTGGTCCAGTGGTTAAGACTCCAAGACTTTCACAGTGGGTATGCGTTCAATCCCTGATTGGGGAACCAAGAATCCCACATGCCATGTGGCTGAAAAAGAAAAAAAATTTTGAGTGATAAATATGAACCATTTATATGATTTGGGCTTCCCTGGTGGCTCAGATGGTAAAGTGTCTGCCTGCAATGCGGGAGACCTGGGTTCGATCCCTGGGTCGGGAAGATCCCCTGGAGAAGGAAATGGCAACCCATTCAGTACTCTTGCCTGGAAAATTCCATGGACGGAGGAGCCTGGTAGGCTACAGTTCATGGGGTCACAAAGAGTAGGACATGACTGAGCGACTTCACTTTCACTTTTCACTTTAGTTACTGTAGTTTCAAGGTAAGACTTTTTATCTAAGTCAAATCCCACAATCCTCTTTTTCTTCCTTAAAATTTCCTTAGTGATTCTTGACTACTCTTACTTATAAAATTTTGGATCCGTTTGTCAAGTTCCACAATTAAGTCTTTCAGAATTTTTATGGGAATTGCATTACATAAATTGGGGAGAATTACCATATTACCAGAATTAACATCCTTATAATCTTTTCATTTATTAGGTTTTTTTTTTTTTTTAACGTCTTTCAGTTATGTTTGGTCAGTTTTGCCATAGAATCTCTTCCCCCTTTTTCCTAGCTTAACTCCTAGATACTTATAGGCTTTTTGTTTGTTTATTGGCTTTTCTTTTGTTGTCTCTGCATATTTGCTGGTTGCTTCCTGTTGCCTTATAGAACTTCACTGAATTTAATATGGTTTATCATGTATACGTCTTGCTAAATTCTTAGTTTTTCAGGCTGTATAGTCTCTTAGATTTCCCTTGGAATATTTAATTATGTATCCATCTCAAAATGTTTCTTCTCTTCCAGGACTCAGACATGTTTTTTCTTTTCGGTGTTCATTGCTTTTGCCAGTGTAGTGTCTCATAAGAGGGTAAAAGGTGGGCATTCTTTCCTTGGTCCTGACCAAACGGGAGCACTTCTGCAGGGCTGACCTTAAATTTTGATAAATATGTTCTATCAGATTAAGGAAGTTCTCTTCTGTTCCTGTTTCCATCAACGGTTTATTTTAAAATAAAAAAAATACGGAAAAGATTTTCTTCAGAATTTAAAGTGGAATTAAAAAGAAAACAATACGACAGACTGTCTTATCCAGCTTTGATGCTTCAATTCTTTGTTCCTTTCCTTTTATCTCAAAAGGCAGTTGAGTAGTATATCATTATCAGGGATACTCAGATAATATTGCAGTGTCTGTGGCACCCAAAATAGGACCTGGGACTTAGCTGCTGAATGACTTGAATTACCTTTTGCAGATTTCCACCTTAAATTTACTTTAAGAAAAAGAAACACCGTTTTTTCCTCTTCTTTTTGTGTCCCTTATGTAAAGTTGCTCTTGATGACCCCTTTCCATTTCTCATTTAGTAATTATGCTTTCTCTGTATTCGTATTTATTTGTGTGTCCCTCCTCCACCCCCATTAAGATCATGGATGAAACCCAAGAAAGTCTGTTACTGATTGGATTTTGATTATTTCCAAATACTCGTTTTTTTAACTGGATAAATATTTCCTGTTGTTTTTTTTTTTTCCACAAAGCCCAACCTCAGCGCTTGCCTCAGCTTCAAACTGCAGCACAGGAAAGTGAGGAGGAAATAAGCAAGATAAAGAACGGCCACCCAAGTCTGAGCAATGGCAATGGAATCCACCATGGAGCCAAACACGTATCTGCAGAGAATCGAAGACTTTCAGCACCCGTTTCTCAAAAAATGCATAGAAAAATTCACTCCAGCTTGTCTGTAAACAGTGACATCAGTAAGAAGAGTAAAGTAAATGCTGTCTTTTCCCAAAGACAGGCTCTTCACCTGAAGGTAAGTGTGATGCGTATGCGTGTTTTACTTGACCAGATGTAAAATCATATTCACTAAGAATTATTTGATCAAGCAAATGTATGAAGAATGTTGCTTTGCCTCCAAACAGGAATTTTGGTAAAATGCAACTTCCCCAAAGGAAAGCCAGGCTATAACGGAAGCATTGGCAGCTGACATCCTGCTTTTAGATTGTCTTCTGGAGTGAACAGTCATAACTTTAAATATAGCTGCTATACTTCTTTTTAAACCACATTTAAAAATATGAATACCATGTTTTGGTGGAATATGATTGTATGTATTTTTTCAGTCCCTGATTCAGTATGTAAATCTCTGATTCAGAGATACCTGCTTGTATTTTTGTATTGCGGTTCAGTTTTTAAATAGGCAAAACTAAAGCAAAAATTTGGTAATTTCATGCTCTTGACAGAGAAAGGGCTAGGTGAACTCTTGCTTGACTGACTAGCATCTTTTAGTTACCAGTGCTGTCAAGGGCAGTGCCCTCGCCCAACTCTTCCTTGTTCCAAGCTCATGGTGGTCTGGCCTCTAGATCCTCCCCTTAGAGGCATTGGGCTGTGTCCTCTGACCTCTCAAGAATTAGCAATTACCTCATTAATGAAATACTATGAAGCAGGAAAAGTTTCCTTTCTTATAACACAAGCCCATCTGATGGCATTTGGTTTATAACCTACAAACTCCTTTTATAAAGATGACTTGTGAATTTATGTTAAAAAAAAAATCACTTTCCCTCAAGTTCAAGGTCCCAAATTTCTCTCAGCATATAGGCATGTTCCTCTGCTCTTTCTCTTCTCCTTTTAGCGCTTCGTTGGCATCAAAAACTCAAATCTTACACACACACATGTGTGTGTGTATATTACATATATATAATACAAATATTTTTCTTATTCACCTTTCTATTTAAATTATCATGAAATTTTAAATAAAGTAAATTCTGGGGATGCTTCTGTGAAACTGGCCATGCTTATTCATCGATATAAATTGAGTTGTAAATAGGAAATTGTATCGAGAGTTACTAGTCATGAGTCGGAGAAAGGATATTACATTTTGGCTACAGGTGTCTCAAACTCAACTGAGGTAAAGTGTTAGGTTGATCAAATGATATGATAATAAATGGTCTGCATAGTGCCAGGTCAGTGACACTACTTTCCAAACTAATTAGATTGAAAAGGACATGATTGACACTTTAAAATGAGTTTGACATGTAAGCTGCATGGTCATCTCTGAAGCATAGGTAGGCTGTTAACTAAACTGGCTCTCTAAGGAGTTGGGAAGGCAATGCAATTTTCTTTAGAGGATCTTTGCTTCTAGGTGATTGGGTGAAATAATTGAATGCAATTGAAATCTACTTGTTTTATACATTTGACTTTTCCTATTGTGCTCCTAACCTCTAATTTTCCATTTGATATTTACTGATTTTAAAGAATGGTAATATTTGCATGGCAATCCAACTTGAAATACCTTATGGAGTTTTATATATTTTTGCTTATTTTTTAATACGATTTCTGAATTTATTTCTAATGGAAGAATGCAGCTTTGTTACTAACATATGAAGGAAGAGGAAAACCACTAGTACTTAAATGAAGTAAAATTCTGCTCTCCCTCCCTCTGTCCTCTTCCTGCTTTTCCCCTCTCATGTTCCTCTTCCCTTCTCACCCACCCATCCTTATGGCTGCTGGTGGATAAGGGTGGATAAAGGTATGGATAAGGGAGGTCCCTTGTAATCCTTCTCTTATCACAAAATCTGTTCCATATTGGATTAGGGAATGAGGATCAGCAAACACCAATGGAATTGTCTAAGTATATTTTACAATGTCCTGCCCACTTATTTCACTGCTTTGCTATACAGTTTAACCTGTTTCTTTGTGATTACTTGAATTAAGATGAAAATTCCATTGTCCTATTTCATATTTTCTCAAAGATAGACATTGTCCTGCTTTTTGCTGCTATTTAAGGTTGTACCCTCAAATTTTGTTGTTTCTTCTGGCCTTCAGTTTTAAAGGTAAAAGTTTGTTCTCTGGGACTTTTTTTTTTTTTTTTAAAGAAAATACTTTGATTAGAAACTGAAAAGAAGTTAGTTTCAGTTCCAAGATTCTGTGTGCTTTATAGCAGAGCTGCTTTGTTCTCAGAGCATGTCTTTTGCTGTATAAAATATGTGAATCATGGTGAGCAGAAATCTAATGTCTGTGGAATAAAATAATGGCAGAAATTTTTTTAATTTAAAAAATTTATTTCAGTTTATTGACATATAATTGATTTACAGGGTTGTATTAGTTTTAGGTGTACAGCAAAGAGATTCAGTTAAACATATATTCTTTTTACATTTTTATCTATTATAGGATATTGCAAGATATTGAGTATAGTTCTGTGTGCTATTTACCTGTTTTTATATAGTGTGCATATTGTTAATCCAAATTTCCTAATATATCCTTTCCCCACCTCCTTTCCACCTTCATAAGTTTGTTTTCAAAGTCTATGAGTCTATTTCTATTCTGTAAATAAAGTTAATTTCTATCATTTTCTTAGCTTCCACATAATAAAAAATATCATGATATTTGTCTTTCTCTTTCTAACTAACTTCACTTAGTATGAGAATCTCTAGGTCCATTTATGTTTCTGTGAATACCATAATTTCATTCTTTTTATAGCATTTTTATTGCTGAGTAATAGTCCTTTGTATATATGTACAGCATCATCTTTATCTATTCATCTGTCAATAGACACTAAGGTTGCTTCCAAGTCTGGGCTACTCTAAATAGTTTTGTTAAACAGAGACAGCATTTGGATTTCTGGAGGCCTATATGTGAAAATAGTAGGTCTTGAAGAGGCCTGATTTGTGATACTATTAAAAATGGATAGAAATTTAAAAAAAAATTTTAAGTTTACATTGTTAATGCCTGTTCTTACAGCAAAATGAGCAAACAAGTAGCAAAATGGTATTTGCTGAAAACCACAAAAATACTTAACCTTGCCTGGTCTGGCAATGTGCTTTTTTTTTTGGATGAACAGTGTTTGTGGCTATGATTTTTGTATTACACATAAACAACAGTGATAACCAGAGAGGCATTTTTCTGGATCAGGTGATGAAATTAAATGTATAACTATTTCACAGTGTTAAATTAAGAGGTGCTTTGATGACAGTTTGGAAAACACTGCTATGATGTGAGCCCATTGCTTATACAAAGGTAAGGATTGACTTAGCGTCGCCATTGCTTCAGTGAGTTGGTGACATCTTTTCATCTGCCTTTAACATGGATTAGTTAAGGCTTCAGGACAAATAGACATGGGTTCCATCAGATTTCTCTTTTTAAGCTATGTTGATTCAGTTATGAAGATTTGTACCATAGATTATTCTAATCTACATAACTTTTCTACCTGCTTCATGCACGTGAAGGACTTCCCTGGTGGCTCAGATGGTAAAGCGTCTGCTTACCATGCGGGAGGCCTGGGTTCGATCCCTGGGTCGGGAAGATCCCCTGGAGAAGGCAATGGCAGCCCACTCCAGTACTCTTGTCTGGAGAATCCCATGGATGGAGGAGCCTGGTGGGCTATTGTCCATGGGGTCGCAAAGAGTCGGACATGACTGAGCGACTTCGCTTTCACTTTCATGCACGTGAAGTCATGCACTGTAATTCTATGAACTGTATGTAATTATCTAGTTATAAATGAGAGAACTGAGGCACACAGACATAAGTGAATGCACGAAACTCAATTAGTACATGATGGAAATGAGATTCAAACCTAGATCATTCTGGCTCCCTGGTCTAGCCTCGACACCACTGTGTTATTTTGCCTTAAAGTTCTCTGAGGAAAGGTAATTTACTGGCCTTTCCAACATCACATGGAATGTTGATATCATTCCATCTGTGGGTTAGGCAAGGATCTTGTGATTAGTATACATTTGCCTTCTTTAAACTCTTCCAACTAAAATTTTGAAAACAATTTTCATACCTATGTTCTGTGTCCATTTTCCTTCCCTGCTAGACTGTAAATTCCTGAAGAAGCTTGACTGGGTCTGAGTCAAAATGTTTTTCTTAAACTTACAGTCATGCCCAGTACAATAGCTTCATTGTTTTCCCCGAGTTAATAAGTGATGCAATGTTTTATTCCAAACCACCTCCATGAAACTAGCACTGGAAAGTAAAATATGTGCTCATATTCATTTAAAATACGTTCTTTCAAAAATTCCTTTTATGCAACAGAGGAAAAAAAAACCCATGTGGGGAAATACTGTACATTTTATTTGAATATTATTAAATTAGTAGATTCCTACCTGTGTGTATAATTAAATATTCATACATACATTACTTCAATTTCTTGATTGCATCACCCAGGTAGAGATTTTTTTTTAAGACATGTTTAAGATTCTTGACCTTTGAAATAATTATAGTATAATTTAGTATCATATAATATTCAAATTGCTAAGAGCTTTCATTAGACTCTAAGATGATTTTTTTCCTTATTGTAAATCCTAACACATGTGTGCCAATGATGCTATTATGATTTTGTAAAAACTAAGTTTCAACAAAGATACTTTGAGGAGATTTTATACTCCTTAGTGATGTTTGCTATTTAACATATTTCATAGTGGGCTTCTCTTGTGGCTCAGATGGTTAAAAAAGAAGAAGAAAACCTGCCTGCAATGTAGGAGACCCAGGTTCAATCCCTGGATTGGGAAGAGCCCCTGGAGAAGGACATGGCAACCCAGTCCAGTATCATTGCCTGGAAAATATCACAGACAAAGGAGTCTGGCAGGCTACTGTCCATAGGGTTGCAGAGTTGGACATGACTAACACTTTCACCTTCATACTGAAACATAGATTAAGTACTTACAGAGAAATTGCATATCTAGTCCCAGCAGTTGATTAAATATAACTGTTGAACAAGAGTCAGGAGCATCATATGCATGGCAGTACTGAGGATCAATCTTGTTTTAAATCAGAGAGGCCACATAGCCTAGTGGTCAGAGCACAAACTCTAGAACCAGTCTGCTCAGTTCAAACATTGGCCCATGAGGTGTCCTTGAGTAGGTCACTTAACCTCTTTGTACCTCAGTGGCTTATTGTAAAATAGGGATATAATTAGTCACCTGTATCATAGGATGGTTGGAAGAGTATTTGAGTTGATATTGCATTCAATTTTAGTTATAAAAGAGCCTGGTCTGGATGAAGTACTTGGATGCTGTTATCATCATCATGAAGGAGCACACAGGGAAGGAAGGGTCAGCAATGTCAGCTTTCTAAACAAGGTAATGCCTGGATGGAGACCTGAAGGTTAAGAGAAGGTAAGGGAGTTGAAAGAGGCATTCAAAAAGACTGAAAGGGGCTTGTGAAATAAGGTGTTTTGTTCAGAGAACCATTAAGTACTTCGCTACTGAGGAGTCAAATTAGGAGAGGTGAGACTGGAAGGGATCAGTCCATAGGCAGCCTGGGAAGCCCTGTTGTTCTAATGTAGCCAGATACTTACAGTTTCTCTGAAGGATATCATTTTCTGCCTACTGTATATATTTTTTGAAACATTGATATTTCTTTTCTCTCCATGATACAGAAATTCCACAGTTGCAATTATATAAACCCAGAATACTGCTATATAGTAAGCATCTGTACTCTGATCATCTTTATGATCTTTTTGTATTTTAGTAATGAACTATTACCATAGATAAAATGAGGAATTAGTTAGAGACTTGGTGAACTGGGCATGCTAACAAGTTCTTCAGGAAAGCTTTGGACATATATGGATGGACTTCAGCCCAGTCCTCTCCCATTTTGCTGGCACCCTCTGCTTGTCTTTAAACTAGCCTCTTGACTTCTTACCTTTATGACTCTTCTCTGTCTTGTGTTTAGACTCCTCTTTCTCCCCTTTTCTGTGTATTTCCCCCTGCATCGGATCATGAGTAGGAGGAGGACAGCCATGACCCTGGGAGGCAGTCTGGGTGGGGCACACAGGCTTCAAAGGAGATGTACACAATTGAGCAGGTCAGTTTGAAAAGCCCACTAGGTGATTCAAATAGGTTCCACCCCCTCCTTCCTTGAGAATCACTGGTAAAAATATCTTTCCTTGACCTCACCACTTCCTCTTCTCTCCTTGCACTTGAAATTGTGCCTTCAACTGCAAGCACACACATTTAACAACATAGCTGACTGACTTTGCCACTTCTCTTCCTTATATTTCTTATAACTTACTTCGCCTTCATGACCGCTCCGTATTTTTTTCAGAACTCAAGCATCATCTCCTGATGCCCCATTTCTGGGCTGATTACTCTTCTTTTGGGTCCCCACAGTGTCTTCCAAATACAAAATGAGACTGAAGTTTTACTCCTTCTCCACTAAAATGTAATCTTACTGAAGGCAAAGATTTGGTTTTATTCATCTTTTAGCTTCAAGCACAGAGCCTAGTATCTGACTTATCATAACTATTTAGTAAATGATGAAGCAAGTAAGGGGCATAAATTGGAGAAGAAGAGTAAGCAGGCACTTACTCTTCAACATTTCACAGACGTCATAGTTGATATCTCAGAAATCGCTGCAATCCTCCAGGGAGATGAAATGGGGAGATTGAAAGGAGTGCAAATATTTGAGCTAAAAGAGGCCAAAAAAAAAAAAAAAAAATTTCTAGAAGCACTAGTACTTTAGTTGAAGGATAATAATAGGACTTCATGATCTGACTATAACATAATCTGAGCCTCCGTAAACAAATTTTCTGTGACTTTGGCAAGATATATTGCTGTATTCCTCAAAATACTTAATTTGTTTTGCGTGATGTTTTGTTTTGTTTTCTCAGGCACAGTGCCTTCCATTCCATGTCAGAATAATTGTGTGGGAGAAAGGTTTAGAATTCTGCTTTCCGATGCAATATTTGCCAGTCCATTGGAAAACAGGATTTTAATAATTTTCTTGTCTCAACCAGCAAGCTAATTGAAACAGCAATACAAAGAGAAGGGTGTGTGAATGTGTGTGTGGAAAACAGGTATGATCAGAGTTGACAATGTCAAAGTATAAATCATTTTGTACATATAAATCATTGCTTATTTACTTGAAATATTAAATCAACTGTTCTTAAAAAATCATCTATCAAATTATAAGTGGTATTACTTTAGGGCTGAAAGTAAATATTTAAATACACTTCCTTTTGAGTTTAGGAAAATAGGTTAACTTTGTAATCTATGATCCATAGTAAGTTATATCCATCCATTTGATGAAAAGCAAAGATTTTACAAGGTTCTAAAGTATATAATTTGAGATTTGAAACAGAAATGCCTCAAAATCTCGGACTACTTCTTTTATATCTGTTGACACTCTAAAGAAGAGAAAACTATCCACTGTGTATGAACTCCACCTTTGGTGTTTGTACACAAGCTTAGACTACTGCTCTAAGAATTTGAGTTAGCTTAGCAGTCACACAGGAGGTGGATGAGAAGGAAATAAAACAATGGAGATACAGATAGATTGGCTGGGAAGCATTGGGGTGTGGGGTAGCTGAGTGAAGAGGTTATTTAGAAACCCAGCTTAGTGGAAAGAATAATAGGCTAAGTGGAAAGAACTGAATAACCTAATAACCCTATTAATATATCAGGGTTTTAATTTTTTTCTTTGATGATGGTAAGTTTAGATGATGTTTTCATTAGGTGAAACAGTAACAGTTAAGTGCAGCAGCCAGGCTTATCCTGGATTACAGTACATTTTCGGAGAAGGCAATGGCACCCCACTCCAGTACTCTTGCCTGGAAAATCCCATGGATGGAAGAGCCTGGTAGGCTGCAGTCCATGGGGTCACTGAGAGTTGGACATGACTGAAGCAACTTCACTTTCACTTTTCACTTTCCTGCATTGGAGAAGGAAATGGCAACCCATTCCAGTGTTCTTGCCTGGAGAATCCCAGGGACGGCAGAGCCTGGTGGGCTGCTGTCTATGGGGGTCGCACAGAGTTGGCACGACTGAAGCAACTTAGCAGCAGCAGCACAGTCCATTTTCAACCTCAAGAGTCATGCGATATGTGGGCAGAAGGTTTTCTTTAGGGTTTCAGAATTGTATCGAGGAGTCCTGGCCCAGAACCAGAGTAGCAGTCAGATTAATGCATTTTAATCAGGACTGTCATTCATTGTCTAGTTCAGTTAGTTTGGAAAGGGAACTGAAATTTAGGAAATCATGAAGAATAGCTGAATCTAGTCTGAGGCTGACCATGAGATGAATTGTAGACTTGTGCAATTTCAAATAATGACGTACAATCCAAGAACATTTGGAAATATATAACTGGAACTTCAGAGAAGGAGTTAAAAGCAAGCACACTAAATTTCTATTAGTTCTCTTAGAGGAGATATTTGAAACCATGCATCTGGATAGGATTTCTTAAGTAGAGATTTAAGAGCAAAAGTCAGATGACTGAGAACCGAGTGACTCAGGGATCACTGGAGGCCAGCCAGCTTGGTGGAATGGGAGAGTGGGTTTAGCTTGAGCCTTGGGGAGACAATGCCATAGAAAGTTCAGACTTTTCTCTAAAAGTGATGTCACAGTGTGGCTATAGCACTGATAAGATAGTCTAGGGGAAAGGTCAGAAAGCAAAAAGAAGAGGAAGATGATTTGGCCAAGAGGAGTCCATAGGAAAGGTGAGAGAAGAAACAAACTGGAGAGGGTGGTGTCCTGGATACCAGGAAATAAATGCTTTGAGTCAAGGGAGAAGCTTGCACCAGCTATTGTGACACCTCAGTCGGATGAGAATTGAAATGATTCTATGGAATTTAACCATGTGGATGTCATTTGGTGACCTAATTAAGAGCCATTTTTGTAGAGAAGTCAGAATGATATGGGTTGTGCAATGTGATAAAACACACTAATAAAAATAGCTGAAGAAAGGCCAGTGTCCAAAGAGGTTTTAAGATGGAAAAGATTTTTGCTTATATTTGGATGGAAAGGCTCCAGGAGAGAGGGAAAGTTTGAAGATTTAAGAAGGTAATAATAATGATAACCTTATTGACAAGCCAGCATATCAATTTAAAGAAATGGTATTTAGCATTTAAATCTAGAGTTCGGATTATGTAAATACACATCCATTATCAAAGCATGAGAACTGAGCAACCAGAGAAGCATTTCAGTTCAGTTCAGTCACTCAGTCATGTCCGACTCTTTGCGACCCCATGAATCGCAGCACGCCAGGCCTCCCTGTCCATCACCATCTCTCGGAGTTCACTCAGACTCACGTCCATCGAGTCCCTGATGCTATCCAGCCATCTCATCCTTGGTCGTCCCCTTCTCTTCCTGCCCCCAATCCCTCCCAGCACAGAGTCTTTTCCAATGAGTCAACTCTTCGCATTAGGTGGCCAAAGTCCTGGAGTTTCAGCTTTAGCATCATTCCTTCCAAAGAAATCCTAGGTCTGATCTCCTTCAGAATGGACTGGTTGGATCTCCTTGCAATCCAGGGGCCTCTCAAGAGTCTTCTCCAACACCACAGTTCAAAAGCATCAATTCTTTGGCGCTCAGCCTTCTTCATAGTCCAACTCTCACATCCATACATGACCACAGGAAAAACTATAGCCTTGACTAGACAGACCTTAGTCGGCAAAGTAATGTCTCTGCTTTTGAATATACTATCTAGGTTGGTCATAACTTTTATTCCAAGGAGTAAGTGTCTTTTAATTTCATGGCTGCAGTCACCATCTGCAGTGATTTTGGAGCCCCCAAAAATAAACTCTGACACTGTTTCCACTGAATTGTTAATGTAGGTGACTCCACTCTTTATGGGAGTATCATTGATAATTGCTTTCTAATCATGTCTTCATACCAAGTTGGGCTTTCCTGGTGGCTCAGATGGTAAAGCATCTGCCCACAATGCAGGAGACCCAGATTCAATCCCTGGGTTGGAAAGATCCCCTGGAGAAGGAAATGTCAACCCACTCCAGTACTCTTGCCTGGAAAATCCCATGGACAGAGGACCCTGGTAGGCTACAGTCCATGGGGTTGCAAAGAGTCAGACATGACTGAGCGACTTCACTTTCTTTCACTTTCATACCAAGATATCCCATAAAAGTTACTCAAAAGGCATCTAACTCAAGTCCCTACTCCTTCATTCCAGAAGTATTAATTGCATTTGAATGGAAGACACTGACCCAGCACACATTTATGAATCTGAGTTCCAAATTCCTGATTTGTGTTTAGACCACAGGTTAATAGAAATTAATAGCTTCTTATAATTTAGATTGATAATGCCCTTAATTGAATTTAATTGTAACTTTAACACATAGTATAGGACAGGAAATAGAACATAAACAAGTGAGTGAAAGTTGCCCAGTCATATCTGACTGTTTGCTACCCCGTGTTCTATACAGTCCATGGAATTCTCCAGGCCAGAATACTAGAGTGGGTAGCCTTTCCCTTCTCCAGGGGATCTTCCCAACCCAGGGATCGAAGCCAGGTCTCCTGCACTGCAGGTGGATTCTTTCCTAACTGAGCTATCAGGGGAGCCCACACAAGTAAACATGCAGCTAAAGAGAAGAAAACTGTGGGAAAGATGAGTAAGGAAATTACTGCAGAATCCAGTAGCTTAACTTTAAAATGTATATAAAGTACATTTGTGTTTTAATGTGGTCTGGTGACAGTGGTTTAGTTGCTATAAGTCATGTCAGACTCTTTGTGACCCCATGGACTGTAGCCGCCAGTCCATGGGATTTCCCAGGCAAGAATACTGGAGTGGGTTGCCATTTCCTTCTCCCGGGGATCCTCTCAACCCAGGGATTGAACCTGGGTCTTCTGTATTGCAGGCAGATTCTTTACTGATTGACCCACCAGTGAGGACCTTAATGTGGTTTACTCTTCACTGAATTACTGTCACAAGCAAAAGCTCTAAAAGTTAAGATCAAAATTCCAACTTCTATAAATTAATCGTGACTGTCTCTTACACAGTGATCACTTTTGGTTTGTGGGCTTTTTTCAGAATCTAACAACAGTTATGATTTCGTAGGTTTCTAAGGTGGTAACAAACACCTGTTAGGTCTCTTGTTATTCCTGAAGGTAACAAAAGACCCCAGATACCTTCAGATATCTTATTCTAAAATGAATCTCTAAGAACTAAACAGTAAAGCAGGGCATAGATTATGGAGGGACCTAATGAACCACTTTAAGGATTTTCATTTTGGTTTGAATGAGGTAGGAAGCCAGTGACAGGGTTTGAGCAGATGATGGACATGATCTGACTCACCATTTTTAAGCATCACCTGTCTGTTGTGTAGAGTATAGACTATAGGTACACACTGGCCAAAGAAAGAGGGCCTGGGGGCCTGCTGTGTGACTCTTGCAATAACTCAGCTGAGAGATGACAGGGTTGGATCAGAGTGGTAATAATACTAAGATAGTGTTGTATATGAATGTATTTTGAAGGCAGAGTAAGATTTATTGAAGGGTGATATTTCAGTGTGAGAGAAAGACGAGGGTTAAGGATAATTCTAGGTTATTTGGTCCAAGCAGTTGAATGTATGGAATTACCATTAATAGAAGTGGGAAGAACAGGGTTTGGTTTTGAACAATTTGAGATGCTTGTTTTCTTTGCAAGTGGTACAGTGAAATAAGCAGTTGGGTAGAGGAGTTTGAAGGTGAGAGGAAAGATCTGCACCCTGAGATGTTTTGTGAGTCATCAGAGTACAGAATTTTCAGTGCAGGGGATCCCCTGGGATTGTGGTTCTCAATCCCAGCACCTGGGTATCTGAAGTAAGAACTTCTGGACAAAGGGAGTACAATGTGAAATATCTCTCTGGGCATAGACCCCAGAGAACCTAACTCAAGTGGAGTGGGACCAAGGCATCAGAATCCTTTAGAACAGGGGTCCCCAACCTCCAGGATTTAATGCCTAATAATCTGAGGTGGAAATGATGTAATAATAACAGAAATAAAGTGCACAATAAATGTAACATGCTGGAATCACCCTGAAACCACCTCCCCACACACAGACCAGTCCCTGGAAAAACTGTCTTCCATGAAACTGGTCTCTGGTGCCAAAAGGTTAGTGACCACTGCTATAGAAGTTCTCCACAAGACTCTAACATGCATGCAGGGTTAAGAACTACTGCCCAGGAAGAAAAGTCGATTAGTGATGCAAGAACTGAGCTCTAGACCTGTTCAATAAGTCAGAAAATGAACAGACACTATGAAAAAAAATGGGATGAGTAGTCAGTGATGGAGGAGGAAACAATAAAGACTGTGTTTCAAGTTGGAGGGAGTGGTCATGTGTCAAATAGCAACTGAGAAGGCCAGTGAGATGAATAAGAAGTGACCCTTGACATTGTCCTGTGATCATTGGTGACCTGCATACCCTTGGTGTGTGATGGGAACAAAAGTCTCACTGAAGTGGTAGAGAAAATTAAAGATGGCACAGCTAGGCTACTCTGTTCAAGGGGTGTTTCTAAAGAGAATAGTAAAAGGCTGTGAGCTAAAAGAATATTTTTAGAGATGGGATATATTGAGTTTTGTTGGTAATGAGCTGGTAGAGAAGTAGCTGGTGGATGATGCAGGACAAGGATGCCCTTGAGTAGCTGAAGCAGAAGAGATCTATTTAAAGGCACCCCATCTGTAGTTACTGATATCTGTATCTATATCTCATTATCCCTCTCAGGTTTTAGATCATTACCAGAAAGTGGCCAGCCATATTTTGAGATTATCTTTCACACTGCCTTCTTTGGTAGGTTCATACACTAACCACTTTCTATTTATTTAACTGGTGATCTTTCAAATGACCAGTAGGATTTGACATGGTAGGTTTACAGTTTTTCAAACCTTTCATCTAAAACTGTTTCATCATTTGTAATGATGTAAAATATGCTAGAAGTTTCCATTCATTTTAGAAGGACTTTGAAAAAATTATCTCATAGTTATAATAATAGCACTAGACACTGCATAATACTACAATTCTCAAAGGAAATTTTGGGGAAGAGATACAGAATGTGCAGGATGTTTGGAATCTTCTGACGAAAACTGGTTGATGACTCATGAGTCTTGTAGTCTGTGAAGTATATACACAAGAAAAATATGATATTAATTTGTCTTCAAATATTTGACGTGACCGCCTACAGTAAAACTTGTAGATGCTCATGATAAATCAAAACATTGTTCTTATGTTTTGTGTTTCATATTAGCCTAAATTTTACCACCTTAGCAAACAGTATTTTTCACCTTTTAAAAAATCAGTTCCATTTTTTGAGGATAGAATAAAAATATTTACCTCGTCTGATGAACTGAAGAAAATACCGGTGGATAATTTATACCTCAATTCATTGACACCTCGAAGAGAATCTATTGCCAATCTAGAAGACAAAACTCAAAAATTTAAGCCTAAATAGATTCTTCACATTCCTTTGTCTTTAAAACTATTTTGATAATAGTATATTTTATAGTATTATCTACAGATACTGTAGCTTATTGTTCTCTTTGGTGCTATTATAATTTTTGTCTTTTTTCCTAGTGTTTTGTTACTAGGTTTTTTTTCCTTCAATTGCTTCCTTTGGGTGTGTGCCCCACCAAACTCCCTCTACACTTAGAAGATCTAGTGTTTTATTAGCTAAATAGACACTCAAATGGTTATGAATTGAGAATTGTAATATTGGAAGGAAATTAATTTTGAACAAAGAATTTTTGAAAAAGGAGTCTGGGAACAGAAGCATGCCTAGAAGTATATCTGTTTTGTGCACTCATCAGAGATGCTTCATCTTTAAAGATCTGGTCTGCAAGTCCAGAATTTTGATTGTCTCATTTTGGTTATTTCTCCACAGCATACTTTCTATACCTCTGTCCACCTGTCTGTTGATCTTTCAACACCCTGTTCTCTTATTTCTTTTTCTTTCTTTCCCTCCTGACTCATTCTATTCTCTTTGCATGATTTCAATCAATAATTTATTGCAGTTTAGAGGAACTTAAATGGCAATGATTCATGACATTTTCAATAATAATGCTTTAATATTCTTTTCAGATAGTTTTATTCTTAGTTTGTATGTTTGCAAGATGTGACTCTAAAATTCTCTGAAGACCCAAGGCTTAACAATGATTTTTTTCTAGGTTGCATTAGATTCTTTCAGTTGATATCTTTCAGAGTATATAGTTACGTTGCTATTTGATTTTTTTAAATTGCATTCTTAAATGACACTGCCTGAATCTTAAAACTAATTGAGGTAACACTGAAATACTAGTTTCTCTTAGAAGTTCTCTCAGTAATTTTTAATACTTATATATACTGTTTAACTATCATAGTTTTGAGGACCTTTAATTTGTATAAACCTCAACTAGTATAGTATGAAATAGGATAGAGGGGAGCTCATGGTATAAAGTTCTCATATTTCTGAGAAAAACTTGTTAGATGAAAAATTTTTTTCTATAGAAAGTTTCAGTTGAATATGCAAGGAAGCTATTTGAAAAATGTACTTACGATCTTCCAGTTCAGAAGTTTTTAGCTTTGGGAAGAACCCATGATGCTGATGAGGGGGTGGGGTGGGGAGTAACCTTAATGTCAGTAATCTTTAAACTTTGAAGGAAATTCTAAATTTTACTTAATTATAGATGAAAGTAATAAGTTTATGGTTATTTCAGAAATCATGAAGTATTAGTTAATCACTACTTTAAAATTGTAGTACTTATTAGATCATCTCTAGGTCTTGTTTTTAATTGTTAAAAAGGAAGTACTTATCATAATATTAAAAGCCGAGGTATAATAAATGTTTCAACGTACCTGGTTTCCATTGAAATCTTTTGTATTTCATTTTACACATTTAAAATTATTATTTTGTGTCCATTACATTGCAAATAAAGAATCCCTGCCCCAGTGCCCTTTGCATCCTAAGCATTCTTTGTAGTATAAATTTCTTTTTATACTATTTTTATACTACAAGTAATTTACTTGTTTTGTACACTTAACATTTCTGTGTGCATGTTGTCTAAGACAGAGAACACATTTGTGTAAATAACTTTTAATTTTTGCTCATATTAAGATATGTCCAAATTTCTACTTTAAAAATTATATTAAATACTAAATTCTTAAGTAACTGTTGTAGTTGTCTTTACATTTTAGTGATATTCTTTTACCAAGGCATTGTCAGCAATACCAGGGCATGGAGAAAATTAACTTTGTGGTTTTTTTCTGCCACCGTTTCAGTGATCTTAATGTAATGCTCCATAAATAGGTATGGGAGAAAACAGAGGAAAGAATCAAAGTCAACAATCTGGTGGACAATGTGTTTCAGATTAGTCTTCTGAAAGGATTTTAATTGATAGGCAGCATAATGTGGCCTCAGGCCCCCTTCCCAGCACAGGTTTTTGATAACATGTAAGGTCTTCCCTACTACTTGCACACTTGACTGAAGGGAAAACGGAAGGTGGTAGACATCTATCAAGTGGATATAGGAAGCAATTAAAAAAATAAAAGAATAATTAGTAAACAGTTTGCTCAGGGAAACTAATCAAAGTTCCTATTTTGAAGGGGAAAATTCATACAAATAAATAGTAGTTGTCTCCTAAAGATTGAGAAATCCAAGAGTTTGGGGGAGATGTGCAGATAATTGAAAGAAAAGAGCAAAATGGACTTACATCTTATGACATATTAAACCTGATAAATTTCTACTCTGACTTCTCTCAGGAAATCAAATTGGAGAAACCAGACTTCTTGGGGAATAGCATCCTTGTACATAACATTTAAATTTGACACTAGAAGTTTATTTTTTCCTAATAATTATGTTTGGTGAGGAATGCAGAGATTGCATTTTGGAATGATGGAAGAGTAGTTATTATAGAAAGAACTTTTCAGCATCTGTGGTAGCTATCTACCATAGGAGGTAGCTCACTCCATGTGTTCTATCGCATAGAGTGAAAGGGAGAAGAAAAACCAAAAGGAAGCTTTGGCTCAGGGCCTACAAATGAGCTTCATCAAGTCAACAGGTCTGCCATGTTCCCAGGCTTGTGTACTGAATTCTGTACCGCCATCCTATTTTAGTCTTTAACCTAGTGCCTTTGATTACTGCTGGTACTTTGTAATATAGTTAGAAATAAACGTGAACTAAATATGAACATACTAGTTCTTGAACCCCAGTTGACCATTTTATAATTATATATATGAGTATATATGCAATGATATTTAATATATATACTAGTATTTTATATAAAATATAATCTATTATATATATTAAATACATACTTATATTTAATGTAATACTATATTGTACAATGTAAATATAAAATATTTAAATATATTCTATTTATATATATTTGGAATATATATTTATTTATTTATATTTGGATCTCTTGACAAATCTCCTAACTTCAGACCCTGTTATTCTCTCATACTTGCCTTTCAGAACCCTAAGTCTAGGTTGTCTGTCTTTTTACTTTCTCTCTGTACCAAGGAGCTGAGTAGTACTCACAAAGCCTTGATATCCATAAAAAGTGCTGTAAATACCCTGGTGTGTCTTGGATCTCACCTTGATTCGCACATTCCCTCAGGTACCTAGATACAGCAGCAAACTGCAGAGCCAGCCTCTCCCATTTTCCACAGTGACTGTTTCATTTTCAACAAAGTTCTCTGAAACTTTCCCTCACTCTGCATGGGAAGAAGAGTCCGTCTGTTTCTCCTCCTGTCGGTCTCCTCTGCTACTCACCTTACTCAGTCCTTTCCTTAAATGCTCTCGTTCCCTCACGTCTCTGCATCTCTTCTCTTTTCATTCTGGACGTTCTCCCTGGGCAACTTGATTTTATTCACTCTTGAGAATTACAGCCTCCAGCTCTGACCATCTCCCAAGCTCTAGATCAGTGTTTCAAGGGAACTATCTCTGTGTTTTTCTCAGTAAATGGCTCCAGAGCCAGGAAGTCAGACTTGACTTTTCTTCTTGTCTAGTGTCTTATCAACTCCTTCCAATCTCACCTGTCACAGTCATCCTGCCTGACACCATATTACAACCACAGATGCTGTCCCTGCCTCTCCATTTCTGAAATGGAATATTTAAGCTTTACCTGGTTTTCCTGCTCCAACAATAGACAGCGACTCTTATCTCTAAAACTACCATATTCTTGCCTCTGTTTCTTTACATAGCCTCCCCACTACCTGGATTCACCTTTGCTTTCTCTTCACCTAACATGCCCTCTGACCATCTGCCCCTGGGACTTAGCCAGCTTAAACTCAGCTTGTTTTCAGCATCAGTTAACTTTCTGCTCTGCTTTGACTGCTTAACTTTGACTGCTCTGTTAAGCCTAGCAGTACCTTTATTACAGGCCAAGAAAAGACCCTGAGCTAGACTTTGGAATCTATTGTGTATAGATAACTGTACATTATATCATCATAGAAACTTAGTGCTTGAAAAGAATTTGGAGATCATTCCCGACTCACTGTATGCATGTGAACGCTGAGTGAAATACTTGTTCAAGGTCAGAACAGAACCTAATAGTGAGTTAAGTATGTCTTAACTGACTGGAAAACAGGCTTTAATTTTCCAAATCCTAATAAACAGGATGATGCTTAGCTGTGCTACTCTTGAAGATAGCAAAGTAATTATAAAATGAAACACCTTTGCTTTTATGCCCCCAGTAATGTCATTTCCTGTAGCTAGAAGCCTGCTGCTGCTAAGTCGCTTCAGTTGTGTCCGACTCTGTGCGACCCCATAGACGGCAGCCCACCAGGCTCCCCGTCCCTGAGATTCTCCAGGCAAGAACACTGGAGTGGGTTGCCATGTCCTTCTCCAATGCATGAAAGTGAAAAGTGAAAGTGAAGTCACTGAGGGTTGGACACAACTGAACTGTACTTAGCAGCAGCAGGCTTCTAGCTACAGGAAATGACATTGTCAGGGGCATAAAAGCAAAGATGTTTCATTTTATAATTACTTTGCTATCTTCAAGAGTAGCACAGCTAAGCATCATCCTGTTTATTAGGATTTGGAAAATTAAAGCCTGTTTTCCAGTCAGTTAAGACACACTTAACTCACTATTAGGTTTTGTTACCAAAACCAAACATACAAACAGCAACAACCACCACAGACACAGCATTTCTTTTGGTAGTTCTGGCATTTACTGCCTGAACTGTCATAGTAGGAATGAGCTGTGGTGCAGGAAAACCTCAACTGGGGAGTGGCCTTGATGAGGTGCAGAGGATTAGGAAGCAACTAAGTATTGAAAAGAGAATTTTTATATTCTTTTGCACAATTTAAAGTATTACAAAAAGGCTACAGATTTTTTTTTTAATTAGAAAACTAGGCTTATCTACTCTTGTCAATTAGAGTATTGCAAACGTGATCATAGATTTTTCTTGGCTCTGGAGTTGTTTGTACACTAAATTACGGTAGAAGTATTTATACCTTATAATTTCAGTGTTCTGCTGCCCTGTTCGTCTTTGACTTGTGTTGGTGTCTTAAAAAAAAAAAAAATCAGATGATATTGAGAGATAACATGGGTGGAGAGAGCACATGATGTGGGAAGAGGAACAATGCCATCATTGATTTGCAAATTAATTCCATAAATAACAGGATTTACCTCCTGTGCACAGCTTTGAAATGTGCTTTGGTGTCTCATTTTGCCCTCGCATTTTACTCGGCTCGTTCCCCTTCATCTTGCCTGCAGTGTCTGTTAGACTGCTGTGCCTCTCTGGTTGGGGCCTGGCTTCTCTGTCAGGGCCTGGGAGCATATCCTGGGCCTTCTGAGTGAGGCTCGTCTTGCCTGTGTGAGGCCTGTGTGTCCTGCTGGGATGCTCCCTGCCTCCATGGGGGCTGCAGGAACTGCGGGGGGCCCTCAGCCCTTCCGACTCTTGCTGAGGAACGCTCAGGTCGCTGAAGTGTTATGTCTGGTCCCAGTCCTGCGGATACTGTCAGCTTCCTCTTAGTGTGTTTGTTTACTCCCATGCTGCCACAAAAACCTCACATCACATGGCCAACCCTGGGGACTCTTGAATAGCCACTGATATTAACCTACAAATATTCCAAATAGGGAGATGGTGACATAGACTGTCCTGAACTCAACTCCTCCCAAAGACATAACAAATATATAACTCAAGAAGATAAAAGTTCCTCTTTAAAAGGACCTTGGAGACTTGAGGTTTGGAAGCTGAACAACTCCTAAACATTAGGCAAATGAGAAAAAAAAAAAAAAAAAACCTACATCAAAGCAATTAAGTGGGGTTGAGACAAAATCTTGGTGTAGTGACCCACAATCAGAGGAAACTCAAAACCTGGAGCTTCTCCCTGAGGGTAGGGGGTTTAAACCTCATATCAGAGACTTTTAAGACCTGCAGAGAGATAAGTTCCCAAAACATCTAAGGTGTGAAAAACCAATGATACTCTCCTTTCATGATACCCACATGGTTACAGTGACTGAAAAATAGCTCTTAAGGGGCTTGCTTGCTTTGACTCACCTGTCATCGGTGCAGAAAACCAATTGAGAGGTGTCAGACAATATATGAACGAGACCTATTTGCTTAACTTTAAATGTCAGCCCGAGGGACAAGCATTTAATACACACACATCTAGGGCCTACTGAAGTTCTCTCTGGGGACAGAGGCTGGCGGGCACCATCTGTGTTCCCCTCCATCCAGTTCACTGATATCTCCCATTAAGGGAACTTGTACGTTTCTCTGGGGCTTTTCCTGGTGGCTCAGATGGTAAAGAATCCTCCTGCAATGTTGGAAAACCAGGTTCAAACTCTGATTTGGGAAGATCCCCTGGAAAAGGAAATGGCTACCCACTCCAATATTCTTGCCTGGAGAATTCCATGGACAGAGGAGCCTGATGGAGTATAGTCTGTGGGGTCACAAGAGTTGGACATGACTGAATACCTTGATTCTTATGGGTGCTCCCCAGAGTTATCTGTATATCACCTGCCTCTGATAGCCACCGGGACTACTACAGCATACTACCTCACGCCAGTCAGAATGACCCTCATTAAAAAGTCTACAAATGCTGGAGAGTGTGGAGAGAAAAAAGGAACCCTCCTATACTGTTGGTGGGAATGTAAATTGGTACAGCCACTATGGAAAACAATATGGAGGTCCTCAAAGAAACTAAAAGTTGAGTTGCCATATGATCCAACAATCCCACTTCTGGGCATATACCCAGACAAGACTGTAATTTGAAAAGATTACTTGCATGCCTGTGTTCATAGCAGCACTATTTACAGTAGCCAAGACACGGAAACAACCTAAATGTCTATCAGCAGAATATGTGGTGCATATATACAATGGAATATTACTCAGCCATAAAAAAGAATGAAGTGATGCCATTTACAGCAACATGGATAGACCTAGAGATTATCATACTAAATGAAGCCAGAAAGACAAATACTATATCACTTATATGTAGAATTTAGAATTCTATACAAATAAACACGTCTATGAAACAAAAACAGATTCACAGACATAGAGAACAGACTTGTGGTTTTCAGAGGGGTGAGATGAGGTAGGAAAGAAAAGGAATGGGAGTTTGAGGTTAGCAGAGGCAATCTTAACATATAAGATGGATAAACAATCAGGTCCTATTGTATAGCACAGGGAACTATATCCCATATCCTGTGACAAACCATAATGGAAAAGAATATGAAAAAGTATATATATAATATATATACATATAATCGTATAACTGAATCTCTTTGCTGTACACAAATTAACACATTGTAAATCAACTATCTAGATATATATATAAAAAACTGGAATATTCATAAATGTGCAATGATTAAACAACATGCTATTGAATAACCAGTGAGTCAAAGAAGAATCAAAAGAGAAATAAAATACCTTGAGAAAAATGAAATGGAAATACAACATATCAAAATTTGTGGGACAAAGCAAAAGCAGTTCTATGTGGAAAGTATATACTAATAAATGCCTACCTCAAGAAACAGGAAGAATCTCAAACAGCTTAATTTATACTGCAAGGAACTAGAAAAATAAGAACAAAGTCTAAAGTTAGTAGAAGGAAGAAAACTACAAAAATCAGAGTTGAAGTAAGTGAAATAGTTAGACTCACCAAAAGAGATGACTCAGAATGAGAAAAGGAAAAGTAAACATTATAAATGATACCACATAAAGGAACATAGGATTCTATGAACAATTTTATTCCAACAAATAGACAACTTGGATAAATTTCTAGAAATATGCAGCTTGCTAAGATTGAATCAAGAAGAAATAGAAAATCCAGAAAGACTTATTTTTAGGAAGGAGATCAAATCAGTAATGAAAATTTTAAAAAAAATCCTTCCAATAAACAAAAGTTAGAATCAGATGGATTTATTGTTGAATCCTTCCAAACTTTTAAAGATGAATGAATATCAGTCCTTCTCAAACTCTTCCAGAAAATAGAAGAGGAGGGAATACTTGCACATTTTTATGAGACCAGCATTACTCTGATACCAAAAATAAACAAAGGCACCAAAAAAAAAAAAAAATTACAGGACACTATCCTTGATGAACAACGATGCAAACATATTCGACAAAATATTAACTAACTGAATTCAATACATCAAAAGGATCTTACACCATGATCAACTGGGGTTTATCCCAGGGATGCAAGTATGTGATTCAGCATCCACAAATCAAACAGTGTGATACACCACATTAACAAAATGGAGGATAAAAATCATGATCATCTCAATAGATGTAGAAAAAACACTGGCCAAAATTCAACATCCTTTGTGATAAAAATTCTCAAAAAAGTAGGCATAGAGGGAGCATACCTAAATATAATACAGGCCATATATGATATGCCTGCCACTAACACTGCTGCTGCTGCTGCTAAGTCGCTTCAGTCATGTCCAGCTCTGTGAGACCTCATAGACGGCAGCCCACCAGGCTCCCCCGTCCCTGGGATTCTTGAGGCAAGAACACTGGAGTGGGTTGCCATTTCCTTCTCCAATTCATAAAAGTGAAAAGTCAAAGTGAAGTCGCTCAGTCGTGTCCGACTCTTGGCGACCCCATGGACTGCAGCCTATCAGGCTCCTCCGTCCATGGGATTTTCCAGGCAAGAGTACTGGAGTGCGGTGCAGTTGCCTTCTCCCACCACTAACACATTCAACAAAAAAAAGCTGAAAGGGTTTCTTTTGGGATTGGGAACAAAACAAGGATGCCTATTCTCACCACTTTTATTCAGCATAGTACTGGAAGCCCTAGACAGAGAAATTAGACATTCAATTTAAAAGAAGTATAAATGTCTCTGTTTGCAGGTGACATGATCTTATGGATATATAGAAAACCAGGTATAGACAGTTACAAAAACTATGAAATCATTGAAGTCAGTGAAGTCGTTGAATCCAGTATTAATATTAAAGAATTTGTCCCATTGCTGTACACTAATAACAATCTATCAAACTTAAAATAATCCCATTTATAACTACATCAGAATGAATACCCAGGAATAAATTTAACCAAAGAAATGAAAGGCCTCTATATTGAACACTATAAGACATTGATGAAAGGAATTGAAGGAAAATAAATGGGAAGATATTTGTGCTCATGGACTAGAAAAATTAATAAGTTTAAAATGTCCCTATTATTCAAAGCAATATACAGATTTGGTGCAATCCCTATCAAAATGCCAATGGCATTTTCCACAGAAATTAGAATAAGCAATTCTGCAATTTGTATGGAACTACAAAAGATCCAGAATAGTCAAAGCAATCTTGAGAAAGAAACAAAACCAAGAAATCATGTGCTCTGATTTTGACTATAATACAAAATTATAATACAAAGCAGTATGATATTGGCATATAAACAGGCACATTAACCAATGGAACAGAAGAGAGAGCTCAGAAATAAGCCCACAGATATATGGTCCATTAACTTATGACAGAGGAGGTAAGAATATACAATAGGGAAAGGACAGACGCTAATAAATGATACTGTGAAAACTGGATAGCCATGGTTAAAAGAATGAAACTGGTTATATCAAAGGATATAACCACTATCTTATAGCATAGACAAAAATTATTATAAGACTGAAGAATTTAATGCCTGAACTTTAAAACTCCTAGAAGAAAGCATAGGTAGTCAGATCCTTGACACAGGTTTCAGTGATGACTTTTTAGATTGATCCAAAAATCAAAGGTGTTGCATTTAAAGCAAAAATAAACAAGTAAGGTTACTTCAGACTAAAAGTTTATTCAAGACAAAGGAAACCAGTGACAAAATGAAAAGGCAATCTACTAAATGGGAGAAAGTATATGTAAATTTGGATTAATATCCAAAATATATAAATAGTTCCTATAGCTCAATAGCAAATAAACAATCCAATTTAAAAGCTACAATGAGATATCACTTCACACCTGTTAGAATGGCTGTTTTCTAAAAGACAAGAAATAAGTGTTGGTAAGACTGTGGAGAAAAGGAAACCTTGTACACTGTAGAAGAGAATGTAAATTGGTAGTCTCTGTGGAAAACACTATGGAGGTTTCTCAAAAAATTAACATAGAATGACCGTGTGATCCAGCAATTCCACTTCCAGGTATTCATCTGAAGAAAATAAAAACATTGATTCAAAAAACGTACCCCAGTGTTCATTGCAGCATTATCTACAATAGCCAAGATATGGAAACAGTTTAAGTGTCCACTGATTGATCAATGGTTAAAGAAAATATGGTGTATATTATACCATGGAATATTATTCAGCCATTAAAAGGAAGGAAATCTTGCCATTTGCAACAGCATGGACGGGGCTTCAGAACGTTATGCTAAGTGAAATAAATCAGACAAAATATCATTATGATTTTATATGTGGCATCTTAACCACAGCTTTAGATGAAAAGACCCAGTTGCTGGGCCTCAAGGTAGGGAGGGGGTGGTGGACAAAATGGTTGCAGGGTGTTGAAAGCTATAAATTTCCCATTATAAAATAAATAAGTTGTGTTGATTGACTATAATTAATAGTACTGTATTAAATATTTGAAAGTTTCTCTGAAAGAAAAAAAGATGTGTAGTTATATACAATGATGGATGTTACTGAGACACACTGTGGTAATCATTTTGCAGCATATACAAATATGGAATCATTACATTGTATACCTGAAACTAATATACTATATATAAATTATACATCAATAAAAGGAATAAATAGAATCTCATATGGCAAAATTTTACTGTTTACTGTTTATATTATTATTACTATTATCACCTTTTGTAAGATAACCGAAGTAGGATACCCACATGGCTTGAAAAAAAAAAAAATGCTGATTCTTTTTCATTATATACCTTGGCACAATATTTAAACAAGCACAAATCAGAAAATGTGAGGCTGAAAGGTAAATTGTAAAATAAACACAGTGGCAAAAATAAAAATGGGAAAATATTAAGCTTTTGGGAGAGGTTTCTTACATCATTTTTATACAAATATATATTTTCTTATACTTATTTTTTGTCCTAAACATAGATAATATTGTGACCAACTTTAGCAGACTGTTTATGTAGTGATTCTTTCTAGGAACATGCTTTTAAGATCTAAAGTAGATTTTGTTATCCAAAAGTTAAAGTCAACCTTCCTATTAATTAAACTTTTTGGATTAGAGATATTTCAACTGGCCAACTAATAAAGTCAGCACTGAGTAGGTTCAAGTATGGTTTTACTGTCTTTGCTTTCTAGCTTCCTGAGAAAATAAATGGATAATAGTTTAAATATGGGAAAAGATTATTATTTTTAAATCTCCTGCTGTAGCCAAACACACAAGATTGACTAAATCTTTCCAGGCAGATTTCTGCTCCACTCTTCTGCAAATTCTCTTAGAATTGCCTTCTTGAGTCTCTTTTTAAGTATTTGAACTAAGAACAGAGCCTTTAAATAAACCTCCTTAGGTTAAAATAGAATGGCTCTATTTTGGTGTGGTAATCAAAGTGAACAATACATTGAAAGGTAGAGAGTTGTAGCTTCTCTAGAGTAAATATTGTACCATCGTCATCATTGTTATTACAGTAATAATATTTATTAAGTACTTACATGATAAATTCTTTACTGAGTACTTTGTATACAATGTCTCTTTTAATCCTCATCTTAACCCTTTGCTAACAGTAACTTATTACCAGCTATCAAATATATGATTTTAAATATATATTTAATAAACTAATATAAATAATACTTGCACCATTTATATTTTTCACTTTTCTTTTGCTGCCTCACTGCCCACATACTTTTCTTTTAATGTGTTTTAAATTAAACACTTCTACTAACTCAGCATTTTACTCCCTGGCAGATTTCTGTCTAAAGCTCCTAGGAAACTTTTTTGTTTCACTTTCTGTTTCCTTCTTAGACTTTATAAAAGGTAACTCTAGAAGGGACTACTTGAATCAGGGTTACAGTTAAGTCATGACCAACAATCACTGGATCGCATTTTCCTGAGAATTTGGAATATTTTAATCAGCCGCAAATCAAGCAGCAGGATCAACAAAGAAGAGAATGAAAAAAAAAAAACTGCTCTGCACTTACTGTAATTTAAAATATGAATGCACTTCCCATAGGAGGAGAAGGGACTCCAGGACTTGGACGCGTGTTAGGAAAATGATCAAGGAGTCTCTCTGTGGGGTTGGGGAGAATGGTGCTGTTTTTCCTCCAGTTCTTTTGAGTTCATTTAGAGGAAAGATAATAGTAAAGGTTATTGTTGTTTCTCTAAGTGTGGTCTCGATGCTGCAGTGGAAAACGTAACTTGCTCTCTTTCTTTTACCTCCTGACCTATCTCACTTTCTTCCCTACTAGGAAAATCTTGACTGTGCTTTGGCTCAGATGCAGGCCTTGCTGGGACAGCAATGTGCCAGAGGGCTCTGTGTGGGAGGCGTACTTGAGGCCAATTTATGCAAGCAGCAGGTCATTCTAGGGCCGTAGGCCAGAATGCCGTGCGTCCTCTGGCTTGAAGACACACAGCTCCTTAGAGCTGAGCTACCGTACTGTCTTAGTAAATATTTCCTGCCCCCCACAATCACTTGAAGAGCGGAACTCCCTAGAGATGTCTGCATCTCATCCCTCACAGCTGAATTTCGCAGAGGCCAGATACTAACTTAGCCATCCTGGCTGCGAGTCAGGATGACCAAAACCCACTTTCAGCCTGCTTTTGGATTTTATTGAGAAACAGTTGCAGCAAAGCAGTATCTGGGTAGAGGACTGCCTCTTACCCTGCATGGTGAGTCGCTCTTTGTCCTCCCAGGGTGGATGCGAGCCTCAGCAGGAGTCACCTATGGATTCTCTGATTGTAAAGCTAGAGTCAGGTTTGATCGCAGTAGTTTCCTGAATTAGTAATTACACATAACTGACTGCTCCATGTTTCAATCTGCATTTGCTCCTTGGCATATCATTGGCCTGTTGGAAAAAAAATAATGAACCTGTTTCTTTGTATATAGTCTTCATGATGGAGACCTGATTAAGAAAGTATTTTCAAGCATTTTCAGTCATAGGAAATGTTATTAGAGATTACTCAAGATAAGACACATACAAACCTGCCTTTGCTCAAAAATGGGTTGTGGGTTATTCTCAGAATTCACTGTTCTTTGCCCTTCCCTGTACTCTGCTATTTGGTGTCTTTGTTCCAAGAAATTCAAAGCACCTGTCATACCACATCTTAAAAGAAGGAAACTAAAAAAATAGACTTATTTAGAATACAGCTGAGTTTATTGTGCAGAGTTTTCTGATGGCTCTTTGGGTTCCTTTCACTGTAACAAATTGCTTTTCTCATGCTGCTGCTAAGTCGCTTCAGTCGTGTCCGACTCTGTGCGACTCCATTTGCCTAGTATTTGGGGCCACCAATGATTTGAGTAAATCAATTTGGGATAATTTTATTATTAAACTCATGTATCCTTACAAAAACACATCTCATTTTAAAATAAATCTCAGTCTCTTTAAAATGAGAACAGAGAGCCTCAAATCAGTCACAGATATTTCCACCAGTCATCTAAGATGCTGTTTAAATAAGGTTCAGTTGTTAACCTTCATGGCATTGGGAAACTATAACAGACCCTTGCCAGATATGCCAGCTGCATGGATTTAACATTGATGACCTTCCAGAGGACTCTAAGATTTTGTTTGGGTTTGTGTCTGCAAGTAATCTGTAATAGTTGTGTGTTTTTTTGTTTTTTTTTTTTTAATCAAACACTGTGCCAAAGATTTCCTTTTATGCTTTCTTTTTAGCTCCTTGGCCGCTGATATTTTTTTTTTTGTTTTCCTAAATTTACAGTAGCTGTCAGTATTGTGCTGAATTCTCCTCTCAGTAATACACTGAATTGTGCAATTCTTTTGGGCCCAGTTTGGAAAAGGCATCCTTCCCAGAACCTAGTTGGCTTCTCAAAGGTTAAACGCTTTTGGCAAAAAACTACAAATATGACCGAATAAAACCATAAAAATGAAAAACCACAAGAACGGGGGAAAAACAATTATTTCTGACAGTGAACTACATGGATGCAGAGGAACTCATCTTTTTTAGTTTGTTTCTCCATTTACGTCTTCTTAGTTTGTTAATTCTTATAATCCTCTCTTTGCTTCAAATAAAACCAACAACTTAATGCCTTTTATGATTTTCCATCCCCCTGGGGATGAGAGGGGTGGTAAACTATAACTGCTATTTCTTCTTAGATTATTTTAACCTTTTCGTTACCTCCAGTCACAATCAAACTACCCTTTCCAGAACACAACTGGAAAGAAAAATCCTTTGGCAAGGAATACAAATCAGATTATTACACTGATTTGATAGGATTTAGGGATTCATTTTTTGGCTTGTTCCTTTTTTGTTGTCATATCTGAGTATTTTTCTACTTATAAAGTATAGAAAATGGATGTGGTTTTGGTAGATGTCTCTATGAATGCACCTTGCTAATGTCACTTTAATCTCTGAAATGAATTTTGAATTGTGGCTTATTCAGATTTGATTTTTCAGAGCAGCCTAAAGTGCTTTTCCAGTAAATTAGGCAGGATAGGATAACTATTTTTGTAAGTTTTAATATCTGCAAAAAAGCTTATTTTAAAAAAATCTGTCATAACCGTATACCAGTAGAGTTCCTGTTTACTCTCTACATTGCTCCTGTTCATACGTTAATTTTAAAGTTTTAAATTTAGATTACTTTTGATTGAGACACCATCTCTGTCTTGGCTGCCTACCCTTTTTTGTCTGTTTCACCAATGTGACTGCAAATTTATGAGTTCTCCAACTCATCAACTTTGCTCTTTCTTGAGGATAACATTTACTATCAAGTCTTCATTAAAACTAAAATTCAGATTCATCTTTAGAAAGAAAACATGAATCGAGGCTGAAAACAAGATCAGCAAGACGAATCAGCAGAAATTATTTATAACTGACCCCCTCCAGGAAGATGTATGAAGTGTTAAAAGCAGTCATTCCCACAGCAGCAGCATAGGCTGCTGGATGAGACCATGGATGACAGAGGAGGATCATGTGGGCTCCAGTCCTGGCTCCGCTACTTCCTGCCTCTGTGACTTTGAGCAGATTTCCTAAGTTTTCTATAAAATCTCCCTGTGGTTAAATGGGGATAATACCATTACTGCTTCTTAGAGATGTTATTTGAATCGAATTAATATTTTTAAAGAGCTTAAAATACAATTTATTACCAAGTTTCATAAATAAAGTACAAGAGTGGTAAAAATGTCTCTTCTAAGATAACACATTTCTTAATTAGTAAATGCTTTTTCTTCATTAATGCCAGGCTTCTTATTCTACATAAAACCACCGTTGGTATCCGTTATAGAAATTACACTATGTTGTTGAACACAGTCTAGAGTGTTTGATCTATTTAGCACTAAGAATTTATTTTTTCATGTTCTTTGTTTACTAAAAATACAAAGTTTAACAGAATTAAATTCTTTGTAGATCTTGTTAGCTACTAGTAGAAGTTTGGAGAGAATCTGTTCTTGGCTTAGGGCTTCTGATTTTTGTATAACAACTGTCACTATTGTCTAAGATCTGGAACAGATTTTAATTCTCAAAAGAATATGTTCTCTGAGCGGCTGCAAATGGCTTAGCTGTGACTGTCACCCTTATTCCTCTCGTCTTGAGGGCAGCTGATTTCATATCATTCACATTCAGTCACTCCTTCCTGACTACATATTGGTTTCCCCTCCTGTTCTGTATATCAGAATGGCTGGACTCCCTTGTTCTGAATGATACACTAAATTTTTTCTATTTCATTCTACCACCAAATTTGTTAATACTTCCTCTTCTTTTCACTTACTCATTAGCCAAACTTGTCAGTCTTCCACTTTACTTCCTTAGTCTATCTGATATCTCCATCTGGTATTTCCAGCTAAAGAAAAGATTTGATTGACCTTCTCTTCGTCACTTCAGACTCTCAGTCTAAACATTAACTCATGTGCATCTAATCTCTTAACTTCAAAAAGTCAGTACTAAAAAGAGGACAATCATATTTGACAAAGGAGTGATGGATGGATGTCTTCACAACATGAAGAACTTCTACAAGTCAATAAGAAAAGCAGGCAATTCGATAGAAAAGTGAGGGAAATACATGAACACCTGTTTCAAAGAAGAGGAAACATGAATGGCTTAAAGCATGAAAAGATGTTCAAATTTATTAGTAAACAAGTAAATGCAGGAAAAACTACCATGAGATGCCATTTCACATGCAACAAATTGGCATATATGAAAGTTTCAAAGTTTCAAAAATATGACAGTTTCAAAGATTGGTGAGGATGTAGAGCAATGAGCATTCTCATAGTTGGTTGTGGGAATACATTTTGGAGTCGTCACTTTAGAAACAAACGCAGTGTTACCTGAAATGGAGTAGCCATCATGGTCAACAAGAGTCCAAAATGCAGTACTTGGATGCAGTCTCAAAACGACAGAATGATCTCTGTTCATTTCCAAGGCAAAACATTCAGTATCATGGTAATCCAAGTCTATGCCCCAGCCAGTAATGCTGAAGAAGCTGAAATTGAGCGGTTCTAATGAAGACCTACAAGACCTTTTAGAACTAACACCCAGAAAGATGTCCTTTTCACGATAGGGGACTGGAATGTGCATCCTAGAACCCAGCAATTCTACTGTCAGTTATTTAGCAAGTTGGCTCTAGGAGACTTGCACAAACCAGTTTCAAACATTAATGTTTGGAACAGCAAAACACTGGAAATGACCAGAATACTCCTAAATAGGATGGATAAATATAGTGTAAAACAAGTGAACTTTAGCTGCAAGAATTAAGAAAGGTAAATCTGAAATACATAATCTTGAGAAAAGTGTTACAGGAATTTATGTGGTATCATTTCCTTTCTGATAGATTATATAGGGATATTTACACATTCATACAACAAAAAGCAAGGGAAGAGGAAGAAGTACTTAGGAAGGGACCAAAGAGGGCTTCAAAGATATTGTAACCCTCTATTTCTAAGTCTGGTGGGAAGGCCATTCTAAGGCCCTTCTTTCCCCTTCAAGATAAGTTCACTACATATATTTCAATGTACGATATATTTCATGATTAATCCATAAATAATCTAATGTTCAGTAACTGGGCTTAAGGTTCTTCAGTATCAAGTAAGTTCTTATGGAGTCCCCTCTTAGTCTGTATCCTTTGTTAGAGATAGGCAGAACTATCTATCCTGGAAACAATGATTGGGGCCAGGGTCTGTTTTTAATTCTTGTGAAACCAAAAAAATCAAGGACCATAACACTGAGCCAGTTTTACTGGATTCCAATTTAGCTGTTGAATTAATTATTCAATAACATATGGAATGTATCATTTTAAATTTTTTTTCCTTGCAGTTTTAGAGCAGGTGGGGACATTGCAGTAACTTGTTTTCTGAAGGACTTTACTGTCATTTAGCAGAGAGCAGTAAGATATAGGGAAGAGGGATGAGAGGCATAGAGGGGTGTAACCTAGAACCAAGGACCAGTGCACAGTGAGTGATACTCTGATTCATAGGCACACACACATGTATATAAAACTACAGTCTTCCCCGCCCCACCAAATACAATATCTGCTTCTAAAGATTATTCATCTAAAATTTAACCTGTTTCTTTTCATCCTTCCAACCCACAGAACTAGGAATGCAGGTCATTAGGTTCTGGATTACTTACTTTCATCAATTATTATTCAGTTTACTGATGATTTATGTATTTTGTGTTCCTTCTTTCTCTGACTTTGTGGTCTCCTCCCAACTGAAAATGAAGACTGCTGTGTCCACTGCATCCTGGCCTGCCTGTTCTGTGAATTTCTGACCCTCTGCAATATTGTCCTGGGACAAGCTTCGTGTGGCATCTGCACCTCGGAAGCCTGCTGCTGTTGCTGTGGAGATGAAATGGGAGATGACTGTAACTGCCCTTGCGACATGGATTGTGGCATCATGGATGCCTGCTGTGAATCATCAGACTGCCTGGAAATCTGTATGGAGTGCTGTGGAATTTGTTTCCCTTCATAAATATTTATCTTCTGTTTGCGTTAAAACTGGAGAGTGTTTTAAGTTTTTTCTTTTGAGGTAAAAGAAAAGCACGTGGTAAAATTCCCATCAAACAACCCAGTACTTGCACTGTTAACTCATTATTTTAGGTAATCTCTGAAAGCCTGTTTTCCTCCCTCTAACCAAATCCACATGGTTTAATATGTGAAATTTTAACTGCTTTTAAACTTGTTAATAGGTTGCAGTGACTGAGGAACATTTTGGCCAAAAACAGAAAAAAAAAAAGAAAAAGAAAAACAAAATGTCTCCTCCTTTTATACTTCTCTCTCTTTCTTTTAACCCGTCTTAGAAACCCCTTGCTCCAAATGTGTTCTTTTTCAGTGATTATTTAAATCAGACAATTTATTTTTAATGTTTTTACAATGGTTAAAAGTAAGCATTCCTTAGAGTAAACTTTGAGAAACACACCCACACAAGCGTTGGGCACCTAGTGTTTGTGTCTACGCTCTGCTTGTTCAACAGACACTGAGTGCCTGCTGTGTGTGACCTGCTGCAGCGCCGAGATGGATGGCATTCAGCTTCCATCCAGAGAAGCAGAGGAAAGTTTAGGCAAAGAGACTTGTAAAGAATAAGCCAGCCCACAGGCATACTGAAGTCATGATTATGAGAGAGAGAAACTCAAAAGGCTGTAGGGATACAAGAAAGGAAGAGCTAACGTCTATGGGAATATTTAGAAGGCTTCGAGGAGAATGTGGCATTTGAAGGAGGCCTCTTGGGATGAGTGATTCATCTGCTGCTTAAATGAATTAGCTTTAGGACCAAGTTTTAGGTGGCCAACCTGAGCTGACTGTGCCCTTGAGCAGTTACAAGAAAAATGCCTCGTGTGTATTTTCTTTAGTTGTGGCAATACATCTTTCTTTAAAAAACTATAAAATTTAACTAAAAATAAGCATTTTTTAACATAATTTAGAGGTTATGATAAAGTTTTATAAAAACAATGCTTCATTAAAATAGCTGTATTTTATAAAGAATGTGGAGCACTTTTGAAAAGTTGCACTTAAATCAGGAAAAATTTTATATTAAAATCTCAGCATTTTGATTTTGATTTATTCAAACACTTCTTTTGAGAGCTTTAAGTATTTTGCAAGGGGAAGGGTTACTTGGTTAAGAAGCAAACCCCCAATATTTATAAGCACGGTTAACCTTAAATACAAATTATTCCTTCCAGTGCAGTGGGAATCTTGACATCCATTACTATGACCAAATTTCAGTATTGCAGTTTTACATTAAACCTAAATAGTGGGTTATAATGATCCTTAAGTGTAAAGAAATAAGTAAGACTTATTAAGTTACTTATTAAGACTTACTAAGTTACTAAGACATAGAGACTTTGTGTGGTACAGATGAAAAGGAGAGCACATTTTCCTACTACATGCTCTTCTGCTAAGCTTGATGTCCCCAACTTGTAGTTTGGTTTGATTTAATGCAATACCTTGTAGAAATTTTGAAAGTATATCTTTGGATGAATAGTTATTTTTTATTATTCCAACTGAATATCAAATTGATAGTAAAAACAAATGCATATTGTTAGGAAGCCTTTTAGCAAATCTAGGCTTTTAAGATTTTAAAGCCAAAAGCATGGGTATGTCACCAATAATTTTTCCTTTGAGATGAAACCTAGTTTCCACTTATATAGTTACTTAAAAGGCTTAAAAAGAAAAAAAAAAATTAGCAAACTCTTGAATCCCCTTTTAGTGCTCTTTAAACACACACACACACACACACACACACACACACACACTTAAACTGTCAGGCTTAAACAGAATTCTAGTCAACAGCTGTCTAACTCTTCCTGGCCTAAAGAGCATTTTTGACATAACAAATGAAATATGAGAACATCTTTCTACTATTTCTTAGTAACCAGAATCTGAATATTAACATATATCCAAAGTTAACATGTATATATATTAGGATGTAAGAGTATCAACTTTATATTGATATATAAAACCTTATGACCTGGAATCATTAAAATAGTATATCTGTTATACTGCAAAAATTTTCTGCCAAACCGTTTGTCTAATATTTAAGTGTATCCTGCTATTTACAATGATGATATTAGCACTTTTATAATACTGTTTCTCTGTAACAGAGAGCATTAATTGATGGAATTTTAATCTCATATTTATATTCGCAGTACTTTTCCTCTATTGTCTTTTCTGCAGTCATACCACAAAGTACCTTGTATGATTTTTTAAAATAAATAAAAAAAACAAAAGTAGCAAATGTGAAAAGATTTTCAATATGTATTTTAGAATTTCTGAATGTAAAATATTTTGTTGAATTATATGGCCATCATAAGTGCTCTAGTTTACAGTTACAGATTTGGTCTCTCTTTAAATGTGGAAACATAATCTTAAATATTTTTAAACTGGACCTGTATTATCCTGAATATACTATTTTGAAATAAAAAAATGATTTCTCTAACTGATGGATCAATATTTAAATGAATTCAAGTATAATTTAAAAGCTTAGACTTTTCTTTTCATGTTACATCCTTCTCTGAAAGATCTCTTAGTCTCCTATGTAAATCACATGACTCATGCCCATAAATGAACTATGAGAGATTCAGATCAGTTTATATTGCAAATCATAGTTGACAAATGATTTCAAAGCATGGTAAAACATGGTTTTCTGTCAAAACTTCACAGCAGTGCAAAATTCACATGTTTTACATTTGTTTTTTAATAAATTGCTTTTACTTATTTGCTTTGGAATTATCTCCCAACTTATTAAAAAACTGCGGTAGTTTATACACACACACACACACATATATTTTTATATGCTGAAATTAAACACAAAAGATCTATAGAATTGGGTATTAATTTCAATGAATTTCACCCAAAAGTAAATCATCAGAAGTACCTCCAACTAGGGTTTTTAGTGGCACAATTTTTAAGTAGTAAGAAGTGTTTTGTTATTAGTATTTAACCCTTGAATCACTTTATTTAGGAGAAGACATTTCACTTAGGAGTCTAATAATTGTACTTTTGTGTTCTTACAGTGTATTGACTGTATCCATTTCCCTCACCTGAAATAGCCAGTGTTTCTCTGAACAGTTCACAGAGTAACCAAGGCAACCTTATGTAATAACTTTTCATTCTTCATCTATACAAACTCTTATCAGTGCCCTAGATTCTAATGTTATAAACGTCAAAGTCACTGCCTAACATAAATAAAATTTGAGTCCAGAGTCTCTGTGGCTTGCCTTCTTGAATTCCAGTTTCAATGCCTAGATTTATCCAACCATCTAATGAATGTTTATTTATTAATAAGATTATTTTTCATACTATTCAAGACCTTTATGCCCTTTCCAGTTACCTGTGATTTGTAGGCCTATAGGTTTATTACATCTAATCTGACAGCCAAGATAAAATTCATCAGACACTATAATATCCATTTTTCTCTTATTTTAATACTAATATAGAAAAGCATACCATTTTGTTTTAAATGACAGTTAATATAGGGATAGAGTTTATTCTACACATACTATTTATATTTTAAAACTGAGGCTTGGGTACTACAAGGCATTCTTTTTAACCCTTCATCTCTATGTCCCATATAATCAAATTTATAGTGACTGTTTTCTTTAAGCCCCACAAGGGAGTCAAAAAACCCTCAGGATGTTTCAACCTTTGGGAGAAGTTTGCCACTTCCCATGAGAAAACTGTTACTGAGGCTACTAATATTTACTTGTTCATTTCAGATTACTTTTAGAGATTATGGTTAAAGTGGGTTGATGCAGACCTAACGTGGAGGGGTGGTTTTTGCAAAAATCATCACTCATGACTAAATCTGCCATATATTTTCAGACTGCAAAATTCCCAGTGAACACTGCCCTCTCTAAAGGCCTGTGAATCAGTATCATCCAAATGACCAAATTTTAATCAAGTTCGACAGGCAACCTGGAGATGAACAGGATTCTAAGCAAAGCTACATCAAAGCCTCAACTAGAAAGAAGAATTTCTATCTAGGCAAGGAGAAGTCTGCACCATCTCACTCTCCTCACGCTAGGACGACCGGATGACATTCTCCACCTGGGCAATAACGATAGACCCTGAGCTGCCAAGAGTCGGACACAACTGAACACCTAAACCACCACCGCCACCACAAGCTGCCAAATGTCAAAAGGAGTAGTTCCTTGCCTTCCTACAGAACTGTAGCCACGACTTGTAGTTCTGTTTGTCCATTATTTATGCCCTTGATCCCTCCTCACCTTAGCCCTTGCTAAAAGAGAATCTTGAGTTTATTTGTGAGGTGACTGTGAAGAAATCAATTTAGCTAAACATGCCTCAACATATTACTAACAGGGTATAGATATATCTGTTAAAGATGAAGTATAGCTCTGCAATTAAGTGTTCACTTTCAGGCAGGTCTTTGAGGTTCAGTGGAGAATGTAATTATTAGGAAAACAGTGAAAAAGCAAATTCACACAAATTCTCAGTTTAGCTTGAAAAACTGAAAAGGTTCTTAAGTTCTGTCTGATGCATAAAGGGGTAGAAGCAAAGGAATTACATTCCAAAGCCAAGAAAGAGGGTGTACAAAAGCAGCTGATCCACTTGACATAGTTCATAGCCTTTTGCAAAGGAATAAAAGCCCGTTGAGCAGGGAACCAAAAGATCTCATTATAGGATGAAGCCAGGCCATATTAAAGCTTGTGCACTAGTAACTATGTCTAAAAACAGCCTGCTGTTTTATATTGAACCAATACATTCTTAACTTGGTAGGTTGCAGTGTAAAGATGTACAGAGCCTGTCTGCTGGATGCTATGCCAATTACAGATGTGACGGAGTGGTGTCAAACACCTACAAATAGTTAGGATCTCAAGCAATCTTCAAGTGAAACAAAAGAAGTTTTAAAATGTCATCTCAAAACCTGGATAGCACAGTTCATCATGTGTGTCTGACTCTCAGAGTCTCAAGATCACCTTTATTATATAATTTAATGTGGACCTCATATGATCCCTCAATCAGAATGCACAATTCTTTCAAGGACATGAATAGTGCCTGAGAGAGAAGGAGAATATCTTTTAGAAGTAACACCTTCAGATGACAAGGCATCTGTGATCAGCTCTGCAGGAACCACGTTTTATTGGTGTTGAGGTGAAGGAGGAGGGAAATGCCCGTGAATACATATTAGACTTTGTTAGATCATCAGAAAGAATAATTGGGCATATTTATACAATTACATTTTTAGTAAACTATTATGCCAGCTTAACGATAATACATATTCTGGTAAAAAGTACATTAAATGGCAATCCTAAAGCAATTTGGCTGCTGAGGATGTCATTTTTTTATCTAATTATTCACAAATTAATGAATAAAATTAAATTCCAATCACTGTGGAAAATGGAGCAATGGTGAGAATCAGAACTGCAGATTAGTTAAAGCAAAGATATGCAATGCATAACAGAATTAAAGCATTTCTTTTATTCAAACTCAGTGCTTAAAAAAGAACAAATCCATCATCTTGAAATTTGACTTGTAGCTTGACATTAAAAATAATATGAGTAGAATTTTCAGTGGGGTAAGCACAAAACTAGTTCAAGTTGTGTCACTCTCAATTACTGTACTCAGGTGGTGTGCCCATTAAAATTCCCACTTGTGGGCTCCGCTCACTATGCAAATGGGGTCATTACCTGGAGAATTTAATTGGTTATGACACTGGGAGTAGGACTTTTCCTTTCAAAATAAACCTACTTACACACATTTTCACTAGAAATTTGATTGTTATATATATTTTGGATTGTTTTGCTCTATAAATATTTACTGAAATTGGACTATCTTTGCCTACTAATTTCTCACAGATAATTCAAAGTGGATCCAAATTACTTTGTGCATGTAGTTTTGTCTATAAGACTGGCTAGAATGATTTTTATAAATCATGTTGCTTAACAAAATATTTTGAAACATCTTTGTATCTCTCACTCTACATGTGGGTACATTTCCAATGAGGGTTTTCATCACTGAATGGTATGTATATTTTCTCTTTCATCATAGTTCTAAATATTTATTCTGAGGGGCTTCTTCCATGTTTCTGCCTTTTTGTCACTTAAAAAAAAAAGTATAGTTAAAACGCTGACCTGCCTTCATGGGTATATAACATACATAGCATCACTGAGGAGCCATGCTTGTAACACTTGCAAGGCACTTATATTCACTGATAGGCGGGGTGAAGATGTTAAATAGTTGTCAGAATTCGTTCTAGAGAGTTCCACCAAGAGCCATGAGACAACTGAATTTAAAAAGAACAACGAATCAGTACAAAAGTACAGTTCACACACCTGCCATCTGTTTTCACTGATTGTGGTGATTTCAACTGGAAAAACCCCTGAGTTTACAGCTAGATAACAAGAATATCGATAATGGCTTGAACTTACAACAAACACTGGCATTACAGTATGGTTTAGTGATTTAATATTCAAGTGGGCACCCAGGGATTCAGTTCCTAGGCACTGTCTCAACCAGCAGATACTAGAATGAACTTCAAGTGGGAACAGGATTGCCAAAATATTGGTGTAATCTCAGGGAAGCCCTAGCAGTTACTTGCAAGAGAGGGATCCTGCAGTCTAAATTTGTATTACTATACCAAGTTGTACAACAAGCACAGATATTATCACTAGCTTGTCTGGACCTAAAGAGAATATTTTTCTTTAAATGAGAAAAGAATATTCTAAAATAAGAGAAATAATTCCAGGGGTGATAAAAAAAGAAATACTACAAATTTGTAACTGGACAATTGGGCAGGAATTTTAACATCTGTAACTATGGGAAATTTCCCATAGAATATCAAACATGGATCCAAGTCTCTGACATTCATTTTTCTGATATTTCTAATTGTGCCCGGAGGATAAGAAGGAGTTGGCGCATCCAATAAATATAATCATTTACATGCATGGAGCTCCCTTTGAAGTTAATAGGACCTATGGAAAGAGGAGTTACGCACCACGAAAACGGAGTTCGACGTGAATCTACTTCTTTCTTTTTAACATGCAGCCGCATTGCCAACACATTTGGATTTTCTTGCCGCTTATCTTTTCTTTGTATGTGATGTTTCAGTTGGAGTGGAGCAAAGTGCTCCATGTGTAGACGAAAGATAGCCTCAAAGGGAGGATGTGATATTGACAAGCGTATACGACCAGCTTTACAAGACAGTATCCAAAAGTGATCGGGCCTGACATTTGTAGAGCTTTTTAACTTTTCAAAAGGAAGCCACATACATTTTCTCATTTGATCTCTGCTGCTCTACCATTCACCTACGATATACGTTTTTACTTCCATTTTACAGATGAAAAAATGGGGACAGACTGCTTAAGTTCACTTCCTAGGGCCACAAAGTAACTGGTAGGATGTAGGAAAACTAATTTATATTCCCATGTCTTTCCATTAGAACAATATGTTTTTAAAGAAATCCTATGTATATAAGTTAATAAAGAGATTCAGTCACAGCTGCTTGGATTAAAACTGGAGTGAGGAAGTTGGGATCTGACTTTTACCTGCCTTGTTTCCTATCTCCCACCTTTGCTGCCTTTAGTGGATATCCTGGCATGGGCTCTGAGGGAGACTGGAAATCATAGCCACCTAGCTGTGCTGCTTCTTTCTTATTACACACTTTGACCCCAAAGTCAATCAACTCACAGTGTTTCACTGTCTTGTTCCTGTTTATCAATGACTTGCTCCCTCTAGTTGGATGGATGAGGAGTCGAGTTAGATGTTCTCCAAAAGACTGTTTGCTGGTCATTATATGACCCTAAAGAGCTGCTCTGTCTCTGCCTGCACTATGCCAGGATCCTTTGATTTCTGATTCCCAGTTGGTATTGGCTGATGCCACGCACGAATGGGAAATCAGAAGGTGGGAGGAGAGAGAGGTCAAGGTGTTAATTCTCACCTTGCTCCCAGGCCCCCTTCCTGCCAGGCCGTGATTTCTCACAGCTCCACTCCTCCCTGCGAGGTGACCATGTGTACTGACCCCTCCATAGCCGCAGCTCCCTGATCTTGTCCCCTTCAGCATGGGGAAGGGATGTTTCCCATTGTTGCTAGTTCCTGGCGCTTCAAAATCCCATGTTTGTTACCTTTTGACTGACTGTTCCTCTGTAAACAGTCCCTTTTATTAAATGCTCTTCAACTAAGCCCTTTGAGTGAGCCATCTGTTTCCTGCCAAGACTCTAATGAGTGAGAAAGAGTGAATGTGTGTGTGTACAAATGCACACATCGTCTGAATCCAATACTGTTATCATATGTGTCTAAGATTTGTCACAATAACGTAAATTCTGGTGGTCTCTTAGATGTTTGTCTCTTAAACACAGTTAATCAAATCTAATACCACAAGAACTATACCAGATACTCCAGAAATCTATTTAACAATTTCAAGTTCAATGATCACACATTTCCATGCTAATATTTGACACTAAAACTGGCTGATCGTGGGAGAGGGAAAGAAAGAAGGTATCACTACCAGGAGTGGTCCAAAGTTTACTGAGCTTTAGGATTGCTAGAGATAATGAGGCTTTCCTGTTTCCCTACAACCTAAAATGACTCAATAATATTAACATAAGCAGACCCACAATAGAAAGCTTAGCCTGGAAATGAATCCCTCCAGAAATGTGCTATTTGAAGACTCCATCTGAATGTAACCAATGGTAATAAAACAACTGGATGTGACATCTGTATGTCTTCAGAGTCATAGTTCTAAGCTATACTAGGTGTGGTATCACTTAGTCTTCCAGTTCAACCTCTCCACTGAAAGCGGGTAAACTGACATTTTAATTGATGCCTCAATATTCATGCAATCAGCCAAGGATAATCTGTTTGTTCCAGACCCTGTGCTGGAAGCAGAGATATCAAGATGTCCATTGACAAATTCACAGCTTAGAGAGAGAATGTACATTAATTTGACAATTAAAGACATAATAGAGATGGTATAATTGCTAACAGAGGGGAGAAGTGGAGGCTGACTAACACTCCCCAGGAGAACCAGGAAGTTTTCTTAGAAGAGGTAATATTTGAACTGGGAGTTAGAGAAAGTAAATAGTTATTGGTGCATTCTGAAATTGCAGTAATGTTGGAAAGGACAGAATTGGTGATGTTGGGAAAAAGCAGAACTGAGTTTAAAAGGCAGCACTTTGAGTGCTTCTGAACTTCTGAACTTTGACCTGGAGGCAAAGTAAAGCCTTCTGAGGACTTAAATCAAGGAAACAACAAGATCAAATTTATATTTTGATATAACTTTATTGGGGCAGCAGATGAATTAGAAAGGACTGAGTATGAACTTATTAGGGACTTAAAAGACGGTGAGTTCATCTACACAAAAGATGGTAAGGACCTGATCTGAGGCACTGACTGTAGAAACACATGTGGGGGGCAGTGGGGAGGGACTGAATTAAAGATAATTCTGAAAGAGAACTGAAAGACTATGCCAGGTGAATGAGCCTGTTAAATGTGCCCAGTGTTTACATACAAAACCAACTGTCTGAACGTTAAATGAAAGCCAAATTCATAGAAGTTTTAAAGTGCATACACTACACATTTTGGGTCACCAACGTCATGTCTTCATTAAATGAGATAATGGATCTGAAAGTGCTTATAAACAGTTTCACCAATATTAGGAAACTGTCAGAATTTCACTGTGGGTTTACATGATGGGTGTGGTACTATACAGAGTATGTGGGTAGATGAACCATTGAGGAAAATGCCAGAGTAAAATGTTCCAGTTTTCTAGTATGCTAGGGATGTATGCTAATAGCTGTAAGGCAGGGGTGAGGGGAAGGAGAAGAGAAGCGAGAGGCAAACAGAAGCAAAGAGACATGGACAAAGGATCGTCAGAGTGCCTGGCATATGAGAGGTGTTCATCTCTCTATATATGCTGAATTAATATGTGAATGAATGAATATATATATATGTATGCATACCACAAATTACTTAACATGCAAACTGGATCTGTATTACTACCACAAACTGGATGACAATTGTGAGCATAATAAGTGAAAGAGAGGAGAAATTTTCACTGTGCTACATACACAATGGATGGATCATTTTTGACTAAATCAACAGATTGCTAACTAGTTACTGATTACTGACTGGTTGAATGAATCATTCTTTAATTGGCTTAGTAAGTCCAGTTCCCATCATAAGTCTTAGGTAATGTATGACCCAAATCTCTTTGGTTGGCCTCCAGCAGCTCTAAAATTAGTGAGTAAATCTTCCAAAGTTATATTCTTGCCAGCCTTTGTCTTTCTGCAAACCTGATTCAAATTTTCAACTGGGCCTTTTCCAAGTTCTGTGTTAGTCTAGGAGGGTGTTTACTGGCCCCAAGGGGTTGCCTAATTTGTCTAAAGTTCTGTGCATCACATATTATGTTTCCTTAGTTCTAATAAAGTGACCCAGACCTGCTTTAGCTATTCTATTCTTAGCAAAAAAAAAAAAAAAAAAAATTGTAAGAGGATCATAGAGGTAACTATTGTTTTCTTACAAAATAATTATGTTAAAATGTAAATATTTAAATTCACATTATAAATACTAATGAATTTTCAAGCATTTCTCTAATTATAGGTGCTAAGGACTGTAAGGGAGAAGGAGAGTCACCAGGGCACAAGAAAGCCACGTGGCTTCTTTCATGTCTGTAGTGGTGGAGGATAGTACTTGAAAGGGATCTCAATGCAGCTGCCCAGGTGGAAGCTTGATTTGCATCTGGCAACAAGATCATAAAATGTGAAATGAAGGTTTTTATCTGTTCATGAAAATATCAATTATTCAAAATATGGAGGAAAAGGTGATGGAAATCCAAACCAAAGCTTAAAAATGGTTAGATTACTAAAATGTATATTTGGTGCCATGAGTGTTTTTATTTTCAGAGCTCATATCAGGGAATTAAAGGAGACATGTACTGAGGCTTTTAATATATTATGAAGTCAAAAGGTTGTCATTCACTTGAATTACATTTTCCTTTAAATAAAACATTTTGTTGTTTAGGCTCTCTGACCTAAAATATGATAAACTGTACTGAACAATATAGGTGGCATCACTAATTAGTCAGAGACTATCTCAAAGCATATCTCTTTTTATAATATTTTAATACACAGTATTGGCATTTTAATCATTTCTTCTTTAAAAGAGTATCCACCTAGGACAAACAACTATTTCTATGGAGAGTAAAATTAATATTTAATAAAAGATATGTTACTTTTATGTTTTCTTAAATTTCAACAAGTGTCTGATCTTGAAAAGTATCAAATACTTGCGTTTATTTGTGACAAAAAAGTTGTATTCTTTCTATAATCACTCAAAAATTCCCATGATCTTTAAGTTGGTAGACAGTCTTGAAAAGTTTTTCTAAATGAAAAAATAAGGTGAGATAATACACTGCATAATTACATTCCAAGTTTGCATTAATAAAGAATTATACTTGTAAGTTTTACAACTAGAAGTAGCACCATGGTTGTCGGATATTACAGTACACACAATTTGATTGTTACAGAGTAGGCATCTGCCAGAAACATTTCAGTTTAGCATGATGAATTTACCTTAGCCCTGTCAAGAATCACATTACAATGCCAAAGTATTGCTTTGAATATATATTGAAAAACAGAAATAAATTTGTTGAGGTAGAGTTTCAAATCCCCTCAGAATCATGTCATTACTGGTATTGTGGCTGGGCACACACAGGCTCATGTTACTCCAGGGGGATTTGCCAGTAGTGAATGTCACTCATTTAACCAGGACAGCTAAAGAAGAGGTACTGTTGACTGTGGGTGACAGAGGAGTTTATCATCGGCATCCCAGGAAGAATGTTAGCATACTCAATTTGCATAAAGGTATAAGAATATTTAAAACATAATCCCTTTCTAAGCCATTTAAACACATTCACATGAAAAGTGGTTTATCTGCTGCTCCTTTTTCAGCTTAATGGTAAACTTCTCTGAAAGATTTAACTGAATTCTAACTAATAAACACTGAATTTGTCTCAAACACCTAATTGTTGGCATTGCTTGTTCAAACAGTGGAATTTATACTTCCTTGGTGTGTAAGATACAAGATTATTATCAGGTTACTGCAGAAGGTACAAACAATTGGCAGGTTATTACTGAACCACTCAGGGAACTATTGAAAAGTCCATGTCTAGGGTCTTTGCGAGCCTAGTGGACAACAGTCTCCTCTACCATCTGCTTCAGAAATGCCAGGCAGAATTTTACTCTAATTCCTTGAAAGGCCTACGAATTCTGTCAAAAATTTGTTGGGCACTTTGGAAAGATTTTACAGTGTAGACATGACCACATGATAGGTTTCTTATATCCACAGCAACTTTTAAAGTCTAAGATGCAGAATAAAGGCTACTGCCTTAATAATACCAAAGGGCCAGATCCATACAGGCAAGACTGTGTGCAAGGTTCACAGTTTAACTACCATAAAATTTAGCTGCCGCTTTCATTTGAGGAATGTGGCAGATAAAAGCAGTTTCAATATTGCACCACTGCATTAATGTAGATGTAGCACAGATATATTAAATTTTTTTCCTCTCAACACTATGCTCTAAGTATTATGTTTGCATGATACTGATTTTACATGTAGTCTGGAGAAATATATGAAATGTATTTTTAAAGGACTTGGCTTATGAAAAGTCATATTTGAGGGAGTGTGGAATCAATTCACAGGGATAGTTTATGGTCCAGAAACTCCTACAAGGTAATGGGAGAAACTAGCATATCTGTAATAAAAAAATCTGACAGAAGAAAAATCATGAACTTCATCAAGGAAAAATAAAAATCATACAATATCTAAGTTGATATGTGCAAAATATCAATACTATTTAGTTAATCTGGAAACTATGCTTAGCATCAATTTGCCTTTTGTATCTTCTGACTGCTTCCAATTCAGCTACAAATATAAATATCAATCATATTCACATAAGCGAAGTATATAAAAGATAACATTTAAGTATAAAAAGATCCCAGAAATAAGCTTTTTATGTTGTGCTGATAAAAATATGTGTGTGTACATGTGTATATATACAACATATATATATATATATATCCTTTTTAATGTAATCACCTATATATCCTAGAAAAATATCCAGAATAACTGATTTGAAAAACGTTTGCTGATTCTTTTCTAGCAAAATCTGACCATATTATGGGCATTAGAATCCTAGTTGTCTCCTAAAAGGAAAAACTCATAGCAAAATAGTCCAGATGAAAAGAAGACATGGATAGGGAGAGAACAGATAAATACAATCATGCTCTAGAGAGACCATTGACAGTGTATCAAAGAGAAAAATTCCTAGAACATCATATCATGGCACAAATACTATCATGTCACTGCAAGACAGCGACAAAGAACACTGTGCTCATAGGGGCAAGTTCTTTGTATTAGAACTGTAAGAAATCCTTGCTCATATGAATTCAGAAATCTCAGACATCCTAACTGGTCTGGTATCTCTCCAACATATCTTCTATATTAATATAAAAAAAAGTTTCAAGTATTCTCTACTTGCCTGCTGTCTACTATCAAGGTGAATTAACACTATAAATCAAATCAGTTTTCTCTGAACTTATTTGTAGGATGAAAGCATGTTGAGCTTTTCATTTGTGAAAATTTCAGAGACTTTTTGGCAGCCCGATACCACTGCTCATCGGGCTCCACCTCTAGCTTTTACATCAGGTAAAATATAAGAGACTCAAAGTGATGCTCGGCCTTCTTTTTGAGATTTAGAAGCCTGAACCATCAAGATTCTCAAAAGGAAAATTCCAGTTTGCAAAATGTTTTCAATCTAGAAATGATCATTTAAATCACTTAACATTATTTTGTACAAGTCGCCTGTATGTACAAAAAATTTGAAGAATAAATTGAAATCTGAAATTATATTAACCCTGAGCATATCATAGTTTGTATAAACAATAACAGTACTTGAGAAATGTAGCACTAATACATATTTTTTAAATTACAGCAACAGCCCTGAACATGTCTATATCACCTGTATCTCTCTTCTCTTTGCATTCTAACGGTAGACATTTTTCTTCTGACTTTCCTTTTATATTCAAGCTCCATTTTCATTCATCATTCTTCACTGCCTCCTCCAAATTGCCTGTTTATAAATATCCTAAGTCCATCATCCTCTTACCCCTGTGCTTCTCTTCAACGTCTAATTCTCTCTCGATATTCTCAGCACCAGTTAATTTCGGCACACATTTTTAAGCGGCCACTTTCTACTATGTACTGGGAAGACAAGCTAAATCAGAGTTGGCTCCTGCATTTCTGGAGCACACAGTAGACTGAGGGAAATAAAGACGTGAACATATTATGAAAATGCATTGTGAGAAGATTTGGAGAAATGTGAAAATTGTATGGGACTGCAGAAGACTGAAGCTTGGGAGGAATGAGAATTAGGATGGAAATATCATTTGAGCCAGTTCTTGAAAGATGATCTTACATTTCCCAGGCAGACAAGGAGAGGAGGAAGACAGTTCAAACAGAAGGAACAGCATCTACAGATAATTGAAGTTGCAAAGAGCATGCATGTTCTAAGATCAGAGAATGTTCTATATGGATAAAAAACAACTTTGTGGGAAGGACAGGGTGGAAGATGAGACTGAGAAAGTAAGCTATGGCTGAGCTGTTTTTTTATGCTGTGCTAAGCGATTCAGATCTTATTCTATTTGTTATAATTTAAAGAAGGAAAAGGAAAAGGCACTTTCAGATTTGTGTCTTAGGAGAGGTCATTTAGGCAAACAGATGAGAAGAAACTGGAATGATGCAGCAGAGAAGGGATAACATGAGATTAGAGATGCTGGTCTGTTGTTATAGAGAGGTTGATGGTTCAATACTTAAGGCTCCCAGGCAGAGTGGCTAAAGTATGGGAAGGGTGAGACATTCAGGAGACGATAGAATATATGGGATTTAGTAACAGGATGCGGGGAAGGCAATGGCACCCCACCCCAGTACTCTTGCTTGGAAAATCCCATGGATGGAGGAGCCTGTTAGGCTGCAGTCCATGGTGTCGAGAAGAGTCAGACACAACTGAGCGACTTCACTTTCACTTTTCACTTTCATGCATTGGAGAAGGAAATGGCAACCCTCTCCAGTGTTCTTGCTTGGAGAATCCCAGGGATGGGGAGCCCGGTGGGCTGCCGTCTATGGGGTCGCACAGAGTCGGACATGACTGAAGCAACTTAGCAGCAGCACCACCACCAGTAACAGGATGAGAACAAGGCAGAGGAAAGAGTCAAGGATGACACCGAAGGTTTTATCTTTAACCACCTTATGATTATGTCAGGAACCAATATAAAGAAAAATTGATGAATGCAATGTGCTAAGAATGAAGGCCCCAAATACATGGACTATCCAGGCAGCCTGATACATGGAATGGGAACTCAGAAAAGAAGTCAGTACAAGAAAAGTAAACTTAAGAGTTATTTTATTTGGATAGGGTTGCTCTGAAAGCTGAGTCTGAAGCAAGAACCTGTATTTAGTTTATCTGGGAGGTGATCCAGAGAGCAGGATTGAGGGATCAGGAAGAGAGACAGGCGAAGAGGAAAAACCAATTTAAAGGTGTTACTGTGGTTGTCACTGTGGGCAGTGTGTCTCAATTCTGCCAGTACCAGCTGAGAAAGACACAGAATGTTTCCCAGAAATGTGTATCTGAGGACAAGAGAGCAGGGCATTAATCTATAAAATCCTATTCCATTGGCAGACATTCCTCAAGGGTATCAACACCCTACACTTCCAGGCTGTGTTTCCTCTGGCCCATCTAACTCTCACAGGTCTCAACTAGAAACCCTGGTGCAGAAAGCCAGTAAGGGGTTACTTGATGCCAGATTTGGTCAGCATCAAATAATAGAAGCCCTATGGAACTATCGACCCCATTTATAGCTGAAAACAGAGGTGTCACTTAGCAAATGTGAATCAGGGCACCAGATATATTTACTATACCACAAATAAACACTAGTTGAAGCTACTCAACTTAATGAGATTACAAGAGTAAACACAGAGACTGGCACCCCTTGACCTCGTCAGATTTCACAATAAACCAAAAAATGTATGAAATATATTTATTTTTATATAGACTTTTCTGAGAAATAAGTCTAAAACTTCCATCAAATTCTCAAAGTGTTTCTTGATCCAGAAAAGTTTAAGAAAGAAAAATTAGGAGCAAGAATGAAAGTACAAGAAATTATGGAAAAATAACATTTAAGGCTAAAAGAGGAGAAGATGGGGAAAGACAAGTTAGTGTCAGACTTTTTGGAATCACAAAGGCTGTGTTTAACCTAGGCTCTATTTGAACCTGAGCAGATGATTACATTCTTTGATTCCTATGAGCCCTTATGTAAAACAGAAGTAATAACACTTAGATCACAGAGGTATTATGAGTCTTATAAACAGGAAATATGTGCAGTGCCTAGGATAAAATAAATACTCATTAAATGATGACTTATCAGAAAAGTAGAAAAATACCAGGAAGAAACTGTGTGACAGATTTAAGAAAGAATTACAGAAAAAGAATCAAATGATATTGATAGTTTTCATTAGGGAATCATATAAGAGGATTTTGAAAAGAGTTCATTGAGTTTGATAATTTTTGTTGAGAACAATCAAAATACATTGGGTAGAGAAGGTCAGGCAGAGAAGGCAATGGCACCCCACTCCAGTACTCTTGCCTGGAAAAATCCCATGGATGGAGGAGACTGGAAATCTGCAGTCCATGGGGTTGCTGAGGGTCGGAAATGACTGAGCGACTTCATTTTCACTTTCACTTTCATGCATTGGAGAAGGAAATGGCAATCCACTCCAGTGTTCTTGCCTGGAGAATCCCAGGGACGGGGGAGCCTGGTGGACTGCCATCTATGGGGTCGCACAGAGTCGAACACGACTGAAGTGACTTAGCAGCTGCAGAGAAGGTCAGGAGAACAATGGGTTGAGGAGTAAAATACTGAATTATTAAAGGAGACACACACAAATCAGTATCTCACCCAAAATCAAGCTTTACAAATAATTTTAAGGATGCCCTAGATAATGTCCAGCTCTTTACAACCCCATAGACTGTAGCCTGCCAGGCACCTCTGTCCATGGGATTGTCCAAGCAAGAATACTGGAGTGGTGTGCCCATTCCCTCCTCCAGGGGATCTTCCCAAGCCAGGGATCGAACCCATGTCTCCCACATTGCGGACAGATTCTTTACTTTCTGAACTACCAGGAAAGACCCAGAAAAGAAGCACAGATGAAAAAGTTCTGGGACTTCCACACAGCTTTCCAATTCCTCCTATAATAGACATCTTATCTCTGGTCCCAAATAACATGAAGTCCCCAAAAAAGGCTTTACAGTATTACTTGACACAATTAGGAAAGTTTAAGTTATGAAACATGTCCATTTTACACCCAAGAGAATTCTATAATTTATGGAACATTCTCCAAGAGTTGTGCCTTATAAATCCAAACATAGATCCTGTATATTTACTATAATAATCCTTTAGTTAGGGACATCCTGCTGAGAGAATTCTGTGAATAAGGTCTCTTTCTTCTCCCAAATATTATTAGCCAGTTTACACGTAAGTCCAGTTGACAAGGAGTTTAGATTAATTCACTTTTCCCCATTTTCTTTTACCCAGGCATGCTTCCTATAACCAATGAGACTGAACAGATTATAAGCCAGCTATAACACTTGAAGTCTTTTCTCCAGAGCACCCTATTCATTACCCCACTCACTTCCAACTCAAATGCCCAGTCACACTCCCCTTTCAACTGTGTGTGTGTGTGCTCAGTTGCTCAGTCCTGTCCGACTATTTGTGACTCCGTGTATGGTAGTCCGCCAGACTCTTCTGCCCACGGGATTTGCTAGGAAAGAATCCTGGAGTGGGTTGCCATTTCCTTCTCCAGAGGATCTTCACAATCTAGGAATCAAACCCACGTATTCTGTATTGCTGGCAGATTCTTTACCACTGAGCCACCTGGGGAGTTCTCTTCCAAGTAGATGAGCAATTAAAAAGAAAATAAATTAGGTATATACTTCCAGAATTTTCTTTAAATATTTACATTGTATTCATGTTGAGCTCAAACACAGATTTATACTGGATGTGGTACATGCCTATTCATATGTATAGTCTTGTCTTGTTTGTCCTTAACAGGATGTTCCAGAGATCTTTCCACATCATATTCTAGAGACTTAGTTCAACTTTTTAAAGATGTCAGCAGCTGTGAAGGGTCTGAGACTTTAGTCTACTTGCAAGTTAAATCTAACCTGCCACAATGTTATGGATGCTGGTAGACAATAGGCATCTTTGTAAAAGACAAAGACTTTTTTTTAAACTAACAACAAGAACAACATCCAGAATATCAGCATGTATATGAATTTCCTGAACTCCAGTTCCCACAGGGTAACAAAAAGAACAGGCAATGCCCACAAATACAGAAGACTGAGCGACCCAAGCTTAGAGAATCTAAATCTTTATTAATCCGCAGTAAGCAAACCAGCTATACTTTTGCCCTGGAGGAAGATATTATGTTTATTATACTGAAATTTATGATACTTTCTTATAAACAAGCTTGGCTTGTGCTCCAGACAGAGATAGTATCTCCATCTTGCAAGGCTATTCTTTGCACAAACATTCTTGCAAGACACGCAGAAGTGTGAGCCACACCATGAAGGACTGCCTCCCAAAAAGTTTAAAAAATTTCACAGTACCGGCATTATTGAAATATTTTCCTATGAATGGCCATTAACAGTAAAGGTAGAACAAGTTTTTATTTCTTGAATAATTATTTTCCCAGGGTTTTTATTGAAGGAACTGAACTTTTAAGTTAATTTAAAGCTGTTCAATTATGTTTATTTTATTTGCTGTAAATTCATTTTCTATATTTTTATTTTATTTGCTTTCTTAGTGGTAAAGCAAATAAAACACATGGCTTTCTCATGTGTTTTGAAGGTTTATTCTCAATCTTCCTCTTCAATGCATTTTAATTTTTCTCTCTCTCTCTCAATTCCAGATTCCTCTCTCTACTGTCTAAGAATTTTTGAATCATTCCATCTGATCCCCTAGGGCCATCTTGTCAGAATTAGGTCTTAAGTTAATGACTAGCGGCTTCTGACTAGGGATATTTCAAATTGATTAATTGAGCCAATATCTGGTTTGGGTTCAGCATTGGCTTCAAAATGAGTTCCCTCCCTCTTGTCTTTCAAAGTATGTGTCATCTTTTAAACCACAATCTATTTGATTCAAAGCAGCTATTTTCATTGTTCTTCTCAAAGCACAGAGGGAGTAAGGGGCAGGGATAGGAAACAATATCCCAAACCTTCGCTTTAAGAAATGAAACTGATATGATACTCATTGTATCACAGTCAATGAGCTTCCTGCTGTTTTGTTCTGATCTAGGTGTGCAGCTCAGGAAGCACACAGTATCAGCTCTACTTACACTCTGCCTACCTGTTACAGTAGTCAATTCCACAGAGCCATTCAGCTTGTAAGGAGCTCAGATACACAAAGCAACCTATACATGCCTCTGTATAAATGTGTGTGTATATACATATATATAATTTCTTCTAAAAATTGCATTCTGTTTTCAACATTGCTGTGTATCTTGAGCATAGGAGGACCTCAAAGGATGAACTTAAAATGGGACCTTGACCACTTGCCTGGAACCAAATATAATAGAAACTAGTTTATACAATTGAATAGTAAAAACCTCAACCAAACAAAGAAAAAAACCTCAAAAATAAAACAAACAAAAGCAGTGAAAGGAATTTGATTCAACAATGGGCAGAGAGGATCTGAATAAACATTTTTCTGAAGTCATGCAGACAGCCCACATGTACATGAAAAGATGCTCAATATCACTCATAACTTCAAAAACATATCACCTCATACCTGATCAGTTAAGTTCAGTTCAATTATTCAGTCATGTCCGACTCTCTGTGATCTCATCGACTGCAGCACACCAGGTTTGCCTGTCCGTCATCAACTCCTGGAGTTTACCCAAACTCACCTCCATTGAGTCAGTGATGCCATCCAACCATCTCATTCTCTGACATCCCCGTCTCCTCCCCCTTCAATCTTTCTCAGCATCAGGGTCTTTTAAAAGGATTCAGCTCTTTGCAGCAGGTGGCCAAAGTATTGGTGTTTCAGCTTCAACATCAGTCCTTCCAGTGAACATTCAGGACTGATTTCCTTCAGGATGGACTGGTTGGCTCTCCTTGCAGTCCAAGGGACTCTCAAGAGTCTTCTCCAACACCACAGTTCAATAGCCATCAGTTCTTCGGTGCTCAGCTTTCTTTATAGTCCAACGCTCACATCCATACATGACTACTGGAAAAACCATAGCCTTGACTAGACGGACCTTAGTCGGCAAAGTAATGTCTCTGCTTTTGAATATGCTGTCTATGTTGGTTATAACTTTACTTCCAAGGAGTAAGTGTCTTTTAATTTCATGCCTGCACTCACCATCTGCGGTGATTACACCTGATAGAATGTCTATAATCAAGATTGCTGGGAAAAATATCAACAACCTCAGATATCCAGATGATACAACTCTTATAGCAGAAAGCAAAGAGCCTCTTGATGAGGGCAAAAAGGAAAGTGAAAAAGCTGGCTTAAAACTCAGCATTCAAAAACTAATATCATTGCATCCAGGCCTATCTATCATTTCATGGCAAATAGATATGGGAAAAGTAGAAACTGCGACAGATTTTATTTTCTTGTGCTCCAAAATCACTGCAGACGTTGACTGCAGTGAATCAATTCTAATGAGGTGGATGAAACTGGAGCCTATTATACAGAGTGAAGTAAGCCAGAAAGAAAAATACAGTGTACTAACACGTATATATGGAATTTAGAAAGATGGTAATGATAACCCTGTATGTGAGACAGCAAAAGAGACACAGATGTATAGAACAGTCTTTTGGACTCTGTGGGAGAGGGAGAGGGTGAGATGATTTGTGAGAATGGCATTGAAACATGTATAATATCATATATGAAATGAATCGCCAGTCCAGGTTCGATGCAGGATACAGGATGCTTGGGGCTGGTTCACTGGGATGACCCAGAAGGATGATATGGGGAGGGAGGAGGGAGGGGGTTCAGGATGGGGAACACATGTATACCTGTGGTGGATTCATGTTGATGTATGGCAAAACCAATACAATATTGTAAAGTAATTAGCCTCCAATTAAAATAAATAAATTTATATTAAAAAAATAAGTCATAGAATTAATATATGATCCAGCAAATTCAATTCTGAGTATTTATCTGGAGGAAATAAAAATACTAAATTGCAAAGATATTTGCACCTGTATGCTCATTGCCACATTGTTTATGATAGGTAAGACATGGGGGAAAAAATCTGTGTTCATCAATGAAAAAAAATGGACGAAGAAAATGTGCTAAATACATATTATATTTACGTATATTTGTCAAATACGTTTCACACAAACACACACACAAAGTATCATTTAGACATAAAAAGGAGGAAATTCTGCCATTTACAACAACATGAATAGAATTTAAGAGCATTACGCTAAATGAAATAAGTCAGAAAGAGAAAGACAGGTACTGTATGATCTCACTTATATGTGGAATCTGATAAAACAAAATCAGACAAAAAAAAAAAAAAAAAAACTCAAACTCAGATAAGGGAACAAACTGGTGGTGGCTTGAGGCAGTGGGTGGAGAGTAGGCAAAATGAGCAAGGGTAGTCAAAAGCTACAAACTTCCAACTTAAAAAAAGGTACTTTTTACAGAATTGTGGAAATGTTTATGATGTAAGCTTTTACAAGCTTATAAATTGACACCATAGTTTATGATTATTTTTCACATGAATTTAAATCCAACAGAATTGTTTTACTAGAAGAGCAACTATTAATTGTTTTTCCAACTTCAGAATTTTCTTCCAGGTCCTAATAACTTGATGACCTTAAATCACTTACATACTTGCATATATAAAATATTACTATCTACCCAGTCATAATTACCCAGAATCCAAATCCAATTTTTTGGGAGGTGGGGACCATGGAGGCAGAAGAGTTGGGGAATCAAAATGCTTAACTTTTAAATACATCAGTTCAATAAAAATTTTAAAAAGAAAGAAAATATTTTTTCAGGCCAATCATAACCATATATAGATCCCAAATAAAAACAATTAAAAATAGATAGTAACATGTGAATAAGCTCCAAATTCAGTGAAAGCTTTTATCATTTAGAAATCAGGAAAAATATAAAAAATTATTTAAGAAATATGGTAACTCAAAATACAATAATAGCTTTTAATTTCCTACTGTTATTTATAAATGGCATAAAGCATGATTATTAAAAAAAACTTTCAAAGTTTCAATAAATTGTTAGGTACTATTAGGGAAGGACAATGCAATCAGATTTTGAAGGACCTTTCTCCCTAATATTGTGTATTTTTAACTTAGATTGTCCCTTCATCTAGTGACAATGTGAATTAAAATAAGCTATATATATATATATATATATATATACACACACATACACACACACTTATATATATATATATATAAAGTGCAGACCTACATATAGGAAATAATTAGATAAACATATAAAATACATCCTTTAACTAAATCTTTACCTTAGAATAAAACCTGGAATCTAGCCCCAACCAATATCCCTATTCTACAAATCCCTTTGAAAAGATAAGATTTATTGAGAGATGTTTTTACCTAATTCTTGAGAGAAGCTACCAGAACTGTAAGACATAAAACTTGTGTTGGTTATTTTATAATAGTTGCTATTTTACAATAGAGTAATGATGGTGCTCATTGAAATGCAGTTCCATACTGTTACCAAATCTGGTACATTTTTTCCAAATCTCTTTAGGACCTAGTAGTATATAGACATTTAAAATCAAACTTTTGAATTTCTGAGATCAGTAAAATTTCCAGAAACAGTTGTGAGAACAAGCGTAAGATTTTCAACAATTTTTTTCTTTTTGCTAAGAAAAATAAAAAACCCTGCTATTTCATATCATCAAAAGATTTCAACAAAAAAATGAATCAAAGACATAATGTCAAAATAAGTTACAAGTTTTCTTAAGAAGAAGTAGTTTGGAAGCTTTATGACAAAACAAATACATACTACTTGAATTTCCTGTTTTGAAGTGAATCCATGAACATTTCATCATGGACTTATTAGTCAAAAAATATTTTCTGAGAGCTGTTGTCCTAGGTTTTGTAAGATTAAATTCCAGGGAGAAGAATAAACGAAGTTACAAGTATAAATAGCTGGTGGACTTCCCTGGTGGCTCAGTGGAAGAATCGGCTTTCCAGTGCAGGACACATGGGTTCGATACCTGATCCGGGAAGATCCCATATGCCACGAAGCAACTAAGGCCGTGCACCACAACTGTCAAGACTTGATCTAGAGCCCAGGAACCACAACTCTTGAGGCCTGCCCCATAGAACCCATGCTCCACAACAAGAGAAGCCACATCAATGAGAAGCCTGTGCATCGCAAGTAGAGAGTGGCACCCACTCACTGCAACTAGAGAAAAGCCTGCAGAGCAAAGAAGACCAACCACAACCAATAAATAATTAAATAAAATTATTTTTTCAAAATCTCTAAAAAAATAATATCAGCTGGTGAAATTCAGTTCAGTTCAATTGCTCAGTCATGTCCAACTCTTTGCAACCTCATCAACTGCAGCATGCCAGGCCTCCCCGTCCAACACCAACGCCTAGAGTTGACTCAAACTCATGTCTATTGAGTCCATGAGGCCATCCAACCATCTCATCCTCTGCCGTCCCCTTCTCTTCCCACCTTCAATCTTTTCTAGTATCAGGGTCTTTTAAAATGAATCAGTTCTTCACATCAGGTGGCCAAAGTATTGGTGTTTCAGCTTCAGCATTAGTCCTTCCAAGGAATATTTAGGACTGATTACTTTAGGATGGATTTGTTGGCTCTCCTTGCAGTCCAAGGGACTCTCAAGAGTCTTCTCCAGCACCACAGTTCAAAGGCATCAGTTCTCTGGTGCTCAGCTTTCTTTATAGTCTTACTCTCATATCCATACAAGATACTGGAAAAACCATAGCTTTGACCAGATGGACCTTTGTTGGCAAAGTAATGTTTCTGCTTTTTAATATACTGTCTAGGTTGGTCATAACTTTTTCCCCAAGGAGTAAGCATCTTTTAATTTAATCACTACGATCTGAAGTGATTTTGGAGCCCCCAAAATAAAGTCTGTCACTGTTTCCCCATCTATTTGCCATGAAATGATGAGACCAGATGCCATGATCTTAGTTTTCTGAGTGTTGAGCTTTAAGCCAACATTTTCACTCTCCTCTTTCACTTTCATCAAGAGGCTCTTTAGTTCTTCTTCACTTTCTGCCATAAGGGTGGTGTCACCTGCATATCTGAGGTTATTGATATTTCTCCCGGCAATCTTAATTCCAGTTTTGTGCTTCCTCCAGCCCAGGTTTCTCATGATGTACTCTGCATATAAGTTAAATAAGCAGGGTGACATATACAGCCTTGATGTACTCCTTTCCCTATTTGGAACCAATGTGTTTTCCCATGTCCAGTCTAACTGTTGCTTCCTGACCTGCATATAGATTTCTCAAGAGGCAGGTCAGGTGGCCCAGTACTCCCATCTCTTTAAGAATGGTGAAATATCAGATGGAAAAAAAAGTAGAATAAATGGAATAAGATTTGCCAAATTAGAAAAGCTGTTTATTATTTAATATGAAATGGTCAAAGACCTCTTTAATAGGGTAAAATTTGTGCAGAGGCCTGAAGAAGTCAGAGAATAAAGCATGCTTCTATCTTGGAGAAGTATGTTCTTGGAAGAGAAGAAAGCCAGTGCAAAGGCCCTGAGGCAAACACAGGCTTACTGTGTTAGAAACAATAGCAGAGAGCTTTGTGTGGCTGAAACAAATTGAGGCAGGGAAAGACTACTTAGGAAAAGATAATACAAAGTTCATGGGTGGTTAGATTCTCTAGGGATTGTGAATACTTCAGTTTTGAGTGAAATAAGTAGTACTTGGAGCAGAGGAGTGAAATGATCTGCCTTAAGATTTTTCTCTCCCAATAAAGCTTTAATTTTGAAATATTTTTAGGTTTACTGAAGACTTTCAGAGATAGCAGTGAGAGTTCCCATACATGTACATCTCATGAGTTTGTCCCATTGTTTACATCTTACGTGGCTTCTTTGTCAGGGTAAATAACCAACACTGGGGTATTACTATTATTTACCTTCCTTCCAGACGTATTTGGATTTCTTCATTTCCTCCGTTAATGCCCTTTGTCTGTTCCATGACCCAGGCAATGCTTTGTGTGGCTTTTTTTTTTGACAGGTCCCCAGTTGCTTCTGGTCCTTGGTAGTTTCTTCATCTTTATTTATTTTTCATGACCTTGACAGTCTTGAGTAGTGGACAAATCATTCTCAGTAGTATCTCCTATTCTGAATTTGTCTGATGTTTAGTACATGATTAGATCGAAGTTATAGATTTTTAGAGAGAATATTCAGAGGTGAAGTGCCCATATATGTTGTGTCATGTCAAAGGGTTTATATCTACATGACATCACTGATGAGCGTTGCCTTGATCACTTGGTTATGGTAGTATTTGCCACATTTCCCCACTTACAATTACTTTTTTTTTCCCCTTTCTTTATATCATCATTTGGAAGAATGATTTATGTTTCAAAGGGATAATTTTGACTTATGTTTTAAAGGGATAATTTTTATTACTATTTTGAGAATAGAATGGATGTCAGGAGACAGTTGTGAGGCTGATGCTGTAAACAAGGAGAAACAGGGATGCTGCCTGCAGTGTGCTCATCTGGAATGAACCTCCACATAAATTAAAAGAAGGTGACTTTTCACTTGAGAATATCTTTGAAGAAGCAGTAATAATTATTAACAATATTAAATCTCAACCCTTAGGCACAAGACTTTTAAAATATACTGTTTGACAAAATTAGAAGAACACTTCTGCCTGCTGCAATGAAATGACTGTCTTGAGGAAAAAAAAAATTTCTAGGACTGAGTTGTGAGGTGAACAAGCCACTTTTTTTTCATGGTACACCACTTTTTACATAAAAGAATTATTAATAGACAAAGTACAGTGATCCAGACTTGGGTATCTGGCAGATATTGTCTTTTAAAATGGATGAACTAAATTTGTCATGTCAAGGAACACAACTGGTGTTATTTGTTGCCAGTAATAACATTTGAGCTTTCAAGTGAAAATTAGAGCTTTGAACTTGTATCCAATATTCAAGATCTTCTTTTTAAATTAAATCAGCCAAGATAGCAATGAATGTGATTATTAAAATATTTTACAATGAAATGTGTCAACATTTGGAAGATATAAATTTGCGGAGCCAGGTTTTCTATAGACCAGTGAATGATGTTTAAAAATCATGTATGGGTCAAAGATCTTTCAAAGTGTAAGATAGGTCAATGAATTTTATGCACATAAGTACAAAAGTTGATTGATATTGCTTCATATTTCTCATTGCAAATAATCTTTAAGAAATTACTACTATTTGCAGTTTTTTGGTGACATAAAAAGAATACTCATACCTATATGAAAAGGCTATTATAGTACTTTTTCTATTGATATATTCATGTGAGGTTGGATTTTCTTTCTATATTTCAACTAAACACCATACTGCAACCAACTGAATACATAAGCAGATATAAGACCTTTTCTTTCTTCTATTAACTCAGGCATGAAAGACATTTGCAAAAGTGTAAATCAATGAAATTTTTCTTCCTGAGTAATTTTCTCTTGAAAAATACTGTTGTTTTTCACACACAAAAAATGCTATATGTGTTACTATATGAAGGGCTTACTATGACTGTTTTTGGATGAATTAATAAGTACAGAGTTTTAAAATTTCTTGATTTTAATTTCTAACATAGAAACTGTTGACAGGTATAAGCAACATAAAGACACATTCTTTGGACTTCCCAATAATTTTTAAGGGAGTAAAGAGATCCTGAAAGTAAATATTAGAAAATTGTTGCTCCAAAAGATAGTTCTGAACAGGTCACACCTTTTATATAAATCTTTAGTGACTTAGGCTTAAAAGCAATGGTGAGATCACATTTAGAAAAAAAGCAACTGGTGTCAATGCACAAAAAAATGACTACTACTCAAAAGTACAAAAACAGTTATTAGGCAAAATGTCTGAGTGGGAAAACTATTACCAAAAATATTTACAGGCAAAGTATTATTATATTTTATATAGAAATACATTGCTTTTCTTGGTTTTAATAGTCAGTCCTCAGTTTCATAAAATATTCTCTTTTGCCCCCACCCTCATCTTGCTCAGACTTTTCCTTTGTCAGGAAAATATACTAATACTAAAGAGTGGTCATCTCTAATTGGTGACATTGTGTGTGTGTGTGTGTGTGTGTGTACACACACGCGCGCGTGCGCATGCTCAGTCACTTAGGTGTAGCAGATTCTGTGTGACCCCATGGACTTTAGACTTTAGCCCACAGGCTCCAGTCCGTGGGATTTCCCAGGTAAGAATACTGGAGGGGCTATCATTTCTTCCTCCAGGGGATCTTCTCAACTCAGGAACTGATCCTGCATCTCCTGTGTCTTGTACATTGTCAGGCAGATTCTTTACCACTGAGCCACCTGGGAAGTCCAATTGGTGAGATTAGGATACTTTAAAGAGAAGGCAATGGCACCCCACTCCCGTACTCTTGCCTAGAGAATACCATGGGCGGAGGAGCCTGGTGGGCTACAGTCCATGAGATCGCTAAGAGTCGGACACGACTGAGCGACTTCACTTTCACTTTTCACTTTCATGCATTGGAGAAGGAAATGGCAACCCACTCCAGTGTTCTTGCCCGGAGAATCCCAGGGACGGGGGAGCCTGCTGGGTGCCATCTATGGGGTCACACAGCGTCGGACATGACTGACACAACTTAGCAGCAGCAGGACACTATAAATGAGTTTTCTTCTTCTTTTTCTAGTCTGTATTTCCCAAATCTCTAGGTTTTAATGGGACTTCCCTGATGGCTCAGACGTTAAGGTGTCTGCCTGTAACGCGGGAGACCCTGGTTCAATCCCGGGGTTGGGAAGATCCCCTGGAGAGGGAAATGGCAACCCACTCCAGTTTTCTTGCTTGGAAAATCCAATGGATGGAGGAGCCAAGCAGGCTATAGTCCATGGGGTCGCAAAGAGTCAGACACAACTGAGTGACTTCACTTCTAGGTTTTAATGCTGGGAAAAATGCCAACAGTGTTTAAATCCAGATATTTAAAAAATCATTTTTAAACTGATGATTTGTTTATATTGGTATTCTTCACTATGCAAAATTGAAAATCATTTATCTTGAATCTTTAAAATTATTTGAATAAAATAGTAAGGTTGCTTAAATTCACTGGTACATAGTTTCCTTACAGATACTTATAAATGTTTTTGATGCTTCCTTCAAGCACTTAGCACTTCGTCAACAGTAAAATACATATAACTTTCAAAAATAGTGTCCTAGTTGTTAGTAAATTTCTATGTGTCTTTGATTATTAGCAATTCTGATGTAAAAAATAAATATACTTGATAAAAGACACATGAAAAACATTGGTCTCAATAGGTTTGGGTAATGGATATTGATTTTAATTATTCTTGTCTTATCAGACAAGTCAAGAATTGTTACCATCTGGTTGTATATGAAAGACTGGCCCAATATTCTGAATTGTAGAAGAATTTGAGTAGTTTTCTGTGTTCATTATACCTATTTCAGTACAAGAGGATAAATAATAAATAATATTTTGAATTCTTAAAATTTTATCTTCATATTTACTTACATGTTTGACATTTTAATAGCTCCATAATTTTTAACAATTAAAATTTTAAAAGATAATTAAAAATGAAAAACTAAAACATCCTATTTTATGTCTTCTCTGCAGTGAAGTGAAATTGTAACATTTTTGTCCCACAAACCATAAAATTCATCAGCAGAACTTCTGTGTAGTAACTTAAAAATGTTGATTAATGTACAGTTTGAATTTTTTATTTCTCCTTGAAAACTAGCCAAATTCAACCTCTTTTTCCCAAATAGTTCATATTTTTAAAAAATGTGCTTTCAGAGGACTTGAAATGAATGGCTTGGCACTATTCTCTGTTAAATACTCTAGTACTCTGAGAAATAAATAGTGATTTTACTACTAGTATCCTCAATTTTTAACTTATCTGCTTCAGTGTCTGAAAAATAGTTGAGCTTCTAGTGACCATCGACATACAATCACCTTGTGAGTGTTGTCTTTAGAAATTCTTGTTACACTCAACACCCAATAGAATTCTCTTAGGTGATTGAATTTGTAATAATTATACTTGTTTCTTATTGTGTTATCCAATAACTAATGCCTCCGTATTTCCATTTTTATGAGGCAGTGAGATATCCATTTCTATTGTAGTTTCCTATAATTTTGAGTCAGAAGAAATAGCTACCATTTGAATTTCTTCTCTTAATGCTGAAACACAGCCTCAGTTTCTTCCCTTTGTTTCCCACTGTTCTTCACTTCTCATTTGCTTTTGGTTTCTTTTATTTGTTTGCATCTTTTTTTTTTTTTTCTTTTGAGAAGCCTGCCTCAAAATATATTGCCAAGATAGATTTATGTCAGGTCAAAAGCAAGTTTCCTTTGACTTGAGTGTGCTTTTCAGCTTCCTTAAACAAGCCCATGAGTAAGTGGTCACATCTGTTACTGAACAAGTTAGACAACAGTACAGAAAAAGAATTACTTAGGAGTAGTTCAACCCTTGATGATAATTCTCCTAAAAGCAAAAATCTAAGGCAGTTGAAGGGAAGTTGGTATTTTCCCTTTCATCTTACCATTTGGTTTGATCAATTTGTCTTCTTTTGTAGAGGTACTGAAGAGGTCTCATTTTCATGTTTATTTCTCCCAAATGGAACACAACTTTTGATATGCCTTTATTCAACTTTGTTCCTACATACATTTTTATTTTAATCAAAAGCTTTCTTGGAGTGAGCGAAGGCCTCCTACAGAGCTAGTTTATGTCTTTAAAAGCTTTGTTTATCACCGAGCGTGATAGTCTATCATAGAGGATTCATTTCGGTTCAAGGACATATTATTGTCTTGATTGGACTTACACTTCAAAGAGAAGAATTAAAGGGTTCTGATGAAAACTTTCCACCTGACACACAGGTGGCTGAAAGTATGTGCTATCCTTTCTTGGGTCCTTTTGTCACCTTTCTTAGCTTTCTTGTTTTGAAACATGATAATAGTAGTATTTGAGTTTTCTGGGATTTTTGTTCTATATTGCATGCTGTGAAAGGATTTTTCTAGGTTCTGCTTCTGGGCTCCCTCTGATCTTGTGATGTTAAACACACTGCTGTCTTCCTCGGCATTACTCTCATCATTTTCTTCTCCACTTGTTCCACTTCTGTCCTGTGTATGTGGGAGGGGGCTGTATAGAAGATGTGAGAGGAAATTTAGTAGAATGGCAGAGTAGGGGGATGTCAGGGAATCACACTGCTGAAAAAAGGCCTCCACAACTTCTAAAAGAAAAAGGATAGGCTGTGCCGGTCTTTGCATTTTTTTTTTTCCCAACATAACCACAAAAGTTTAACTTTTTCCAATGAAGCCTTTAGAAAAGAAATACTGTCAGTTATCTTTGAATTTTGCTATCATCTTGTTTCTAGAGTTGTGTCTCAAATTCATGAAAATTCATGGCTTGTTTTCTAAACAGTAGAGAATGATTTATGCAATACAAATCCCATATTTTCTGGTAAGACTAGTGTAATTTTGACCTTGAAGAACTGTGCAAATTGTTATGAAAATAAATATTTCAATAAAGCATGACATCATATCTTGATTCATTTTACACTGTGTGTGTTTAAGGAAATATTAGAACTTCCTTCTGATAGTTTTAATACCTTGGGAAATATGTTGACTTTTGCTTTCTGTCTTGACCCAGGTCATGTTTAGAAATTCCATTTTGTATTAGAACCAGATTTATTCAGTCAACAACAACAAAGGAAAGGAATGTTGAATTTCTTGGACTAGATATCACTTTAAATTTTTTTTCCTATGCCAGTCATTTTGGTGAGAAATATATACACAGATGGAACACAAAGGGATTTAAAATGTTGACAAACACCCTGAAGAATAATTTAATAAAGATCAAATTTCTTGCACATAGGATCTTTCTGGTATCACTTTCTGCTATTCGAGGCTTCAGTTTAATCTTTCTTTGATATTATTTTCTGGAATGATTGGCTGGAATTACATAATTAAAACAATCTGCACGTGCTAGCATAAATTTGATTGTTCTAGACATTAGCACTAAAGCACTAAATTTAACACGAATCATGATAAGCTTTGATGGTTAAAGAAAAAAATAAAGTCAGTTCTGGGGAGTACTTCATATTTCTTTATCATCAGAAATTTCTTATCTTCATTAAAGAGCTTAGCACAGTTTCAGGCACATAGTAGGAGACAGAAATATAGGCATAGTTTTGTTGAATCAATACATGAAGATATCAAGTGAATTAAGTAGCTAAAAATTTTCAGAAATTTTCATTTTAAGATAATCAGCACTTGAAAATAAACATGTGGTGGGCAACTAAGAAAACTGGAAAATAAAAGTGAGCAAATCATAAGCTGACAAAATTAACTTTTTCAATTTCCCAGCAAAATATTAGTGTTTGTGAGTAATAAAAACAATGTTGCTAAAATCTCAATTTTGGCTCCTAGCTACTTCATTCAGTAATGAACACAGTGTGATGGATTTATATTTTAAAACATCTGAGATAAATTATCATTGCTTTTATTAACATATTCCAATATAAAGAAAACCATTTGCTGTAATTAACATGTTGGTTTATTCTCTCAGTCAATCGCTCTTCTCTCTCTGTCTTGAGGTCCAGGCATATTATAATCGGCTCAAAGAAGAGCTTTCTTTAGATTCATTTATTGTTTGTTTTACCCACATTCCCACTTTCTGCCTCAATCTTCTTAATTTAAATTAATAAATATAAATATGTACATATACATCATATTTCTGCTTTATTGACTATGTAAACGCCTTTGACTGTGTGGATCACAACAAACTGTGGAAAATTCTTCAAGAGATGAAAATACTAGACCACCTGACTGGCCTCCTGAGAAATCTGCATGCAGGTCAGGAAACAACAGTTAGAACACCACATGAAAAAAACACACTGGTTCCAAATAGGGAAAGGAGCACGTCAAGGCTGTATATCGTCACTGCTTATTTAACTTCTATGTAGAGTTCGTCATGAGAAACGCTGGGCTGGAGGAAGCACAAGCTGGAATCAAGATTGCCAGGAGAAATATCAGTAACCTCAGATATGCAGATAACATCACCCTTATGGCAGAAAGTGAAGAAGAACTGAAGAGCCTCTTGATGAAAGTGAGAGAGGAGAGTGAAAATGTTGGCTTAAAGCTCAACATTCAGAAAACTAAGATCATGGCATCTGGCCCATCACTTCATGGCAAATAGATGGGAAACAGTGGAAACAGTGGCTGACTTTATTTTTCTGGACTCCAAAATCACTGCAGATGGTGATTGCAGCCATGAAACTAAAAGCCACTTACTCCTTGGAAGGAAAGTTATGACCAACCTAGACGGCATATTAAAAGCAGAAACATTACTTTGCCAACAAGGTCCATCTAGTCAAGGCTATGGTTTTGCAGTAGTCATGTATGGATGTAAGAGTTGGACTATAAAAAAGCTGAGCACTGAAGAATTTATGGCTATTGAACCGTGGTGTTGGAGAAGACTTTTGAGAGTCCATTGGACTGCAAGGAGATCCAACCAGTCCATCCTAAAGGAGATCAGTCCTGGGTGTTCATTGGAAGGACTGATGCTGAAGCTGAAACTCCAATACTTTGGCCACCTGATGCAAAGAGCTGACTCATTTGAAAAGACCCTGATTCTGGAAAAGATAGAGGGCAGGAGGAGGGGACAACAGAGGATGAGATGATTGGATGACATCACCGACTCAGTGAACATGAGTCTGAGTGAACTCTCGGAGTTGGTGATGGACAATGAGGCCTGGTGTGCTGCGGTCCATAGGGTTGCAAATAGTCGGACACGACTGAGCCACCAAACTGAAATGAACTGATACATCATATGTGTGCACATAATTTAAATGTGGCTTGATTGTTTTTTCACATATAGTTTTTAATTATAATAACTGAGTACTTACTATCCAATTATTGCACATTGGATAAAATATTTGTATTTTCCACTCAGATCAAGTTTTTACGATTCATCCATGCTGCTTTATGCATGTCTCATCCATTGCTCCTGTCTATAGATCCTGCTCTCCTACTATCAGTTATATATAAATGGGTAAATTACTTAAACTAAACCTCAATTTCATCTATAAAATGGGAGATGATATATCTACCTCATAACTTAAAACTAAACACAATTAAAAATCCATTTCCTCTGTTGCACTAGTCACATTTTACCTGATCAGTTATGTGTGTCTAATTGCTACAATATTGGACAGTCCAGATACAGGACTTTCCCATCACTGCAGAAAGGACCATTGACTGCAATGTTTTAGAAATTCATTCTAGTGGCAGGAATGGAGGATGCATTGAAAGTGAACAAAAGTAAAGTCCAGAAGAACATCTTGGGAATCCAGCCAAAGGCCTCTATGAAACAGAAGTGGTAAAGATAGAGAAGATGGGATAGATACAAAAGACATTCTTTGTAACTACTTCTTTGAAAATGTATAAATGCGTTTTTCCTGAAATTCTCCTTAAGAAAACTAATTAACAGAATTTCAATTATACTGCCAGTGGGACTTTAAAGAAGCTCTCAGTAGATATTTCCAGATTGCTTTAAAGGAAGCTTGTACATATTTGATCTCTTTCTTACCCCATTGACAATGAATGTCCTTACCAAAAACAACTTTTTCAGCTTGATTATGGCAACATGAAATCTCATTTTTAAAAACGTTTACTTTTCTTAGTTTATCTGTCTTTCAAAATATCTTTTTGATATATAATACTAGTTTTCACACAATCAAAATTATTAACTTTTTCTTTTGCTCTAATATAATATTTGCATAAAGACTTCTTTCAGTTCAGTTCAGTCACTCAGTCATGTCCGACTCTGTGACCCCATCGACTGCAGCATGCCAGGCCTCCCTGTCCATCACCAACTACTGGAGTCCACCCAAACCCATGTCCATTGAGTCAGTGATGCCATCCAACCATCTCATCCTCTGTCGTCCCCTTTTCCTCCTGCCCTCAATCTTTCCCAGCATCAGGGTCTTTTCAAATGAGTCAGCTCTTCACATCAGGTGGCCAAAGTATTGGATTTTCAGCTTCAGCATCAGTCCTTCCAAAGAAAACCCAGGATTGATTTCCTTTAGGATGGACTTGTTGCATTTCCTTGCAGTCCAAGGGACTCTCAAGAGTCTTCTCCAACACGACAGTTCAAAAGCATCAATTCTTCTGTGGTCAGCTTTCTTTATAGTCCAACCTTCACATCCATACATGACCACTGGAAAAACCATAGCCTTGACTAGACAGACCTTCGTTGACAAAGTAATGTCTCTGCTTTTGAATATGCTCTCTAGGTTGGTCATAACTTTACTTTCAAGGAGTAAAGGTCTTTTAATTTCATGGCTGCAGTCACCATCTGCAGTGATTTTAGAGCCCCCCAAATAAGTCAGCCACTGTTTCTACTGTTTCCCCATCTATTTGCCATGAAATGATGGGACCAGATGCCATGATCTTAGTTTTCTGAATGTTGAGCTTTCACTCTCCTCTTTCACTTTCATCAAGAGGCTCTTTAGTTCTTCTTCACTTTCTGCCATAAGGGTGGTGTTAGCTGCATATCTGAGGTTATTGATATTTCTCCCGGCAATCTTGATTCCAGCTTGTGCTTCCTCTGAGCCCAGCATTTCTCATGATGTACTCTGCATAGAAGTTAAATAAGCAGGGTGACAATATACAGCCTTGACATACTCCTTTTCCTATTTGGAAACAGTCTGTTGTTCCATGTCCAGTTCTATCTGTTGCTTCCTGACTTGCATATAGGTTTCTCAAGAGGCAGGTCAGGTAGTCTTTATTCCCATCTCTTGAAGAATTTTCCACAGTTTATTGTGATCCACACAGTCAAAGGCTTTGGCACAGTCAAAAAGCAGAAATCGATGTTTTCCTGGAACTCTCTTGCTTTTTTGATGTTCCAGTGGATGTTGGCAATTTGATCTCTGGTTCCTCTGCCTTTTCTAAAGCCAGACTGAACATCTGGAAGTTCACAGTTCACGTATTGTTGAAGCCTGGCTTGGAGAATTTTGAGCATTACTTTACTAGGGTATGAGATGAGGACTTCTTTAGATGACAATATATACATTGTGGATCTCTGAAGTGTTCTGCATGTCAATGAAAATCATGATTATGAGAGTCTTTGGTAGGATCAAGGAGGATGGATGGGGTAACATTTGGGAAATTATTACAATAACATAGGGATGAGATGTACTTTGTCTCAGTTGATGAGTGTAGGAAAGAGAAGTGAGGATTTTATATGAGAACTAAAGGAATCATTAACCCATTTCAAAGACTGCCCCTCCTCTCTCTCTATATATCCCATATATATATATATATATATATATATATATATATATATATGGGATCAAAAGCTAGAAATCAGACAGACTTCCTGTTTTAACCCAGGATAACTGACAGACTTGTGGATTCTTGATTCAGACAATTAAATTGGGTGGTGACAAGATAAATTTAGAAACACTGATTTGGGGAAATAGACACATGGTCAAGTGAAAACTAGCAGGGTTGGAGGCAAGAAATCACAGCCCAATTAGAGGAAAGCAGCAGCAAAGTAACAGTGACTTTACAGGAGGAAGAATGTACTTGAATTAAGAAAATAATGTTCTTTCTGAAGGAGATGTTTAGACAGAGCAGTAAAATCTCCAGGACAGCACAATTTCCTTTCTCCCCTCCAAAGTCCATATTGTTTCATATGCACATGGAAATAACTCCATGAGAGCAAGCATATCACATAACTGACTTTCCAGGTGAGCAGCTCAGAGTGTGCCTTCATGAAAATGAAGTTGCTGTTTTTTTTATACCGCCAGAGCCACAGCAAGTTACCTTGCCCCACTCCTCATCCACTGTCAACATGTATCTGTGCTTAAGCGTTCAGTCATGTCTCACTGTTTGTGATCCCATGGACTGTAGTCTGCCAGGCTCTTCTGTCCATGGGGATTCTCCAGGCAAGAATGCTGGAGTGGATTGCCACGCCCTTCTCCAGGGGATCTTCCCAATGCAGGGATCAAACCCAGGTCTCCCACATTGCAGGCGGATTCTTTACCATCTGAGCCACCAGGGAAGCCCCTTGTCAACATGGAAGTTCTAAACTCTCTGAGCCAATCACAGCACTTTTCTGTGAAACCCTGAAGTGAAACCCTGCCCTCCAGGCTCAACTGGATTATGTGATTTAGGCACACTCATTTGCTTTCGGACCCGTTAGTTCCCTCCAATCCCTACTGGTTTTTGCTTTTCCAGCCTCTAGGCTCCTTCCTGCCCTACAACATGCCATGCCCACTCACAACTCAGGACTCTGGCTCTAGCTGTTCCTTCTGCCTGGAATACATCTGCCCTCCTAATGCTCACTTGCCTAATGCTCTCATATTTTAAGTCTTTGCTTACATTTCAATGAATCTTACCCTGACTATTCTGTCTGTATCCTCTCTGAGTAAAACAAATACTTCAGAACCATACTTTTATTATTATTATTGTATATCCCCTTCTAACATAATGTGCTATGCTTATTGTCTGTTTTTCTTTCTCTAGAATGTAATACCACATCCCTCCTCCTACCCATCTGAAGGATCTGGCACATAGAAGAGAGTCAATAAATATTTCTTGAATTATTTCTTTTCTCTAAACTGAGTATCTTCTGTTAACTACTTTTTAATTAAGTAACTTTGCCATATTTGCAGAACTCAGAACCATGTTCTGGAGAATTCTATTTTTAACCTTGTTTTTCTCAAAGTAAACTTACTGAGGCAGTCATCTCCATGCTGGATTTTAGCTCTAAATGACATGTATCAGGAGAATGGTGCTTACCAGCCACTCACACCTGTCTTGTTAATGTTTGATGACTTGGCTTATTTTGTCTGGTTCACTTCGCAATTTCTTGAGAAATTTGGCAGAGCCTTTCCCAATGGTGTGAAAGCATCTTCTATGGGTTTGCTGATGGTGTGACTATTTCCCTCTGGTGCTGCAGTTTTTGAGTGACTTAAAAGACCCAATTATCCCTCTACCTGGCAGTCTTTATTGCTGCACTTCATCAACTCAATCCTACTAAGATAATTAACTTATTTTACTGACATGCTTACACAGGCATGGTGAAAAGGAATCTGCAAAAATGCCACAAAATAAAGTACCTTCTTTATTGCATCCTTCGCATTTGTGTAGAGCAGAAGACTTCTCTTGCAAATTCTCCTCAATTTTCCTATAAAATAAAAGTCTCTCTCTTGAAATTTGAAAATGGCAACAAAAACCACTTAAATCAAAGAAAAAATATTTAAATATTTTAGAAAGGCCTTGAATTGGTATCATGTATTCAGGTTCTGAAATCACATCATCAGTGGAAAAAAAAAAGATCAAGAACAATTCAGACTCATCTTTCCTTTTCAGATCCAGGCTATTGTCTTGTCTTTCTAGAAATTTAGTATGCTTTTTCATATTTGTCTAATTTATATAATTCTTGAATTATTTGAAATAAAGAGACTGAGTTATAAAACACCAAATTCCTTGTCTTTTCCATATTATTTCAATTCCATTCATATATTCTTCTTTTTTTTTACCTTGAAGACCTACACCAGTGGGGAAAGTCTGACTCAAACTATTGCTGCCAGGTAGAAAAATATCATTTTCTGCAGATTACAGATCAGTCAACTAAAATCTAGAGACTTTATGAAACTCAGTGTTGCAGTTAAATTGTTGCTGGAATTCATGCTGCTCAATTCTTCAAGCCCTCCAATTTATAATGACATAAACAAAACTACTTAACATTAAGCATAATTGCAACTCATCTCAATTAATCTTCTACTCCAATGAACTGTTATTTTGTTTATAAATATTTACAGAATTTTTGGCACTGGTGATAGCCTGAGGTCTGTATTTCATATTTTGGAGGAACACCTATTCTTCTAAGTATAGGCACTGTAATTTTTGGTTGCTCATGAAATATGTATTAATGCTAATGCCAATAAAAATAATGCCATGGTGATTATGCTCTTCAGTCATTAATGCCCTGAAAGAAGTAATTTGCAAATTGGTATACTGTCACTCAAAGTATTAATTTACCACATGTGGGTAACAAATTATTTCTGGAATCAGGCTAGGCACAATTGTCAAGCCTCTCTGAAATTTTTTCTCCCTGTAGCACTCACATTCAATCAGTTGCCAAATCGCATAGCTCTGTTTCAGCAATGTGTCTCACCTACATTTCCTGTTTCTTCTTTTGTATTTAGACTGTTACCACCTGAGTTCATGTGCTTCTTACTGCATTAGTAATAGGTTGCCTTGCTGTCATTCGACCACTACCCCAAACTATCCTATACAGCTGCATGAGGAGTCTTCTCAAAAGAGGTACACAGTAGTAGACATAAAATAAGCTACAAAGATATATTGTATAACACAGGGAATATAGCAAATGCTTTATAATAACTATATATGTTTTATAATAATTATAAATGTAATATAACCGCTAACAATTGTGACTCACTATATTGTATACTTGTAACTTATATAGTAGAATACACAAGGGCATTTCAATTAAAAAAACAAACAAACATGGCTTTACTTCTTGATTGGTTCCTGAATGAAATTTAAACCCTGGGTCTGCCCTTAATGGTCATGAATACACACGTGCATTTTCAATCTTCATGCACTTTCCAATCTTTTGGAGAACTTCAAACTTACTGATTCCAAGTAACTGAGGAGTGTGGTTCGAGTTCTAGGGCGTTATAAAGCTCCCTTAGTGATTCTATTATCTTCTGAGGGCTGAGACCCACATTAAAAACAGCATATTAAGAGAGATAACTTGTTGTAGAAGGAAAATGCTGCTGCTGCTGCTGCTAAGTCACTTCAGTGGTGTCTGACTCTGTGCGACCCCATAGATGGCAGCCCACCAGGCTCCTCCATCCCTGGGATTCTCCAGGCAAGAATACTGGAGTGGGTTGCCATTTCCTTCTCCAATGCATGAAAGTGAAAAGTGAAAGTGAAGTTGCTCAATCCTGTCCGACTCTTAGCAACCCCATGGACTGCAGCCCACCAGGCTCCTCTGTCCATGGGATTTTCCAGGCAAGAGCGCTGGAGTAGGGTGCCACTGCCTTCTCCAACGCATGCGTGCATGCTAAGTTGCTTCAGTTATGTACGACTCTATGTGACCCTATTGACATCAGCCCACGAGGCTTCTCTGTCCACAGGATTCTCTAGGTAAGAATATTGGAGTGGGTTGCATTTCCTTCTCCAAGAAGGAAAATAATACCTCCTAAGAGCCAGGAGACTAGTGCTCAAAGTTCTGGATTTTGTCACTGAAAAAGATCGCTAATATATCAAATAATTTCACAGAATCTCACTTCCTCCTCTGCAAATGCAACGTGAAAGAATAAAATGGTTAATTATTTTGTCAAGTCTGACTCTTTGCGACCCCATGAACTGTAGCTTGCCAGGCTCCTCTATCCATGAAGTTATCAGGCAAGAATACTGGAGTGTGTAGCCTTTTCCTTCTCCATATTAAGGAACTGGACTAGATTAATTTAACATTGTTAACATAGCACTTATTATGTACTCAGCTCTGTATTTTGAATCTGAAAATTTAGCACCGAGCAAGAAAAAGTCTCTGTTCTAATCACAATTACAAAGCACAAGATACAGTGAATCTGTTAAGAAATAAAAACAATTAATGAGTTGCTATAAAACTATTAAGGAAATAATTTATGATATCATGAGAACTTAGGGTAGGGAAATATTACTATAGTAAATTAGTTAGAAGTCAAGATGTTCACTTTTTAGATGATTTCATCTTGACTTTGTAAGAATCAACCAGGTAAACCACATCAATAGAGAGAAACAATAGATTCGTGAAGATCTTCATATATACTGCATAGTATCTCATAGACCAAAAATTCTTTTTGGCAGCATTAAGTAAAATATTCTGGTTTGCTGTTTCCCCTACTCTATACTCCCACATTTTAATAGAATAAGTTACCCTTCTGAACACTTTAAAAGCAGCAAAAAGATTGGATTAGGATGAATGAACTCAAACAAATGTCCATAATGTACAATAAGACTCTCATACAAATATCCAACTCTACTGGATATTGAAGATAAATGAGTTCCTTGTTCCTGAAGCATAATCTCTGAGCAAAAAATGGATTTGTCAACCTTATAAATTGTCCAGATACCGGTTATCCTTCGTTGGTTGTCTACACTGGCAGTGCTGAAAATCTATTCTTTTCCTAGGGCCATCTTTGTTAGATCTCTTATGATGGGAGTTCAAGGTCCCATTTAGGGCTGAGAGAGGCAATTCTGAGGACAATTTCCAGTGTTAGGATGTCTTGTGCTTTGTAAGCTATTCATGAAGTAGACAGTCTGGATCCTTGTTAACAAGTCCAAATGGAATAAGACAAAAGTGTGAGCCAAGATTCCAAGCCAAGTGAGTTTGGAACCATGAGTTGATTGCCATCTGGAAGAATCCCACAAGTCAAGGAGCAAGCATATTAACGAGGCTGAAGATGCAGATGCATCTGAAAGTCTAAGGAAAGGCCCAGGCAGTATTTTTACTTTTAATCTAAGAAAATGTATGCAATTTTGCTGTACTAGTCTCATCCCCTTTAACTTTTTGATGCTATTCTTAAGGAGAACTGATTTCTTCCATGCCCTTGAAAAATTCTGATTTTTTAATGTCCTTGTTCTTTTGCCGTTATGTCCTTGTAAATGGCTAGTCATCATCGTCATCATCATCAAACTACAACTAGCATTTATAAAAGACTTGTTACCTGTGTGGCACTGGGCAAAGATCTTAATCCCTCAGTCTCTACTCTGCTTCTAATCTGAAAGTTAAGCCTGAACTCAAGTTTTAAAAAGGCTTTTTATAGCTCTCTCTCCGCTTTTGGCAGAGAGAGCAGGTGCATTCTCTGAGGCATTCTCTCTGCATGTTTTTAGAAGACTAACAGTCTTCCTGCTCTCAGGATTTTGCCTGGAGAACTTCTTGTCTGTGATTATGTTGCATGCCTTACGAGTGCTACACAGTCAAAATGCTGTCAGATGTTAGGGACAAGAAACAGTAAGCGTAGGCTGATTGGTTCTGCTACCCTGAAGCCAGATAGCAGGGTCAGGGAATGGATGCTGAAAGGATAAGGCAGAGGAGATCTGGGGTCTAAGGTCTGAGAAATCAGGAGAGGACAGTACTTCACAGTAAGTGTTCTGAGTACCACAGAGCAAGTGTTACCTTCTGACTTGGAGCAGAGAGTGCCTCAGGACTTAACTGCATTCTCCTGGCTCTCAGTGGGTCCCTTTACTAGGGCAATCAGGCACTGAATTCCTAAAGCTCTGACACACTCCTGCACAAGCTAAGGAGCAGCCCAAGTTACAGAATGTGAATGCCCTTTCAAGTCCTTTGTTTTAAATATGCAGATATTATATATAATAACTGTAGAGGGGCTCAGAATATTAGACAAAGGTAGAGGAAATGTGCTGCAGCCTCACTAAAAGAAATGCAAAAGATCAACGCTTTCTCTAGAGCAGACACTGTTATAAAGACTCTAGATATATTAACTCATTTAATCTTAAGCTTATGAGGTAGGTTTTATTATTATTCCAATTTCATGGACGTGGAAACTGAGGCAGAGAGAGATGAAGCAACTACCCAAGGTCACAGAGTCACTTAGGGCTTCAACATAGGAAAGACATTTGGCTCTACCAGCTGTATTCATAACCTTTATACTCTGCAGAAAGTTTTATCTGAATACAATTTATAAATTTCACCCTGTGCCTGTTTTATGTAGAGTGTTTCATAAGGTGGATGAGGTGAGGTCTTCCATAGCCTGCCACTTAGACACAAGATTAATGCATTGAAGAAACATCAGGGTCAACTATCATGCTGTTTTGTAAATTAACCTTGGTTGTCCACTAGTCAGGCTGTGTTGGGAAAGGTTTTTCATCTTGGGTCTTCCTCATTTACTCAGGCAATGCCAGCTGTGCCCCAAGTGGCTTTCTTTTTAAATGTTAGATCTAACAATCACTGCTATAAGATTATACTCATTTTATTCAGAAGATTGAAATGTGGTTATAAAGGCTTGAGGGGTACAGAGATACAACAGGATCTGGTAATGGGTGGGAGCATAATTTAAAGAAAATGCTCAAAAATATTCAGTGAGGAATATGTCAGGGTTCTTTAGAAAGCATATGCCTGTAAGACCTTTTGGGCTGTTATTTCCGTGAAAAAAATAGGTTGTCTTGGACATGCAGGGCATCGTTATTGTTAAATTAAATGCCTCAGCAAAAGAATTATGAACTGCTTCACTGCATTGTGTCTCACCCTAGCCAAGGGTGGCTACTCTTAATATTAACCAATTTATTATTTTCTAAGGAGTAGTAAGGGAGCGGTTATCCAATATAAGTTAAATAAGTGCCATCACAAACATGGCAGATATAGTGGTTCGTAACTCTAGCTTAGAAACTGAACATTAAATAGCTTAATGTATGTCTACATAAATAATTTGCATTAGGCTCATGGTGGTCTGTCCTTATTTCAATGGAGAAACTTGATACATGTTTATTATACCCATTAGTCTCACTTTGTAACCTATTTCATGCTGTACCAAAAGACTCTCAACTCATGACTATAAATCATAATACTTTTAGAGTGATTCCAAAATGACTCCCTTAGGATGCCCCTTCCCTGTGCATGTTTCATTAGGAACTGACATTCTTCTATTTGAATATGATTAAACCTCTCGCCATTGGTAGTATGGTGTCATATGACAACTGAAAATTGTTCAGCCAGAAGCTGAGTTGCAGTCAATAAGATGCTGAAATTTATACAGGATAGAACTCATTCTGTAAGGATACTCTTGATCAACTTTCAATGCTTTTGCCCAGGGCTTTACCGTGACACAAAAATTAATACATAAGTAATTAAGAAACTTCTAGCATTCAAGTCAAGAGGTTAGGCACTAATAAAACTAAAGAGAGCAGTTGAAAAAGAGTTTTTCAAGGTAGAAATTCTTGCTTTAGAAAATGGTACGTTTTTCAAGTAAATCCAAGCACTCATTTTTTTTTTTTTTGAAAAAACAGTAATACAAACCATGAATCCAGGTTACAGAGAAGTAAAACACAGAGAGGGACAGTATTATTGTGACTATTTGTGTTTTACCTCCTCCTATCATCAGCCCTGATTTTCACTTGATGAGATGCCCTCCCCTACCAGCATTTCAACAGCTACTATCCAACCCTAAAGCAGGAGCAGGTAACTTAGATCCAAGCCAGTGAGCATTGCCTAAAGTAACTCGGGTATTATATAGTCACAAGACCAATGTTAGTCCTAAGAGAAGCACTCGGGATACTTGTTAAAGCCAAAGCCCTTGCTGTTGTATGCTTTATTTGGAGCTGGAAATATCTGGTCTTGGGAGGTGTGTATCACTGCTGTGTATGCTGTCACTCAGCCGTGCCTGACTCTTTATGACCCCATGAACCATAGCCTGCTGGGCTCCTCTGTACATGGAATTTTCCAGGCAAGAATACTAGAACACTGGAGTGAGTTGCCATTTCCTACTCCAGGGGGTTCTTCCCAGGGATCTAACCCTTGCATCTTCTTCATTAACAGGTGGATTCCGTACCACTGCACAACCTAGGAAGCCCTCTTGGGAGATATTGGCTGCTATATTGTAACATAAGAAAGGACCTATTCATGTCTAGTCAAACAGAGGCAGTGGGTAGGAAAGGACAAAAACTTTTCTGTTTTTGTAATATGTATTGAACTTCAATAGTCAGTAATGCCTAAAGTGAGATATAACTGCTGCAGCTAAGTCACTTCAGTCATGTGTGACTCTGTGTGACCCCATAGACGGCAGCCCACCAGGCTCCCCTGTCCCTGGGATTCTCCAGGCAAGAACATTGGAGTGGGTTGCCATTTCCTTCTCCAATGCATGAAAGTGAAAAATGAAAGTGAAGTCGCTCAGTTGTGTTCAACTCTTAGCGACCCCATGGACTGCAGCCTACCAGGTTCTTCCGTCCATGGGATTTTCCAGGCAAGAGTACTGGAGTGGGGTGCCATTACCTTCTCCAGAGATATAACTGAATTTTTAGCAATGAAAATCAATCTATTGCCACTTTTGCTTAAGCCAATTTGAAACAATTTGCAACTTGAAACAAAAAGAACTCCACATTAAATATATATTAAATTAGCTGAAGGTATTAAATCTAAAATGAGATGAGAAATAAAACTATAGACTTGGAAGAAACTATTTGAATTGAAAAAGTGAACATCATGCATAAAAATTTGAAAACCTCAGTAAAATTAACATTTTACTAGAAAAAATGTAATTTGCCAAGTAAAGTCAAGGAGCAAAAACAACTTTAATTAGACCAATAATAAAAAAAAAGAACAAAAACAAAAAGAAACACTATAACAGAAAACAGATGAGTATAAATAGGAAATTCAAAAATGAACCCACTAATTAGTAATTACATGAAATAAGTAATAATTAAAATACAAATGTAAACCATGAAAACTTCTTTCTTTTAACAAAAAGAACCCCTTATGTTTGGTACCAAAGAAAAGAATGACTCCCTTCAGTGCTGGTTTGAATACACAGATGTAAGTCTTCCTCTTCAGTGTGGAATATAAATTGATATCACTTTTCTGAAGGACAACTGAGAAAACTGGATCAAGACATGAAGAAACTTATAGTCTTCTGTATCTATCTCCCCAAATATTCCGAGGTGCACATAAAGATTACAGAGAGAAGGATGTATATATATGATATACATGCATATGTGATATATATGCATATATATCACAGAATTAGTTACACTTATGATTCATACTAGTCTAATGCTCTAAAGAAAAGAATGTTTAAGTAAATTATTCTACATTTTAAAAAAATGCAACTTTATGAACTATAAGTTGTGGAAATAGAAGAATATGTATTAGCAAGAAGAACTGTTTTAAAACTTATGTCGTTAACGTTTGGAAAAACATAAACCAAAATGCAAGTAGGTTTTATAAAAGGAGAACAGAATACAATAAATAAACATTTAATTTTCCATGCTCTGTTTTCTATACTTCTGTTGCATAGGCATTATTTAAAAAAAGACACATGATAAAATGTAAGCTTCACACTTGCTTATTTCATAGAGTAGAGATGATGAGGGTGGGAGGTGGGAGTGGGGTTCAGGATTGGGGAGCTCATATACATCCGTGACGGATTCATGTCAGTGTATGGCAAAACCAATATAGTATTGTAAAGTAAAATAAAGTAAAAATAAAATTAAAAAAAATAAATTAAAATAAGAAAAGCACATAGAAAGATGCTCACCACAATTTTTAAGGAAACGCAAATCAAAACCAGAATGACAGGCTGCCTCATACCCATTAGGGTGGCTACTGTATTAGTTTGTTATGGCTGCCATAAGAACATACCACAGGCTGGGGTGCTTTAATAGTAGAGCTTTGTTTTCTCGCATTTCTGGAGGCTGGAAATCCCGAGGTATTGGCAGCTTTGGCTTCTTCCAGGGCCTCTCTCTGGGGCTTGCAGATGGCAGCCTTTTCACTGTATCCTTACCTGGTCTTTAACCTGTGTGTGCGCATTCTTGGTTTCTCTCTGGATGACCAAATCCCCTTTCCTTATGAGGACACTAAATCAGATGGGTTTGAGGCTCCCCTTAATGACTTCATTTTCATTTAATTACCTCTTAAAGGCCCTATCTCAAAATATGATTACATTTAAATACTGGCTGGGACTTCAACATACTAAATTTGAGGGGGCATAGTTCAGTCCATAACAGCAACTATGAGAAAAAAGAAAATAACAAGTGTTGGCAAGGATGTGGACACATTGGAACCCTTGTGAATTGCTGGTAGGAGTGTAAAGTCATACAGCTGCTGTGGAAAGCAGTAGAGTGGTCTTTAAAAAATTAAAAATAAAATTTTCTTATGATCCAAAAAAATAAATAAAAATAAAAATAACAGATATAACTGGAGCATCTCTTTGCAAATGCAATATTTTGTCTAAAAATGAAGTACTCCAAACTATGTGCCCCTAGTCTGTCAGCATCCAGGAAGAAAAATCTCTGAAACTAACATTGTAGTTGAGAACTAAGACCACTCTCAAGTGACTCCCACTGGTTCCATATTGATAAATTGGCAAGAGTTGAAAAGAATAAAAAAGACCATACCCCACCCCCTCATAAAGTATTAATTAATCCCTGATATCACATGGATATCACATGGAGGGATAACTCTAAAAATTAAAATTGGCTCTATTTAACATTTAAATCTGCTCATCCCATTTCCCCTTCATTCCTTTATCCCCCTCTCATTTCTTTGCAAACAAAATGAAACAAAAAATAAGCTTCCTGTTATAATTCTTCTCTAAGTGAACAATGCTATTGACTGTCATAGTAATCTTAACTGATAAGAACTCAACATGTATTTCCTGAAGAGCCTCTGAAGACTTTCATCATTCTTTGACTCATCTTATATCCTGCCTTTAACTGTTAAACTTTCATGTTTATTTCTTGTTGCTGTCATTGATATTGTTGAGGGATATTGAGAGAAGTCATATAAGTAAGCTGTAGCCATATACACACTCATCTTGTTTTCTTCTCCACTCTATATCTATCCTCATTCCTAAAGCACTAACTCTTTGGCCATGATATTTTCATACCCCATCTACTGACAAATATTTTGTTGACCTTTAATCTTTAGTTAGGAAATTATTAGCTGATATGGTTTTCTACCCTGAGCCTGAAGTAAATTGCAGGAGGGGAAAACAAAATAAAACAGAACAATTAACTATTAGAATCCCTTGGAAATTGTATTTTTGATTTCATGAATTCAGTTCAATAATTATTAATACCAATTATGTTAGGAATCTTAACATGCACATCCCCTGAGGGCAATGACTTTGCCATTATCACTGCTGTGATAGTCATCAAAATGCCACAGGTATCATATAGCCCAGAGTGAGAACTCAGTACATCTCTGTGTATATACACATAACTGGATGACACCTCCCTGCTCTTTTGGGCTCCTTACTACTGTGACTAATCTTTCCTCTGCCAACTCACAGCTCACACATGCAACATCACTGTTCCCTTTCTCATTTTTTGTGGGAAAAATACACAAATATTTTCAATATACTGTTTTATTACATTTCAAAAATAGAGTGCTTTGGGAGCCCAGAAGATGGGCACTCAAATTAGTCTGATAGTTCTGATAAGATTTCTGGGAGGAAAATACATGAGCTGTATCCTAAAAGAGGCAGAAGAGTTCTCTAGCAGAAAAAGGCAAGGCTGGTACTGGTGTGCAGACCCCATATGCTCAGGAGATGGGTACGCCATGGATTTGACTGGGGACAAATCTGGCTGCCTAATTTGCAAAGTCCAGTGCAACTGCAAGGGCTGCATGCCCATAGAACTTGCCCTGGCAGACAGGGATGTGTGCAAGTTCCTCCCAGCCCACAGTTTGAGAGGTGGAGGCTGCAGCAACCTCCAGAGCCTGGGTACCTCAGAAACAAGAGCATAGTTCAGTCCGAGGATAAGCAGGCCCTATGCTTCCATAACGTCTGCTTCTCCATGAGAAGCTAGAAACTGGATGGTTTAACTATAACTTAAAACCTGAAAACACTTAGCTTAGTTAAAAGCAAGTTAGGATATGCTATGCAAGACCGAAGAGCAATGCTACAGGCCTCGTGTGGCAGGCCACTGATCTGCTTTCTGATCCAAGGGCACTGTTCCAGCCAGTCATTATTGAGAAACCCTAACAAGAGGAAAACAGTGCCTGAGAGAATCCTTTGCAGATTTAGCTCAAGGAATTATAAGTAATAAATTAATTATTATTAAATTATAGATTTACAAATAATAAAGGTTTAGTACAATGTTGAGAAGGTGCTTGCATGTTCTGAAAGCTCAGCAATGTTCATAATCTTAAAAGGATCCCTCCTTTCTTATACATTAGTTTGAAGGAACTTAAAGAGTGATGATACCACCCAAAATCATCTATGAAACTTTAAAAATATAGATAATCAGAGACCTATCTCAAGCCTACTGAATCAGAATATACAGGAATGTAGACTTGCAACTTGTGCTTGGAAAATATTCATCCACATAGCTGAGAACTACTTACTATATTAGTCTTTGACATCTTTCAGTTGTATTTTGCTACTAAAATGATCAATATGTATAAATATTTCTATCGAGATTCTAAGTAATACAGTAATATTGACTATTTTGTAGTTAATAATGTTTCTTATGTATTAAAGAAATATAAGAATTATGACTAGAATATTGCCTTCAGAAATAGAATGGAACTTACTGATGAATATTAATATACAGTACACACACAAACAATGTATTACATAATCATTAAATTTTTTTATTAATTTTTTTTTTATTTTTTTAAATTAAATTTATTTATTTTTTTAATTACAATACTGTATTTGTTTTGCCATACATTGACATGAATCAGCCATAGGTGAACACAATCTCCCAATGCCGAATCCCCTCCCATCTCCCACCCCCATCCTCTACTTGAATCATCCTGTGCATCAGCCCCATGCCTCCTGCATCCTACATAATCCTACATAATCATTAAATTTTATACATCAAAATTGTATCATGTATTTGGGATTTCAAGCAGTCAGAGAAAGAGTCACCTAAAATACTGATACCTGTCCCTCCACAGTAAGATCCCACTTACTATGCTTATGTATAGCTGATAAATAATTTATAGATTCCTATCTATAAGGGATGGATATTTCTGTCAATATAAGTTTCTAGATATGCATAAATGCACCAGATCCAGTGCAATGCTGGAAGTAATTTTCTTAAAAAGTAATAAATAGTTGGTCCCTTAATTGTTAAAAGGCTTTGAGGAAGTTAATTCTTCTAGAAATCTTTTGAAACATTCTGGGGACAATTATAATCATGTAACAATGAGTGCATTTTAGACAAAAGGCATTGTTCATACAAGATTACCAAGTTAGAGTAACTTCTGAAGAACCACCCTTCTCTTAAAATGTTTTTCAACTTTGGTTGCCATAACAACACAATATTGTCTACTACTGAAGAGAAAAAGTGTTATATTTTTTTCTTATCCTTGAGGAAACTTAAAAAATGATAGCTGAAATGTCACATTTAATACTACCAAATTTGGTGCAATATAAAGAAAAATTTGGTGAAATATTATAGAGCTTCATTAAGCATACTAATTTTCTCTTTTCCTCTTTGGGTACTTCAACATGTTTTTGTCAATATTGTATCATATTTTAAAGTTATAAAATTATTCTGTTTACTAGTACTTATATTTTTAAGCATATAATCTTAAATCTAGATAATTATCATGCTAAATTTTCTTTAGGAAATTTTACAAACATATATAAGTACAAATGACCCTTGAATAACACAGGTTTGAACTGTGCCCAGCTACTTATATGTGGATTATACTTTGGCCACCTGAATCAAAGGCGATTCATTAGAAAAGCACCTGCTGCTGGGAAAGACTGAAGGCAGAAGGGAATGACAGAAGACGAGATGGCTGGATGGCATCACGGACACTATGAACCTGAGCTTGAGCAAGCTCAGGTGAAGGAGATGGTGAAGTACAGGGAAGCCTGGCATGCTGCAGGTCATGGGGTCACAAACAGCTGGACATGACTGAGTGTCTGAACAATAACAACAGTACTACATAAGCATGGTAGGTTGAATCTGTAGATGTCAAACCGTGGATACAGAGGGCTAACTTGCAAGTTATATGTGGATATTCAACTGTACAAATGGTTCGTGCCCCTAACCCCTGCACTGTTCAAGGGTCAACTCTAGTTGCTTTAAATAAGGTAAACTCTCAAAAATTTGAGACTCAAGTGTCTCTTTCATTCAGAGCCATTTTTTTCCCCCATAGCTGAGTCACTTTAGATTGCATATGAATTGTAGGTTAAATCATTAAACTTAAAAAAAAAAGCATTAAAAATTAGGCTTAGTGTTGTGGAAATTTAACTTTAAAAAGCTAAAATTAAATAAATAGGGACTAAAGAAATATTGAAATAAATAGAAACCCTGATTGAAACCCACGTCCCTTCTTTGGAAGTCGCCTCTGAGTCTCCATTGAAAAGGTGAATTCTGATGACCAGGTAGGCACTGTGTGATCCTAATCTGAGGACTAGGTACCCACATTTCAAATTCTCTAAAATGAATCAATTTCCTTGACACCAAAGCTACAAAGAAAGCTTTCCCTGAATGTTTTATGGGATGATTACTAGTGCTGAATAGTGAACTAGAGTAAGGTGTAGTGACCGTCCTCCCCTCCCAGATTAAAATCTTCCTGAAAGGGATAACAACTCACTATTCACCAGCTCAAAAAAAGGGGGGAAAAAAAACCAACAACCTCTGAAGTTATTTTTGACTCTTTTCCACCTCTGACATATGATTCTTCTACAAGTCTTGCCAAATACATGTCATCTTTCCAATATATATGTTCCATTTCTTCCAGTTTCTGCCACCATCATCCCTTCCAAGCCGTATCATCTCTTTTAGACAAAGGGAGTAACTTCCTGACCTTTCTGCATTCATTCTTGTTCCTCTTCAGACCATTATTTATTAACCATCAGAATAATCTTATGTCAGTTCAGATCATGTTATTTCCTGATTTTAAATTCCTCAATGATTTCCTATTAGCTTTCAAGAAAAATACAAAAGATTCAAAGTCAGTTTCTTCAAGAGAGAAGGCAAGGATACACCTGATACTTTCATTACAGATAGAGAAAGATGGAGAGAAAGGGAAACAGAGAAAGAAGAAGAGCTAGACCAAAAGCAATGCCAAGTATATCATTTGGGTCTATATTCCAATGGAGAAATCTTGTTCCCTCACTTCTCTCCCTTTAAATAGTCAGACACTAGAGTGACCTTATTAATAAAAGACACCAGACTGCCTGGACACAAAGGAGTATGGATTTGAGGGGCCAATGTTATGAAAATGGAACTGTCTATGAACTTCAGGTAGTAGCACATGGAGACCCTGGGACCCAAGTGGCAAAGACTGATTTCTTGGGATGCTGAGCTCAGAACTAGGCCCTCCGCTGGAAGAAGAGCCAAGGGGTGGGATGGGGCTGGTCGTAACTATCTTGCCCACATTAAGGCAACCTATAATGAACATCAAGCCATTTTTGGACAGTCCTGCTCTTTGAATAACATCCAGATATTCTCTCCTATAATTTACTTTCCTTCTGAGTATTTATCAGAATCAACCTTATCCTATTTATTAAAAAAAAAGAATCAGGGGCCACACAGAAACTTCCTGCTTGGCCACGCAGTGAGGAGGATTGGCAGCAGCTGTGGCAGTGGCAGGAATGACACATGTAAATGAATGAAGTTAGAACATTCTCTGGCATCGTACAAAAATAAACTCAAATGGACGAAACACCTAAATATCACTGAACACCGTAAAAACTCTCAGAAGAAAACATAAGCAGAGAACACCCTGACATAAATTGCAGCAATATCTTTTCAACCCACTTCCTAGATTTATCCTTTATCCTTAATAAACATAAAAACAAACAGAAGACACATGGTACCTAGTTAAACTTAAAAGCTTTTCTATGGCAAAGGAAGCCATAAACAAAACAAAAGACAACCCACCGAATGGGAGAAAATATTTGGAAACAGTGTGACTGACAAGGGATTAATTTACAAAATATACAAACTCTTGCATATTATACTCATGTATATTTATATAATAAACTCGTATATTCTCACATGAAAAGCACATGAAAAGATGCTCAACATCACTAATTATCAGAGAAACAAAAATCAAAGCTACAGTAAGGTATCTTCTCATTTCACTCAGAATCAGAATGGTCATCATCAAAAAAATCTACAAACAATAAATGCTGGAGGGGTGAAAAGAAAAGGGAACCCTATACTGTTGGGAATGTAAACTGGTACAACCACTACAGAGAACAGTATGAGGGTGCCTTAAAAACTAAAAACAAAACTACCACATGATCCAGCAGTTCTACCCTTGGGCATATATCCAGAGAAAATCATACTTTGAAAAGATACTTGCACCCATATGTTTATTGCAGCATTATTTAAGTCAAGACATGGAAGCAACCTAAATGTCCATTGACAGACACATGGATAAAGAAGATGTGGTACTTATATGCAATGGCATATTACCCAGCCATAAGAAGAACGAAATAATGCCATTTGCAGCAACATGGATTCATCTAGAGATTATTTTACTAAGTGAAGTAAGTCAGACTGAAAAAGACAAATATCGTATGCTATTGCTTATATGTGGAATATAAAATGAATGCACTTACAAAACAGAAACAGACTTACAGACTTCATGGAGGAGGGGAACTTATGGTTATGAAAGGGTAAAAATCAAGGAGCGGGATAAATTAGGATGTTGGGATTAACATACACACACCACTATATATAAAATAGATAATTAACACACTACTATATGTAAGATAGATAACCAACAAGGATCTACTGTATAGCCCAGGGAACTCAATACTCTGTAATAACCTATATGGGAAAAGAATCTGAAAAGAATAGATATATGTATATGTACAACTGTTACAAATCACTTTGCTGTACACCTGAAACTTACATAACATTGTAAATCAACTATACTCCAATATAAAATAAAAATTTTAAAAAGAATTAAATATTTATCCATGCCTACTCTGTGTCATTATTCTAGATACATACTTGTTTACTTGTCAGTTATCTATCTATGTTCTCCACAAAAAGGTAAACTCCTTGGGAAGGGAGATTTATGTCATGCTCAACATTTTACCCTCAAAATAGGGACTACATAATATTTTTAAATGAACTAAGGAGTGAATTACTGATTGCCAACAGATGTTTTATAAGTCTAAATGAAACATTTTATTTCAATTTATCAGGTAACATTAAATTAAAAAATAGGTCTAAGTTCTAACTTTAACCATTTCTTTCCAAGTTACACAGTTCTGTTCTCTTTATTAAAGAGTATTCATAACATTTATCATCCAAAGTGAATTACTTTTGAGAGGGAAAGAGAAGCTACTTAAATTATGTCAGGTTACAGAATAAGTGAATAGACATTTTTCTCAAGAAGACATTCAAATAGCCAACAGGTACTTGAAAAGATGTTCATCTCTAATCATCAAGGGAAATGCAAATCAAAACCACAATGAGATATCACCTCACATCTGTTCGAATGGCTATCATCAGGAAGAAAAGAGAAATATTTGGGGAGATGAGGGAAAAAGGAAATACTTGTGCACTGCTGTTTGGAATGTAAACTGGTGTAGCCACCATGGAAACCATTATGCAGGCACCTCAAAACAATCAAAAGTAGGACTGCCATGTGATCCAGATGCTCCACTTCTTGGCATGTCTCCAAAGGAAATGAAAACAGGATATCAAAAAGATATCTGCACTTTCATGTTCACTGTATCTTATTCACTATCAGTTCACTTGGCTGTTATTCACAACAGCCAAGATAGTGAAACACTTGAGTTTTTATTGACAGATAAATGGATAAGGAAGACAAACTGTATATACATAACAGAATAATAGTCACAACAAAGAAGGAAATCCTGGCATTTGTGACAACATGAACGGAGCCTGAGGATGTTAGGCTAAGTGAGGGAAGTGAAATACTGCATGGTATCACTTATATATGGAATCTAAAAAGAACAAATTCATGATAACTGGCTTAGAATAGTGGTTTCCAAGGCCTTGGAGGTGAGGGAATTGGGGATATGTGGTTTAAGGGGATAAACTTGCAACCATTACATGAGTTCTGGATATACACAGAGAGCATAGTGATTAGAGTCAACAATACTGCATTATAAACTTCAAAGTTGCCAAGAGACTAGATCGTAGTTGTTCCCACCACACAAAAAAGAGGTGCTTGCTAAAGTGATGTGGTCATCACACTGCAAAATACAATGCATCAAATCAACATGTTCATGTACACTTTAAACTCACACAATACTATGTTCCAATTATACCTTAATTTATACCTCAAAAACAGTATGCCAAGAAAACAAACAAGCTGAGATTGCCTTGGGCAATTCAAACTGCCTGGTTAGCTGATTAAATTATATTCTATAGTTTTAAAGTTTGTTTTGAGTCTCTAAGTAATTTTAAAATTAACACATGGCATTTCTAAAAATCACATATTTCACATATGCTCTTAAATTTTGGAAGAGTAATATATTGTGGCAGTTGTTACCATAATAAAGATAAAAATTAACACACCATGCTTACTATGTACCAGGTGATACCTCAGTGTTTGACTTATTTTTAGCTTATTTAGTCCTCACAACCTTACAAAGTAGGGATTGTTATTTTCTTCATGGCAGAAATAAAAATGGAGGCAAAGAGAGGTTATTTAGCTTATGTCACATAACCAAGTGTGATCATGGTAACAGAGCCAGGATTCAAACTCAGCCAGTTTGCATCCACAGTTCATGATCTGTTTACCATAGTTTATGCGTCATGTACAGATGGCAACTTACACTCATTGTCTAACTGCTCTTCCCCATATGGTAACTGGTATGGGGTAGACTGTGCATGGCTTGAGAAATGCTTAAGAACCTGACGTAAGGCAAAACAATGACAAGGAATTGAAGGCTAGCTGCAAAGCATAGCTTACTTGCCTTTGGGTGGGTCTTTGTTAAAAGCCAAGGGGAAAAAAGAAGATCTTGTTTTTCAGTTGGAAGCATGTCATCTGTTAATTTTTCAAATAGTTGGCTTAAAAATAAAGATATTTCAGGTCATAAGAAGCAATGTGAAATTAGAATAATAATATTCAATGAATTTATTAATAAATAAGAATGTGGGGTCAGGCAAATGAAATTAAAGTAGAAAGAATTTTACATATAATATCACTGGCTCAAATATAAAACATTATTCTTGGTTAAGATGTTGAAATCTTATATATAAGTTGTAACATGTAAGAAACCAAAAGGGCCTGAGATGTTTTATGAAGAAATAAAATGATTTCCACAATTTTTGAGGAAAATCATTTTATACATTCAAAAATATCTCCTTACACAGTCCTATCAGTTATGTTATTCTCTCATAATGTTACATTTTAAACTTTGTTTTTAAATTTCTTGTTCCAAAATTATTTAAAAAATAATACATGCCGATTTCCATGTTTTCATGTAAGGCACTTGTAAGTTGCCACTCCATCCTAACACAAAGTGAAAAGCTGACAGAATGAAGAGTAGGTGACTCTCCTTGGGTTCTTAAGAGACAGGAGGACACAAGGGCAAACAGGTGCTCCCTGAAATTGCAGAGACAGATAAGAGAAAACAGAGTGAGGACTTACCCAAGAGCAGACTTCACCGCAGGAACTAGTCCGAGGGCAGGAAAACCTGAAAGGTAATTGACAAACTGCTGAAGGCTCAGTGTGGACAACTCTGACAGTTAAACAACTTCATGGGGACCAGTCATGGAGAGGGAGGTTCACAGTGTTACAAGACTTATCTCTGGGAGCTTGCCCAGGGTTCCACATTAGAAAAACTTGTCTCCTGCTTGCAGCATGGGGAGAGGGAAAGGAACCATTCTGAAATACACTAGAGCACACAGGCCTCCTTACTAAAGCTTCCCCTCAGGGGAAACTAATTACCTGGAACCTAACTTGTTGGGGTATTATCAGGGCACAAGTGAACCACAGGAAAGGAAATCCCTAAATCAAGCCAATTTTATTTTAGCCTTACATGTAATAGAGCTGGTGTCAGTGGTGGATAATCCACCTGCCAATGCAGGAGACACAAAAGACTCAGGTTCCTGGAGTAGGAAATGACAACCCGTTCTAGTATTCTTGACTGGAAAATTCCATTTCAGAGAAGCCTGGTGGGCTACAGTCTATGGTGTTGCAAAGAGTGGGACATGACTGAGCATGCATGCAGACATGTGGAAGAAGGGATGCAATCAATTCCAGCCAAAACTAACCATCTGGTCCCATACAAGATCAACAATCAACTGGATATAATTGATATTATAGTCAATACTCTATAGACAGATTACTTAGTGGAAGTGACAAATAGATTCAAGGGATTAGATATGATAGAGTGCCTAAAGAACTATGGATAGAGGCTCATAGCATTGTACAGGAGGCAGTGATCAAAATCATCCTCAAGAAGAAGAAATGCAAATAGGCAAAATGTTTGTCTGAAGAGGCCTTACCGATAGCTGAGAAAAGAAAAGAAGTGAGAGAGAAAGGAGAAAAGGAAAGATATGCCCCTCTGAATGCAGAGTTCCAAAGAATAGCAGGGAGAGATAAAGCCTTCCTTGGTAATCAATGCAAAGAAATAGAGGAAAACAGTAGAAAGGGAAAGACTAGAGATCTCTTCAAGAAAAATTAGAGATACCAAGGGAACATTTCATGCAAGATGGACACAATAAAATACAGAAATGGCATGAAGCTAACAGAAGCAGAAGATATTAAGAAGAGGTAGTAAGAATATAGAGAAGAACTATACAAAAGAGATCTTGACCCAGATAACCACGATGGTGTGATCACTCACCTAGAGCAAGACATCCTGAATGTGAAGTCATATGGGCCTTAGGAAGCATCACTATGAACAAAGCTAGTGGAGGTGATGGAATTCCAGCTAAGCTATTTTAGGACAGAATACTGGAGTGAGTAGCCTTTCCCTTCTCCAGGGGATCATCCCATCCTAGGGACTGAACCCAGGTCTCCTGCATTGCAGGTGGATTCTTTAACAGCTGAGCCACAAGGGAAGCCCAAGAATACGGGAGTGGGTAGCCTATCCCTTCTCCAGCAGATCCTCCCACCCAGGAATCAAACTGGGGTCTCCTGCATTGCAGGTAGATTCTTTACCAATTGAGCTATTAGGGGAAGCCCATGACCAACCTAGACAGCACATTAAAAAGCAGAAACATTACTTTGCCAACAAAGGTCCATATGGTCAAAACTATGGTTTTTCTAGTGTCATGTATGGATGTAAGAGTTGTACCATAAAAAAGAAAGGCCGAGCGCTCAAGAATTGATGCTTTTGAACTGTGGTATTGGAGAAGTCCTTTGGACTTCTCAAGAGTCCTTTGGACTGCAAGGAGATCAAACTAGTTAATCCTAAAAGAAATCAATCCAGAATATTCATTGGAACCACTGATGCTGAAGCTGAAGTTCCAACACTTTGGCCACCTGATGCGAAGAATCTAGTCATTAGGAAAGATCCTGATGCCAGGAAAGATTGAAGACAGAGAGAGAAGGGCATGACAAAGGACGAGATGGTTGGATGGCATCACCAACTAGATGGACAGGGAGTTGGTGAAGGACAGGGAAGCCTGGTGTGCTGCAGTCCATGGGGTGGCAAAGAGTTGGAGATAACTGAGCAACTGAACAACAACAGACTACTTCATTCTAGTCTATCTTGGTTAATGTTCCTTTGAGGAAAATGTGTTTTCTTCCATCGTTGAATGAAGTACATCCTTGGGTCTAAAACACACTTTGGCAAATTTAAATAAATGGAAATCAAACACTATATGCTCTCAGATTACGAGAGAATTAATGTATAAAATAATAACAGAAAAATAGCTAGAAAATCCCCAAATATGTGACAATTCAATGACACATCTCAAAATAACACATGGATCAAAGAAAAATTTCAAGAGAGGAATGTCTTTATCAAATGAAAATTAAAACAGCTTATCAGCATGGCATGGCCACATACAACAACAATGAAATACCCCTACAGCCTCATTAGAAAGACTGAAATTCAGAACACTGACATTGCTCTATTGGGTGACAATGTGGAACAAAGGGAATTCTCATTTATTGCTGATGGGAGTGCAAAATAGGGTCACTTTGGAAGACAGCTTGGCAGTTTATTGCAAAACTAATATACTTTCACCTTCTGATCTAACAGTCACACTCCTTGATGTTTACCCAAAGGAGTTGAAAACATGACCACACAAAAACCTGAGCATGGATGTTTACAGCAGCTTTATTTTTAATTGCCAAAACTCAGAAGCAACGAAAATGTCCTTTAATAGGAGAATAGATAAATAAATGGGTACATCCAGACAATGGAAACGTATTCAGCACTAAAAAGTAACAAGGCGTCCAGCCATGAAAAGACATAAGGGAACCTAAATGCATTTTAGTAAGTGAAAGAAGCCAGTCAGAAAAGGCTACATCTATATGACTTCAGTTATATCACATTCTGGAAAAGGTAAAACTAGGAATATCTTTAAAAAAATCAGTGGTTGTTCAGGGTTGGGGGAGAGGGACAAATAGGTGAGCACAGAGGATTTTTCAGGCAGTGAAAATACTCTGCCTGATATCATAACGACAGATACATGCTATTATACAGTTGGCCAAACCTATATAATGTACAACACCAAGAGTGAATTATAATGTAAACTATGGGCTTTGAATGATTATAATATGTCAATGTAAGTTCGTCAGCTCTAATAAACGTTCCACTGTGGGGAAGGATACCAATAATGGGGAGGCTAAGCAAGCATGGAAGCAGAGGAGCTATGGGAAATTTCTGTACCTTAAAGTCCTAAGAAAAAAGTGGCATAGTTTAACTGTAAATGATTCACTCAAAATAGAAAATAAAGAAAACATGATGATCAATTGAAATCTAACCATCTGAAGGAATCACTGTTAATGAAATTGAATATTGTTTAATGTGGCACACTTACATGCAGAGGGATGGATAAATTATTTTATAACAAAACTATGCTAGTCTGAGAATAACAATTTATCATAACCAGTGATATAATCTCAAATTATCTATCTTATTAAAACAAATGTGATGAAAAACATTGAATACGGAGTAAAATTTCAAACTATGCTCCAGTTTTTTTTTTTTTTAATGTTATGGAGTGTGTTCTGTAGAATGATGAAAAATAAACACTCAAACATGCTTCCACATTTCCTCTCCTGATCCAAATAGTTGGAGCTTCCCATGTTGAAAAGAGAGGGGCTGATGACTTCTATAAATATATATTAACAAAAAAACATTGGAGGAGTAAGAAGTGAACCTAGTCAAAGAGCTGTTTCCTAGCACATCAGTTCTTCTCAAATTTTGTAAACCATCTTGTTACATACATTATCCAAGTTAATAATATGATTTCTTCCCCTGGTTTGTACATTTTAAACTCTCATTTTATATTTAAGTGCATTAAAACTCACCAACAGTTCTTTATCTATTGTCAGTTGCATTGTTTCTTAGTATGGAACTGAAAAAAATATTCACCCCTTGTAACAGGATTTTAGTAACTAGTTTTTTATTTTGCTTGCTTGGTTTTGTTTTTGTTTTCTTCTAGAAAGTTCCTGCCTGCTGCATTTCCTCCATGAAATTCTGTGTCCTTGATAGCTGGATGAAGATACATTTTTGGCTCATTTTTTTTTTTAACCCTCACTGCTTTGTAGTTACTACTTCACTATCTGGACACTAACAGATGCCTTTCTTCTTTTACCTCAGCATCTCCAATAAGGCACTGATGGCTGTTTTTTTAACATAGTTTCAATATTTAATACTTCTTTTTTAAAAGAGGTTCATGACTTGTATATTCTCTGAGTGTTTTTTCTTTGTTGGCAATTTTTATTCATAAAATATCTTCCTATTGCCAGAATATTTGACAACTTGATTATATGTAATAATCTAGTTACACTTTCTTTCCCACCAAAATTTAAAACTTCATCAGGAATATTCTTGTATAGATTTTTGCTGAATATTTTCCTAAATAGCTTCTAGGTCTGCAATTCATTTCTTCCTTATTTTGCTTGACTTATACTCTGAAGTCTTTTGTTGTTCCTTTGTTGATTACTTTAGCAACACTAATTTAGATATACTGGTTTTAAGTCTGTCTATTCACTTTTAGTCCAAATTTTTCCAAACTAGGATGGTAAGTACAGTATTAGAGAATAATATTGGGAATCATAAAGGTATTATTTTCCCTAAATCTGATAAACCCATTTCAGTATTCTATTATGCTTCAGTATTCCATTTCAGTATTTAGGAATTCAATTTTCCATCATCATCAATATGATTTTTCGTCCCATTACCAATACATGAATTTACAAGGAGTATATAGTCTTATTTATTGAACAAGTCTGTAAAATGGTACATGGCTATAGGGTGCAATACTAACAGAAATACAAAAACAGATAAACAGACACAAAAATATACATGCATGATATCCTTTGATATTTTTTGATTTGCAATGAAATTCCTTTTTTTTAAATATAATTTTATTTATTTTAATTGGAAGTTAATTACTTTTACTCTAAAGATCTAATTTGAAGCTTTTCCAGAAAAAAAGTTACTCATATTCCAGAAATTCTAAAAATTATTTCCAGTTCTCATTCATGCTAAACACTGCAATGTATACTATATAACAGTAACATTATTAAATAGTAAAAAATAACTTTGGAATCCCTTGATGTCTTGAATAATTTTGGTGAATGTCATGGGTAGAGAACAGTAAAACTCTGAAGTGTTTATACACACAGGCACCTCACTCACTTGGGTCTCATTTGAACTCCTCAAATTGCTTAATTTTACATCATGTCAAAATTGCTTTCATTGATTTTCAGATTTTAAGCGTCATCACTGTTGTTTTTGTTCAGTTGCTTGGGTGTGTCTGACTCTTTGAGACCCCATGGACTGCAACATGCCAGGCTTCCCCATCCTTCACTATCTCCTAGAGTTTGCTCAAACTCATGTCCATTGAGTCAATGATGCCATCCAACCATCTCAACTTCTCACCCCTTTCTCTTCCTATCTTCAATCTTCCCCAGCATCAGGGTCTTTTCCACTGGGATGTGTTTTTATTTTACTACTCTGTCTCTGCTTCATTGTTTTTCTCAAAACTAGCCCATTGAGATCTCTTGACATGGGGCATTATTTTCTCAACCATATTTTATTGAAATGTCAACCAGTAGAAGAGATTTCCTTCTCCTGGAAAGGAGAGATTTCCTTCCCTGGATTTTGAAACTCAGGGTGATCTTGGCTTTTACATGATACTTAAATAATGATGCCAATCCCCTGATAAGTTGTTCACATCAGCTATTTAGCCCCGGTATCTAAAGCTTGTGAATAGCAATGATTCTCTTCACACTTTGCTTCTGCATTCCAAGAGTTATGAATATTAAGTTGTATTTGCCCCAAAGCAAAAGTATATTCACTAAGGTATGTGCTGAGATCAGGAGTCTGCACCTCATTTTGAAACAATAGCATTAATAATAAAGCAACACAAAATATATCACATTTGAAAAGTCACAGAAATAAGAACTCAGAATTTTTAGTAAAGTTAAAAAAATCCATTGGTTGAAAGTTACCCTGAGTAATGTAACAAAGGACCTTATATGAGGCTGATGTTGAATTCTCTCAATTCACAAAGGATTCATGGATTTTTACACTTTAATTACTATCCTTGGATTGTATTTGTATGAATTTCCATAAATTTTTAAACATTTTACACAGTAAAAGTTTCAAAACTGATTCTACATAAGTTACACTTATATTTCATTCAGATCACATAGTGATATTTTCAAAGATAAAGCCATCTAAACATAAAAATTACTTATTCCTGTTGAAAGTCCTAGCTAATATAACTACAGCATTATACTAAAATATTATAAATTATTTTTTAAATAAATAAGAACTGATTTCAATTCCAATTAGAGTTTTTTGATCAGACCCCTGTTGCCTCAGAGATCATAACAAAATAGCTTATCCAGGAGGTTAAAGGACTCTGGCACTGTGATGTGGGAAACTTTGAATTTTGCTCGCCTTCTTTGAGCTAGTGTGCATATTTACCTTCTTCAACTTATAAAGGAAAAACTGGGACTATGTTTTGTAATTTTTCGTCCAGCTTTTGAAAGAAAGCAGACTGTTGATTTGGAAGGTTCCCCAGACACAGATGCAGAAACTAAAAAAATCTCTAAATTTAAATTCCAAAGCATGCACACTGTGCTGGAGAGTGGAATACCAGCCACAGTATACCACAATCAAAACTTCTGAGGCAAGTACAGATGACCTTCTCTGAAGAAGTCTTTCCTCTGTAAACCTCCTTCAACAGAAGTCTCTCTCTTGGCCACCAATTATTTATTTATTTTAGCTTTCTTACATTCAGCAGGGAGAAATTTGTAGGTACTTCATTGCTCTTAAACTATACTCAAGTCTCAGGGCAAATCCAAAGAAGTTCAAACAACCTATAAAGTAGCCAAAAAAAAAAACCCAAAAAAACACCAAACAGCATGCATTTTTTTTTTTTTTTTTAAAGAGAATAACAGAACTCAGCCAACCAAACTGACAATTTGGCTCCAGGTCAACAACAGCAACAACAAAGAGAAAGCTTGTATCTTACTGAAAAGACATAAGCAATAGGGACTTTAAAGTGAGGCAATTAAAACCTGTTAGTTCCAATAACTGCATTCCACAGTTTTAAAAGTTTAATAGTTATGCATTGCCTATGAATTGAATCCAATCCCTGGTTGGATTGATGTTTAAGGGCTTCCAAAAGTTGGCAGCAACCTACTTTTCCAGCCTCATTACACCAAAATGCTTTTTAAAATGTTCCATCCAAGTACCTCTATTGCCAGTGAAAGCCATGATATATCCCAGGGGTCTGAGATACCTAACTTCTATCTTTGAAATTAGTGCATTTTGTTTTAACAGAGAAAAAAATGCTTTCACCTAGTTGTCCTTTGAAATAAATTCATATTTCCCAAAATGTGCCCTATTAACTCTGTACCTCAACCTGATTTCTAGTGCACCGCCTTATGGACTGGAACACATTAGCAGTCCAGATATTAGCAAGATATGAGAAGCCAGGTAAGAGCTAGAGCCTCAAGTTCTAATCCTGGGCTACCTGTAACTATTTATGGCAGCTAGGCCTCGTGTATCATCCTTGTCACCCTCTTCCCATCTGAAAAATGAAGCCAGGTTTGGCTAGTGGATTTCCTTTCTTTTTGTTACACAAGTATGCATTACAGAAAATATGGAATGCTTTGGGAAGTAGAAGCCAGAATGGTCACAGGAAGTTCTGGGGAGGAAGTTTAAAATCACAGGGCTGGAGAGTATGGATCCCCTTGGTCCTTCTCTTCTGATTATACTTGAACAACATTATTTATCATTGATTTTTCTCATTCTATTTGCAATATTTGTACTCTCCCTAAAAGCACTACAGTCTCCTCATATCTCCATGTTTTCCTACCCTCTTGCCTTTGGGCTGAATTTCTTCTGTACATGCTTTTCTTTCATTGGCTATTAAAATTCTATCAACCTCTCAATAGCCTGGTTTGTTACTGTCTCCTGAACACTTCAGCTTCCTCTATCAGAAGAAATCCCTCACCCTAAATTCACAGAAGACTTTGTGCTGCTTCTATTTTACTGCCTTGATTAGTTATTTGTGTACAGTTGGCCCCCAACTTAATGATGGCTTGACTTTCAATTTTTTGAATTTATATGGTTCTAAAGCAGTAAATCACTCAGTAGAAACCACACTTTGAATCTGCAACTTTCCCAGGCAGCTATATAATCACAATGATAAATAACTGATACACTTCTAACCTTTCTGTATCCGTACAACAATTCTGTTTTCATTTTTAGCACAGTAGTCCAGACATGAGGAAGTCAATACTATGCTATAAAATAGGCTTTGTGTTAGATGATTTTGTCCAGTTGTAGACTAACAAAAGCATGTTTAAAGCAGGCTAGGCTAAGCTATGATGTTCAGTAGGTTGTGTGTTAGATGTGTTTCAATTTAGTGATATTTTCAGTGCACGATGAGTTTACAGGGACATAACCTCATTGTTATGTCCCTGTAAATTTAGGGCTTTCCTGGTGGGTCAGACAGTAGAGAATCCACTTGCAATGTGGGAGACCTGGGTTCAATCCCTGGGTTGAGAAGATTCCCTGGAAGAGGTCATGGCAATCCACTCCAGTATTCTTGCCAGGAGAATCCCCATGGATAGAGGAGCCTCGTGGGCTACAGTCCATGGGGTCACAAAGAGTTGAACATGACTGAGAGACTAAGAACAACCCCACTGTAAGTTAAGAAAGATTTGTATGTGCTTTCTGGATCTGCTAGATTGTAAACTCCTTTAGCAACACAACTATATTTTCATTTGTAACAGGAAACAGCAAGTCGCTGCTCCTTACCCCCAAATTGTCAAATCCAATAGAAACTGATGTTCCTCCCAGAAGACTAAATGAAAGCAATTTAATGGTAATGTAATTGCTTTAATATGGGTTAGGATTTGGAATAAGTCACACCCTCTACAGAAAACTAAGGCTTACTTTGGTGAGATTTGCTTTGGGGCCACCTGTGGGCCAGATGGTGCTTTAGAGCAAATAGGCTCAAAGAAAGAGGCTCCCCTCTTGGTGGACATGGCCCAGATACAAGACATGCACTGGAGGAGTCAGGTGCAGGCTACAGCCCAGCCTCAACCCAACCAGGTGACTTCACAGAGTGCAGCCTATACATCTGCACAGCTTTGTGTGTGAATTCTGCAGGCTACCTAGATAAGTAGTGAGAAATTTAACTGGTGAGTGAACTTGAACCAGTACTTGGTCTCCTACCTGCAGTAGTCAATTTTCAATTCCAAGAGAACCACTTAAAGCTTCCAGAGAAAGCCTGAGTCCCTTACTTTGCAAGTTATAGTTAGGGCAGAGTTGGAGTAGAGGACAAGAAAGGAGTGGGACATTGGTTTGTGAGGTGGAGCAGGTTGAGAGAGAACACTAAGTAAGGGAGTTGGGACCAAACACCCACAGAGGAGCAAGGGAGTGTGCCAGCCTTTCCTAGAAGACCTTAGTATTTATCCCGAAAGACCAAAAATGGCCCCAGTATTTGCCTACTGAGATAAATTTGACTCTGCTCTACTATAAATGATTTTTTTTCTTCTTCTACTAGACTAGAATTTGGTTCTGGAAACTTAGTGAAGCAGAACTCATTTGGGTAGGGTAACATTCTATTAGAATCAGGGTGAATCGGACATGTCCTCACTCCTATGACTACTTAGCTCAGTAGCCACTGATTATTTAAATGGACTTGGAGACCCAAGAGCTAATAGTAGCAGAGATGATTCTATTGGACAAAAAGTCCAGATGTTACCATGAATATCTTTGCTGAAGGTAAGAATAGGCACCTCTCACACTGCCTGGTTTAATAAATTTTTCTTCAATGAGTTAACAAGGCAAATTAACTATCTTATTCATACTTAGTGTTTATGTATCACAGTATGATTGAATTTTGATTTCTTCTAGAACTGAGTAGACAACTCTAAACTTAAACTGAATCTTTTACCTTAGAATTAAAAGTTTTCTCAGGATACATTTCTTGTCTAGGGTAAAATAGCCCCATCTGCTCATGCACTCTAGCCAGAAACCTTGTCATTGATATTTATCTTTCTTTTCATTCCAACTTTAATTCTTACTTTTGATTCTTGATTTTTCTCAACATATGACAACCACATTTGTTTATACTTTTTTTTTTTTTTTGGTTGCACCATGGCTCAGATGCTAAAGCATTTGCCTGCAATGAGGGAGACCCAAGTTTGATCCCTGGGTCGGGAAGATCCCCTGGAGAAGAAAATGGTAACCCACTCCAGTACTCTTGCCTGGAAAATTCCATGGACAAAGGAACCTGGTAGGCTGCAGTCCGTGAGGTCACAGAGAGTTGGACACGACTGACTGACTTCACTTTTCACATGGCGTATTAGTTCCCTAACCAGGGACTGCCCCCATGCCCACTGCATTGGAAGCGCAGAATCTTAACCACTGGACCAGCAGAGAAGTCCCCAATTCTGGCCTTTAAATTTGCTTTTAACTCTTTAAAGTCTTCCCATCACCCAGAACAGAAGATCCTGACCCAGGACTTACAACTATCTATATCAGAATTACTTGGTCATTGTTTAAAACATAAGCCAATAAAATCCCTACAGTCTTGCCACAGAGGCACCATGAATGAGAATCTCTGGAGCTTTTGAGATGAGGAGTCTAAGGATCACTGCTTACTCTCCTACTCTCATAGACTTCATCTGCCTGTCCTTTCTATCTCCATCTTTTCCTACATCCTCAGTTCCAATGTTTGCAGAATTTACCAAGGACTATTTACCACTCTCCTCTTTGTCATATTCTTGGTGCAATCCTACTTATTTTTTTAAAATCCTATTTATTCAGCAAAAATACTGTTCGGAAATGCTTAGAAACCCATTCCTCACATTTTCATAGAAAGCAAGGGACTTCCTCTCCACCTTCCAGGAGCACAGGGTATTAGAAAGACATATTTAATCCCTTGTCATTCAGTAAGAAAGATGGAGGGCTATACAGTTACAAGCAAGTGTCTCAGTCCTGTTGGACTGTGTCGTTTTGCTTCAGACCTACCTGGATAAAGTATGTGTGGCTTCTTCTGAATCCCAGTTCTCTGAACTCCCTGATGGCAAGGACTGTCTATGGTGCAGGCTAGGTTGGTGTTCACTTTGTAGGTCCTATTTCCCTATAGGGTGGAAACCAAAGTAAAATACTAGGGAAGTGGGGTAGGAAGGTTAAGTCTGGCTACAGTTCTCTGCCATGATCTATATAATTCACCTTTAGCAACAACTTGATCTCTCTCTGACTTCCCTTCACCCTGATACCTTACTTAGTAAGCATTTGATATACATTTTTGGTTGAATCAATGAATGAATGATATTGGTCAATTCCGATGCTTCAGAGTAGCACATAGAAAACACTCTCATATGTAGTTTTTCTAATTTTCTAACCTAATTTTTCTCAAAGTGATAATCACATTAACCTGATACAATTAAATAAAGGAAACATCTTCTAATGTCTTTGTTCCCCTTCCTCTTAGCATGAACCTAGTAGTCTCTTCTGTAATCAAAGGATCATAGCTGCTGATAAACTCTCAGGTTTTCTAATAGAGTTTACCAGCTCTGAATTTATAAATTTCTTTAAATGCAATGATTAGTAACATCCCTAAAGTGTCACATAAATCACCCACTTACATCCCCAGACAATTCCTTTCAGTATGTGTCTGGGATTGACAAAAACAAAACAACAATAAGACACACACAAAAAATACCACTATGAAAACCTCAGAATATCTAAATGAAGCAAAAAAGTTATTTTATATTAAAAAATACATATTCTTGACAATGGTGATTTTAAACAAAACTATTATGCACCTTTGTTATAGTCTCTTCTCTAAATGATAAATATTCAACAACATTTTATGGCCATTACTTTATTTTGACAATGCTTGTGGATTCCTGGTAAGTCTTAGATTATCAAATTCCAGATCTGAAGTTGAGCTGTAAACCATGACACCATTCAACATTTCCTCTGACCCAATCCAGATAACATTCCAATATCATGAAGCACTTTGGCAGTGTTTTGACTACTGCCTTTTCTCAATTGTGTTTCCAGCCTGAAGTGCTTTTATATGACCAATCCAGTCTTTTCAACTTTCACTTGCTAACAACAGCTGATTGCTCTTGTCAAAAAATCATGTCATAATAACTACGCATTAAATTCTTAACCTTGCTGATAGTTGCATATGAAGAGCTGTTGGAACTGAAACAATACTGCTGTGGAATAGAAGTATTTAAAAATTAGCTTAAAATAGGTGAAAATGTCCCCCTGTTAACTCTACTTTCTTTCTCAGAAAAGTTATGCTTGCTGTTGTGTTTCTAGCTGAGGCATCATCTTGTGAGTAGATTGGCTGCAAGATAATCTGCATTCCCATCAATGGTTAACTAACTACTGTTGGACAATTTTAGAGGTCACAAATAAGGTCCGTTATCAAATGAAAGAGTAAAATAAGTTTTATGTTTCTGGAGAAACAGGAAAAGTGATTTATATTCTTGGCAACAATATTAATTATTGTTATGGGAACTACATTTTAGTACCTGCTTCTCTGAGTAACATCCTGAGTCCATTATCTAATCTAATTCTCATGACAACACTGTGAAATACAAATGATTCTTCTCAACATACAGATAAGAACTTTCTGGAGAGAAAAAATATTTTCCTTATTTTCACAGAGTCAAAAAATTAAAAATTATAGATGAAATGTTGTGTTTTAACTACTGTTCTTTTCCTGAAAAAATTTCCAGAGTTTTTTGTTTTCATTTTTTCTAAACAGTTTTGGCATTCGGATTGAAATTGTTTCCCCTGTTGTGACATGCTGTAAAAACTCTTGCATTAATAAATGGCCTATTTTATGACCAAAAGAATACTTTGGGAAAAGCTGTTTTAGTTAACTTTGGATTTAGTGAGTTTTGCATTAAGTATTCTCTCCTACTGCTAGATACTCTCAAGGTGCATCCCATTTATTTCTTTGGAAAATACAGCTTCCATAATAACAGCCCTAGAATACTCAGTGAATTTGTCTAGTTGAACAGAAGTAAACATCTCTAGCAGAGATACTTTAGTGGGTATTTTGGGATGTGTTTCATGGGGGCTATTTGTAGATCCATAAATTATACTTTGTAGGTGGCTATCAACTCTGCTCCTTGGTTATCTTGGACTCAAAGCTATACTTTTCTGAAAAAAATTAAAGAGTTTCTGGAGAGTAGAAAGAACAAGATTCTGGCTCCTGAGAGAAAGAAAACCAAACAAGAACTCTGCTCACAGGATGAATCTATTGTTGCTTTTCAGCCACTAAGCCCTGTCTGATGCTTTGTGCCACGGACTGTAGCCCACTGGGGTCCTCTGTCCATGGGATTTCTCAGGCTAGAATATTGGAGAGGTTGCCATTTCCTTCTCCAGGGAGATCTTCCTGACCTAGGGATCAAACCTGTGTCCCCTGCATTGGCAGGCAGATTCTTTACCATTGAGGATGAGTGCATAAGTCAAGTCAAAGTGTTTCAAAGCATTTTTAGATTCCATATGTAAGTGATATCATTGTGGTAATCATATTGCTTACAATAGACAATATATGAAATGAATATGCTGTATACCTTAAACTTACACAATGTCATATATCAATCATAATTTGATTAAAATTAATTTCTATAAAAAGTGTTTCAGAGCAAGAATTTATGCATGTGGGGACAAAACAGAAATCCATTTCCTGGATCTAGAGGCCAATGTCACATGGTATTATTTAACTTATATGCAGAGAACATCATGAGAAATGCTGGGCTGGAAGAAACACAAGCTGGAATCAAGACTGCCAGGAGAAATATCAATAACCTCAGATACGCAGATGACACCACCCTTATGGCAGAAAGTGAAGAGGAACTAAAAAGCCTCTTGATGAAAGTGAAAGTGGAGAGTGAAAAAGTTGGCTTAAAGCTCAACATTCAGAAAATGAAGATCATGGCATCTGGTCCCATCAGTTCAGTTCAGTCACTCAGTCGTGTCCGACTCTTTGCGACCCCATGAATCGCAGCACGCCAGGCTTACCTGTCCATCACCAATCACTTCATGGGAAATAGATGGGGAAACAGTGGAAACAGTGTCAGACTTTATTTTGGGGGCTCCAAAATCACTGCAGATGGTGACTGCAGCCATAAAATTAAAAGACACTTACTTCTTGGAAGAAAAGTTATGACCAACCTAGATAGCATATTCAAAAGCAGAGACATTACTTTGCCGACTAAGGTCCGTCTAGTCAAGGCTATGGTTTTTCCAGTGGTCATGTATGGATGTGAGAGTTGTACTGTGAAGAAGGCTGAGCACCGAAGAATTGATGCTTTTGAACTGTGGTGTTGGAGAAGACTCTTGAGAGTCCCTTGGACTGCAAGGAGATCCTACCAGTCCATCCTGAAGGAGATTAGCCCTGGGATTTCTTTGGAAGGAATGATGCTAAAGCTGAAACTCCAGTACTCTGTCCACCTCATGCAAAGAGTTGACTCATTGGAAAAGACTCTGATGCTGGGAGGGACTAGGGGCAGGAGAAGGGGACGACCGAGGATGAGATGGCTTGATGGCATCACTTACTCGATGGATGCACATCTGAGTGAACTCCGGGAGTTGGTGATGGACAGGGAGGCCTGGCGTGCTGTGATTCATGGGGTTGCAAAGAGTTGGACACAACTGAGTGACTGAACTGAACTGAGCTTCTGAGTAACAGGTTCAGGTCCCTTAAGCACTTTTTTAAAGGGACAAAAGAAAGAGCTTAAGATATTTCTAAGTACATCCATTTGTGCTGGTGCGTCAGGCTGAAATGGAATGAATTTGTTTTTATTACTTAAAATGGCCTTCCCTCATGGCTCAGAGGTTAAAGCATCTTCCTGGAATGCAGGAGACCCTGGTTCGATCCCTGGGTCGAGAAGTTCCCCTGGAGAAGGAAATGGCAACCCACTCCAGTACTCTTGCCTGGAGAATCCCATGGAGTGAGGAGCCTGATAGGCTACAGTCATGGGGTCGCAAAGAGTTGGACACGACTGAGCGACTTCACTTTCACTTGACTTTTCAAGGGAAAAAACACCCTTTTATTTTCATAAATTAAGACTATAAGGTAGATGTACTGAATTTCTCTTATTCCTCATATTTATCATCATATATAACAATGGTTCTCAATTTTAGCTGCTCACTAGAACTACTGGAGAAATTTTAAAGATCCCAGTGCCTGGGCAACAATCAATATAGAATTGCTGTGGGAACCAGGCAATGGTATTTTTAAAATTCCCAGGTGATTCTGAACTGAAGCCAAGCTTGAGAACAATAATCATTATTATCATTTTTCATCATCATTCTCATATAATTTTTACTCGATACTTAATTGTGCAAGATATCAAGGTACAGGATTCATAAGGAAAATTTCTTTAAAAGGATGCCTGCTTTGCAGCTCTTCATAATGCAGAAGTTACCATTCATTTCTTCCTTTATTCAATAATAAACATATTCAATAACTATTGATAAAGGCTGGAAGCAATGCTAGATGAATAGACAATGGGAAATAGAGTAGAAATAGCTTGTAACCTCTTAGAACTTTACTGGAACAGAACATAGAGGGGACTATGGGATTTTTAACTCAATTTTCAAGACTTGTGAACCAAGATGCATATTTAAAAATTTTCCAGCTCTATTCTTGACACTGGTAGAAATCAACCAACAACCCTTCTACCTAATACACTAAATAAATTTGTACCTCCTGGTGAAAATTTTGGGCATTGACAATTACCTTTATTCAATGCAATAATGATCATAGGAAAAAGACTAATAAAACCTGAATTCTTTGTTAGCTGACTGTGTATGGTTCTATATCCTTCAAAATCTAAGTGGTCATTTAGAGATGTTAAAATAGTGATTTCAGGTGAAATATGTGTTAAATGGATCTATTAAATAGATGCACAGAACATAATTAAATTAGAAATGCTAGAAGAACTTTTAGTGAACATAAAGCTTTTCTTATTATAATTGTACTAGTTGATTTTTTAAAAAGTTTTGATTATGTTTCCTGGTCAAATATCATTAGCATATAATAAAGGTATCATGTGGCATACATCTGTGTCAAAATTACTGTGGGCTTTGGGGTTCCCTCGCTGGGACTAATACATAGTTGAGCTAATTAGTCTTCTATTGTTCTTTTAACAGCAAGGCCAATGAGATATTCTTATTTAAAATGGCAACATAAGAATTATTTTTTTTCTCCAGTGGTCATATTTCATAGGAGGTATTTTTCTGAGCATGGTATTTTAAAATCAGGTATCTTTTAATAAAGCTAATTTGTAGGTAATTGTAGGGCTCTATATGTATATGATACATGTGAATGCTACAACATTAATGGATACATTATAACAAGTTTCTGTTCCCTTTATTAAGCATTAAAACACAAAAATTCATAACAAGTGTGATGGTTATGGCTGATGCCCTTTTGACTGTTGCAATTTTGAAGATAACTTTAGTCAGCTGGAAAGCATATGTTAAAAGGGAATAGCTCAAGTGAAACAAATTCTTGCTTTTGTCTCCAGGTGAACTGCACTGTGAAAGGACACAAAATGCGTACGCATTGCCTGAGAGAATTGCAGTATAAGATAAGGTGTTTCTGTCGAATAACTGAAAACCTCTTTCTGCTACCAGAAATATTAAAAAAATTGGAAAAGCCTGTAAGTTTTTTTTAACAAGTGAAACAAGTCATTTGGTTTATATATATATATATAAAGCATCTTTGTAGGATTATACATTTTTCATGTGAGTTTTCCTGGTAGATTTCCTGCAAGCTGATGCTAGAAGGCAAATATTGCTACATGAAGGGAGGTATGACTACTCAGGTGTGTGAAATAAAGTGCAGCTAAAGCACATTTTTAAAGAAAAAAACCAGAATTTAAGAAATGAAGTTCTTCATTATTTCTTATCTATTAAAAGTCTACATTACATAGTGAAAATGGTTTACTGTTTCACTTGCATTGCTTTTCAGTGAAGCTACTCTTAACATGATTTGGTGACCCTTCTTCCAACTTCTCCCCTTAGCCTGAAAGATTCTTTTCTATATTTTATATATAAATATATACGTGTGAATATATATGCATATATATATATATTAGAGACAGGTCACTGCTTTCAATTTGTTAAGAAATATTTTCATGCAATTGAGTAATCAAAATATTTGTACATAATGCCAGCTTTCAGTAAAGGTCACATTTTACAATTAGATTCTGAGAGAAAATGTACAGAATAACTTCTCCATATATTCTCTGTTTTCACACAGTAGAATGTGATATTACATTGCTTAGGTAGAAAGCACATCTTTGGTAAAAATTGCTTTTGTTGGTAATGAAAATTGCAATAGTCCAGGAACCTAAATAACCGGCATGTTATTTAATTTGATGAGCATTAAAATATGAATTACTGGCTATTGGGGGAAATACAGTTTGAATATTTTAAATTTTAAAATTAAAAACAATGCAATAAAGGGCTTCTCTATGCTTGAGGTAGATAATGATGCTCTGGTTCTGGTACTTTAAATTTTTAATACTGATTTCCAACACCTAATGGATAAATTTAGTGTTCACTACTTAATTATGTTTCTTTTCTCTGTTCATTTTCCTCTTCCCTTTGGCCATGACTTGTTTCACTCTTCTTCCATCCTATATTCTTTCCTCTTTCCCCCAACTGCATAAACAAAAGTAAGGTTAAAATTGTTTAGGGAAAAGGTTATTTTTACTTCATAATTTTCTACATAAGATACAAACTTTTCTAAGCAGCTAAAGGAAAGGTGTGTACACCTAGGTTTATTTTGCTACACTGGAATTTTAGACAAAGAAACCTATGATTTTTTAAAAACTATAAATGATTGCTGAAGTGGTCATAGGGTAAAACTTAATTTGCAAAATATACTTTCTTTCATACTCAAAAAATAACTCAGAACCATGTCCTACTCTGGACAGTGAATCAGTATCACTGCCTTTTCTTGTGCAAGATGATATACAATCATTAAAGGGTAAAATTTCATAATTACTTTTCTTGACTTATATTTTTCCAAATGGTGGTAACAATACAATTATATATTAAATATTTTAACACAGAACGTATTTTTGTTTATCTGGGCCTTTGAATTCTAAATCATGATTTGTATAATCACAGGTGACATGCTAAATGAAATTGTCTCTCTTTTTTTTTTTTAGAAAGCAGCCAGAACCACAAAATGATGACATAGTTTATCTTTATACCACTTATTAGCTTTCTGTAAGTTATTAAAATCAGCCAATTCCTTCAAGAAAATATAAGCAGAAAATGTAACATGTTAAGTTCTAGATGTTCAGAGAATAAATCCTTTTTAACTTTGAACAAGGAATTATACAATGTCAACTAATAAATTAGAGCTCACCTTTTAGTAAAAATAAATCAGCTAGAGTAATTTTACAAATTGACATATTGAAAATTATAAGGTACATGTTAAAGTAGTGAGATGAAACTTACTTTTCCTTGAAGTACTCACATATATCTCAAAAATCACTCTTATCCCTAGCCATCAGCTCAATTTTCTACTAGATTTCCACTAAAAACTCTCACTTAAGCATCCTGAGTTCAGTTGCCAAAAAGCAATAATGGTGAAAATAAAGTCTGACAGGTGACCTAATACCAGATTCTACAAGAGCTTGTCATTAATTATAAGGCACAAAGTATCATACAATTCATATTTACCACCACTGATTGCCTTGACCCTCCATTTTCCTGAGCTGCACTGACACCATCTGTGGCAGTCAAGTCACTGGCCATGTTTGTGAAACCAGATAGGACAGTCTTACATGCCAGACTCAGTTTCACCTGCTATCCCTTGATCAGAATAAAATACACACTTTAAGTCAAAGGGTCTAGCATTATAAATAGCTGCCAAAGGAGCCAGATGATCCCACCTGGAAGTGTGGAAAAGTTAATTCTCAGAATAAACTTTGTCCAGTGGAAAGTAAGATACAGAAAAGAATATGCAATAAACCCATAATTGCATGGGATGGGGTGCAAATAAATCCCACCTTCTCCCTCTATCACACGAACTGCTCTGAGGGTGTTTGTCCAACCTCTCCTGAGACCTTCAACATGATGAGCAGAAGCACCTGTTGAGTGCCATTGTTGTGAAGCAGTTATCAGTGTGAGAATGTTTAACTTTGTACTACTGTGAATCCTTCATTACCTCACTTGTCTCATACCTCACTCTTGGTGTCCTGGATTCATGCAACCCAAATAACCCTTGCCTTGGGGTCTGATATATAAGGAATTTGGGATGAAACACATGTGACTGGACTGAGTAAAACACAAAAAAATCATTCCAAATTTGTAAAGTATGTCTGCAGCCAGATTAAATTATTCAGAAAATGGATTGGTTTGGCCAAAAGTTCATATGAGTATTTCCATAACATTTTATGGAAAAACCCAAAGGAACTTTTGGCCAACTCAATATTAATTGGGTAGTTGGGGAAGTGTTCTGCTTACTGTGGGTTAATCAGAATCAGTATCTACTTTGACTATACATTCTGTCAAAGAAGAGAGTTAATCCATGAAAATACCTGGACTGGTATGGAAAGGGGTAGGAGGGTGAGAAGCACCGACAGTGGCAATACTGTGGAATAATCATCACAAGTAAAACTAGAAAGACGGCAAAGAAAACATGAATAATTTTGGTAGAACATGCTGGCAAGAAATTATAAGTTTCCACATACATTTTATGTTTGGAATGACATATAGTAAGAAGTAGGAATACTGAAATATTTCATCATAGACAACTAGTAAAAATCTTTCTGGAAACTGAGAAATAGATTGGGAGCTGAGAAAATAAATTTACCCTTGAGATGTAGCAGAGAGAAGTATACCTACCACAGAAGAAGAAAAGATTCAAGATAACCCATCTACTACATCTAATGGGAGATATGAAATTTGAGTATTGTACACAATTTTGGAAGCTGTCTTAAAATAAAATTCCACTATTGAACAGAGGAACAAAGCAAATTAAATGGTATTTATACGATTTTAAAGCAGAAAATATCTCCAAAAATTAATAAATGGCCAGAGGAAAATTTCATGGAAAAAACATGGCATTTGCAACAGATTGCCAGGAGGCATGGCATTTATGAAACTGGAGTTGGGAATCATAAAAAGAAGAATAATGTTAAAAGGCCACAGGATAAGAGGGACAGCAAGCTGTAATCAGGAAATATTATAAGAAATGAAAATGAAATAGCAGCCCTGAGCAGATGATACTGCAATCAGTGACATAAAGGATATATAACGCTTTCTCAGACATCAAAGAAAAAGAGAAAAAAAAAAAAACATGCAAAACAACAGGAAATAAATGCTGGATATCTAACAGAAAGTCTGGAAAGCCAACATACAGATAATTGCTAAGTGCGAAGAAGAAATTAGACCAAACAAAAATGGTGCAGTAATTGATGACAGAATATGAGAAAAAAACCCTCCAAGCCAAAGAGAAACCGATACACATTGAGGGAGAGTCACTGCATTTCAAACCAAATGAACGAAGAAACACCAGGCAAATCCCAGTTAATGATTTGATCATTAAGAAAAAAAAAAATTAAATTTACTATTCAAGAGGACAATGGATCACCTACAAAGAAACAGTTTTGTATTCAGTCTCTCCTCTACAACATTAAATTTCTGAATATTATAGAATAACACCTAAAAGAATTCTTAGTAGAAAGACTAACATAAACCAAGATTATTATAATACTAAAGTAATTTGTTAGCAAAGGCAAGAGAATAATCTTCTTGGAATTCAAATGCACAAAAACTATGCAAAAACAAAATATTGAAATTGAATGAAAATTCATTCCAATCTAATCTACCAGGAGTTGAGTTAAAATTAAGATCTTAACAATGTTCTTCCCTGGCGATGAATTTATAAAGAATCCACCTGCCAGTGCAAGAGACACAAGAGATGCAGGTTTGATCCCTGAGTGGGGAAGATCCCCTGGAATAAGAAATGTCAATCCACTCCAGTATTCTTGCCTGGAAAATTCCAGGAACAGAGGAGCCTGGTGGGCAACAGTCCATGGGGTCACAGAGTCAGACATGACTGAGCACAACACAACTTTAGAGTGTGAGGATGCTGCCAAATATTAATTTTATAGCTCAGTTCTAAGCCTAACTTTCTATAATCAGCTTTATAATTCTGAAGCTGGGACTCTGCAAACTGTATACATTTCTCTTCTGCCTGAGGCAATGCCAACAGGGGGTGCTTGAGGGAGACTAGGAAGTTGGAGCAGGAAGTACCTGCTGCTTCCAGCTTGCTATTGTTCCTGCCAGCACCTCTGGCAACATCCCTTCACCTCAGAAAGGGCAGTTGGTTCCAGGAGGCTGCCTCACTCAGTAGTCAGAGATCAGCCTCATTTTGCCACAGAGGGATACTCTCAGAGGTCTGAATCCCATCTTTGGTGAGGTCCTTTCCTCCTCTGAGAAAAGGGCGTTTTGGTGGCAGTCAAGCGTGCTCTCTTCTTCGAGAGTAGAGTCCTAACTCTGCAGGTTCAGATGTTCCCAATATGTTTCTTCCGTTCTTCTGGCTTAGAGTTGGTTGCTGTTTCTTGCTTTTACTAATTTATGTTGCCTCAGTGTTCTTGTTTGCCTTTTTAGTTCTCTAGAGCCTCTGTAACAACATTTCCCATATTATATTCTTTCAATGAAAATAGGTCATGTGATTTCTATGTTTCTGACTGAACTCAGTATTTGCTGTCACATTAGAATGGGATTAGTTCATTGTATCCTTGACCTTGAATTTAGTGTCCAGTTTCTGCCAACTGGTACCAGGACTGTCCAAATTGTTACTTATCACTGGTGGTAATGGAATGCTTGCTGACAAAGTATTTTGGGAATTCAAGTAGCTGCTGAACTTGACTGTTATAGAAATAACATAGCTATAGGATGAAGGAACTGGAGAACTCTTTTGAGCTACATTGGAGAATCTACAGAAAGAAAATGTCAGTCTTAGAGTTTTAAGATCCCAGTTTAAGCCAAAGCTTAAACAGAGAACCACAGAGAATCTGTGATGACCCTAAAATAAATTTTATTTCTTATAGCTACAAGATTATCCTCATTGAAAATTTTAGACTCATGGATGTGTTGCATAAATACAACATAGGATGAATTCAGACTTGCTAAATTTTTCATGCAAAAATTTGCACAATGACACTTGGAATATCAAAGAAAGCTGAGGACTCATTGGTGGACTCAGAAAGGGGAGACTCTTGAACAACCCAAGGCTGTCTAGGTCTCCTTATCAGAATAAGCTATCTGTCCTCCCATATATTATCTGAAGATATTAGCCCTTTGTTGCTTGAAGACCCAGTAACAAGTTCCTTTGAGGCAGTTGCTCTGCAAGGGGAATCATGTTTTTCTCAAGATCTATTCCAACTCTCTTTGTTCTTTCCAGGTAAATAACTAGAAACTTGGTACATTCCAGGAGGGCAAATGTGAAGGTTAATCTGGGGGAGAGTATTGAAAATTAAGTGTGTGTATATATTAATATATCAGCATAAACATTGGGATTATGTATGGGAATTAATTCTCAGAAAGATCTTGGACAAATAGAGGAAGGAATATAACACTGGACTGCATAAAATCTGCTGATATTGGTACATTTATCTGTATTCTGAATTTAATGGGTTAGTTTACGCAGCTGAAAATGGCTTCAATAGTTTTACTTGTTTAGATAAACAAAACTCAGAATCAGTACTGACCAAAGATCTAAATGTAAGACTGGATGGATAGCATGGAGGTTAAACCAGTCAGTCCTAAAGGAAATCAACCCTGAATATTCATGGGAAGCACTGATGTGAAAGCTCCAATATTTTGGCCACCTGATGCTAAGAACTGACTGAAAAAGAACTTGATGCTGGGAAAGACTGAGTGCAGGAGGAGAAGGGGGGTAACAGAGGATGAGATGGTGGGATGGCATCACCAACTCAATGGACATGAGTTTGAGAAAGCTCTGGGAGTTGGTGATGGACAGGGAAGACTTGTGTGCTGCAGTCCATGGGGTTACAAAGAGTTGGACATGACTGAGTGACTGAACAACAATGAAGGCTGGATACTATAAAGCTTAGAAGGAAACATAGGCAGAATATTCTTTGAAATAAATCACAGCAATATCTTTTTGATTCACCTCCTAGAGTAATGAAAATAAAAACAAAAATAAACAAATGGGACCTAATTAAACCTAAAAGATTCTGCACAGCAAGGAAAACAAAAAACAACATGAAAAGCCAACCCTTAGAATCAAGAAAATATTTGCAAACAAAGCAGTCAACAAGGGATTAATCTCTAAAATATATAAACAGTTCATGCAGGTCTATGTGAAAAAAAAAAAAAAAAGACACAATCAAAAAGGGCAGAAGATAAGAACAGATATTTCTCCAAATAAGATACACACACAATGAATACTGGGGTGCATGTATCTTTTCAAAGTATTGTTTTCTCCAAATACAGGCTCAGGAGTGGGAATGGCCAAAAGTATAGGAAAACATGCTCAACACCAGTAATTATCAGGGAAATGCAAATCAAAACTACAATGAGTTATCACCTCAAACAGTTCAGAATGGTCATCATCAAAAAGTCTACAAGCAACAGGTGTTGGAAAGGTATGGAGAAGAGGGAAACTTTCTACACAGTTGATGAGAATGAAAATTGGTAGAACTGCTATGGAGAACAGAGTGGAGATATCCTAGAAAACTAAAAACAGAGCTACTATATGATCTGGCAACCCCACTCTTGGGCTAATATCCAGAGAAAACAAAACTTCAAAAGGATGCATGAGTCTCCGTGTTCATTGAAGCATTATTTACATTAGCCAACACAAAGAAGCAACCTCAGAAACCATCTACAGAGAAATAAAGAAGATATGGCATATGTATATGAATATTAGCCATAAAAACGAATGAAATAAAGACATTTGCAGCAACATGGAGGGACCAAGAGATTATCATATTAAGTGAAGTAAGTCAGAAAGACAAATATCATATCACTTATATGTGGAATCTAATTTTAAAAATGATACATATTAATTTATTTTCAAAATAGAAACAGACTCATGGATACTAAGTAAAAACTTATGGTTACCAAAGGGGAAATATGAAGGTTAAGGAGGGATAAACTAGGATCTTGGGATTAACATACATACACTACTATATATAAGATAGGTAACCAACTCTGTTCGATATGCTTGTTATAACCTACATGAGAAAAGAATCTAAAAAAAAAATAAATATATGTATCAGTTCAGTCACTCAGTCATGTCCAGTTCTGTGCAACCCCATGGACTGTAGCACACCAGGCCTCCCTGTCCATCACCAACTCCTGGAGTTCACTCAAACTCATGTCCATTGAGTCAGTGATGCCATCAACCATCTCATCTTCTGTCGGCCCCCTTTCCTCCTGCCATCAGTCTATCCCAGCATCAGGGTCTTTTCAAATGAGTCAGTTCTTCGCATCAGGTGGGCAAAATATTGGAGTTTCAGCTTCAGCATTAGTCCTTCCAATGAATATTCAGGACTTATTTCCTTTAGGATGGACTGGTTGGATCTCCTTGCTGTCCAAGGGTCTCTCAAGAGTCTTCTCCAACACCACAGTTCAAAAGCATCAATTCTTCGGCACTCAGCTTTCTTTATAGTCCAACTCTCACATCCATACATGACTACTGGAAAGATCATAGCTTTGACTAGATGGACCTTTGTTGGAAAAGTAATGTGTCTGGTTTTTAATATGATCTAGAGATGCTTTCTAAGGCCCACTTGACTTCGCATTCCAGGATGTCTGGCTCTAGATGAGTGACCACACCGTTGTGATTCTCTGGGTCGTGAAGATTTTCTTGTATAGTTCTTCTGTGTATTCTTGTCACCACTTCTTAATATCTTCTGCTTCTGTTAGGTTCATACCATTTCTGTCCTTTATTGTGCCCATCTTTGCATGAAATGTTCCCTTGGTATCTCTGATTTTCTTGATGAGAACTCTAATCTTTCCCATTCTATTGTTTTCCTCTAGTTCTTTGTGTTGATCACTGAAGAAGGCTTTCTTATCTCTCCCTGCTATTCTTTGGAACTCTGCATTCAAATGGGTATATCTTTCCTTTTCTCCTTTCCCTTTCGCTTCTCTTCTTTTCACAGCTATTTATAAGGCCTCTTCAGACAACAATTTTGCCTTTTTTGCATTTCTTTTTCTTGGGGATGGTCTTGATCACTGCCTCCTGGATAATGTCATAGTTCTTCAAGCACTCTGTCGATCAGATTGAATCCCTTGAATCTATTTCTCAGTTACACTGTACAGTCATAGGGATTTGATTTAGATCATACCTGAATGGTCTAGTCCTTTTCCTTACTTTAAGTCTGAGTTTGCCAATAAGGAATTGATGATCTGAGTCACAGTCAGCTCCTGGTCTTATTTTTGCTGACTATATAGAGCTTCTCTATCTTTGGGTGCAAAGAATATAATCAATCTGATTTCTGTATCCAGTGATGTCCATGTGTAAAGTCTTCTCTTGTATTGTTGGGAGAGGGTGTTTGCTCTGTGTATTCTCTGGGCAAAACTCTATTAGTCTTTTCCCTGCTTCATCCTGCACTCCAAGGCCAAATTTGCCTCTAACTCCAGGTGTTTCTTGACTTCCTACTTTTGCATTCCATTCCCCTATAATGAAGACAACATCTGTTTTGGGTGTTAGTTCTAAAAGGTCTTGTAGGTCTTCATAGAACCCTTCAACTTTAGCTTCTTCATCATTACTCATCAGAGCACAGACTTGGATTACTGTAATACTGAATGGTTTGCCTTGGAAATCAACAGAGATCATTCTGTCGTTTTTGAGACTGCATCCAAGTACTGCATTTTGGAATCTTTTGTTGCCTATTTTGGCTACTCCATTTCTTCTAAGGGATTCTTGCCCACAGTAGAGGATGTAATGGTCATCTGGGTTAAATTCACCCATTCCATTCATTTTAGTCTGCTGATTCCTAAAATGTCAATGTTCACTCTTTCTAGCTCCTGTTTGACCACTTTCAATTTGCCTTGATTCAGGGACCTAACATTCCAGGTTCCTATGCATGTATATGTATATATATATATATATATATATATATATATATATGCATATGTACAACTAAATCACTTTGCTGTACACTTGAAACTAACACAACATTGTTTTAGTAAATTATCTCTATACGCCAATACATTTTTTAAAAACCCAAATCTTAGGGATCTACAAATATTAGAATATATTATCATATATGACTTGTCCATTCCTCTTCATCACACACTCTAAAACGTCACAAAAAACACTCCCTTCACTAAAGAATTAAGAATGACATTGGTGATAGATACATTAATATTCTTGAAAAACTGTGATTTCAAGTGAGTAATGGGGATCTCAGAGTAGCGGCCTTTTGGCAGAACCTAACCTACCAGAAAGAAGTGGGAGCATGTACTATAATTAGCAGCAGGTATTAAGTAGTCATCAAAATGTTTTGGCCTTCAGGGATCTTTCTGTATGCTCAGTTGCTCAGTGGTGTTTGACCATGGACTGTACCCTGTCGGGTTTCTCAGTCCATGGGGAATTTCCAGGCAAGAATACTAGAGCAGGTTTTCGTTTCCTCATCCAGGGGATCTTCCCAGCCCAGGCATCAAGCCCACGTCTTCTGCAACTCCTGCACTGGCAGTGGGATTCTTTACCACTGAGTCAGCTGGGAAGCCCCCTACAACAACAGTCCCTAAGACGGATGGATATTTTACTAAAACATATCTGTAGAAGAAAAAATTTCAGGTCTGGTAGTCAAAAACCTGATTTAAGTCATCACAAGAGGTGGCATAGCCTTTTACTCAGTTTCTGGTGCTATATTCATAGCACCAGTATCCCTAGGTGGAAGAATAAGGATCTTTTAGCAACACTGCCACAAGTATATGTCATGAATCTTGTTTTACACTTGCCCCAAATTGTACCAGGAGAGGGTCAGATACCATATGATACAGATGGGAGAAACTGTCCCACTGCCAAGGAATTTGAAACAAAACTTCTGCCATTTTGTGTCAGATTGAGAAAAAGTGGCTCAGCCAAGATACCCCTGATAAGAAGGTTCCTAATGATGGCTGCTGTGCTAGGGATATAGATATACACATGTGCATGTCTGGGCTTGAGGGGGCTGGTGGCCAGCAACTCCGTCCAGAAAACTGTAAGGCACTGGCAGGGCACCAAGTCTGGTGTGGGGAAGGTCAGACTCCCTTAAGGTCTGTCAGACAGAGCCTCTGTAATTGCCTAGGGTTTGGGCCTAAAAGATTACAAACAAGAGTTTGACTCGGAGCTGAACTTTTCAGAGGCCGGTGTTGATCTTTTCAATATAGATAAGCCAGACACTTGGCTGCAGGTTGATTGTACACCCTTTGTCTTGGCTGGGGCAGAGATCTGCCCTCATTAGAATATACACTTACGGATGTGGATATTTTCTTTGCCCACAAGGCTCATACGAGCCCCATTATTCATTGGCTTATGAATGCCTTATTCATTGCCATGGCATAAGGAACACTGCAACATTGCTCCTGGCCAAAGGACTCATTTCATAGCAAAATAAATGTGGCAATGACTCATGGAATGTGGAATTCACCACCATTATCATAAGCTCTGTGATCAAAAGCATCAGGCTAGGTGGGCTCCTGATGATCAAGTCATGGCACTCTAGATGGATGATACCAACCTAACATTTTGGGGGACTGATCTTACAGGATATATAGTATGTACTCAGAAACAAAGACCCATAGCATTGTTTCTCTCAAAGCTATAATATGTGAATCTAGGAATCTAGGGATGGAAATAGAAGTGGAGCCTCTCAGTATTAAAACAACATACTTGAAAAATATTAGCTTCCTTTCCTCCAGTTTTGATCTCTGCTGACTAGAGAGCTTCGCTTCAAATGGAGAAATGTTTTTCACCAAAGGACGCAGGAAAGGCAATGACTAGAGGCTGGAAATAGTAACGAGTACTAGTAGCAATTAAAGGTTGAAATGATTATACATAAATCTGAGCTTAAAATGAAAGGTAATACAGTAATTACTCAAATGAAAATCTATATTATTAAAAATATGTTATACCTATAATCAGTACCAGAAATACCAGTAATATTGTCAAAGTCTGAGTAGTGTGTATGCATGCAGAATTATCAGGAAGGGTGTAAAATTCTCCTGATTAAAGAAGACGCAAACATATTTTTGATGAAGACAAAGTTTAAAATGCTCTTCAAAACTTTGATAGTTTTTATAAGGATTATAAACTGGATTCATTTTCTAAAACACTGGAGAAAATTTTTTAAAGAGAGGATATACATTATTTTCTCACATAAAATGAGAGAAATAGGAAATAAATGTACTTAAAAATTAAGAATATAAATGATTAACATAGTCAAAGTATATCCCTTAAATTACAAATGAAATTAGGCTTGACTCATAATAATGATTTTAAGATTTGATTTTTTTAAATTTAGCTACATGTTGTTCTTGAGACATTCTAAAACAGACACACAAAAATTCAAAGTAACACAATAGTCAAATTATGCCAGCAAGTGTAATCAAAAACAGAACATGTGTTGATATTATATCAAATATATTAATATAATATGTAAACTGAGAAAAAGTTACTTCATCTATGTTAGGTAGTTGTGATGAGGATTAATAAAATGATGCACCTATAGTATTCACCACTCAGTGGATTTCAATATTCCAAATAATACTTATGACAGTTTCGTTAAACGTTGCAAAAATACAAAAGAGCTCAAAGAGATTCTAAGACTTAGGCTTTAAAGAGGTGACTACATCCATTCTATTACTTTATCTACAATATGCTATACAGGTAGCCTTGATTATTATATTTGCTACAAGCTACACAGCATGTGACTCTGCCTCAGCATATGAAGAATGTGCTTTAGATTCTAAAAGCACAGAATCTAGACTCATAACAGAAGCGTCAGTTTTCTGGTGCTAAATTTTTGTCCAGATTATATGGATAAATATCTCCACATATACAAAAGTTAACAACTATTTGGACCAGGGAAAATTTGAAAAGGATTTTCAGAGGTGATTGTAGACAAATTTGAATGAATAAAATCATTGCAGTCAGTGGGAAATCTTAAATATCCAGTTCCCAGATGACAATTTATTAAAATCTCTTTCAACTTTGAAAAAGATTAGAAAAAATAATTGCAAGTATTTTTAGAGGCTACATTAATTGGATATGTTCTCATAACTCTAGACATACTATTATGGTCAGCCTCATTTTACTGGTGAAAAGATGAGAATTAAATGTATCCAGGGTTATACACCTTGTATGAAATGAGCTAAAAGCTGTGTCCAGGTAGAGAAATTTTCAAGCTCAGAGTACTCAACCAATACACTGTACTGCCCTAAAACTCATTAAATACAGAAATGGATGGATTAAAAAATTTCTTTTTTGTCATTTGTTTATATATCAACTGAGAGAAATCATAACAATGTTGGGTATCTACTCTGTTGATAAGGTTTCAACTTTTGGTGAAGGTTTTCTTAGGCAATTATTTGCTAATCCTTTCTTCCCCAGTGGTACTCTGCCCTTATTTCTAGTCTTATTTCTTACCACACTGTCCTACTTTGAGGCCTTAGAGAGCTACTTGGAACCTATTCTTCAAAAAGCATAGAGAGGGACCCTACTTAGTCTTGATTTATTCCTGTTTTAAAGGTATTTTAGGTTTGGAAACTTTCAATTATGTCATGAATGGGGAAACCTCTCTTAGGACTGGAAGAGAAAAAAAAATACAGTGATTTTAATTTTTTGTCCCTTAAAACAAGAAAGAAAGAATAAAATTATTTTTCAATTATAGGCTCTGTCTTGGCCTAAGGAGTTGCGATATTCAATCTCTGAAGAATTTGGCTTCCCAGGAGTGGAAGTGTCAAATTTAAGCTATAGAACTCACTTGCATTAAAGCAAATTAGAAAATGCATAATTTTACTAGGTTCACATCATTTTGTTTTGTCAGAAACTTAGTTATATGCCATTGATTGCTTTTTTTTGCACCACAGTACCACAATCATTTCCCATTAAAGTAACTCGATAGTCACACTTTTTTTGTTTTTGTTTTTTCATCATGATAGCAGTTGTTTTGATTAAATTAACCCAATCCCAATCACTGATTCATCTGGTAAACAGCAGAGTCACATGCCAAAGAGAAAACAAAAAAGTGGGAGAAGCATTATATAATTAACTAGGGCACTAGTATTGGTGTTGTTTAAAAAAAAAAAAAAAAAAGGACAAAAGAGAGCTATATGTGGATATCAGAGTGCATTCCTTTCTCTAAGTAGGTGGTCTTTGATCACTGCCCCTACTTCCCTCCACATTCATAACCTATGTATAGCCATAACCTACACATCTTTCTTCAGATTTTTATGTCTCATCTGTTGTTACCAAGCCAATCCTGGCAGAGGTGGGTACAAATTAAGACTCTTTAATAGTCAGCTTTGCCTTTCTCCAAGTCACATGACCACATAATATGAGATAATATGAGATACAAACTTGGGTATTCTGTCTAGGACAATTCTAAATGGAATGGGACTCTGAAATAATACACAAAATGAGGACAAACCAGAACTGTCCCAGTCAAACCCTGGATATAATTTTAGCTGCAGTTTTGTACTGTATAATTTTGCATTGCATGAGACCTATCACGTGTGTTAACTGGCCCTTACTGGGTCCTCCAGGATTTGGTTCCTTCAGTCTCTTCTGTCTCAGTGACTACGTTAGTTGCTTCCAAGTCTCAGTTCTTTTCATCTCCTTTGTGCCAGCTGAAGCTATTAATACTGAGTTTTTGCCTTGATCTTTAGTCTCAAATTTGGTCTGAACACCCTTCATGTTCAGTGTCAAAATCTTGCTGGCAGCTTCAGGCTAAGAGCTTGACTTCTTGCCTTAAACTCAATAATCTTCTGCTCTTGCACTAGAACTTTATCTTTAAGCACCAACCCAGAGGCTGGGGCTTGTCCCCCCAACTAGTCACTTGCCTGAGGCTTGAAGCTCCGTGTAACCTGGTTTCTGTTGTTATTGCATTCTAATTCTTACACATTGTTTTTGACTAAGTTTCTATGAAATCTCTCGGCTCTCTCTCGTGCTGCTCGCTCTCTCTCTCTCTCTGTCTCTCTCTCTCACACACACACACACACACACACACTCCATCCATGGCCTACATAACCTTGAAGGAACCACCATTCAGCTTACCGAGTGACAAATTTTACTAACAACCTTCTAAGACTATGATAGGGATAGTTTGGAGTATAGAGATAAACAAAGATTCACTCATGGTAGGATGAAACTTCCTTGACAATACCCAGAGTCAGTTTTATTGTTTTGTTTTTTGCTGATGAGTTTCTAAATTTTTTAACTGATTAAACAGGCTGACCCAAAGAGCATAAAATCCCTGTTGTGAACTTCTGCTTTGTGGTCACACAAACAAAAAATGTAGCTATATTGGAAGCCAAGATAGCAAAGTATCAGAAATAACTTTGAGATCTCAGGCCTACTGATTAGGATTATGATGATTCTCTTAATTGGAAAACACAACACTGGACTTGAAGCAAGCTTTACAGATAACACATGTTTTGTATATTCGAGTTTGAGGCAGTGATGGGATGCCATTTAGAGGATTAGAAATTAAGGTTTAGAGAAAAGCTGAAGTTAGAGAGGTACAAATGAGAATAACTTTTATAGAGGCAACTCCTGAAGAAATTTGACTGTTAATCATTAACTGTGGGTTGGACCACAAGAGACCCCAGCTATAACTGAGACGTAGCACTGGAGCAGGTTGTAATAGCTTCTTTGGAATACATTAGAGGAGAAGAGTTTGGGAGATGTAACCACTGCCAGCCAGTAGTTACAGTTTTTAAGCTCTAATGAAAGAAAGCAATTTACTCCAAAATGTTCAAGTACCAAATTTCGAACAGAGAAATAATGTGCATTCAAAGAACTTGGAGCTATGACCATAAGTATAATAGGAAAATAAAAATTCAGTAGAAAACTCAAGATTAAAATTAGTTGGTTCCAAGACAATTCACTGAGGAAAGGAATAGTATCTTCAGCATATAGTGCTAGAACAACCGAATATCTGCATGCAAAAGAATAAACTTGGGCCTATATATTATACCATATATAAGCATTAACTCAAAATGGATCAACAACCAGTTTGAATGCAAAAAGAGAATGGGGTGGCAGAGGATGAGATGGTTAGATCATCAACTCAATGACATGACTTTGAGCAAACTCTGGGAGATATCAATAGTAGAGGACAGGGGAGCCTGGTGTGCCGCAGTTCATGGGGTCACAGAGAATCAGACATGAATTAGTGACTGAACAACAACAATAAAAGCTAAAAGTATTACACCCTTAGAAAACATTGGTATAAAAATGTCATGACCTTATATTAGTCTCTTAAATATGGCAGCAAAAGAAAAAGTGATAACAACAAAAATTGATAGACAATTTAAAAGCTTTTGTAGTCTAAAGGACATCTGAAAAAGTGAAAAAGACAACTACAGTTCAGGAAAACAAAACTTGTCAAATCATATGTCTTATAAGGAACTTGTCCCAGAATATATAGGGAACTACTACAACAAAGCAATAAAAAATGAAACAAAATATGGGCAAGGGATCTGAATAGTTAGCTCTACAACAAAGAGATACATATTGTTAGCAGGCACATAAAATGATACTCACATAATTAGCCACCAGGGAAATGGAAATCAAAATTACAAGATATCTTTCACATGAATCAGGATAAATACAATGGAAAAGGAAAAGTGACAGTAAGTGTTGGTAAGAATTATTGAAATTGGAAGTCTTATACACTGATAGAAAAAAAAAAGGTATGATGGTACAGTCACCTGGGAAAAGAGTTTGGAATTATCTAAAAGGGTTAAACACAGTTACCATATGACTCAACAATTCTACTACTAGTTATATAACTGAATGAAACAAAAATATACATTAACGTAAACCCAAATGTTCATTGCAGCACTATTTACAATAGCCAAATCATGGAAAAGCCTAAATGCCCATCAACAAACAAATGGATAAAGACGTGTTACACATATATAATGGAATATTACTTAACCATAAAAATTAATAAAACTTGGTCATTTATAGCAATGTGGATGGCCCTAGAGTTTGTCACACCAAGTAAAGTCAGTCAGAAAAAGAAAAACAAGTATTGTGTATTAATGCAGAAGGGAATGATAATGGCACCAGTTAGTGCTCTAATGAGAAGGGAATGGCAACCCATTCCAGTATCCTTGCCTGGACAATCCCATGGATTTAGGAGCCTGGAGGGCTACAGTCCATAGGGTTGCAAAGAGTCAGACAACTGAAGTGACTTAGCACACACACACACACACATGGAATCTAAAAGAAATGGTTCAGATGAACCTATTTTCAGGGCAGGAATAGAGACACATATGTAGAGAATGGACATGCAGACAAGGTACAGAGAAAGAGAAGGATAAACTGGGAGATTAGGATTGACATACATATACTACGATGAGTAAAACAGATAGCTAGTGGGAATCTGCTGTATAGCTCAGCTCAGTGCTCTGTGGTGACCTAGATGTTTGTGATAGGGGGTGCGAGGGAGGCCCAAGAGGGAGGGGATATATGAATACATATAGCTGATTCACTTCATTGTACAGCAGTAACTAATACAATATTGTAAAATAATTACACTCAATAAAAAACTTGTACACAAATATTACAAGTAGCATTATTCATAATAACCAAAAGTGGAAATATCTGAAGTGCCCACTAGCTGACGAATGTTTAAACCAAATGTGGTATATCCTTACAATTAATGCATTTGACAATTAAAAAATACTCATTCTTGCTACAATTTTGATGGACCTTTAAACATTATTATAAGTGAGAAGTCATTCAGAAAGGACCACATATTCCATTTATATAAAATGTCCAAAATAGGAAAATATATGTAGAAAGTAGATTGCTTAGGGTTGTTGCCTGTGGGGGGTGGGCAAGGGGAATGGGAAATTATGAGTAAGGACTGTGGCATTTCTTTCCGGGGTGATGAAAATGTTATAAAATTGCTTGTGCTACTGTAAAATTGTGCACCACTCTGTTACACTAAGAACCACTGACTAATATATTTTGAGTGACTTGTATGGTATGTGAATTACATCTCAAAAAAAAAAGTTTAAAAAAGTCTAGCCAAAAATGGAGTTGTAGTGAATGTGAACACAGAGAGCAGGTTTCAAGAAGGTGATCAAGTTTTATTTCTGTGAAACAACAGGATCAGACAGACACCTAAGGCAGAGTATTATGCTGTTAACTGACACAGAATGTGTAAGAAAATGTCTTTTCACTAGCAGAGATATGGGCTTTCCTGATGGCACAGATGGTAGAGAATTTTCCCGCAAAGCAGGAGACCCAGGTTTGATCTCTGGGTTGGGAAGATCCCCTGGAGAAGGGAATGGCTACCCACTCCAATATTCTTGCCTGGAGAATCCCATGGACAGAGGAGCCTGGCAGGCTACAGTCCATGGGGTCACAAAGAGTTGAATGAGTGACTAAGCACAGCAAAAATAAAATGTTTGTTTTAGTCCATTCAAGCTGCTATAACAAAAATATCATAGACTGGGTAGCTAATAAACAACAGGAATTTGTGGGCAGATTTGGAGTCTGATTAGAGTCAATTCTTGGTTCACAGACAACTGTTTTCTCCCTGAATCCTTACATGGAAGAAGCCGGCAGAGAGCTCTCTGGAATCTCATTCAGAAAGACGCTAATTCCTCTCATGAAGGCTCCATCCTCATGACCTAATCACTTCCCAAAGACCCCATCTCCTAACACTATCACCTCAGGATCAGGGTTTCAAGTTATGTATTTTAGTGGGATACAAACATTCAGTCCATAGCACTGATTCAGTGAGTAGTTTCAATTAACATGAAAATTATATCTTCTAAAATTACATCAAATCTCCTCCCTCTTATCGTCCCTAAACAGGGTTTGAGCCAGACTGTGTAACTTTTACGTAATTTTTGGCTATTAGAAAAGTCTACTGTTGGTGTTCAAGAATTAGCCACTTAAGTTTAAAATTTAATTCTCATATTTAATGCCAAGCTATTTGCCTCCCTTCTCCCAGGAACAGAACTGGAAAAGATGGAGTTGTTGTCTGGTTTTCAGACATATTTTCTTCCTCATTCCCTTTGACCTATTTTCTGCCCCTTCTCACTTCTCCCCCCACCTCATCTCACCACCTTTTAGCCATGGCTGTCTTTGGGGTGGTGATGAAGGAAATGCAGAAGGAGCAGCTGTGCAATGCTTTGGAGCAGACTCAGGGGCGTGCCCTGTGCACTTGGATGAGGACTTGACCTGCAGAAATGTTGTGCCATTCCCTGCCCATGTGAACTGGCCTTTATTTACCTTTTCTCTGGTCTCTTTCCCAATACTAGTATTACTGACTTCTTTTGGCAAAGGATCACAATCCCATCCACTTACTACCCTGCACTGGCTACTACTTATTTATTTCACTCAGCTCCTTGGGGGAAATGTTTAATTTAACCAATCTCCACTGTATTCCCAATCCTACAAATTACGTATGAGCTTTTAGTTGTTATAGGTGGGTAACTCTAGCAATATATTATAAGGGTAGCTATATAAAAATTACTGTACTTGCAAGCTTGGCTTCTCCTTTTCCTGGTTTGTCTTAATTTGAGGGGGTGCAGAAAGTAATTATCAAAGATATCAGCAGATACTGTCACCCTGCCTCCCATCCTCTTCTTTGCTCCTCCTCCTCCTTAATCTGCCCTTTTCTTGTTTTTCATTGCTTTCTTCAAAATATCAGATGCCAGCTAAAATCCTATTCAAATCCAGTGGAATCACTGGCATCTGGAAACTGTATGTCTGTGCATGTGTGTGTCTTTTTCTGATTAATCGCCTTTTTAACCTCTTTATCCTGGTGGTGGCATGCTGTATATGGAGGCGCACTAAGGACTAAATAATTGATTTCTAGCTCTTCCAAACACTACCCTGTTTTCCAGTGACTTGGGCAGCAGTGGTGATTATATTTCTAGACTTACCCTCTTTGATAAAACTGGCAGTGGCTTTTTGACACCACTAAAAATGACACTGACCGTACAGTGTCCTTCAGCTCAGTTCAGTCGCTCAGTCATGTCTGACTCTTTGCGAACCCATGAATCGCAGCACGCCAGGCCTCCCTGTCCATCACCAACCCCCGGAGTTTACTCAGACTCACGTCCATCGAGTCGGTGATGCCATCCAGCCATCTCATCCTCTGTCATCCCCTTCTCCTCCTGCCCCCAATCCCTCCCAGTATCAGAGTCTTTTCCAATGAGTCAACTCTTCGCATGAGGTGGCCAAAGTACTGGAGTTTCAGCCTCAGCATCAGTCCTTCCAAAGAACACCCAGGACTGATCTCCTTTAGGATGGACTGGTTGGATCTCCTTGCAGTCCAAGGGACTCTCAGGTCTTCAACACCACAGTTCAAAAGCATCAATTCTTCAGTGCTCAGCTTTCTTCACAGTCCAACTCTCACATCCATACAAGAGTGCTGAAAAACCATAGCCTTGACTAGACGGGCAGAGTCCTTAGGGTGGCCGACATGTGTGTGTGTGTGTGTGTAAGAAAATAAATGTCACAGTACTGTGGAAACAATCATATTATTGGCACTTAAAATCATACCTCATCATGCCAAGGCAAAAATAACTTGGGGCAACTTTGATTAAGAATACTGTGGGAAACAGTGAGATTGAAACCATATATTTGTAAGTTCTTCCATCTTCTCTCGTGCTAACTATACAGTGTGTACCTACTCAGTCTATGAGTTGGTCAGGCATGAAAAATTCTTGCTTCAATTTATGCCCTCTTTTAGTAGACAATTTTGGATCCACAATTAGTAACTTCCCTAGATGCCAGCCAACACAGATTTTTGCACAGCTTTCAGAGCTACAGAGAAAAAGTGGGAACCCGTGAGTGGGAAGGGACACTTCAATACCATTTGTCTTCAGATTCTGAAGTATGACTCTCACTTAACTACCAGCCAGAGAAGGCCATATGCTGGAAGAGGCACACAAATGAGAAACGAAAAGACTTTTACTTATTTTCATTCCATGTACATGTGGGGAAAAAACCCCATAATTTAACCATTCTTGAGTTTACCTGACCATGCCATACATAACTGGAAGGAGACACTGAATCTTGTTTTTATAATTTAGTATTATTATTTACCAAAATGAAACCAGGGAGTGACCATCCAGATGAAGAAATTACACCACAGGATGAAATATACTAAGTCCTTGAAATTGGATTGCACCCTAAACTACTGACCATGTTTTCCAACTAACTGCTCTTATAACTTCATGAAAAGAATATGCTTGTTGTGTACCCCGATGAAGGTAAGAGTGTGAGCATGGTTTCAATAAATCTTCTTTTTTTTTCCCTTCAGGAAAAGTGTGAACACAATCACCCTCCACCAAAGGTTATGCAGTAGAGTTTCTCACATTTGGAGAAACTCCAGGGTACAATCTCACCCTGGGAAAATCACCCTCGTGATCACGTAAGTATCAGTAAGTTCTTTTAGTTTTCCAGACTTGAAATCATAACTTTACATCTTTGGGACAGAAGAAAGTCTCCTCAGTTCAGTTCAGTCGCTCAGTCATGTCCGACTATTTGCGACCCCATGAATCGCAGCATGCCAGGCCTCCCTGTTCATTACCATCTCTCGGAGTTCACTCAGACTCATGTCCATCAAGTCGTGATGCCATCCAGTCATCTTATCCTCGGTCATCCCCTTCTCCTCCTGCCCCCAAACCCTCCCAGCATCAGAGTCTTTTCCAATGAGTCAGCTCTTCACATGAGGTGGCCAAAGTACTGAAGTTTCAGCTTTAGCATCATTCCTTCCAAAGAAATCCCAGGGTTGATCTCCTTCAGAATGGACTGGTTAGATCTCCTTGCAGTCCAAGGGACTCTCAAGACTCTTTTCCAACACCACAGTTCAAAAGCATCAATTCTTCAGCACTCAGCCTTCTTCACAGTCCAACTCTCACATCCATACCTGGCCACAGGAAAAACCATAGCCTTGACTAGATGGAGCTTAGTCGGCAAAGTAATGTCTCTGCTTTTGAATATGCTATCTAGGTTGGTCATAACTTTTCTTCCAAGGAGTAAGCGTCTTTTAATTTCATGGCTGCAGTCACCATCTGCAGTGATTTTGGAGCCCCCATAAATAAAGTCTGACACTGTTTCCACTGTTTCCCCATCTCTTTCCCATGAAGTGATGGGACCAGATGCCATGATCTTCGTTTTCTGAATGTTGAGCTTTAAGCCAACTTTTTCACTCTCCTCTTTCACCTCCATCAAGAGGCCCTTTAGCTCCTCTTCACTTTCTGCCATTAGGGTGATGTCATCTGCATATCTGAGGTGATTGATATTTCTCCTGGCAATCTTGATTCCAGCTTGTGTTTCTTCCAACCCAGCGTTTCTCATGATGTACTCTGCATAGAAGTTAAATAGGCAGGGTGACAATATACAGCCTTGACATACTCCTTTTCCTATTTGGAACCAGTCTGTTGTTCCATGTCCAGTTCTAAGTGTTGCTTCCTGACCTGCATACAGATTTCTCAAGAGGCAGGTAGCTGGTCTAGTATTCCCATCTCTTTCAGAATTTTCCACAGGTTATTGTGATTCACACAGTCAAAGGCTTTGGCATAGTCATTAAAGCAGAAATAGATGTTTTTCTGGAACTCTCTTGCTTTTTCCACGATCCAGCGGATGTTGGCATTTGGTCTCTGGTTCCTCTGCCTTTTCTAAAACCAGCTTGAACATCTGGAAGTTCACGGTTCACGTATTGTTGAAGCCTGGCTTGGAGAATTTTGAGCATTACTTTACCAGCATGTGAGATGAGTGCAATTGTGTGGTAGTTTGAGCATTTTTTGGCATAGCCTTTCTTTGGAACTGGAATGAAAACTGACCTTTTCCAGTCCTGTGGCCACTGCTGAGTTTTCCAAATTTGCTGGCATATTGAGTGCAGCACTTTCACAGCATCATCTTTCAGGATTTGAAATAGCTCCACTGGAATTCCATCACCTCCACTAGCTTTGTTCATAGTGATGTTTTCTAAGGCCCACTTGACTTCACATTCCAAGATGTCTGGTTCTAGATGAGTGATCACATTATCATGATTATCTGGGTCTTGAAGATCTTTTTGTACAGTTCTTCCGTGTATTCTTGCCACCTCTTCTTAATATCTTCTGCTTCTGTTAGGTCCAGACCATTTCTGTCCTTTATTGAGGCCATCTTTGCATGAAATATTCCCTTGATATCTCTAATTTTCTTGAAGAGATCTCTAGTCTTCCCCATTCTGTTCTTTTCCTCTATTTCTTTGCATTGATTGCTGAAGAAGGCTTTCTTATCTCTTCTTGCTATTCTTGCTCCTACCTCACTTTATCCCCAACCCTGACTTTACATGGCTAAATTTTCCAGCATGTTACTAACTTATCCATCTTATTTTCTTTTCACTCTTCATTTTCATCATTTGTATATGTATCAAGTAGACTAGCTTTCCTGAACTCCACCTATCTTAACACTTCTGTGCTTGAGAATCAAATAGATCTTTCTTGTCCATCAAATCATGTCCAGTCATGTGAACTTTGCACTTTATTTTGCAATAGTCTATCTACCAGCATCCGCTTCTACTCCCGTATCTTCACCTTATTCCACGTATTTCAAGTTCTTTTCTACTTTCTATCCCACCTCATCACCACCCAGAGCATCTTCACCCACTTTGCTCCCTCCTCCATATTTTCTCAGCCATGGTTAATCGATTTCTGTTCCCTGGAGAGATTCTGATATGACCCTCTCCCCCTCACACCTTTAAGAATCATAGTTTTTATTTATCCTACTACACAGAGATTTGTAAAGCTTTGCTTTCCTTGATTTGCATTATGAAAGCTAAAGTTATTGGTTTTGATCTCTTCTTAAATATAAAATTGTTGTAATATTGAAGATGTAATTTTTTTTATATAACACTTTTCCTCTCCACTTCAAAGAAGCTGATATTCTTCCTCTTTTGAAAATCATCAAGATACTTACATCCTTGCATGTCAGCATAATCTTAGTCTTGCCTGAATATCATCTTCATTCACCCTTCTTTGAACTCTTATGGCACTTATAAATGACATACATTTATTACTTATTTCTTGTGTGCTATTTTTAATTCTTCAATGAAATGAGTAAACTTCTTAAGAATATCAGCCATGACATATTTCTCAATATTTTCTTCTAGCTTAATGCTAGACCTATGATAAATGTTTAAGTTCCTATTATCAATTCATTCTGTTCAATAGTTGGGAATTTCTATTAATATCATAAAAATGTGACTGTCTGAATTATGACTGCTCACTAGTGTTTGTAGAAACCAAACACACTGATAATCTATGTATTTATAGAAGAAAAATTACAGTCTCTAGGCTCTGGGCAAATTTTGTACACATGCAAAAATACTCTGAAAAATAACATTAGGAATAATGAACTGTATGTTTCTGAGTTGAATGAGGTTTTCAAGGTAATCACTACCATATATTTAGTGACAAGTTCTCTCAATGCCTAACAGTTTCTGGGAATCTGTGGATGGTTTACTCATTAAACTGTTGCTTACAATCTATTCCCAACTTGTTTTTCCTACACTAATTTATCCCTTCACAAATTATCCCTTGTTCAGAAAAAAAATGTGTATGAGAAATACTTTCCACTCATCTTGCCAAAACTGTTAAGAAACATTCCATTTGTTCTTCCAAAGCTAATGTTTACCTTTTCTAATAGACATGACTTTCATCTGAAGTCTGATATTTTAGTTTTCATTTACCACTTTAGAAGTAATATTTTGACCATGTTATATAGGTATTCACCACCATTACCTTCACTGAATTCTATATCAAGTGAGATTATGAAACAAATCACTGGAATATACTGATAAGAAATAAATTATTTTAAAACTGTTTTAGCATGCACTTAGAGTACCCTGCATTTTCATAGGTATATGGAAAATTTTACAGTGTTAGAAAAATGTCTTTTTTTTGAGAAAACAAGCTTTCTTTTATAAATAAAGTTTAATAATATATTCAGAAATGATATTCTCCTGTCCTTGGTTTTTAAGTACTCAAGGAAGAACAAATGTCTTCTGGAATTTTACTCAAATGAGTTATGAAATATATTACTCAGTAGGGTTTTTTTTCTTTTTAGGGAAAAAAGTAAACATGCTATTTTATTTCTTGATAATTCAAGCACACTTACAACACGGTCACTTGTTCTTTCATAGAGCACCAGGCTTGACCTCATATACGTGTAATAAATGGTCTTCCAAAATAATGAATGTTTTCAAGCATTCTTTTGATTTATGTAGTTGGCTCACCGATTATTCCCAGGGAAAATGAGGTGGAATACCTCCAAATATGCCCTTCTCACCTTCCTCCTCACACCTCTCTTTCCTGCCAAAATCTTGTTTTCACAGTTGTATTTTGTTACTGATGTTCACTCTGTGTGGTCCCTTTCTAATAAGGAAACAGAAGAAACACCCTAACTTTCTCTCTTACTGTAATTTGAGACTCTTGGGAGTTTAGGGGCACAGTGATTTGCTCTCAGTGTCGCCCTTTCTTTCTTCCTAGACATGAGCTTATCGGATGGATGCAGAACATCAGGTGCCCGTGACTGGGGGATGGATCAGATGCGAACCCTGGTACTTTCCTCTAGGTGTGTTTACACTGCAGTCCAACCTTTATGGCTGAATCCTCAGATCAGTCAGTGAAACAGTTTGTTCTTCCTAATGAGTTATTTAGCTGATTAAAATAGCAACCCACAGTCCTGAACTTACAGGGTTAAAAGGTGATTGTGTAAGGATACCCTAAATTATTGATAAAAATATGTACAGTAGTGTCAGTACACATCTTGGAAAACACAAATGTAATGTTATGTGGCTCTGCCAAGGTGCAGAGAGCATGCAATGTAGACAACATTCTTGCCTGTAATTTATCACTCAGATATACTGTACGAGAGAAGCTTTACATAAATATTTCTAAAATATTACTGTGTTGAATGAGATTTAAATTTAGGGAAAAAAAATCAATTCTTTTAAAGAAGCAGATACATTGGAAATTCAAAAACAAAACCCTAAACATGTTGAGCTTAGCTTAAAACTCTGCCATTAACACATCCCTTTGGAATATAACAGAGAACAATACATTCTCACAATGCAACAATGCCCTTTGTTCTACAATCCTAGAGCACTTAACAACGAATACAGTTAAAATTAGCAACAGAGCAATAGATATCCTAAAGGAATTATTGTAGACAAATGAAAGCAGAACAAATCAGCTTAAAGTTTAGACTAAAGAAATGAACCATGGGGCCTTCTCTATTTAATATCATAATGTCTTCCAAGTCAGAGCCTGCATGACTATAGATTTATAACTAAATCAGAAGTTGTTTGCTAAGAACAATAACCACAACATAAACTGATCTTCATATTATGCCCTATGTACAGACACCAAGAGCAGGTACAGGCACCAAGAGCAGGTGCAGGCATGCTAAGTTACTTCAGTTGCTAAGTTGTCTAACTCTTTGTGACCCCATGAATTGTGTGAAGCCCACCAGTCTCCTCTATCCATGGGATTCTCCAGGCAAGAATACTGGAGTTGGCTGTCATGCCCTTCTCCAGGGATCTTCCCAACCCAGGGATGGAACCCATGCTTCTTATGTCCCCTGCATTGGCAGATGTATTCTTTTTCTATCCATGGCTCTAGGCAACCACTGATCTTCTTTTGCATTGAATTAAAATCCAATTATATGATCTATATTTGGTGTCTTGCTCCCTTCACTCAGCATGATGCTTTCAAGGCTCATCTATGTTATTCCATGTATAAAATAAAAATCCATGCATATTTATTTCTGAGTAGTATTCCATTGTATGGATACAGCACATTTTGTTTATCCATTTACCTGCTGATGGACATTTGGATATTTCCAGCTGTTAGCTGTTGTGAATAAAGGAGCTACCTATAAATATGTTTACATGTATTTGTGAAAACATGTTTTTACTTCTCTTGGGTCAATACCTAGGAGAGGAGTATCTGGGCCGTATGATAGGTAGAGGCTTACATGTTTAGTAACTGCCAAACAGTTTTTCAAATCAGTTGCACACATTTACATTCTGACCCCATTTGTTAGACTTGGTGCTGTTGTTGGCAATCAAAAACGTGTTAAGAAGATACTATAGTAGTTCAGGTAGACAACAGTAAGGCCCAAACTAATGTGGTGGGTTTAAAGGATAGAGGATTTGTCTTTGCAAATTATCTTCCTTGGAGGGAAATATGGACAAAACCTGGTGATTTACTGTTTACTGAGAGTTACTCCTAGTATGCTAGTAAAGCCAGTGCTGTCAATTTAAGCTTATACTCTACCAGCACTTGGTTTTAAGACAAATTCACCATTGTTTTGCAAACAAGTAACTCACCAGAAGTCTATGTGTGGAAGAGACATGAGAACCTCTGATTAGTTAGTGAGTCAGAAGGGAGGTATTTTGCAGTCAAACTGACAAAACTTGATTCAGTACTGAAGACTCATTTGTTAGAGGGAGGGATGCAGCTTATTTTCTGTCTCACAGATTTATCTTTGGTCCACTTTCCTCTCGACTATGCTATAAGTTCTAGGGGAAAAGATCATTTAAATAAAAACTTTGCAGAATTTGTAAAGCATCAAGAACCATTATCATTTGCCTTCTTGGCTTTGTCTCATCTGATTTTTGTTTCTTTCTTTCCCCCTTTCTGCCTTCTTTTGAGTTGACAGACTTTTGGGATTCAATTTTAATTCTTCTTCTGACTTTTAGCTATATTTCCATGCATTTTTTTAATGGTTGCTCTAGGGACTACATTATGCATCGTTAACTTATCAGAGTCTATTCAGAATTAATATTCTACTTCTCATAAATTATAGGAAATTTGGAATAACATAGTTCCATTTGCCTTCTATCCTTTGGGCTAGCATTTTGTGTATATACAGATGTAAAAGACACACAAGTTATGCTTCTTTTAATGTTTAAATCTTTAAAATGAGAGAAGAAAAACATGTATTGTATTTTGTAATTTTCCACAAATCTGCCATTTTTAGAGGTTTTCATTAGTTCCTGAAGATCAGAACTTCCATCAGATATCTTGACCCTTCTGCCTGAAGAACTTTAACATTTCTCCTAGTGATCTGCTGGTTTTAGATTCTCTCTATTATCCTAAAAATAACCTTAAATTTATCTCAAAATGTTTTCATTTACTTTCATTTTGGAGGAGTATTTCTCATGAAAAATAAAATTCCAGGCTAACAGATTTTAATGTTTCTTTCATTACTTTAAAAGTCATCCAGTTGCTTTCTGATTTTTTTTTCTTTTATAGATGACAAGACAGATATTATCTATATCATTAGCTCCATGTGTGCAATTTTTCTCTGGATGGTTTCAAAATTTTCTTTTGTCTATAGATTTTAGCAGTTTGACAACATGTACTCTGTCTACTGTTCTTGGCATTTATCCTGCATGGGTCTGCTGAGATACTTGAATTTGTAAATGAATGGTTTTCATCAGCTTCAGGAAGTTTGGGGTCACTATTTCCTTAAACAGACTTTTTCCCCCTACTTCATTCTCTCTTCTTCCTGGACTACAATAATATATGTTTCCAACAATTGTTTGACTTTATCCCACATTTCGCTAATACTCTAATTTTTCTTCAATTTTTCCCTCTGTGTTAAGATTATACAATTTTTATTGATCTTTCAGTTTACTGACTTTCATTTGCCATCACTAATCTGATGCATCAATTTAGTATACTTTTAATTTCAGTTATTATACTTTATAAATTTTAAACTTCAGTTTCCATTTGGGATCTTCTTTATGGTTTTCTTTTCTCTGCCAGGATTTCCATCACTTCATTTATTTAGCTATGATTTTAAGTCCTGAACATATTTATACTAGTTGTTTGCCTGCTAATTCCAAATACGCGTCATCTTGGGTTCAATTTCTATTCACTGCTCTTGTTTCTGTGCATATACAACTTTTCCTATTTCTTCAAATGTCTATCAGTTTTTGACTGTGTGTACTTATCAAGGGATACAGTCAGTTCATATGTTATACATATTATATCTATAACATGATATATAATATTTACATTATATAACATTTGTATGATATAGAAATATTTGACCCTTTTCTATTTCTCTAAAGCGAGTTTATTTCATTCTAGCTGGAAGTTGATTTGACTGGAGTCAAACTCTGTGGTCTTTCAAGAACTGACTATCTTTTCCTTACTTTGGTTCTTCTCCAATGTCTTCAAGAATCAGTAGAATTAACTTTTTAACATTTTGATTAAATTTTATACTGTTATTTATGGAAGGATAAGTCTAACCAACCTGCTATACCATGAGCAAAAGATGAATGATTTATCTGGTACGATTTTAACAGTTTATAAAAGGCAGATATTTGCTCCCCATTTGCCCTAGCACTACCTGAAATTTCAGAGAAGGCAATGGCACCCCCACTCCAGTACCCTTGCCTGGAAAATCCCATGGATGGAGAGGCCTGGTAAGCTGCAGTCAATGGGGTTGAGAAGAGTCAGACACAACTGAGAGACTTCACTTTCACTTTTCACTTTCATGCATTGGAGAAGGAAATGGCAACCCACTCCAGTGTTCTTGCCTGGAGAATCCCAGGGACACGGGAGCCGGGTGGGCTGATGTCTATGGGGTTGCTCAGAATCAGACATGACTAAAGCGGCTGTGACCAGTGCACTAAGCATGGCTGAGAGGAGCTACCCAACGTCCGAGATCAGGGGCAGAAGCCGGGAGGACCCCATGCCCGAAGGGCAGCAGCCATGAGAAGTTACCCCACGTCCGAGGTCAGGGGCAGTGGCTGAGAGGAGCTACCCCACATTCAAGGAAGGGGCGGTGGCTGAGAGGAGCTACCCCATATCCAAGGTCAGGGGCAGCCGGGAGGAGACACCCCGCATCCCAGGTCAGGGGCAGTGGCTGGAAGGAGCCACCCTACGCCCGAGGCCAGAGGCAGTGGCTGGGAGGAACAACCTCTCCTCCAAGGAACAATAGCTGCATGGGCACAGGAGGGCCTAGAGGAGATATCCCATGTTGAGGGTCAGGAAGGGCAGTGGTGAGGAGATACCCTTCATCCAAGGTAAGAAGCAGCGACTGCTTTGCTGGAGCAGCTGTGAAGAGATACCCCATGCCAAGGTAAGAGAAACCCAAGTTAAGATGGTAGGTGTTGCAAGAAGGCATCAGAGGGCAGAAACACTGAGACCATACTCACAGAAAACTAGTCAATCTAATCACACTAGGACCACAACCTTGTCTAACTCAATGAAACTAAGCCATGGACACGGGGCAACCCAAGATGGGCAGGTCATGGTGGAGAGGTCTGATGGAATGTGGTCCATTGGAGAAGGGAATGGCAAACCACTTCAGTATTCATGCCTCGAGAACCCCATGAACAGTATGAAAAGGCAAAATGATAGGATATTGAAAAAGGACCACCCCAGGTCAGTAGGTGCCCAACACGCTACTGGAGATCAGTCGAGAAATAACTCCAGAAAGAATGAAGGGACGGAACCAAAGCAAAATCAATACCCACTTGTGGATGTGACTGGTGATAGAAGCAAGGTCTGATGCTGTAAAGAGCAATATTGGAAGTGGTCAAACAGGAGATGGCAAGAGTGAACGTCGACATTTTAGGAATCAGCGAACTAAAATGGACTGGAATGGGTGAATTTAACTCAGATGACCATTATATCTACTACTGTGGGCAGGAATCCCCCAGAAGAAATGGAGTAGCCATCATGGTCAGCAAGAGTTCGAAATGCAGTACTTAGATGCAATCTCAGAAACGACAGAATGATCTCTGTTTGTTTCCAAGGAAAAGAATTCAATATCACAGTAATCCAAGTCTATGCCCCAACCAGTAACGCTGAAGAAGGTGAAACTAAACAGTTCTATGAAGACCTACAAGACCTTTTAGAACCAACACCCAAAAAAGATGTCCTTTTCATTAAAGGGGACTGGAATGTAATAGTAGGAAGTCAAGAAACACCTGGAGTAATAGGCAAATTTGGCCTTGGAATGTGGAATGAAGTAGGGCAAAGACTAATAGAGTTTTGCCAAGAAAATGCATTGGTCATAGCAAACACCCTCTTCCAACAACAAAAGAGGAGACTCTCTACACATGGACATCACCAGACGGTCAACTCGAAATCAGATTGATTATATTCTATGCAGCCAAAGATGGAGAAGCTCTATACAGTCAACAAAAACAAGACCAGGAGCTGACTGTGGCTCAGATCATGAACTCCTTATTACTAAATTCAGACTCAAATTGAAGAAAGTAGGGAAAACTGCTAGACCATTCAGGTATGACCTAAATCAAATCCCTTGTGATTATACAGTGGAAGTGAGAAATAGATTTAAGGGCCTAGATCTGATAGACAGAGTGCTTGATGAACTATGGAGTGAGGTTCATGACATTGTACAGGAGACAGGGATCAAGACCATCCCTATGGAAAAGAAATGCAAAAAAGCAAAATGGCTGTCTGGGGAGGACTTACAAATAGCTGTGAAAGGAAGAGAGGTGAAAAACAAGGGAGAAAAGGAAAGATATAAGCATCTGAATGCAGAGTTCCAAAGAATAGCAAGAAGAGATAAGAAAGCCTTCCTCAGCAATCAATGTGAAGAATAGAGGAAAAGAACAAAATGGTAAAGACTAGAGATCTCCTCAAGAAAGTTAGAGATATCAAGGGAATAGTTCATGCAAAGATGGTCTCGATAAAGGACAGAAATGGTATGGACCTAACAGAAGCAGAAGATATTAAGAAGAGGTGGCAAGAATATATAGAAAATCTATACAAAAAGAGCTTCATGACCAAGATAATCATGATGGTGTGACCACTCACCTAGAGCCAGACATCCTGGAATGTGAAGTCAAGTGGGCCTTAGAAAGCATCAGTACGAACAAAGCTAGTGGAGGTGATGGAATTCCAGTGGAGCTATTACAAATCCTGAAAGATGATGCTGTAAAAGTGCTGCACTCAATATGCCAGCAAATTTGGAAAACTCTGCAGTGGCCACATGACTGGAAAAGGTCAGTTTTCATTCCAATCCCAAAGAAAGGCAATGCCAAAGAATGCTCAAACTACCACATAATTGCATTCATCGGACATGACTGAGTGACTTCACCTTCACTCTTCACTTTCAGGCACTGGAGAAGAAAATGGCAACCCAGTCCATTGTTCTTGCCTGGAGAATCCCAGGGACAGGGGAGCCTGGTGGGTTGCCGTCTATGGGGTCACACAGAGTTGGACATGACTGAAGTGACTTAGCAGCAGCAGCAGCACATGCTAGTAAAGTAATGGGCAAAATTCTCCAAGCCAGGCTTCAGCAATACGTGAACCGTGAACTTCCTGATGTTTAGCTGGTTTTAGAAAGGGCAGAGGAACCAGAGATCAAATTGCCAACATCCGCTGGATCATGGAAAAAGCAAGAGGGTTCCAGAAAAACATCTATTTCTGCTTTATTGACTATGCCAAAGTCTTTGACTGTGTGGATCACAATAAACTGGAAAATTCTGAGAGAGATGGGAATACCAGACCACCTGACCTGCCTCTTGAGAAATCTGTATGCAGGTCAGGAAGCAACAGTTAGAACTGGAAATGGAACAACAGACTGGTTCCCAATAGGAAAAAGAGTACGTCAAGGTTATATGTTGTCATCCTGCTTATTTAACTTATATGCAGAGTACATCATGAGAAACGCTGGGCTGGAAGAAACACAACATAGAACCAAGATTGCTGGGAGAAATATCAGTCACCTCAGATATGCAGATGACACCACCCTTATGGCAGAAAGTGAAGAGGAACTAAAAAGCCTCTTGATGAAAGTGAAAGTTGAGAGTGAAAAAGTTGGCTTAAAGTTCAACATTCAGAAAACGAAGATCATGGCAACTGGTCCCATCACATCATGGGAAAGAGATGGGGAAATAGTGGAAACAGTGTCAGACTTTATTCTTTTGGGCTCCAAAATCACTGCAGATGGTGACTGCAGCCATGAAATTAAAAGACGCTTACTCGTTGAAAGAAAGTTATGACCAACCTAGATAGCATATTCAAAAGCAGAGACATTACTTTGCCGACTAAGGTCCATCTAGTCAAGGTTATGGTTTTTCCAGTGGTCATGTACGGATGTGAGAGTTGGACTGTGAAGAAGGCTGAGTGCAGAAGAATTGATCCTTTTGAACTGTGGTGTTGGAGAAGAGTCTTGAGAGTCCCTTGGACTACGGAGATCCAACCAGTCCATTCTGAAGGCGATCAGCCCTGGGATTTCTTTGGAAATAATGATGCTAAAGCTGAAACTCCAGTACTTTGGCCACCTCATGCGAAAAGTTTGCTCATTGGAAAAGACTCTGATGCTGGGAGGCATTGGGGGCAGGAGGAGAAGGGGACAACCGAGGATGAGATGGCTGGATATCATCACTGACTTAATGGACGTGAGTCTGAGTGAACTCCGGGTGTTGGTGATGTACAGGAAAGCCTGGCGTGCTGTGATTCATGGGCTCGCAAAGAGTCGGACACGACTGAGCAACTGAACTAACGAACTAACTAAAGTGACTTAGCAGCAGCACCTGAAACTTTAGTGGTCTGCAGTATTGTTTATGCTACTGCAGCAGGTCACCAGCAGTGCCACCTCTACATCATACCTGCTAGCATCACAAGGAACATACTCTGGAAAAACATATTATTTTTTCACCTGAATATTTCGTTGGCATTTTTGGTTTTCGGTGTCATCTCTCTACTTCTTTAGACCATAAGCCTCTCTCTTTTGCCCTTTTCTTCTTTCATAATGATTAAACCATATGGCATCCAGTAAGGTCTTACTAAGAGCTCCTCGCGGAGAAAACAATGGTACCCCACTCCAGTACTCTTGCCTTGAAAATCCCATGGACGGAAGAGCCTGGTAGCCTGCAGTCCATGGGGTCATTTCGGACACGACTGAGCAACTTCACTTTCACTTTTCACTTTCATGCATGTAGAAGGAAATGGCACCCCCACTCCCGTACACTTGTCTGGAGAATCCCAGGGACGGGGAGCCTGGTCGGCTGCCGTCTATGGGGTTGCACAGAGTTGGACACAACTGAAGTGACTTAGCAGCAGCAGCAAGAGCTCCTCGAGGGAAGAATAACCTGCTATAATAGAGACATGACTGAAGTACTAGGAGCTCAACTGATGTAACTCCCTCTGGAGAAGCTAGGCATGTTTCTGAGATGACACTGCGTCTTAGAGAAAGAATACAGTTTGACAGAAAATGTAGTAGGGCTTTGCTCCTTAGATAATGGTGAATTAACAAAGTTTAAAATCTAGATGACTTAATTTTAATTTTAGAAAGTTAGATCTGACAACAGTGTATAGGATAGATCGAGATAAATGGAGGCACATGAAAGTAGTGATTATTCCAATAATTGAAGGAAGACATAGTGATTAAGGCAGTGATTAAGGTAGTGATCAAATAAACAAAAAGTAATGGTGATAGTTGAGACCCATTTTTCAGTTAAAGTGGGATTTGGTGAGCAGTCACATCTGGACTGTGAAGAAGAAAGTTAAGATTGAATCAAGGATTTCAGCTTGGGGGATTCAGAGAATGTTGATTCACTCATTCATTCAACAAACATTGAATGACTACTGTATTTCAGACAACAATGTCTTAGTCCTGAGGGTATATCAGTGAATAAAATAGACAAAATACTCCCTCCCTGAGGGAAGCTGACAAAATAAATAAGGAAAAATGTGTATTATTTCAGATGGTTTTAGGGATATTTAAAAATAAAATAAAAGAGGAGAGGAGAATAGGCAATGCTGCAAGCAGATTATATTTCTGAATAGGTGGTCAAGAGAGATCTTACTTAGAAGAGATCAAAAAAAGGGGATGGTGAAAAAGTCAGTCATGCAGTTATCTGGGAGAAGAGCATTATAGGCAGAAAAAAAAAGATAACAGCAAGTGTAAAGACCTTGAGATATGCTCAGTTATTGCAACAAAGAAAAGAGCCTTAGTAACAGATGTCTGTGTGAATAAGCATGTGTATACAATAATGAGAATTGCTGGCTTCTCTTTTAGACAAGCTAGACATGAGGTACCTAAAGGAATACTCAAATATAAACAGACTGACTTATAAGGCTCCATCTAGTTTAGGAGCAAGATCTGGGTAGGAAAACAAATTTGGAAATCATTGTGAAATGCTGTAAGTACTCTGAATCCAGTGCTCATTCCTCCATACCAGGAGGAAGCAGTTTAAAAATAGCACTTTTGTGTGAAAAGTGCCAATTTCTGTCATGTTGACAATGGCATTAAAAAAACTGATTTGAATATTAGAGTTAGTCCTAAGGCTGGCACACTCCATAGACTTCATAAAAAGAAAACACATGGTCACAGAACTATAAAGTAAGCTCATATAGGCCTAACCCTTACATGCTAAAATCATAGGCTCAGATGTGGGTTATGCTGATTATCAAGATGTCATTTATCCTATGTCATTTGTGTATTTGACATGAGAGTGCTTCTTTAGCTTCAACTGTGGTAGGGAAAGTGGGCCTAATGGCCAGGGACATCTGGTTTAGCAGTTCATTAGAACTCCAGAAGGCACACTCCAGATATATACAGACTAATACACTCCTAGAACTGGATGTGAGACATTTTATTTATTTTTTCACTACCATTTTGACATCTAAGAAAACAGGAACTTGCTCAGAACAGGAATAAGAAAAGCCTTCTCAACTTATTACAGCATTCTTGACAGTTTTAATTACCTGACTATGACTAATAAATGTTTAGTGCAAACAAAACCAAGTGCTTGATGAAACACCATACAGTTTATGCATTCTTACCCATTTTGCCCACTCATCACTGAATGGAGACTTTGCTACAAAAATTTTTGCTGAGTTTCTGTACACATGCTTTTTCCAAGAGAAAATGTGTTTGAGGTAGCTCAATAACTGTAGCCCAATAACTGAATAACCCCAATAACTTCAGAATCTCATTAAATTTGAGTATATGTTTATTTGAATCACTCTGCTGTAGGAGGAGGGTGAGGGTGGGGTAGAAGAGTGAGTAGACTACTTTGGAGTCTCCCACAAAGGGGGTGGGATAATCATTTTCAGGGCTGAAGCAACAGCAAATTCTACCTGAGCAAAGGCTTTGCAAAACCAGCCCTGGATAATGTACAAAGCCAAAACCTAAGCAGGGTGGGAATCAGAAAGACTAGAGGTGAGACAAATGCAAGTACAAAATGGGCACAGAATCAAGAGTTTGGATTCTGGGAGAGAAGACAAAGCATTAACAGGTCAGGACCAAAGGTCAGTTATTGAAATTGGACTCTAACAATAAAGTAGATATCAGCTGTCACTTGTGATTTGCTGTTAGGGAGCTTGGCGCTTAGACAGACTGTTAAGGATTTGTTAGTAAATGTGAGCTATTGTAAGAGACACTGGGAGAATTAAGATCTTTTGTATATTCTTTTCATTAAAAAAAAATTATCTCATAACCCTCTGCTTTAGGATTTTCCTTTATGTAGAATGTCCTTAGTACATAGCCATCCCATGAATGACTGATTCTTTTACTTTTCATTCAAATCTCACCTAAAATGTAAGCTCAACCAAGAAGCTAGACTACACACAAAAAACCATATAGGATCTCCTCTATAACACCTCTTTATAAGACCTGCCAACACTAGCCTCCTTTCCCTTTTTTCTCTATCCCTTTCTTCATTTCCTTCCTTTGTCCACTTCCTTGCAGTAGACTGCAAAATCCATAATGTGTGAACCTTGGCTGACTCATTTACTATGGTAGCTGTAGCACATAGAAGGATATGTGATTTTAGTTAAATTCTGGAGCAAGACAAAGATGCCCACTCTTACTAATTCTATTCAAAATAGAATTAGAAGGCTGAGTCACAGCAATCAGACAAGAAAAAGAAATAAAAGCTATCCAAATTGGAAGGGACGAAATAAAACTGTCATTATAATGAAGATGACATGATACTATATATGGAAAACCCTAAAGAGTCCATATAAAAGCTACTAGAACTGATAAGTGGATTCAGCAACATAATAGAATAGAAGATTAACACACAGAAATCAGTTATATATATATTAATTACACTAACAATGAAATATCAGAAAGGGAATGGAAAAACACAATACCTTTTAAAATCACATCCAAAATTTAAAAAAAAAAACCATAAATAAACCAAAGATGTGAAAGACTTCTATGCTGAGAACCATGAAACGTTAATAGAAGATGTTAATAGATGATTCAAAACAATGGAAAGATACTTCATGCTAAATTGGCCATACTATCCAAAGCAAATTTCCAATTTAGATATTTATCAAATCACCCATGATATTTTTCGTAGATCTAGAACAAATAATCCTAAAATTTTATAGGGAACCGTAAAGACCCAGAATTGCCCAAACAATTCTGAGGGAAAAGAACAAAGCAGGAGGCATAACCCTCCCGGACTTCAAACAATACTACTAACTACAGTAATCAAAACAGTGTGGCACTGGCACAAAAACAGACATACAAATCAATGAAACAGCATGGAGAGCCCAGAAATAATCCCATTCATCTATGGTCAATTAATCTTTGACAGAAAGAGGCAAGGATATAAAATGGGGAAAAAAAAGGTCTCTTGGGCTAGTGGTGCTAAGAAAGTTGGACAGCTGTATGCAAATCATTGAAGTTAGAAAATACCCTCACGCTATGCACAAAAACAAACTCAAAATGGCTTAAAGACTTAAACACACAACATTACAGCATAAAACTCCCAGAAGAGATCACAGACAAAATATTCTTTGACATAAACTGTACTTGTGCTTTCTTAGGTCAGATTCCCAAGGTAATGGAAATAAAAACAGAAAAATAAAAAAGAGGACCAAATCAAACTAACAAGTTTTGCCCATCAAAGGAAACCATAAACAAAACAAAAAGACAACCTATGGAATAAGAGAAAATATTTACAAATAATGCAACTGACAAGGGCTTAATTTCCAAAATACACAAACAGCATGTATGACTCAACAACAAAAAAACAACCCAATTGAAAAATGGGCAGAAGACCTAAATAGATGTTTACATACAAAAGGCCAATAGGCACATGAAAAGATGTTCAACATCACTAATTTTTAGAGAAATGCCAATCAAAACAAAAATGAGGTACTACTTCACTGTGCCCAAAATGACCATCATTAAGAAGTCTACAGATAACAAATGCCAGAGAGGGTGTGGAGAAAAGGAAATACTCCTATACTATTGTGGGAATGTAAGTTGGTGCAGCCACTATGGAAAATAGTACAGAGGTTCCTCAAAAAAACTAAAAATAAATAGAATTGTCACATGATCCATTAATCCTACTCCTGGGTCTATATCCAGATAAAACTATAATTCAATAAATCACATGTACCTCTATATTCATAGGAACACTGTTTACAATAGTCAAGACAAGGAAACAACCTGCTGCTGCTAGGTGGCTTCAGTTGTGTCCAACTCTGTGCAACCCCATAGACGGCAGCCCACCAGGCTATGCCGTCCCTGGGATTCTCCAGGCAAGAACACTGGAGTGTGTTGCCATTTTCTTCTCCAATGCATGAAAGTGAAAAGTGAAAGTGAAGTCACTGAGTCGCGTTCAACTCTCAGTGACCCTATGGACTGCAGCCTACCAGGCTCCTCTGTCCATGGGATTTTCCAGTACTCTTGCCTGTTTACCACCAGTACTCTTGATTGTTTACCACCTCTCAACCATAAGCAGCACAGAGAGTTTGGAGTATTTTGAAAGTCTTAATTAGTATAGGGCTTTTCTCATTGTTGAGTCAATGATTGCCACCAGGCCTCCATATCCTTAGGCTCCTGGGAATATATTAATCAATGTATTTGGAATATAGAAAAGGAAATATAGTAGTTTTTGATGTTAGCAATACTAGACTTTTTGAGTTAATGAATTTTCTCTTTTGTTATAGATTACTGTAATTTGTTATAAATCATTGTGTCCTTGCTATGTAAAAATGTAAGTTTATCACTATCTTAAGACTAAATAGATCTTAAGGGGAACATTGGTGAAGGGTTTTCATTTGTTTGGCTGATGTTTGCTGCTAAATCTCCATATTCCCTGCCCTTATAATGAATATAACTAGGATATAGGAGAAATAAGTATTAACCTTTAAGATTAATCATGTTAACCTTAGGTTAAATAAATTCCTTTCTTAGTTGTAACCCATTACACCCTCACCCTATAGGAATGCAACTTTATCTGCTACCTTCAGAGGATGGCACCTGATTTAAGAAAAACACCCTTGGAAAAAATGTTTTTGGATATCAGAAAGAAAGGGTCACAAAATGTCAGCAGGCCTCATGGCCAGAAGATAATGTAAAACCCCTAAGACCTTTTTTTATGTAAAGCACCTTATTTTGATAAAAGTCAGGACTGCTGACCCCTGCATGACTCTGTATTCATCCCTATGTGTAACAAAGGGTATTTAAGCAAACGTAAAAAATAAAGAAATGGGATTAGTTTCTAGAAAGACTGATCCCCCGTGTCATTCTTTCTTTCCCCTTCTGGTTGATTCTCATCTGGAATGTGGGTACTCACCAAGCCTACTAATTCTGCCTGGGCTTCTAGGATTGGACTGGGGAGGTCTCAGTACCTCCTCTCCTTCAGGAGAATGGAAAGACATCTGTGGCGTCAACACAGGTGGTGATTGGTATTCCACATAAACCAAGTTATTCAGCCTCTTTTTCTCCACTAATATTTCCTACTACACTATCCATTTCTAATCTTTCTCTATATCTGTAATTAAATAAGTTTTTTCCTAGGACGCCAATTCTGTCCCCACCTTCGAAATACCCTGGATCCACTGGGGCTGGACCCAGCAATCACCCTTATGGCAGAAAGTGAAGAGGAATCAAAAAGCCTCTTGATGAAAGTGAAAGAGGAGAGTGAAGAAGTTGGCTTAAAGCTCAACATTCAGAAAATGAAGATCATGGCATCCAGTCTCAGCACTTCATGGCAAATAGATGGGGAAACAGTGGAAACAGTGTCAGACTTTATTTTGGGGGCCCCCAAATCACTGCAGATGTTGACTGCAGCCATGAAATTAAAAGATGCTTACTCCTTGGAAGAAAAGTTATGACCAACCTAGATAGCATATTCAAAAGCAGAGACATTACTTTGCCGACTAAGGTCCATCTAGTCAAGGCTATGGTTTTTCCAGTGGTCATGTATGGATGTGAGAGTTGGACTGTGAAGAAGGCTGAGTGCCAAAGAATTGATGCTTTTGAACTGTAGTGTTGGAGAAAACTCTTGAGAGTCTCTTGGACTACAAGGAGATCCAAGCAGTCCATTCTGAAGATCAGCCCTGGGATTTCTTTGGAAGGAATGATGCTAAAGCTGAAACTCCAGTACTTTGGCCACCTCATGTGAAGAGTTTACTCATTGGAAAAGACTCTGATGCTCGGAGGGATTGGGGGCAGGAGGAGAAGGGGGCAACAGAGGATGAGATGGCTGGATGGCAACATTGACTCAATGGACATGAATCTGAGTGAACTCTGGAAGTTGGTGATAGACAGGGAGGCCTGGCATGCTGTGATTCATGGGGTCACAAAGAGTCGGACATGACTAAGTGACTGAAGTGAACTGAAGGGGATAAGAGGAGAGATGTACTGGAGTTTGGAGTTAGTATATGCAAACTATTAAATATATAATAGATAACAACAAGGTCCTACTGTATAGCACAGAGAACCATATTCAATATCCTGAGATAAACTGTAATGTAAAAGATATTTTTATAATACAGTGAGATTTAAAATTATATAAATATCTTTAAAATGTTGTTTTCACAGTAGATTTAATGATATAAAAACATTGACAACATAACATGTGAATAGATAGGGTTCATATTAAAGAACAAAAAGCACAGGGTCTTGCTTACAATCAGTTCAGCCCAGTCACTCAGTCATGTCCGACTCTTCGTGACCCCAAGTATCGCGGCATGCCAGGCCTCCCGGTCCATCACCAACACTTGGAGTTCACTCAAACTCTTGTTCATCGAATCTGTGATGCCATCCAGCCATCTCATCCTCGGTCGTCCCCTTTTCCTCCTGCCCCCAAACCCTCCCAGTATCAGGGTCTTTTCCAATGAGTCAACTCTTTGCATGAGGTGGTCAAAGTATTGGAGTTTCAGCTTTAGCATTATTCCTTCCAAAGAGTATTCAGGACTGATTTGCATTAGGATGGACTGGTTGGATCTCCTTGTAGTCCAAGGGACTCTCAAGAGTCTTCTCCAATACCACAGTTCAAAAGCATTAATTCTTCACTGCTCAGCTTTCTTTACAATCTAACTCTCACATCCATACATGACCATACGTGAGCCTTGACTAGATGGACCTTTGTTGGCAAAGTAATATCTCTGCTTTTAATATGCTATTTATTTTGGTCATAACTTTCATTTCAACGAGTAAGCGTCTTTTAATTTCATGGCCACAATCACCATCTGCAGTGATTTTGGAGCCCCTTAAAATAAATCTGACACAGTTTCCACTGTTTCCCCATCTATTTCCCATGAAGTGATGGGACCAGATGCCATGATCTTAGTTTTCTGAATGTTGAGGTTTAAGCCAACTTTTTCACTCCCCTCTTTCACTTTCATCAAGAGGCTTTTTAGTTCCTCTTCATTTTCTGCCATAAGGGTGATGTTATCTGCATATCTGAGGTGATTGATATTTCTCCTGGCAATCTTGATTCCAGTTTGTGCTTCTTCCAGCCCAGCGTCTCTTATGATGTACTCTGCATAGAAGTTAAATAAGCAGAGTGACAACATATAGCCTTGACGTACTCCTTTTCCTATTTGGAACCAGTCTGTTGTTCCATGTCCAGTTCTAACTGTTGCTTCCTGAAGAGGCAGGTCATGTGGTCTGGTATTCTCATCTCTTTCAGAATTTTCCACAGTTTATTGTGATCCACAGTCAATGGCTTTGGCATAGTCAATAAAGCAGAAATACATGTTTTTCTGGAACTCTCTTGCTTTTTCCATGATCCAGCGGATGTTGGCAATTTGATCTCTCGTTCCTCTGACTTTTCTAAAACCAGCTTGAACATCTGGAAGTTCACGGTTCACATATTGCTGAAGCCTGGCTTGGAGAATTTTGAGCATTACTTTACTAGCATGTGAGAGGAGTGCAATTGTGCGGTAGTTTGAGCATTCTTTGGCATTGCCTTTCTTTGGGATTGGAATGAAAACTGACCTTTTCCAGTTCTGTGGCCACTGCTGGGTTTTCCAACTTTGCTGGCATACTGAGTGCCAAACTTTCACAGCATCATCTTTCAGGATTTGAAATAGCTCCACTGGAATTCCATCACTTCCACTAGCTTTGTTTGTAGTGATGCTTCCTAAGGCCCACTTGACTTCACATTCCAGGATGTCTGGCTCTAGGTGAGTGATCACACCATCATGATTATCTTGGTCATGAAGATCTTTTTGTACAGTTCTTCATTGTATTCTTGCCACCTCTTCTTAATATCTTCTGTTTCTGTTAGGTCCATACCATTTCTGTCCTTTATCAAGCCCATCTTTGCTTGAAATATTCCTTTGGTATCTCTAATTTTCTTGAAGAGATCTCTAGTCTTTCACATTCTGTTGTTTGCCTCTATTTCTTTGCATTTATCACTGAAGAGGCTTTCTTATCTCTCCTTGCTATTCTCTGGAGCTCTGCATTCAGATGCTTATATCTTTCCTTTTCTCCTTTGCTTTTCACTTCCCTTCTTTTCACAGCTATTTGTAAGGCCTCCTCAGACAGCCATTTTGCTTTTTTGCATTTCTTTTCCATGGGGATGGTCTTGATCCCTGTTTCCTATACAATGTCATGAACCTCATTCCATAGTTCATCAGGCATTCTTTCTATCAGATCTAGGCCCTTAAATCTATTTCTCACGTGCACTGTATAATCACAAGGGATTTGATTTAGGTCATACCTGAATGGTCTAGTGGTTTTCCCCACTTTCTTCAACTTATTTCTGAATTTGGCAATAAGAAGTTCATGATCTGAGCCATAGTCAGCTTCCAGTCTTGTTTTTGCTGACTGTATAGAGCTTTTCAATTTTTGGCTGCAAAGAATATATCAGTCTGATTTCAGTGTTGACCATCTGGTGATGACCATGTGTAGAGTCTTCTCTTGTGTTGTTGGAAGAGGATGTTTGCTATGACAAGTCGTTCTCTTGGCAAAACTATTAGTCTTTGCCCTGCTTCATTCTGTATTCCAAGGCCAAATTTGCCTGTTATTCCAGGTGTTTGACTTCCTACTTATGCATTCCAGTCCCCTATAATGAAAAGGACATCTTTTTTGGGGTGTTAGTTCTAAAAGTTCCCGTAGTTCTTCATAGAACCATTCAACTTCAACTTCTTCAGCATTACTCGGGCATAGGCTTGGATTACCGTGATATTGAATGGTTTGCACTGGAAATGAACAGAGATTATTCTGTCATTTTTGAGCTTGCATCCAAGTGCTGCATTTCGGACTCTTTTGTTGACTATATGGCTACTCCATTTTAGATTTATTAGTTTTAATGTTTCCATAGCATGTTCTTTATTTTTTTACTTAAAAATAACGTCTGCAGAATTTGTCTTCTCTGTGTTTCCTAGTTGTTTTTTTCTTTATGGACAATGTGTGAACCATAATACACAAAAGAGAGAGAATAAGGTTCTTGTGACTAGTAACAATGTCCGGGAATCCTCTCGGATGTATTTGGACACATCGGCCAGCCTCCTAGAGATACAGAGCTCTCAGAACACAGCCTTGTTGATTGGAGAGGAAGTGGGCAATGATAGATATATGCTATCCATATGTCACCATTGTCTTAAACTCTGGGGTACAAAAATGTTTAAGTTCTAAAACTCCAGTGTTATTAAAAATGAAACAGATTATAATCCACTACCTTGGGTAGCTTGATACAAGAAAGAACAAGGTGTAGCTGTTTGTCAAACAAAACGGATGAAATTCTTTCTTTCCATATGTAAGAGAGTTTAGGGAGAGGGATGTCTTAGGGCTTTTGTCATCTTTTCTTGGATCTTGTCCTGACTCCACAGGACAGGAAGAGTTCTGCTTTTGCCCATTAAGACCTGCCATCACTTGTGTTTTTTAGATTAAACTTGGAGAAAAATAAGGCATCACACATGGAGATTTAGTCATGATTATTTGCTTTGACTGATCATGCTTTATTGGTGAAGTGGTTCAGGCCCAGGGAGATTCTGGGACCAAATAGAACCTGATATGGTTCTAGCTGAGCCCCTCACCAACACCATGAGCTGCATCCCCACCTCACACATGTCTCAGACTGACTGTCTCCCAACCAAGCCAAGTAGGGCTAAGTCAAATCACTAAGGGAGGGAAGTGTAAACACAGGACAAACTCTCATCTGAGTTCAAGAGACCCATAGTGAGAAGGTCCTGGGTGCTAGACTTTCCTCCTTCAAGGCTGAATACACATAGACCCTATGCCTGGCCCAGCCTAGCCTACTAATGTCCTAATATTTTTAAGAATCCAGAAAAGAAACAATCTAATCTAAAATGCACAGAGCTGATTAAGTTGAATTTTAATAATTTCCACTATCATTTGGTCAGGATTCAGAATTTTAGTGTCACAGTATTAATTGACAGAAAGCGAATATATACAAAGACTGAAGTAAGGAGACAACAGTTTAAATCTTTCATTAAAAAACCAAAACATTTCTACCCTCAAGACAGCATGGTACTGGATCAGGAACAGGACAGAAAGTCCAGAGATAAACCCATGAACCTATGGTCACCTAATCTATGACAAAGAAGGTAAGAATATTCAATGGAGAAAAGATAGTTTCTTCAATAAGTGTTGCTGAGACAACTGGATAGTTGCATATAAAAGAATGAAATTAGAACACTCCCTAACGTCATACACAAAAATAAACTCAAAATGTATTGAAGACCTAAATGTAAGCCAGACACTATAAAACTCTACGAGGAAAATATAAGCAGAACACTCTTCGTCATAAGTTGCAGCAAGATCTTTTTGACCCACTACCTAGAATAATGAAAATAAAAACAAAAACAAACAAATGGGACCTAATTAAACGTAAAACTTTTGCAAAGAAAATCATAAACAAGATGAAAAGACAGTCCTCAGAATGGTAGAAAATATTTGCACACGAAGCAACTGATAAAAGATCAATCTCCAAAATATTCAAGCAGCTCATGCAGTTCAGTGTCAAACAAAACAAAACAAAACCAACAACCCATTCAAAAAATGGGCAGAAGATCTAAACAGACGTTACTCCAAATAAGATATACAGACAGCTAACAAATACTTGAAAAGATTCTCGACGTCACTAATTATCAGAGAAATGCAAATCAAAAAACAATGAGGTATCACTTCACATTGGTCAGAATGGCCATCATCAAAAAATCTACAAATAATAAATACTGAAGAGAAAGTGGAGAAAAGGGAACCCTTATACACTGTTGGTGGGCGTGTAAATTGATACAATCATCATGGAAAACAGTATGAAATTTCCTTAAAAAACTAAAAATAGAACTACCATATGAAACAGCAGTTATACTTCTGGGCATATACCCAAATAAAACTGTAATTCAAAAAGATACACCCCAATGTTCATCACAGCACTGTTTACAATAGCCAGGACATTGAAGTAACCTAAATGTTCATCAGCAGAGGAATGATAAAGAAGATGTATTACATGTATACAATGGAATATCACAGCCATATGTAGATGGACCTGGAGTTTATCATACAGTGTGAAGTAAGTTAGAAAAACAAATGTATTAATATATTAATGTATATATGTAGAATCTAGAAAAATGGTATGAGTGATGTTATATGCAAAGTAGAAATAGAGACACAGACGTAGAGGACAAATATATGGGTGGGTGTGGGAGAGATTGGATGATTTGGATTGATGCATACACATTATTAATATTATGTATAAAATAGATAACTAATGAGAACATACTCTATGGCACAAGGAACTTTGCTTAATGCACAGTGATGACCTGAATGGGGAGGAAATACAAGAGGGAGGGAGTGTATATATATATATATATATATATATATATGTATATATATATATATGGCTGATTCATTGGGTGTACAGTAGAAACTAAGACAACATTGTACAGTAATTATATTTGAATAAAAATTAAAGTAAAACAGAGACACTTTAAACAGTGCAAGTCCTCAATGTTGGGCAGTAGGGTAGTATATGTTGGGACAAATTAGAACTTAGAGGGTATTGGAATACATATGAAATAACCAACACAAGATTTCTCATATCTGCATTTTCTTTGGAGGACTTCTACTCAGTAATATACTAGATATTACTATTTTATTCTAAATTTGGTCAAAGTTTACAAAGGGTGAAGCTGCAGTTGAAAATTCATTTTTGCTAGAAGTAATGTAATTGGCTGAAGGACTTTCCTATAAGAAAAGGAACCAGGAAATGACACGTTAATTTAACCTTATAAACTAAAAATAACAGAAAGAAAAAATGGCTAAAATGCTAACACCGTATGTAAAAGAGAGCAAACAAAAACCCAGAAATGCATTTCCGGTTTTGAATGAGTCATTAAACAAACAAACAAAAACTGTGAGGAGGTGAAAAATGACATTATATAGTAGGTGGCAATTTCTTTGGAAGTAATCATATACTAAAGTGTGTAACTGTACAGTTTGGAGAAGGCTGCTGATTCTCATTTACTTGATTGCTTAGGGGCAAACAGGTTAGTATAAACCGATGGAACAAAAACACCATCATTTTTCCTCATCAAATTAAAGACAGTTGTAAAGGTAAACTTTTAAACACCTTGGCAAGTGTGTCTCAACTGCTGCTGATCATTGTGATAGAACTTGCTGGTAAATATCATTCTACATTTATGTATTTAAAAGAGTGGTACTTTTTTTTTTTTTTTTTGGCTGGAAGATGGTAATCAGCAGACAAATGCTCTCCTGATGCTTATAGGAGGGAGCAAAACAAGAGATCAAATGCTTCTCACCCTTTACAAATAGCTGTCTGCAAATGTTTGAGTTTGTCAGAATCCCAGAAAATAGTGAACATTTCCCAGCTGGTAAAGCACTGCTCCTTTAACTCTGATGTCTGTCTCTTATCATGGTGTACAAATTATTTAGCAACTGCCACATTATTTATAGGTATGAATTGCACACATTAATCTCATAGTAATTCATCTGGAGGGCTTGTGAATTAACAGTGTATCACACAGTTAAAAAAAAAAAAAAACCCTATATTTGCAAAGCAGATTTAGATTGCTATTGTGAATTAGCTTTGATTTTTTTCCCTAAACAATACTTCTAGAACACTGCATGTGGCCTTTTAAGGTTTAGAACAAAGATTCTGCAGAGTGAAGAGAATAATGCTAGTATCCAGAAAATCCAATGGAATGCTCTAAAAGACAGAATTGTTGCCCCAGAATGGGAACCTCTGGTGAAATTGTCCAGTTCACTGCTTTACTTTTCCAGTTCACTTTGGGTGAAAGACAGACATATCCATAACGAACAAATAAACATGTCTTTTTTCTTAGTGAGAATTTTGAAATATACAGACTCTTCAGCAGAACCATGTTGTTGATAGGGGAGATAGTAGGTCTTTTCCTAATAGAGTGGCAAGTTGTGAAACTATTTCACCAATCAAAAAATAAGAATATGACTCAGATACACCATAATTCATTTTTAAAACCTGAGAAAGAAGGAAGAATCTAACTTCCCCACAGTAAGACATAAGAATGTCACCATGGACCTAAGAGAAAGACAGTCGCAAGTTTGTTTGCTAGTAGACTCCTAGGGAGCTGAACACAAAAATCCAATAAATAATTAGCTCTCATGTGACAGGCTTCTGAATTACTGTGATACACTAATTGGACAAAATTAGCATGAATTAAGGCAAATAAGTATAACATGTAATTTATTACTTACTAAGCATGGTGCTGCAGTGGAAGCTCCGGATTTCCCTTAAGATTGCTTTAACAGCTATAATGCATTCCTTAATTTACTCTGTGGAAAATCAATTTTTTCAGAGTTCATTAAGCACCAATATGTTACAATGCAACTCTCTGGAGCATAGAGCCTCAATACATTATGCAAATCCATGCCAGAGTGGTACCAATATGTAAATAGCAGTAATATTGTCAGCCTCTTATTGATAAGACTGACCAGAATGAGAAAACCTAGAACTTGAATCTGTTGACTTTGTGCATCTTGTGGCTGTTGCACACTGTCCTTTGCTGACTATTGTACCAGTACTTCTTTGCAAGAAGTATCAAAGCTTTTGTCAATGGCTGGTAGCAGTGTCATTTCTTTTTAATTCCATGTCTTCTTGTCTATGTCAAACCACAAATCAACAAGTGTCTACCAAGTATACAGTTTGGCCTCAGTGGGTGGAGCATGGCCCTGTCCATCAGAACAAGACCCTGTTTCCTCCTCAGTCAGTCTCTCCCAGCAGGAACCTTCCATAAGCCTCTTATCCTTCTCCATCAGAGGGCAGACAGACTGAAAACCATAATCACAGGAAACTATACAATCTGATCACATGGACCACAGCCTTGTCTAACTCAGTGAAACTATGAGCCATGCCTTGTAGGCCACCCGAGATGGACAGGTCATGGTGGAGAGTTCTGGCAAAATGTGGTCCACTGGAGAAGGGAATGGCAAAAGACTTCAGTATTCTTGCCTTGAGAACCCCATGAACAGTATGAAAAGGCTAAAAGATATGACACTGAAAGATGAACTCCCCATGTCAGCAGGTGCCCAATATGTTACTGGAGATCACTGGAGAAACAACTTCAGAAAGAATACAGAGGGAGCAAAAGCAAAACCAACATCCAATTGTGGATGTGACTGGTGATAGAAGCAAGGTCCAATACTGTAATGAGCAATATCGCATAGGAACCTGAAATGTTAGGTCCATGAATTAAGGCAAATTGAAAATGGTCAAACAGGACATGGCAAGAGGGAACATTGTAGTAAACTAAAATGGTCTTGAATGGGCAAACAATTCAGATGACCATTATATCGACTACTATGGGCAAGAATCCCTTAGAAGAAATGGAGTACCCCTCATAGTCAACAAAAGAGTCTGAAATGCAGTACTTGGATGCAAGCTCAAAAACTACTGAATGATCTCTGTTCATTTCCAAGGCAAAACATTCAATATCATGCTAATCTAAGTCTATGTCCCAACCACTAACACTGAAGAAGCTGAAGTTGAATGGTTCTATGATGACCTACAAGACCTTTTAGAACTAACACCAAAAAAGATGTCTTTTTCATTATCGGGGACTGGAATGCAAAAGTAGGAAGATAAGAAATACCTAGAGTAACAGGCAATTTTGGCCTTGGAGTACAGAATGAAGCAGGGCAAAGGCTAACAGAGTTTTGCCAACTTCAGCTTCTTCAGTGTTACTGGTTGGGGCATAGACTTGGATTACTGTGGTATGGAATGGTTTGCCTTGGAAACAAACAGATTATTCTGTTGGTTTTGAGATTTCATTCAAGTACAGCATTTCAATTCTTTTATTGACTATGAAGGCTACTCCATTTCTTCTAAGGAATTCTTGCCCACAGTAGTAGATATAATGGTCATCTGAGTTAAATTCACCCATTCTAGTCTATTTTAGTTCGCTGATTCTTAAAACGTCAACGTTCATTCTTACCATGTCCTGATTGACCACTTCCAATTTGCCTTGATTCATGGTCGTAATATTCCAGGTTCCTATGCAATATTTCTCCTTACAGCAACAGACCTTGCTTCTATAATAGCACCAGTCACATCCACAACTGTGTGTTGTCTTTGCTTTGGCTCCATCCCTTCATTCTTCCTGGAGTTATCTCTCCACTGATCTCCAGTAATATACTGGGCACCTACTGACCTTGGGAGTTCATCTTTCAGTGTCATATCTCATTGCCTTTTCATACTGTTCATGGGGTTCTCAAGGCAAGAATTCTGAATTGGTTTTCCATTCCCTTCTCCAGTGGACCACATTTTTTCAGACCTCTCCACCATGACCCATCTGTCTTAGGTGGCCCTACATGGCATGGCTTAGCTTCATTGAATTAGACAAGGCTGGGAATACCAGATCACCTTACCTGCCTCCTGAGAAGTATGTATTCAGGTCAAGAGCAATAGTAAGAACTGGATGAAACAATGCTTTTTCAAAATTGGGAAAGAAATATGGCAAGGTTGTATACAGTCACCCTGTTTCATTAACTTATATGCAGAGTACATCATGTAAAATGCTGGGCTATATGAATCACAAGCTGGAATCAAGACTTCCAGGAGAAATAGCAACAACCTTAGATATGAAGTTGATACCATTCTAATGACAGAAAGTGAAAAGGAACGAAAATATCTCTTAATGAGGGTGAAAGAAGAGAGTGAAAGAGTTGGCTTAAAACTCAACATTCTAAAAACTAAGATCATGGCATCTGGTCCCATCAGTTCATGGCAAATAGAAGGGGAAAAAGTAGAGGCAGTGACAGATTTTATTTTCTTGGGCTCCAAAATCATTACAGGCAGTGACTGCAGCCATGAAATGAAAAGATGCTTGCTTCTTAAAAGGAAAGTTATGACAACCTAGATAGTGTATTAAAAAGCAGAGACATTACTTTGCTTGCAAAGGTCAATATAGTCTAAGCGATGGTTTTTCCAGTAGTCAGGTATGGATGTGAGAGTTGGACCATAAAGAAGGCTGATGTCAAATAACTGATGCTTTCTTATTGTGCTGGGGAAGACTCTTGAGAGTCCTTTGAACAGCAAGGAGATCAAGCCAGTCAATCTCAAAGGAAATCAACCCTGAATATTCATTGGAAGGTCTGTTGCTGAAGCTTCAATACTTTGGCCACATGATTTGAAGACTTGACTCATTAGGAAGGATCCAGATGCTGGGAAAGATTGAAGGCAAAAGGAGAAGAGGGCTGTAGAGGATGATATGGTTAGATAGCATCACCAACTCAAGGGATATGAATCTAAGCAAACTCTGGGAGAAGTGGAGGACAGAGGAGCTTGGCATGCTACAATCCATGAGGTCTCAAAGAGTTGGACACAATCAAACAACAACAAGAATAGTATAATACAGGGAACTCTACTCAATACTCTATAGGAAGACAATCGAAAAAAAAGAGTGTGTGTGTATGTGTGTGTGTGTATGTGTGTGTGTGTATATATATATATACATATATATATATATATATATTTAGCTGATTCACTTTGCTGTACAATAGAAATAAACACAACATTGTAAGTGAACTATCCTCCAATAAAAATTAATAACTAAAAATAAGAAAATACAGACAGTGAATTACTTAATATAAGATTTGGCAGTAATATTTTGGATTTGACACCAAAAGCAAAGGCAAGAAAACAAAAGTAAATAAGACTACATAAATGAAAAAGCTTCTCATAGCAAATAAAATCATGAACAAAATCAAGTGGCAATATATGGAACAGGAAAAAAATATTACAAATCATATATCTGATAAGGAGTTAATATTGAAAATAAGTAAAAGAAAATACAATTCAATAGAAAAGAAACAAACAATCCATAAAAAAATGAGTAGAGGATCTGAATAGATGTTTTCCAAATAAGACAGATTGTCAGCATGAAGAGTGCTCAATATCACTAATCAGGGAAATGCAAATAAAAACCACGATGAGATGCCACCTCAACTCTATTAGAATGGCTATTATCAAAAAAGACAAAAATATTTAAGTGTTAGTAAGGTTATGGAGAAAAGGGAATACAAATTGTGCACTTAGTGTGTATGTAAATTGGCTCAGTTACTATGGAAAACAGTATGAAGTTTTCTCAAAAATTTAAAAATAGAACTACTATATGATATAGGGATTTCACTTCTGTGAAGAAAGTGAAAACTCAAAGGGAAAATATACATATATCCTTATGTTCAACCACAACATTATTCACAATAGCCAAGATATAGAAACAACAAAAGCACTAACTGATGAATGAACAATCAAAGAAAATATTGTCTATATCTTTATTTATGGGCTTCCCTGGTGGCTCAGAGGTTAAAGCGTCTGCCTCCAATGCAGGAGACCCAGGTTCGATCCCTGGGTCGGGAAGATCCCCTGGAGAAGGAAATGGCAATCCACTCTAGTACTCTTGCCTGGAGAATCCCATGGACGGAGAAGCCTAGTAGGTTACAGTCCACAGGGTCGCAAAGAGTCAGACACGACTGAGTGACTTCATCTCATCTTTATTTATATAATGGAATATTATTCAGCCATAAAAAATGAAATATTACCATTTACAATAACATGGACAGAACTTGAGGGCATTATGCTAAGTGAAATAAATCAAAGAAAGACAAATACTGTATGATTTAATTTACATGTGAAATCTAGGAAACAAAAAACAAAACCCTTATAGCTCAGCTGGTAAAGAATCTGTCTGCAATGCAGGAGATCCTGGTTTGATTCCTGGGTCAGGAAAATTCACTGTACAGGTTACTCATTCCAGTATTCTTGGGTTTCCCTGGTGGCTCACCTGGTAAAGAATCCACCTGCAATGCAGGAGATGTGGGTTTGCTCCCTGGGTTGAGAAGATAACTTGGAGAAGCGGATGGCTATCCATTCACTATTTGGGCCTGGGAAATTCTGTGGTCTTTGTGACCACAGGGTTGCAAAGAGTCAGATATGACTGAGTGACTTTCACGTAATGTACAGCATGACAACTATAGTTAATAATAGTATATTGTAAATTTTCAAGTTGCTAAGAGAGTAGACCTTAAACATTCTCATCACAAGAAAAAAATTTTGTAACTATATATGGCGACATGTAACTAGAGTTATTGTGGTAATCAGTCTGTCATATTTAAAAATATCAAAGCATTATGTTGTATGCTTGAAACAAACATGATATTATATGTTAATTGTATGCCAGTAAATAAAAAGAAATAATAAAACAAGAAGTAAAAAAATTTGAGAAAATTAAAGATTCTTAAAAGATTATAAAATGTTTTCATGGTATACCATTATAATTGATGCTTTCCATTTGTTATTATTAATTATTTTCCTTTAATAAAATAGCTAGTCCACTGAAAGATGGTGTGGACTTTGTTTTCAGCCAATCTACTTTCAGTCAATTAGTCTGAAATAAAAAGATTCAAATTCTGTATAGCTGATTGGATTGGTAGTAATATTTTCTACACTGTAAAGCACTACCTGATTATAAAGTATACTGATAACTGATTAGTTACTTAATTGTCCACAAGTTGGTCTTCATAATAGTCACTGAAAAAGAACATTTTGGAGGAAAAGTCCCGATTCCTTATTTTATGTGATAAACAACTCTCCTACTTTACTAGTTTTAGTAAAGAAGTGCTGGCTGAGGCAGTGAATGAAAAGTAGGTAGTTTATCTTTTCACTGCTAGAAAAATTGGGATGAGGACTTCAAAACTGTGGCATTTCTCATCTTAATGGACTTTATTACAGTATGCTGTAATTTTACCTAGAAATGAGGTGAGTTTGGATGCAAGTGAAGTTTTGATTATTGAACAGTTAAATAGTTTACATTTTATTAATTTTAAAAGGGGAATGATGGAAAGCATGTGGAGAATAAAACTGATGAGAATTGGAAAAAATTTAACTCATAATTCAAAAAATTTTGAAAATGGAAAAACAAATTACTAGATAATAAAACTAAAATGTATATATATATATATAAAGTAAAATAAAAACCCTCAAAAACTCTAAGATAAGTTAAAAAGTACAAAGTAGAAGTAAAAAAAAAAATTCTGCTAAATTCCATATAATGCCTTGAAGAAATCACTAGCATATTATGTTGATGACCACTAGACATCATGTTTTCATCACTTAATGTCTAGTACCTAAAGGAGGGATGGGTTGGGAAGCTTACTGGAGAACTAATCTTTAAAGAGTGTCAAAACATTATTAGGGCATCAAAATATCTAAGGAAACATCAAGATGGCTAAAATGGTATCACCATACTTCTTCTCAGGAAGAATATTCTATGAGGCAGAAAGAAATATTGGTTGTGGACTGAAAGATGGAATAAAGCATGGTGGATTCTCTTATGCAGTGCGTATATGTCTCTTGGCTCTTTGGCTTTGCTGAAGGAGATGTTCACCTATGGAACCAAACTGATTCACACTAAGAGGAGGTACTGAGCTCCATCTCAGTCTAACCATCTAGAATGATCATCCCTTTCAATTTTCCCTCATGACATCCTCAGCCTTTACTCTTAATGAGTGGTAAACAAATATGTAAAAAGAATCACTTTTAAAAATACACTAGTGATAAGGACGTGCTTGAGCATCCCGCTGTTCTTTTGCCCCCACAATAGGTAAACATGGCTAAACTGATATTTTCTGGTATCGTCACACTGGAATAATTGAAGCATTTTCAAATCATCTGGGAAGAAACCAGATGTTAAAGAGGCTGAGGCAAATTACATTTGCTTTGAAAGGTTTGATTCTATGACTTCATGACTTTATATGGACATATGTTATGTGGGAATATCCTGACACCTTTAGAATGTTTTAACCACAGCTAGTTAAATTCTGGCAATAAGAGCCCATAAATATTTATTTTAGAATGTAGGATTTGTGAATGCGTTTGATAAACAAATATGATGATAAGTGCAACAAAGCATGACTCAAAAAGCATTTATAGGTCAGACTGTTAGGGTATATCAGGTCTCTGATTTATAAAGAGTAGCTAGAAATGAATTTACATGATAGAATACAGCATTTACTGCCTGTAGAGTACATAAAATACTAATACGATCTGTACTGGAGAAGTTTATGTGACTTTTATTACAGGTACTTGGTTGTTTCTGTGTGCTTGACAGTTATCTTTTAGGGTCATTGTGATACTCATTTTAAAAATTAATACTCTCAGATCACATTTGCATCTAAGTATCAGGTAAATAACATATTGTGAAAGATTACACTATTAATGAGAATGTTTTTATAAATGTAATAGCTATGAAATCGTTTTATGATTTGTCATCTAAGTAGTGCTATTAGAATGAAAGCTTATAAAGATGACTTATTCCTTGCTTTCTGAGCAAATTTTTCTCTTTTATATAACTGTGTTTCGAAAGTACTTTGCATAATAGAATTTCTTGGTCTAAGATGAATAATCTTATGTGTTTACTTATGTATTTAATAATAGTAATGTTATATTTGTATAGTAGTTTTAATGTTCTGCTTTAACATCTATTATGACATGCTATAATTACAAAAGTCATACAAATAAATCATTTTTTAGGATAATTTTATATAGGCTTTTAAAAATATAAACCTTGAGTCAAATGTTTGAATTCAAATCCAGTTTGGGCTTCCCACCTACACAAAAACATATTACAATGCCTAACATTTACTAAGTACTCACAATTAGCCATTGTGTTTTACATAGTTTATTCAGCTTAGTCCTCACAATGATCCCTGGCATGGGTACCTTTACTGTTTTCTTCTTTATAAGTTAGGAAATTGAGGTTTAAATAGATTAAGTAATTTGTCCAAGGTTACACAGCTTATAAATGACAAAGCTAAAGTAATGGAATCCTGGCCCACCTGATCCCAAACCCTGATTTTAATCAAAACATTTGATTTTAACACTTTAAACAGAGTGACTAGGAACACGGTTCCCATAGAATCACACTTTGTTGTCAATGATCCTGCCTACCTGAAACCTAAATTGTGAACTTTATGGGAGCCACATGAGGACCTTAATATCTAGTTTATTTCTTATATCCATCACTTCCTTTTGGAAGAAGATTTGCCACAAGGTTTTGCCATAATCTCCATTCTAACACTAAATAGAAAGTAAAACTTCTAAAAGAAGACTTTGTTTCTCAGTTTTAATGTTACTGATTTTTCACCCTCTAGTTCTAAATGAGAGAAGTTAGATTTAGAAGTATTCACCCAAATACATTTTGGCAAATAAGAGTCCTAGAGTAAATTAAATAGGGCAGCCCAAGGAAGCGTAGTGCGAGAAAGACATTCAAACACTGTGTGTGGAGAGTCGTAAAGACTGAGCCGATGCTCATCTGAGTAGAAAATAAGGGAAGTATAAAGACTAGAGGAAACTTATGGGAAAAGGGATTGGACGAGCTGAGCAATTAAGTTCTAAGGAGGTAGTTGTAAATTTGGCAAGGAAAGAAGATGAGCAGAGAGTAATTAACATAACCAGGTTCAACAATGTTCTAGGAACTTTATATGTGTGTCTTGTGTGATTCACTGAACAACCTTGGTAGGTAGGAGTAAGCATCACTATTTTATAAAGAAGGAATAGGCTCAGAGAGGCAAAGTAACTATGGCTAGTATGTGGTATTATATTAGGCCAAGGACCATCAGACTCTATAACCCATTCCTTTTCCACTGCCCCTGAATATGAGAGTAGCTATGTAGTGCCTATAATTAACAACTAAGTATATGACTACTTACAGGAAACATGCAGGACTGAACATTAATATACTTTAGGTCAGCTAAATAAATGGCCAGAAATGTTCATACCTTAATAGAAATAAAAACAAAAATAGACAAATGGGACCTGATTAAGTTTACGAGTTTTTGTACAGCAAAGGAAACCACGAACAAAAGACAACCTACAGAATGAGAAAAACTATTTGCAAATGATGCAACCAACAAGGACTTAATTTCCAAAATACATAAACAACTCATACAACTCAACAACATAAAAACAAACACCCCAATCAAAAATTAGGCAGAAGAAAATTAAAAATTGAGTAGCCAAAAGATACAGTAATCTCACTACTGGGCATATATCCAGACAGAACTATAATTCAAAAAGATACATGCATTCGTATGTTCATTACAGCATTATCACAATAGCCAAGACATGGAAACAACCTAAATGTTCATTAACAGACAAATGGATACAGAATACATGGTACATATATACAGTGGAATATTACTCAGTCATAAAAATGAAATAGATGGACCTAGAGATTATCATACTAAGAGAAGTAAGTCAGAAAGACAAGTCATTTATATGTAGGAATCTGAAATATGACACAAATGATCTTATCTATGAAACAAAAACAGATTCACCGACATAGATAGGAGATTTGTGGTTACCAATGGGGAGAGGCGTGGAGAAGGGAATGACTGGGATTTTTGAATTAGGAAATACAAATTATTATATATAGAATGTATAAACAATAAGGTCCTATCATATGGTATGGAGAACTATATTCAATATCCTGTTATAAACCAGAATGGAAAATAATAAGAAAGATACATCTATATCTATATATACATATAGTATATAAATAGATATATCTATAGAGCGACTGAACTGAACTGATATATATAACTGAGTTGCTTTGCTGTACATCAGAATTTAACATTGTAAATCAACTATATTTCAACTGAAAAATACTCATGCCTTTAAAATTTAGAAAACTATTTAAAGTTGTTCTTCCTATGAGAAGCTTCTGTTCTTTGACTGCTATGCGTTAGAAATTCATCTGCTGCTGCTGCTAAGTCACTTCAGTCATGTCCGACTCTGCGTGACTCCATAGACGGCAGCCCACCAGGCTCCCCCATCCCTGGGATTCTCCAGGCAAGAACACTGGAGTGGGTTGCCATTTCCTTCTCCAATACATGAAGGTGAAAAGTGAAAGTGAAGTCACTCAGTCATGTCCAACCCTCAGCAACCCTATGGACCACAGCTTTGTACATCTAGACAGACCCATAACTAAAAAACTTCATAGTTATATTAGAATCCTTTATTTTCTTTTTCACGTTCAGTTGGAAGCCAAGTTACATGAGCTTACTTCTAAAATGGCTCTTGAATTGTTCTGCTCTTTTCCATTCCCATATCTAATATTCTGGGAAATGTCATTGTTATCTCTTATCTAGACTGTCAGATGCCTGCTAACAAGTTTCTGAGCCCTGGTCTCTTCTCCTACCTGCCACTCTACTTATTAATAATTATTCATGACTCCCTCTTACAGGAAAATTCTAAACACCATAGTGTGGAAAATAAGGCTTCTCACAATCCAGCCCTCTATTTTACCAGCCTTATGCCTTGCTACTTTGTTCATAAACAGCAATGTTTCTGCCCACCTGGATTTAGGTACTGTCATGAGCTTTGAAATTCTGAGATTTTTACCCTATTTGTAAGCCAACACATTTACCTGTAATAGTTTCATGAGTTTTGCCAAAAGACAAGAGAGTCATAGGTCAGAGACAAAGGACTTCATTACTCACAACAAGAGCAGTAGTCAGAATATAAGTGTGTTTTGTTTGTGTGTTTCTTGCATTGGTTACTGAAGTCCCACTTACCATATAGTGACTCACAAGTGCAGGTGACACCTGCAGATGCACTGGGTTGCATTTATAGAGGAGTGAAACTTGCCACTCCAAAATATCTCTTTGGCATGTGCATTATTTTCAGCTAAAAATAATCAAGGCCTGAAAGCCTCAGGAAGAAATTTGACCTTGCCCCTTGCCCCTTGAAGAATTTAAATAGAGGGCCTATTACAGGAATATAGCACTTACCAGAGATATCTACAATGTATATGGGCTGGGTGTGGGGGGCATTAACTAGATCAGGTTCCACTCCGTGTGGAATCGTCTTTACTTAGCCCAGTAAAACTTTGTTTACCAAACATTTGCCTTTCCATCTCCATGTGAATTTCAGCCATTTTTGTGCATTACTCAACTTTCCTAGAGTTTTTCCATGTGTGTGTATATATATATATATATATTACACTTCTATTTGTTTATCTCCTGTTCATCTATTTCATGTCAGTTTAATTCCTAGACCAGTCTCAAGAACCTAGAAGAGGAGGAAAAATTCTTTTCCATGATAGCTTACAGGAGAAAAAAATCTGAACTTAGAGTTTTTAGTGTTTTCTAATGGATAGGTTCCCACCCCCGCCCCACCCCCCCCACCCCCCGGAGCAATAAATTCATCTTTGTTTTGCTGAGCTATGAGTATGCCTGCACTTGGATCTGGAGAGAGACACCATATCTGTCTCATTTTCCTGTGTGTTTAAGGGGAGTGAAGATTAAACCATGGTAGTAGCAATCTGGTGAGGAATGGGGGACCCAGCAGTCAGTTAAATATAAGAATCTTGCAATAGCTTGGAAGATCTGTGCCAGTGTGTTTCTGTTCACTAGGGAACCTCTAGGATGGCTGATAAACCATAGGTCTTTATGTCCCTGCCTTTCCATTAAGATTCTCATTTATTTTCATCTTATCCCCAACAAAATAACAGAGTTGCCACTCTCCTTCCACTGCCAAATACCAGCATGCCCATACCTGTAGCTATAATGCCATGATTTTTTTTTTCAATTATTATCTCCTATTTGCATCCAGATCATTCATCTGGAAACATCAAATGCCAGAAGGACAAATGCATTTTTATAAAACTTGAAGAGAAAAGTTACACCTCCCACGTTGGCCCAGGTGGGCCATTGTAGAAGATTTGGCAGGTAGTGTTCTTAAATAAGTATTCATTATCCTTATAATCTAGATTTATGTAAGCCCAGGAAGAGAATCCAGGAGACTGAACCATAATAAAGCTTGAGGCCCTTTTAAACAGGCTGACACTCAGAGGTTATAGCAACCAGCTATTTGGGGTTACTGTTAGGTGAAATAAAGATGAATCATGTCCAGGAATGGTCAGCAGAATGATAGTTTCTTAAGATAAATCCATATGAATTCCCAGCTTTTTAACCTGCTCAGTACTCATGAAGCAGATGAGAGGAAAAGATCCCTTTTAGAGACAATTAGCTCCAATGACCAAACTGCCTTGATAACACTGTGGACAAGGAGGTGGTGGTAAGGGATGTAGAGTTAGAAATTCTTTTGACTTGACATTTGAGGAAGTCTTTTCAATGCTCAGTAATATCAGATCCCATGGATGCATAGAAGGTCTATAAAATATCTGGAATACAAGTCAGCAATTGGGTAGCTTTTCCAATAAAGGTCAAGCATTGCCAGAATTATCTTGTTTGAAAAGGCAAAAATATAACACATATTTTCAAGGACCATAATGGTAGGGGCAGAGTCAAATGGTTTAAATAACAAATCAACACCATATCTAAAAATGTGTCAACATTGGTGAGGTACTAACAATAGCCCCAAAAGGGCAATACAATTTCTGATGGATTTCATCTATTGGGAGTGGGAGGGAGCAATTCCCCTTATAATGTGTCCTCTCTCACTGTGAGACAATTGGATCAACTGCGGGTAAGTGCCACAGCCTTCCATACGTGGGAGCACATGTGTCTAAACAAAGCATCTTTCATTTTGTGCTTAGTCTAGTATGACTATGGATGCTTACATTCCCATTAAGAAGATGGATCCACTGCAATCATGGTAATCTAAGTGGTTCAGGCTCTACCAGCAGCTTGATTCTTGTGGGTCTCAGCAGAGAAGTAGCATTTCCAGGAGGTATCTTTATGAATGACCCAGACAGTTTGATCAAAAGCCACGATTTGTTTCACAACCTCAAAGCAGAGTATCTTTTATTTGCTTCTGTAATTTTCCAAGACCAAATATTGGCAACAGCCCAAGAATCAGTCAAATATAACCAGATTCATCAAGGGGTGTAGTGATGAAAACAGCTTTGTGCTGTGCCCACTGAGCAGAACAACTTTATCTGTTTTGGTTCTGTAATTGCAGATATTGAGTTGAGCAATTCAGCAGCTCACTGAACAAATCAAGATTCAGGCTAGCCAAACCATCAGGGAAGCAGGCTTAGGCATTTTGGGTGATCTTGGTCACGAAGTAACAGTGAGAACCAGACATGGAATAATGGACTGGTCTGAAATTGGGAAAACAATACATAAATGCTATATTGCCACCTTGCTTGTTTAACTTATATGCAGAGTACATCATGTGAAATGCTGGACTGGATGAATCACAAGCTGGAATCAAGATTACTGGGGAAACAGCAATAACTTCAGATATGCTGATGACACCACCCTAATGGTAGAAAGCAAAGAAGAATGAAAGAGGCTCTTGATGAAGTTGAAAGAGGAGAGTGAAAAGGGCTGCCTTAAAACCTGGCATTCAAAAAATGAAGATCATGGCATCCAGTCCTATCACTTCATGGCAAATAGACAGGGAAACAATGGAAACTATGACAGACTTTATTTTCTTGGGCTCCAAAATCACTATGGTTGGTGACTGCAGCCATGAAATTAAAAGAAGTTTGCTTCTTAGAAGAAAAGCTATGACAAACCTATTGGTGTATTAAAAAGCAGGGACATCACTTTGCTGACAAGGATCCACCTAGTCAAAGCTGTGATTTTTCCAGTAGTCATGTATGGTTGAGAGAGCTGGACCATAAAGAAGGCTGAATGCTGAAGAATTGATGCTTTTGAAGTGTGCTGCTGGACAAGATTCTTGAGGATGACTTGGACAGAAAGTAAATCAAACCAGTTAATCCTAAAGGAAATCAATCTTGACTATTCATTGGAAGGACTGACGCTGAAGCTGAAGCTCCAATACTTTGGCCACTTGATGTGCAGAGCTGACTCCAATGAAAATACCCTGATGCTGGGAAAGACTGAGGGCAAGAGAAGGGGACAACAGAGGACGAGATGGTTCAATGGCATCTTCAACTCAACAGATATGAATTTGAGCTAACTCTGGGAGATAGTGAAAGACAAGAAAGTCTGGCATGGCATGCTATAGTCCATGGGGTTGCAAAGAATTGGACTTGACTAAGTGACTAAACAACAACAACTGTGAATCTAGGGCTTCCCAGTTGACTCAGTGGTAAAGAATCCACCTTTCAATGCAGGAGATATGGGTTCAACCCCTGGGTAAGGAAATGTCCTTGAGAAGAAAATGGCAATCCACTCCAGTATTCTTGCCTGGCAAATCCCATAGACAGAAAAGCCTGGTGAGCTACAGTTCATGGTGTGGCAAAGAATCAGATATGACTGACCAGCTGAAGACACAAACAACAACTGTGAATTGAGAGCCCCACTGAGTCGGCATCTTTGATTCAGGTGGCAAACTGGTGGAAGTGTCCCCCAGATGGAGGCAGAGTTTCCATTATTTCATATAAATCTGACATGCTGTGGCTGGATTGCTCTCTTCTTGGCTATACCATTTCTATTTCTGTTGGGTTCTTCTTAACTTGTTAGTCATTCAATCTAAGCTGACCCATCCCCCAAAGCTAATATTAGACCAGAGAGTTACAATGCCTCCTCAGGTCAGGTGATCAATTTCAACAGGAACCTAGCAAAAAGTAATATCTGATTTTCAAGCAGATGTACCGGCTAGTTATGTCTGGGAGGTTTCCATGCTTTGCCAGAGGTTCTAATTGGCTAAACTACCAGCCATAGAGATTTAACGCTCAAAGAGGTCATAAGAGTTGAGGGGCTCCACAGATACCAGCTCTACATGCAGCTCCTCCTAATCAGAAGATTCCCCATGGGCACTTTGGGATAGAGAAGCATAAGCTTATATAAGTTTGTCCCAACTGGTCCCACTCACAATGTCATACTTCCCTCCACATCTGTGAAAACTTCTTAGATCTTATTAGCTTGCCACTCACACAGAAAAGGGAAACCTGTGGAAAATCTTTGCCTATCACTACTATTTTCCCAAAACACCATCTACCGTTCTGCTTTGCACTATGGTTCATGTAATTTCCTCCATCTGATCCATACATCTCATCTCTCCCCACCTGGCAAGTTTTGTCTCTTATAGAGCCCAGCACAGGTGCAGCCTTTTCTGTGAAGGCTTTGCTAACCACACCCACTGGGAATTAAATCCTTTTAGAAACAGGAAATTTGTAAATAATAGTAGTGAAGAAATTACACTTTTAAATCATTATTTTCTTCCCCAAGAGTTTATAATGTTTTACTAGTTTTGGTTGTGTGTCTCTCTGGCTGCATCTAACCTCTTTGTGTCTGTGTTCATCACCTTCTGAAGTTCCCCAGGCTATGTTGAAGGTCTAACTTAGCAGCTGCTTCTCTGGGGAATAGTTCAATCTGTGCTGCCTCACATGTTTCAGAGGCTTCCAGACTTCCTTCAGCAGTAACTCAATGTCTGTTGATTCTATTATCACTAGACTTCCTGTTCTACTGGAAAAGCCTTTCATTTACTCATATTTCACCATTTTCTAATGGTCTTCTTTTTTCTCATCTCAATTTTGTTTTTTTCTTTAAACAGGAAGGACCTCAGGATAGATACCTCTCCTTCATAAGATTAACTACTTGACTCTCTCCTGGCCAAATATCCAGTTGGTATTTGCACAAGTTCCACTGACTGACAAAACCTTCTTTTACTGATTCTATCGCAGGGAGTGACTCTCACCCACCTTTCCCTCCGGAAATTCTCAACTTTGAAATGGAAAGAACTATTGTTAAGCGGAATCACCAGAAAGTCAGCTGCCCTCAGGAAACAGCCAAACTGTGCTTGGTGGATGCATCCTTTGCCTTTATTTTGTCAGAAAATACTGGTTAACATAAAATGGCTATACATTCATAGTGTGTGGTAATATTTTAATTTCTTCTATGTTTAACTCTTTGCCACATATTACTGTGGCTTAAAAACATAAATTCCTATAAATTTATTTTAGAAATTTTATGTCATAAAGGAAACATCTTTGTTATTGTCATAAATATGCAGTATGCTTTTATTTCACCATAAAATTTATTTCACAAGTATATACACTGAGGATCACTTTGGTCTTACAGGTGGGGAAAGAAGATAATATGAATGATATGTCTATAGGGTAATGTGAATGATTTGTCTATAGTTTTCTTCAACCCTTCTCCATTTAATTGAGGGAAGTGGAATGTATAACTAGATAAAGGAGCCTGGAATGGTTGCATCTTCTCAAAGATTACAGTAATTATGATCAACAAAGTAGATTTATTTCACTTGCCGTACATGCACTCCTTTTTTCCTCCCCTAATTAGGCTTATCTTCAAAGGATTGTTTTAATAGTTGTGAAAGTTCACACTCTCATACCTTAAGCAAATAAAAACTAAAATTACTGATGAGTACAGAGTAGTTTTATGGAAAATGAATCTAACCCAAAGTTGGCACTGAATGCAGAAATTTCCATCATCTTGAGCACTGCACCCAGAGAATCTAGGAGGGGTAGGGCAGGAAAGAGTGGAACTTTGACATCCACAGCCACAGAAATTAACTCTTTCTGATCTCTGCTGGAGGTGGCAAAGATCTGTTCTACTAGTTGCTTCAAACATGCTCTTGAGGCCTCCCAATATGAGGGCCTAGACTTCTACTCCTGGATATACTATTGAGTCAGCTTTTCTTTTTTTTTTTTTTTCAGTTTCTAAATTGCATCCTTATCATTTCAAAGGTCAAGCTTATTTTCCATTAGAATGTAAGCACTGTTGAGACAATCATGACCCTTGACAACATCTTTTGTATGATAACCCTTTGAAAAATATTTCCAAATGACACAAAATTTCTAAAAAGGCTTAAAAATACAACTCTTTGTGAATAGGCTGGGGTGCCATCTAGTGTCACCTGTCATGTCTTCTTGTCCAGCAGTAGCCCATAAGCCTAGGTTTTCCATTTATCATGATATCATCAGAGCCACTGACAGAGACTGAGCAGTATTCTCCAGGAAATTCACTGGTGGCATAACTGATCAGTGAGGGATGTTGCTTATGACTCCTCATTTTTGCTACAACATGCTTGTTGGCTTGCACCCTAGGATTGATTCTCAGTGCTGAAAATATTGAATTCAAGAGTAATTAGCTTACCCTGACAGCTTAAGGAGCTTGAAATATTTTGATTGGTTCCTTACATTTAAAAGTAAGTGATTTTCCAAATGCAAGCTCTAAATTTGTATTTTTTTTCTTAAAAGTCTAGTACTACAGGGCCTCTGAGTTCCAGCCACTACAAAAGATGGAGCTAGATAATATGTCCCTTTAGATGGGACATTCATTTACTCATTCAAAGGAGGACAGCCTATTCTGCATATCCAAGTATATGTCTGGACTAGCCCTTGTAGGTATTTGAGTTTGACACAATTGAAGGACATAATCTCAAGACATTAAGCTTATTTTTAAGAAAAATTTAACTGAAACATAATGGACATAAAATGCGAATGTTACAGTGTACATCCTACTGAACTATTGCAAACTAAATAAACCCATGTAATTGGCATTAAGATTAAAAAATAAACAAACAATGGAATGTTATCAGCACCTAGAAATTCTTTCATGCCCTTACAGTAACTACTCTTCTCCCAAGAACACTATCCCAATGTCTAACCAGCTCTGGTTTTGACCATATTTCTCTAATGCTTCCTAAGTGTCTGAATTTACTATTTAATTTGATCCTTAAAACAACACTGGAAGGAGGTAGGGCTGGATATTTCATCAGCTAAAGAATATTACTTGGTTTATTCAGTGCCATCTTTGACTGCCTTCATCATGACGTTCCATATTTTGGGCAGTATATTTTGTGAATAACCTGGATAAATTTACCTGTAAATCCTCCTTTCCTACTGAAATAACTTAACTTGAGACATTATGTAACAGATAATAAAACCTGACCCACTGAAAGCATCTGTTATTTCAAGCAGCAGGAGACTCCAGTATGGCCAAACTTCTCTTTCCCCTTAACCTTTTATTCACGTTGGTGTTTGGAGGACTCCTGGGTGCTGCTCTGATTAGAAATGAAGAATACACTTGTTAGAACATTGGCTGCAACCGTAGGCTTGGCTCTCAAAGTTCATATATTACTAGGGTATTGTCATGCCTCTGAAAATGCACAAAGTGTTATTATACTTAGCATGAGCCTTGCAATACTTTCATTTGGAGACTTTATTTTGATGAAAATAGCTCATTAGACCAGAAAATGCCTATTTTGTTTTCATTTCATTAAAAAAAATCTGTGCATGTTTGCATAGCAGGTAGAGTTAAAAACTCAGTATAGCAAGATGCTGGCTGTTCCTTTTTTTTTTCCCCTTTCAAAAACAATAACAGAGAGGAGAATTTATATATAATATGGTGTAATTTACTTGAATATAATGAATGCATACAATTTTATATCCTAAAGTATTAATTATAGAGGTATTTATAGTAATTTATAATGCATTAGAAGATTATTTTTTTAAGAGAACTTGGCCAAAGCCAACAGTAACTCTAGCTCTCATTTATAATAATGGAATAACTGCACTGAAACTTGATTTTTATTCTAATCGTATAATTGAAAAATAACATTTAACATACCCCAAACATGATGAACTCATTAAAAAGCTTTTTATTTGTTATTTTACAATATTCAAAATAATTACCTTGTTTTAAACAAAATTTTAGCCATTATTTTCCTTAGTTCTTTATAGACTAACAAATAGTAATGGAGTTGTTTCTTCAATTATGTTACTGTATATGTCCAAATAAATTGGAAATCTATTAGATTATAGTGCCCTGAAGTTACTATTTAAGAAACTCTCTATAATTATAAACTTACGTGGTATTGTGGCTCTAGAGGTAATAGGCACTTTTTTTTTTTTTTTCTGTGAAAGAAAATGAAAGTTTTCCAGGGTTGGAATAAGGAAGCTGAATCAGTTGTTGAATAGGAGCAAGTAGATTTTATGATGCTCCTTTGGGAGGTTTTACCATATTTATTCCTACTGTACTTGCAACTCTCACCCTGTTCCTAGTTTTGTTCTGAGAAGTGGGTACAGTGTTTTTGGTGATTCGATTCTGATCATAGTCTACCTAATGTAACCTGCAGTGTAGCTGAAGTCAGACATTCAGGGCTTGATTTAAGGGTAACAAAATGGAAATAAGTTTCAAGAAGTAGATAAACTATTCAACTTATGGGGTAGAACTTAATTTCAGCTTCTGTTTTACCACTAGGATACCATAGCTCTCTTCTGGGTCCCCACTTGCCTGTCCTTGTAGGACAGAGGCCATAGTTGATCACTGCTCCTTGGAAACACCTTTAAAAGCATCTGAAGTCTCAAAGTCAATAGGAAGTGCTAGAGGCAGAAATAAAACTTTTCTTTTTTTTTTCTTTCACTTCTCTTATCTAAGGATAAGAAATCACTCTTTTGTGAGTGATTGATCAGAAGACCTTAGGAGAAATCTTCAGTTCAGTTCAGTTCAATTGCTCAGTCATGTCCGACTCTTTGTGACCTCATGGACTACAGCATGCCAGGCTTCCCTGTCCATCACCAACTCCCAGAGTCCACCCAAACCGATGTCCATTGAGTTGGTGATGCCATCTAACCATCTCATCCTCTGTTGTCCCCTTCTCCTCCTGCTTCAATCTTTCCCATCATCAGGGTCTTTTCCAACGAGCTAGCTTTTTTGCATCAGGCGGCCAGAGAATTGGAGTCTCTCAGCTTCAACATCAGTCCTTCCAATGAATACTCAGGACTGATCTCCTTTAGGATGGACTGGTTGGATCTCCTTGCAGTCCAAGGGACTCTCAAGAGTCTTCTCCAACACCACAGTTCAAAAGCATTAATTCTTCGGCAATCAGCTTTCTTCATAGTCCAACCCTCACATCCATACATGACCACTGGAAAAACCATAGCCTTGACTAGATGGACCTTTGTTGGCAAAGTAATGTCTCTGCTTTTTAATATGCTGCCTAGGTTGGTCATAACTCTTCTTCCAAGGAGTAAGCGTCTTTTAATTTCATGGCTGTGGTCACCATCTGAACTGATTTTGAAGCCCCCCCAAACAAAACCTGCCACTGTTTCCCCCTACTTCCCCCTCTATTTGCCATGGAGTGATGGGACCAGATGCCATGATCTTAGTTTTCTGAATGTTGAATTTTAAGCCAACTTTTTCACTCTCCTCATTCACTTTCATCAAGAGGCTCTTTAGTTCTTCTTCACTTTCTGCCATAGGGGTGGTGTCATCTGCATATCTGAGGTTATTGATATTTCTCCTTAGCAGTCTTGATTCCAGCTGTGCTTCTTTCAGTCCAGCGTTTCTCATGATGTACTCTTCATATAGGTTAAATAAACAGGGTGACAATATACAGCCTTTACATAGTCCTTTTCCTATTTGGAACCAGTTTGTTGTTCCATGTCCAGATAAGGGGAAACCTTATCTATCCATAGAAGCAGGATAGAAGATGGATAGAAGCCTTTTCTATCCATCTTGGCTTACAGCCTCGGGGAGAAATATTTAATACCATCCCTCTCCTTTACAATCACCCAAAAGATGCACATATTCAGAAAAGAGGACTTGGTTTGTATTTTTAACCCATGTAGGAGAAAGCTTTCACTTTTTTCCTACAGTGAATTATTTGTGTGTTTCTTGCTGTCCTCTGATGAAGGGACACATTTCACTTAGCAAGGGAAGAAAACTTCATCAGCCTCCATAAAAGGCTGCTGATACTGCTAAGTCACTTCAATCATGTCCAACTCTGTGAGACCCCATAGACAGCAGCCCACCAGGCTCCTCCATCCCTGGGATTCTCCAGGCAAGAACACTGGAGTGGGTTGCCACTTCCTTCTCCAATGCATGAAAGTGAAAAGTGAAAGTGAAGTCGCTCAGTCATGTCCAACTCTTAGTGACTCCATGGATTGCAGCCTACCAGGAAACGCTGGTCAGCTAACAATCTTGACAAAAGATGAGTACTGATATGCAACACAGTCAACTCTGGTCCCTCTAGATTATGGAAGTTGATTCTCTGCACCAACTTTCTCTCTTCTCTGAGGCCCTAGCCTCTGGGGAGGGTACTTACTTTACTCTCTGCCCATGGTAAATGAGGGTCTTTCTGTGACCAGGTTTCCACCAGCTTTGTAGGGAGGTTGGTAGGCTGTGGTTCCTTAGATAAACAAAGTATATATGAATCAGGTCTCTTTTGATTGTAATTTATAAACACTCATTTCAGTCAGATTAAGAAAGAGAAAATCCATCGGTTTATACAGCTGGGAAGAAAATGAGGTAGTTCACTCTTTCATAGATGAATATTCAATAAGGACTGGAACATGAGACTCAAAGCTACCTGGTCTAACCTTGTTTCTATTAGTCTCTCATTTCTGCAGCTCTCTGCTTGGTTGCATTTTACGTATAACCTCTGTCAGTTCTGCTACTGAAAACAAGTTTATTTGTCTCAGTATCCATTTACTTATTCTAGGACAGGACTTCTGGTTTTGATTATGTTGTTTTCAAGAGAAAAAATAAAGCACCAATTTATTATTTAATGCTCACTGACGGAACGGCCTATCTAGAGTGACTAAATAAGTATTCTATTAAAAATAACTACATGTATTCCACAGTGGTAGAGATATATAAGTATAACAACATAAAATACATAATCACACATCTATAATATATAGAAGAGAATGAAACATTTTTATTGCAAGTTGATTTAAAAGGTACTGCTGAAATCCCACTCCTGTGCATATATCCAGGCAAAACTCTAGTTCAAAAAGATATATGCGACATAGTTCTCGGCAGCACTATTTATAATAACCAAGACATGGAAACAACCTAAATGTCCATCAACAGAAGAAGTACAAGGATGTGGTCTATATACATATATATAATGGAATATTATTCAGCCATAAAAAGAATGAAATAATGTCATTGCAGCAACATGGAACGACCTAGAGATCATCATACTAAAGTGAAGTCAGAGAAAGACAAATACCATATGATATCACTTATAAGTGGAGTCTAAAATATGACACAAATGAGGACATCTACAAAACAGAAACAGACTCAAAGACACAGAGAAGAGACTTATGGTTGCCAAAGGGAGGGGTTTGGGAGAGGGAAATACTAGGAGCTTGGGATTTGCAGATGCAAACTAGTATAAGACTCTTGAGAGTCCCTTGGACTGCAAGGAGAACCAATCAGTCCCTTCTGAAGGAGATCAGCCCAGGGATTTCTTTGGAAGGAATGATGCTAAAGCTGAAACTCCAGTACTTTGGCCACCTCATGCGAAGAGTTGACTCATTGGAAAAGACTCTGATGCTGAGAGGGATTGGGGGCAGAAGGAGACGGGGACAACAGAGGATGAGATGGCTGGATGGCATCACTGACTCAATGGACGTGAGTCTGAGTGAACTTCAGGAGTTGGTGATAGACAGGGAGGCCTGGCGTGCTGTGATTCATGTGGTAGCAAAGAGTTGGACACGACTGAACGACTTAACTGAACTGAACTGAATACATATAGGTGGATCTCTAATAAGGTCCTACTGTATAGCACAAGGAATTATATTCAATATCCTGTGATAAGTCATAGTAAAAAGAATATACACATCTCCAACAGAATCACTTTATTGCACAGCAGAAATTAGCACAACATTGTAAATCAACTATACTTCAATAAAATATTTTTTAAAAGATACTGCTGAACTTGGAGTCATCTGATAGAGAGGAGGGCAAATTCAGAATTTACTTAGAACCAAGGTTCAATGGCTATTTATAATACTGAGGGGGTAAAGTTGTATATTCCTTTGACAAATTGAAGCACCTATCAAACAAAACTGTTACTAATAAAATTTTGGTAAAAACTTCCTGGCAGCTGGAGTAGGTAGGGTAATCTTTAGAACAGCAACTTTTTAACAGTCGTCTTCCATCAGGTCAAGGAAGTAGCTGTCCCTGCCCACAGAATAAGACTCTAGAGTACGCATAGCTCAGTGACCTGAGGTTGGCAGCTAAACTGAGGCTAAGGTAGTACAGTTAGAATGTTCTGAGGCATCTGTAAACCCAGTCAAACTCATGTTATCCTCCTCTACCCCACTCCACCCCGGGAACTACAGTAAGGGAGAAGCAAGTCTCTCTGTTCACATTCTCAGACTTGATGCCTTCTCTTTTGCAAGAGCAGATCTTTTCTGGCTGTTTACTGGGCTCCCCTGGTGGCTCAGATGGTTAAGAATCTGCCTTCAGTGCAGGAGATGGGGTTTTGATCCTTGGGTCAGGAAGATCCCCTGAATAAGGAAATTCCAAACTGCTCCAGTATTCTTGCCTGGGAAAACTTATGGACAGAGGAGCCTGGCAGGCTACAGTCCATGGGGTCACAGTCCAACACAACTGAGCAACTTGCATATGCATTGGCTAGAAACTCTACTGAAATTTAAGTGGGAAATAGGACCGTTGCACTGTATATTGTATTATGTATATTGCATTCTGTATACCTTCAAATGCATTAGAAAATGGAGCTTCACCAGGGTAAGGGGATGCTTACACTTTGCCCAGGGCAATCCGGGCTGGATCCAGCTCCCCTACTGCCTTGACTAAGTCTTTGTGCAGTGCACAGACTGCTCAGCTGTATATTTTCCTCCCCTGCACAAAAAGGCGACCGAGAACTACACTAATCACAACCCTGTTTCAAAAATACCACTCAATTCAATTTCATCTGTTTATCAAATAAATTCTAATTACTTTCTAATTCCTGGTTGTCTGTTCTTTTTCTTTCTTCATATTTAAACATATGTTTAAAAGTAAGTTTTTCTTAAATTTAAGATAGACCCCCATTCTCAAAATAACTATAAAATAACACTACATCTATTTAAAGTAATAGTACAGAAAAGACGAAGAAGAAAGGAAAGTGTCTTTTATCCCTGCCCCATCTTCTAGAAACATCCACTGCAGGACTAGGCACTGGGGTTTAATAACTTGCCCAAACTTTAACCACAGTGAGTAAGGGCTTAATGCCCATAACTTTGACTCAGGAAGTTGCTAAAACTCTACACTCCATTACCTCTTAAGCACTTTCCATCTCTTCATTTTTTCCTTTGGATTTTTCTCAGTTATTGCCTCAGGAAAAAACTCATCTCTCTTACTTTTATTCTCTCTTCCTTTTGCTGACTGAGAATCCCAGATGATCTCAGTCAAGTCAAGCAAGTACAAGAATAGAGCTAATGAAATATCTTCATTAAATAAAATGAGAGTTTTACCTTTTGTAGTGAAATTAGACAATATCAGGAATCAGTGGTATCAACCTTAAAATATCTTGAATCCTCTTCAGAATCTATAATGACATCTTCTACTTCTCTTATAATTAAAATTTTAATTTAATTTACTTAAGCACCAATGTTCAAGGGAAATTTCTTATTAAATTTTATTGTACTTCTTATTTTCCAAATGTATAGCAAGTTTTACCTCACTTTATATGAATGAAACTGAACACTGCTTCAGACTTCTTTCTTAAACTCGTTATCTTTTTAGAATATATAATGTACATAAAGTATGCGATAGAATCATAAAAGCAACTATATTTCAACCTATTTGATTTACAGAAAGTGTTTCATTGCATTGTAGTCAACATCACATGCATTTCAGGATTATATTGTACTTAGTTCCATGCTTTTGTGTGTCCTCTTATGCTATTATGTATTTAATTTTCCTATTGCATTTTGAAATTCTCAAGAGGAGAAGCTTTTCTTGGTTTACAACATAGATTATGTTGGCTTATTTTTATATAAGTTTAATACATTTTAACAAATGTTAGTCATTAGCCATCAGATGTGAAAATCTTTTCTGCAAAAGATATTTTTTAATAAAGTGATGTGACATGTTAGAGACTTACTTAGGATGAGTATTTAGTAAGTTTTACTAATTTTATTAAAAAATATCAGTGATAAATTTTGGGAGGAAATTGGGTAAAAACTTCAGTCCAACTCTTAGCATCCTGTTCCTGATTCAGATCATGTCTAGCTTTTGCTTTCCCTTTGCATAATTAAGAAGCGGGGACCTAGGAAATGTTGATCTGCAAAGTTTCCTTCCTTGAAGTAGCATGTGCTCTATGAACTGATACAGCATACTTTTCCAATTTAGCTGTGAAGTGGGGATGTTATTCATTACAGTTATTACTATATAGATCCAGATTAAATGTGGACTTAAGCTCAATTCATAATATTTAAGTTCTGAGTTTTTTTAAAGTGAAAGTGAAGTCGCTCAGTCGTGTCAGACTCTTTGCGACTCTGTGGACTGTAGCCTACCAGGCTTCTTTGTCCGTGGGATTCTCTAGGCAAGAATACTGGAGTGGGTTATCATTTCCTTCTCCAGGGGATCTTCCTGACCCAGGGACTGAACCCAGGTCTCCCGTATCGGAGGCAGGTGCTTTAACCTCTGAGCGATTATCTCCATGGATTTAATATGTATGTGTGCATTTTAACTTGCAAAAGCAATATGTTTCTTTAGATCTTATATTCCTTCCTTTTTCTTTTGCTTCATTTTTTAAAGATCGAACCATGTTTGCTATGTGAATTTCTAGTCCATTGCTTCAAAGCAAGGCTCCATGTACATTCACAATATTACTTATTTACTCCATTAGTGATGAACATCTTTGATTCCAACTCTGCCACCATCACTAATGTGACATGTTCTTCTAAATGTCCCCTTAAGCAATTGTGTAAGAGATACTCCAGGGATATACCCCAGAGACAGACTGCTGGGCTACTGGTTACACCACTCAGGTTTTCACTAAGTACTGCCAGATTGCTCTTCAAAATGACTGTACTAGTTTTATTTCCACATTTTGGCTAACTCTTGGTATTACTCCACTTTCTATTTTTTACAAATCTAATAAATCTGAAGTGGCACTTTAATTTGCATTCATTTCTAGTAATTAGTCAGGTTGAGCCCTTTATAAATACTTCTTAGCTGTTAATGTTCCCATCTGCAAATTCTTCTTCCTGTCTTTTACTCAATTTTTTTCCCTCTTATGTTTCCTGTCTTTCTCTTGCACTTTTGTAAGAGTTCTTTTTAGAGTGGAGATATTCATCCATAAATGAGTTTTGTCTTTAAAAGACTTCAATCTTCTTGGTCTGTCAATCATAAATCCATGGTAACTAATGAAAAGAAATGCCAAATTTTAGTTTAGTTTTCACCTTGCTGAGTCTTTTGGATCTTGATTTTAAAAAGTTCTTTCTAATTCCAAAGTTACAAAGATTTCCACCTACAATCTATTTTATTCTCTTTACAGCTTCTCCACTAATTTTTCATGTGAAAATATTTTGTTGAACTAGATCAAATGTGACAATCTTTTCTTGTCTGAACACTTCCACGATGGGGTAAACAAAGCTGTGCCCTGGGGCAGAAAGTCCATTCTGGAGTGAACGAGGTTTGCAATTTAACTTGAAATTGTATTTTAAAAAGTGGAAATATGAAGGAGATTTTTAAAAATCCTTCTTTAATGTCTCTCTTTTCTTAACATAGGAAGGAAAAATTGTGAAGAGAGTTTAAAATTCTTGATCTGATTTTGTGCCAGGTATGAAAAGAGAGAGAAGATGGTCTTTAGTGCAATCAAACAGGTAGTCTCAGAGAGAAGTTCTTAAGGTAAATATTTGTATTTGCTTGGGTCATAGGACCCTCATTATAGAGCAACTGTTTAAGTATTAATAGACTCCTATTGTGTGAAGAGCATTATTATTTTCAAACATTTTTCATTCCTTCCCAGCCCCTTTTCATTTTGTGTCTTTCAAGCAGGAACACACGCAAATACTTCAGTTTGTTGCAGTGTTCAGGTTGTGGCTTCATAGGAACTCTGAGCATATGTTTTTGTCCTACATTTTTATTTTTTATGCATTTGTTGTCTCTTTCGGTTCTTAAATTAACCTAGTTTATAGAGCCCTATTTGTCTCTACTTAGTTTTTATTGCCTGAAATTTGTGTCAAAAACTCAAAGGACATGGGCCCCAGAGGAAACAACCTATTTCCCAATTTTAGATTTTAATTTACTATCAAATTTCTTGGATGCTTATTTATATATTTTATTTTTCAGATCCTACACCTCACCTTGGAAGTCAGGTCTGACAAGAATGTTTCCTGGGAGTATCAGCCTATGCCCTGAAGAGAATGTATATATCTATGGACTTTCATAGCTCATATGACCTTTGTCTTCTGGGGAGTTTGATTCTTTCATGCACTTGCCACTCCCAATATAGCCAGAACCCACGGAGCTGAGCCCAGGGAGAGGAACAGGGGTACTGACACAGTGACCTTCCAAGCCAGCTGTGTAGTCACCCCTTATCTTCCAGCTGTGGGGAAGAAGTTCTGTAGCAGCTGCTTGGGACTGAGTGCTGTGGTCGGACTGGCTCGGGCATGTGGCCTCTTTACTTGTCTGCTCTTTGATTTTTTTTTTTTTTGTAAGCACAGATGTGTGCTCACATGTAAGACAGCTGCTCAAAGGACATCTCAGAGTGAAAAGCAATTTTTATTCAGTCATTAGGATCAATTCTTCAGATTTCATTACTCTAGTAAATATTTATGGCATAACACACACACACACAGACAAAATCCTCTGATACTAATCTGGGTATTCTCTCAATAAGATTACTTGAACAAGACTTAAAAAAATTAATATCACTATTCTTATTTTTAAATATACGTTTTTAATCATCTCTCCTCCTGCCAGGGCTGGTCCTATAACTAATTTGTATTATTGACAGGGTGTAGAAAGGCCATTCTGTTCATAAATATTTCACCAGCTTGTTATGAAACCTGAAATTCCTTCCAGAGGCACTCCTTTAGTTAAGCCATGATTAACAAAATTCACATGCATTGATTTTCTTACAACTTGGTCATCTTATTGCAACCCTGCAACGGAAAGGCATCATGCTATGAATTAAGGATGCAGGAGGCACAGGTTAGGTAAGGTTCCTGCCCTCCAGATGCTTATAGTCTGCAGAATCAGGGCACATATACTGAAGATAAAATGATAAGAGAAGGGAGTATCTCTGTAGATCATTGCATCTATTTGTGTAAATCACTGCAGCTGTGTAAATCATCACATTTATAGGAGTTTAGAAAAATCTCCCAGGGCTGGTCCTCAGAGAAGGGTTTTTGAATGCCTAGGCACTGGAGCCTGACCCTGATGGAAGGCAGGGCCTGGATAAAGAGAGAGAAGATAAAGGATATTCTAGACAAAGAACAAAGGAAGAGGTACAAAAGTTAATAATGTGCCCTGGAAACAGAGGACAGAGCAGGGTGACTGGAATGGATGAGTTCACGTAAGAGGTTCCCGACAGGGAGAGGATGCTGCCGAAGACAAAAGCTTGTATAACAGGGTCAAAAATGTGGACATTTTTCATCATCTATTTTAGCTCTAACCTGTGAAAAACTGGTTTTTTAGAATACACGTAAATCAAAGAGAATCATTCTATTTATTATTTGAGCCACAGACAGAATTAACAAAGCTGTGTATGGATGGCAACCAGGGCTGCTCCCAAGCAAAACTGTGAACACATCAAATCTGTCCTTGATTCCCTGCTACCATCTTTTCTAGGAAACTAGTTTACTTCTCTATTTGCTGACTCTTTCACTGGAGATGGCCTGCCTAAATGCTCCTGGGGTTAGCCCACTGTTTATCAGAGAAATTTGGGGGAAATAAACCCACCCCTAATGCAGCCCCATTGTCACTGGATTCTCTTAAACGGAAACCCTCTCGTTTGTCTCTGGTAGCTCATCTCAGACTTCCCTGTGCTCCACCTTGCCTGACCCCACTTCCACTATATGCGTCTCCCTGAACGTGCTCTGTGCCACCTGATCCTCAGTTACTCCTGCAGCCTCAACCCCTTCACATCATGCTTCTTTTCCTTTCTGGTCTCATTAGAGACTTAGAAATCCCTACAGTTTCCATGGCTGCTCATTACACAGAAGGTACTCATCCCTCATACCCGACATACCTTCAGTTCAGTCAGTTCAGTTCAGCCGCTCAGTCATGTCTGACTCTTTGCGACCCCATGAATCGCAGCACATCAGGCCTCCCTGTTCATCACCATCTCTCGGAGTTCACTCAGACTCACGTCCATTGAGTCCATGATGCCATCCAGCCATCTCATCCTCTGTATTCCCCTTCTTCTCCTGCCCCCAATTCCTCCGAGCATCAAAGTCTTTTCAATGAGTCAACTCTTCGCATGAGGTGGCCAAAGTACTGGAGTTTCAGCTTTAGCATCATTCCTTCCAGAGAAATCCCAGGGTTGATCTCCTTCAGAATGGACTGGTGGATCTCCTTGCAGTCCAAGAGGCTCTCAAGAGTCTTCTCCAACACCACAGTTCAAAAGCATCAATTCTTTGGCACTTAGCCTTCTTCACAGTTCAACTCTCACATCCATACATGACCACAGGAAAAACCATAGCCTTGACTAGATGGGCCTTAGTCAGCAAAGTAATTTCTCTGCATTTGAATATACTATCTAGGTTGGTCATAACGTTTCTTCCAAGGAGTAAGTGTCTTCTAATTTCATGGCTGCAGTCACCATCTGCAGTGATTTTGGAGCCCCCAAAATAAGGTCTGACACTGTTTCCACTGTTTCCCCATCTATTTCCCATGAAGTGATGGGACCAGATGCCATGATCTTCGTTTTCTGAATGTTGAGCTTTAAGCCAACTTTTTCACTCTCCTCTTTCACCTTCATCAAGAGGCTTTTTAGTTCCTCTTCACTTTCTGCCATAAGGGTGGAGTCATCTGCATATCTGAGGTGATTGATATTTCTCCCGGCAATCTTGATCTCAGCTTGTGTTTCTTCCAGCCCAGCGTTTCTCATGATGTACTCTGCATATAAATTAAATAAGCAGGGTGACAATATACAGCCTTGATGTACTCCTTTTCCTATTTGGAACCAGTCTGTTGTTCCATGTCCAGTTCTAACTGTGGCTTCCTGACCTGCATACATGTTTCTCAAGAGGCAGGTCAGGTGGTCTGGTATTCCCATCTCTTTCAGAATTTCCCACAGTTTATTGTGATCTACACAGTCAAAGGCTTTGGCATAGTCAATAAAGCAGAAATAGATGTTCTTCTGGAACTCTCTTGCTTTTTCCATAATCCAGCGGATGTTGGCAATTTGATCTCTGGTACCTCAGGTTAAAGCATCTGCCTCCAATGCAGGAGACCCGGGTTTGATCCCTGGGTCGGGAAGATACCCTGGAGAAGGAAATGGCAATCCACTCCAGTAATTTTGCCTGGAGATCCCATGGACGGAGAACCTAGTAGGTTACAGTCCATAGGGTCACAAAGAGTCGGACACGACTGAGCGACTTCACCTTCACCTCTGCCTTTTCTAAAACCAGCTTGAACATCAGGGAGTTCACAGTTCATGTATTGCTGAAGCCTGGCGTGGAGAATTTCGAGCATTACTTTACTAGCATGTGAGATGAATGCAACTGTGTGGTAGTTTGAGTATTCTTTGGCATTACCTTTCTTTGGGACTGGAATGAAAACTGACCTTTTCCAGTCCTGTGGCCACTGCTGAGTGTTCCAAATTTGCTGGCATGTTGAATGCAACACTTTCATCGCATCATCTTTCAGGATTTGAAAGAGCTCAACTGGAATTCCATCACCTCCACTAGCTTTGTTCGTAGTGATGCTTTCTAAGGCCCACTTGACTTCACATTCCAAGATGTCTGGCTCTAGATGAGTGATCATATCATCATGATTATCTGGGTCATGAAGATCTCCTTTGTACAGTTCTTCCATGTATTCTTGCCACCTCTTCTCAATATCTTCTGCTTCTGTTAGGTCCATACCATTTCTGTCCTTTATCGAGCCCATCTTTGATGAAATGTTCCCTTGGTAACTCTAATTTTCTTGGAGAGATCTCTAGTCTTTCCCATTCTGTTTCTTTGCACTGATTGCTGAAGAAGGCTTTCTTATCTCTTCTTGCTATTCTTTGGAACTCTGCATTCAGTTGCTTGTATCTTTCCTTTTCTCCTTTGCTTTTCGCTTCTCTTTGTAAGGCTTCCCCAGACATCCATTTTGCTTTTTGCATTTCTTTTCCATGGGGATGGTCTTGATCCCTGTCTCCTGTACAATGTCACGAACCTCATCCATAGTTCATCAGGCACTCTATCTATCAGAACGAGGCCCATAAATCTATTTCTCACTTCCACGGTATAATCATAAGGGATTTGATTTAGGTCATACCTGAATGGTCTAGCGGTTTTCCCTACTTTCTTCAATTTCAGTCTGAATTCTGTAATGAGTTCATGATCTGAGCCATAGTCAGCTCCTGGTCTTGTTTTTGTTGACTGTATAGAGCTTCTCCATCTTTGGCTGTATAGAATATAATCAATCTGATTTCAGTGTTGACCATCTGGTGATGTACATGTGTAGAGTTTTTCTCTTGTGTTGTTGGAAGAGGGTGTTTGCTAAGACCAATGCATTTTCTTGTCAAAACTCTATTAGTCTTTGCCCTGCTTCACTCCACATTCCAAGGCCAAATTTGCCTGTTACTCCAGGTGTTTCTTGACTTCCTACTTTTGCATTCCAGTCCCCTATAATGAAAAGGACATCTTTTTTGGGTGTTAGTTCTAAAAGGTCTTGTAGGTCTTCATGAAGCCATTCAACTTCAGCTTCTTCAGTGTTACTGGTTGGGGCATAGACTTGGATTACTGTGATATTGAATGGTTTGCCTTGTAGATGAACAGAGATCATTCTGTTGTTTTTGAGGTTGCATCCAAGTACTGCATTTAAGACTCTTTTGTTGACCATGATGGTTACTCCATTTCTTCCGAGGGATTCCTGCCCACAGTAGTAGATATAATGGTCATCTGAGTTAAATTCACCCATTCCAGGCCATTTTAGTTCACTGATTCCTGGAATGTTGATGTTCACCCTTGCCATCTCTTGTTTGACCACTTCCAATTTGCCTTGATTCGTGGACCTGACATTCCAGGTTCCTATGCAATACTGCTCTTTACAGCATCGGATCTTGCTTCTATCACCAGTCACATCCACAGCTGGGTATTGTTTTTGCTTTGGCTCCATCCCTTCATTTTTTCTGAAGTTATTTCTCCACTGATCTCCAGTAGCATATTGGGCACCTAATGAGCTGGGGAGTTCCTCTTTTGGTATCCTATCATTTTGCCTTTTCATACCATTCATGAGGTTCTCAAGCAAGAATACTGAAGTGGCTTGCCATTCCCTTCTCCAGTGGACCACATTCTGTCAGACCTCTCCACCATGACTCGCCCATCTTGGGGGTGCCCCGCAGGCATGGCTTGGTTTCATTGAGTTAGACAAGGCTGTGGTCCTAGTGTGATTAGATTGACTAGTTTTCTGTATGGTTTCAGTGTGTCTGCCCTCTGATGCCCTCTTGCAACACCTACCATCTTAACTTGAGTTTCTCTTACCTTGGGCATGGGGTAATCACCCTCCTCCCATCCCACTGCCCTTTTGGGTCATTTTATTCTAATCAAATACAAGCTCTTGGTCCTTTGAGGCTCTTTATTTCCTTCTACCAATGTATCGACCACCGATCAGTCAGGTGTTTAAGCCTGATTTACTGCTTTCCCATCTAATCTAACTGCTCCCATCATTCGCAATGACTTTGTTGTTCACATGGATGTTTCAATCCAAAATTTAACCCATTTTCTCTGTCTTCCTCACAGTGGCCTTTATCTCCCATTTCTTTTAGGTACCCACCCCTATGACCACACTCTGGACATTGGAATCACGTGTATGGGTTCCTTCTCTAGATGAGTACCTGGAAACCTTCCTTCTATGATTGCAACTTCCTTTCTTCCTAAGGCTTTATCATTCTCAAGCTTCACTCTCTTAGATCCAGTCCTTTCTTTGTTCTAGTGATTTCCTATATATTAGCCTACACTTGCCTCTCTTTTCTTCCCATCCTGGTTGGATGCCAGAGTCCATTATTTTAATCACACTGTTGTCAATACACTTAGAACCCTTAAGCCACTGTTCTATCTCATCCGCTCAGTAAATTTTGAACCCTGGATCAATCTAGCTATGTGCTTTCTTTTAAAAGCACATCCATTGATACAGTGTAGGACAATTCTGCTCCAACTCTGGTTCCATCACTCTTCTTTTGTCACTGGCAGAATTCTTCATAGAGTTGCTTGAATTCACCCTGTGCCATATTTACTTCTCCACCTACTCCCTTTATTCTCTCTCTTCTCCTCCCACAGAATGAATCCACCCTATTGCAAAGACAAGGTTATTCATCCCCAAAGACACTTCTGAGCCCTCACCTTCCTGCAGCACTAACATTTCCACCTTCTCCTGCTTTTCTGGCATAGTGTCCTTCTGTTCTGCAATTCCCTTCAGACAATATTCAGCATTGGTTGTGGGAGCCCTTCTATTTGCCAACAAAATCTGTTCCCATACATCCACAATCAAACTTCCTTCCTCCTTCCTGTTGTAAAAGAAGACGTGTTTCCTTCCTGTTCAAGGCTAATCCTGCCACCTACAAGTCTGAGTCCACTCAGACCCAAACCCAGGCATCTTTCTTGACTCCTCTTTACTCTTGACATTGTGGAGCATTGTGTCCCATTGGTTCTGCTCCCTTTCCATCTCTGGATTCTGTCCAAGCTCCTCATCCCCACTGTGAGTGCCCTGGGTCATTTTACCATTATCACATTCATACTGCTATTCCAGTACCTTCCTCAAAAGACCAATTTATTGCTAAGCTAACAGAAGCTTTAGCTGTAGGGTTCTATTCTTCCATAGGCCTTTGCAAATGCCCCGTCTTAGAATGTTGTAGTCTTTGTCTTATAGAGAAGCTATGAAATGTCTCAGCTTCATTATCTATCACGTGGATTTGACCCCAGACCCTAGACACTTTGTCACCTCTGGTATTCCTCTGGACTAACCCTTTGTCCACACTGCCAATAGTGTGATGTTTTGCAAATGTAAATCCTATCAAGCCACTCTCTTATTTAAAAACCCTTCAATGGTGTATTATTGTTTTTAGGTTTTAGGGAAAAATTCCTAACAACTTTCAGGTCCATTCTGACTGACTATTGCTTCTCTCTAGTGTCATATTTTATGACACATTTTATGTTTTGGGAGTATGTTTACGTCTACAGTGAGGTAAGCAGGGAAGGTTCTGTCTGTCTTTAAAGATGAGGAAAATGGAGCTCAGAGAGGATAAACAATCTTCCCAAGTCTATGGAATAAATGACGTACATTGCTGAGAGCTAGGCTGAGTGCTTCAGATTCCAACTGCAATTTATTTTTCCATTAGAACATGTATAAATGTCCTCATTCTGGGACCCTGCTAAAAACAGTGAAGTCTTTGTAATTTTGAAGTCACATATTAGTTGATAAGATTTTCACAATTTGAGTTATATGTAAACAAACTATTGAAAGTATAAAAACTAATTTTTAAAAATTATTATATTTTAGTTACTATAGTAATCTATATTTGCATATTAACTCTTTACAGGCTAGCATATTTTAGGACATGTGTTTCTCAAAAAGATACATTTATACAGGGGGTGGTTCAAGCCAGGATGCTTTCAGATCTATGTGAGACCATCCTCATTTCAGAACATTGTACTGATCAAGATAGTCTAAACTTTGCTTGAACTTATACCATGTTTCTTCCTGATTATGGCACCTGACCTCTCTTTTCTTTCACTTAAAAACAAAACACAATTTTAAATTCTTGTCTCTGCTTCTTTGAGATGTCGATCTTCTCTCCAAACATAATAATGTCATAATCTTGAATCAAGTCTATCTTGCCATTTTAAACAAGTGTTCCATATAAGTTTCTTTTAGTGTTCACTTTGAAGAGCGTTGATAAAAATATGGAAAAATATATCTGCAAGCTGAACACAGATACTGATCTTGGCCCTTTTCATTTAATTTCACGTGCCAATACAAGTTTATCCTAGGTCTTCTCTATTTGCACAAAGAAACAGAATTAATGTATATTTCTCAAAGATCATATACAATATTCCAGAGTTCATTGATTTGTTTAGACCCCTGCTTTAAATGGATTCTGACATAGCACATCACTTTGTTCATGTGTCTCTTTACACTCTGCTGGGCATAGATTATTTTCTTGGTGACGTTTTCCTCAGTATAAGAGCAGACAGCATTGTTTTCCTTGCTGATAATGCCTTGAGTTATTTTATGACATGGTTTCATTTGTCTCCACAAAAGCAGGAGAATATTGAGAAGGCTGGAATATAAGAAAAGGCCGTTCAGCCCACCAGGCTCTTTTCCTTTTAATGCACCCTGGAGAACATTTAATTGCTTCTTGAATGACCCCCAAGGTCTTCCTAGAATGAGCTTGTTGTCTTCTTTGTGGAGGAGACCATCCCCATTTCATTCTAACTCATTGTGACTTAATTATAGGATACATATAATAAATTGGAGGCAATCAGTAATCCTTAATCAAACAGGGTAAATTTGTTTCACATGCAAGACACAATGGGCCCTTGTGAAATAGATGGCACACTTTCATTTACTGCACGATACCCAGATTAATTAACTCACCTGATAGCTGTGGTTCCAATTTCCCAACTGCAACTCAAGTCTATCTTACGCTTGCCCTTCTTTTTTCTTTCTTATTATCATTCTATAAAACTGCTCTTAATAGACTTTCAGATTCAGATATTATCATTTCTCTCCACAGATATTATTTTTGTTATATAAAAAAAGATGTTTATGAATAACAATGTGTATATGTGTGTATGCATGTATATACATACACACACATATATACACATACATATACATACATACATGCACGCAAATACACATTTATAAGAGAATACACTAGAATGTATTCTGATATGGCATTTTCTTTAGTTACAGCTCTGTTACAAATCTGAGTTCAATGGGTCTACATCTAGAATGTTACAGTAATTTCTGCAAGCTTCCAGCAGTGCCTAATCACTCTCTAGAGCACAGCTTTTAGCTGTTTGGTTTCTGCTGGCTGTTTTCCCTGAAAATTACTGTAAGAGATTTAATTGATTTATATTCATTTATCTTGTAAAAGTTGAGGTTTTTATTAAATGTAAGTGTCTGTTTAGTGCCTCTCATTGTGTATCCTGATTACTTTTGGTGACTCAGTGTAACATTTAATAACTATTAGTTTTCTTTTGGAGAGTTCTTAACCAGGAAACAAGAGTTCTTACAGCTACATAGATAATTAACTCGAAGCTTGTCTCTCTCTGAGAGACATCAAATATGTAAATGAGGAACTTAAGCCTTAACCAGACATGGTAAGGAAATCACTAAAAGTTTTATCACATGAAAGCTAAAATCTGCAGTTAAAAATATATCAATATGCTTTGAAGAACTAATATATGCTTCTTGCTTAGGATTTGTGAAATTTATGGGCTTTAAATTCTTTTTCAAAGCTGCTGGAGCTAGTCAGATCTATTAACAAAAAACCAAAGCAGTTAATAAGGAAACAAGAGCAGAAAGCATATTTAAATACTGCATGATGTCTGGTACATGACTAGAGCTCAACACTGAATAAACTTGTACCAAACTTTTATCTTCCATTTTACAAAATCCTCATTTGTCATATCTAACACTGCTTAAATTTTTAATGATAATGCTTTAGAGCAAACCAATACATATCTTGCATCTGTTCTTATTCCTAAAGACTTAAAGAAGTAAGAGCCATTCACATTTGATATTTTAAACTGAAAACCAATTCTATTCATTTTTCTATATATATGCTTATGCTATATATCTCAAGGGAAAATATGGAGGAAAGGATCTTTTAAATTTCTATGCTTATTTTTAATCTGAAGAGAAAACAATCTGTCATTATAAAAACTTTTAGTGACCTGGATAATATATTTTTGTTATAATTGGTGGATTATGTTTTCCTGAAATACAGTTGTAACTAGTGATTGGAATGGGTAAAATTGGAAAAATATTTGTAAATTCACAAGAGAATGATTTTCTCAGAAACTGAATAGTTTGTTTGTTTTTTGTTTGGGGGTAGGGAAAGGCAAATCATTTGAAACTTTTATAGTCATTTTACTTGGCTTTCAATGGTTCATGCACTTTCCATGAAATGTACTTCTAATTCAAGTCTGCAGCTGGGTGCGCAGGTTGGTTACTGGATACAGCGATAGGAATGGTGTGTAACCTGGATCCAGACCTTTCACTAACTCACACCTGGCTGGATACACCATGGCTGCAGCAGGGACATGTGTTCCGCTGAGGCACAGCTGCTGTGGCTTTTCCCTTTTTCCTCTGCAACTCTGGGTCACATCACCCAGCCTCAACAAGACTAGCTAGAATCAGGATTCATACAGCATATACATGGTTTCCTTAAGGAAATTGTCTGACTTTTACAAGAGCACTTGGTCAGGAATGAAGGGTGTTTGTGTGCTTGATCAATTCTCCTCAGTCAGAATTTAGTGAATGCTTCCCAAGTCAACTGCAGGAAATCTGATCCCAGGTAAAATATCCAAGTGTGGAAAGGCAGCATTTTGAAAAGGCCACAGTCATGTTCTCTTTAAGATGAGAAAGCCAGATTCACTTCCTTTTTGCCCATCACACTAGTTTGCTACAATGCAGGCTTGTATATTTCTCTATTTTCCAAGGGATAAGATATAACTAGGGTTCTGGTCATGGCAACAAAACAAATTTAATAACAGTTAGTTTAGTTGTTTCTAGTGTTTCATAAGTACAGATGTTCTGAAGAGCTCTCAGTGGCCCCAGGCCTCGGAAGGGTTATCTCTGTCTTGCATGCTCTAAAGCACTATAGGGGGTTGAGGTATTTCTCAGAACTTTACAGCCTCACAGGGGATACTGAGTTCAAATGCTTCATATTCACCAGTTTCTGTTGTATTTATTTGCTTCCCTCTTCCAATCTCTCAACATCTTTTAGATCTCAAATTTCATAAAAACAACATCCCACATTGGTATATACTTGCTTGTTCATAAAATTTTCGTATTCCTAATCTCATTTGATCCTTCTGCAGCAGTGCTATCTCACTGGTTACTTACTCTTTTGCTCCTTTAGCAGAAGTCAGTATCCAAACCCATTAAATACATCTCCTAGAAGTAAGATGAACCATGTTTATTCTAAAAACAACAAAACTGCCATGGTTTTGTAGACAACAAAGAGGATTGGCTCTGTCCTAGAGTGGCAGCTGTGTGCCTGTTGCACTTTCACTATATGAGTTGACCAAAGAAAGTTTGATCATCCATTTATAAGTTGATTTGCAAAGAACTAGACCATTTAATTTTTACTTCTTTGGCTTTCACTTTTGAGTGTAATTCTAGAAGATATATGATGGAGTGGCTTACTTCTTCTGAAGGAGAAAAATGTCAGATGAATAAAATAAAGATTTGCCCGGCTTCCTGCTAATTCATTCCTTAAAATGTTCCTTTTAATCGTATTAATGATTTTAAAACTTGCTACAAATATTTCTAATTAAAACTAAACAAGGAATTCTTTTAGGGATAGAAAAAGAAGTTTATGGTTCAACATTTGGTCTTTACAAAGGTCATTTAATTGTTTCCCTCTACAGGGAAGATTTCAAAGTTTTAAATTATTAGAATACTTGGCTATTGGGAATATAGTAAGAGGATTTTGTTGTTGTTGTTAAATTACTGGAACCATCCTTAATAATTCATAAAAGCTACATCATTCATGATTTAAGATTGCCTTAGATAAAATTTTATCTATCTTTTTACTATGAGAACATACTACTCAGTCACAGTTTTCTCTTTGACACTATTGACATCATAACTAGTTTTCTGTGTGTCAGGAAAGTATGTAATTCTTATTTATATTTTAGATTTATGATGTTTTGAAAAAACACACATTGCAAATATATAAAATCTAAAAGAAAGCAATAGAAATAAAAATATATAAATGGGACTTAATCAAGCTTACAAACTCTTGTATAGAAAGGAAACCATAAATAAAATGGAAATGACAACCTAGGGAATGTGAGAAAACATTTGCGAACAATATAAATGACAAGGGCTTAATTTCCAAAATAAATATACGAATAGCTCATACAACTCAACAATAAAACAAAACAAAACAAAAATAACCAAATCAAAAAATAGGCAGAAGACCTAAACAGACATTTCTCCAAAGAAGACATACAGATGGCCAAAAGCCACATGAAGAAAAATGCAAATCAAAACTCCAATGAGGTACTGCCTCACATCAATCAAAATGGACACTATTAAAATCTATAAATAACAAATGCTGGAGAGAGTGTGAAGAAAAGGAGATACTTTTACACTGTTGGGGAGAATGTTGGGAATGTAATTTGGTGTAGCCACTATGGAAAATGGTATAGAGGTCCCTCAGAAAATTAACAATAGAATTACCATATGATTCAGGATTCCCACTCCTGGGCATATATTCAGACAATAATATAATTCAAAGAGATACATGCCTATCTATGTTCACAGCAGCACTAATTACAATACCCAAGTCATGGAAATAACCTAAAAGTCCATCTAAAGGTGAATTAATAAAGAGGATGTGGCACATATAGACAATGGAATATTATTCAGCCATAAAGAATGAAATAATGCCATTTTCAGCATCATGAATACAACTAGAGATTATCATACTAAATGGAGTAAATCAGAAAGAGAAAGACTAATGCCCTATTATATCATTTGTATGTGTAACCTAAAGAAAGCACACATGAGCCTACCTAAGGTACAGAAACAGACTCACAGACAGACAGAACAGATGCAGTTGCCAAGGGGAGAGGGGTTCGGGGAGGGATAGACTGGAAGTATGGGGTTAGAAGAGGCAAACTATCATATATAGAATGGATAAACAGTAAGGTCCTACCATACAGCACAGATAACTACATTCCATATCCTAGAATAAACCATAATGGAAAAAATATAAAAAATAAAGTGTGTGTGTATATATATTTTATATATATATATATAACGGAGTCATTTTGCTGTCAGAAGAAACTAACACAACATTGTAAATTAACTTTACTTCAATTAAAAAATAAAATATAAAACAGAAAGGTAATTGGTACAAAAATTTATTAATTTTAGACTATTCAAAGGGTTTGTAATTTTAGTTTTATTTGGCTATCTAAATAAGAATAGGCTTTGCAACTAACTTCTTTGGTTAAAGAGACACAGAGAAATGGATTTGGGAAGAGATATATTTTAGAATATTTCCAGGAAAATTTTAATTTGTAGCTCTTTAGTGAATTGGGCTTCCCAGGTGGCACAACAGTAAAGAATCTGTCTGCCAATGCAGGAGGTATAGATTGATCCCTGGGTTGCAAAGATCCCCTGGAGGAGGAAATGGCGACCCAGTCCAGTATTCTTGCCTGGGAAATTCCATGGACAGAGGAGCCTAGTGGGCTACAGTACATGGGGTCGTAAAATGTCCGACACAACTGAGCACACAGGCACAGTGAATTGTTTGTGATTGCTAAAGATATTTAGGCAGTAAGGACTAACTCCATCCTTAAGTAAAAATGTAGCTATCATTGTCTATCCTCTGTTTCTTCCCTTGTGTTTTTGCTCAGGATAATAATTTGCAAAGGTATTTGTTTTTGATAAATGGACAGATGAAATAATTTTTCCAACTCCTTTTAATACCGTCAACTGTGAAAATAATGAGTGTAACTACTCATATGCTTATAAATGATTTTATGATAGAGAAAATAAACCGCTACAGGTTTCAGATTTAAAATAGATCACAAAAATCTTAAATTCAACCAAGCGTATTTTGACATTTATTTATTGTTGCAGTAACCAAGTCAACTATCAGGAAAACGCTTGTTTCAGGCAAATAAGAACTTATTAATCAAGTACTGAACACACATTGTTTAAGCTACAGAGTTACAACAACACTGCAATGGATGCAGCCCTCTTTCTTGAGGTTGGCTTCTCATGGATGTCTTTCATACACACTCAGTATTGTGCATTAGTCAAACTATTTTTTTTAATACACTATGATTTTAACTGGGGATTTATTAAATAATTTTGGTTTTAGAGTTTGTTTTGTGTGCAAACATACTATCTCTGATTTAATTTTTTTCTGACACCATGCCTACTACATAGAATAAAAAAGTCTAATTGTAGTTTTGTCCTTTAAAGCACAGGACAAATAAATGTCAAAATCAAATGTGATGTCCCCCAAGGGAACACACACTTCAGTGATGAAATATTCTTCCTCACTTCCCATTGCTATTCCTCTGAACACCCAGGTGAAGCTGCCTCAGGACCTAATCAAATGCTCTAATTTGCATATAATAAAAATCCTGCCATGAGATTTTAGAATGTTCTGAGAAAAAAGTACATGACGTGTCTAAGATGGTCAGTTAGGAAGATATGTATACATCTGCTCTGAATCTACAGTTTATAAACACTCAGAATAGTTTGACTGGACTGAATCTGATATGAGCAACTGCTTATGTTTTTGACTGTTAATTGTCAGTTTAATTCTCTGCCTACTAAAAGATCCTTGAAGTAGTTACTGGTATTTCCTATGTTCCTTGAAAATGCTGCAATATTGATAAAATGTCAGACTCCATCTTGGGAATGATGATAACAATCAACTTTTAAAGCAATCATTAAGGTAGCTTTAAAAAGACAGCTATAGGAACAAACAGTTTCGCTGAAGCTTATACTTACATCATAATAGTACTTTTGTTTTTCAAAAATAGCAATTCACATAGTAATATAAAATTTTCTCACCAGACTCTTCCCCACTCTGAATTATTTTTAAATAACATATTTTTCAGGCATATAAATTGTTTTTGGAATAAATTTTGAACTTTAGGACCCCAGTTATTTTAATAATTCTTCAAATTTAGCAGGTGGTTTAAAAAAATCATTTGCAATATTCTTTTTTTAATCAACAGAGTGAAATCGAACCTCTTTTCATTACTTTTAGCATCAAATTCACAAACATAAAGTATTAAATTTCCGCTCCCTAATCCTGACATTATACACAGAATTTTGAAAAATGTCTTCTAGAAATTGTAGAAACTATCTAGGCATTTGAAATGCTCTGTGTGTGTGTGTGTGTGTGTGTGTGTGTTTAATAACATTATGTAAAAGCTAAACCTCTCTTCTATGAAACTGTAATACTCAACTGGTAAAATAATATAATTGAATTCTGAGGTAATCTCATGTTATTCACTATTTTAGAGAGAGACCAATTATTATCGAATTTGACATGGGGCACAGTAAAAATTATTTGATTTTATGCAGCCACAATAAATATTATTGTTTTAAAGGAATCAATATATTACAGAAAATGATTTGCTGTTGGAAGGCCATTTGGCTAGAAGGATAAGACTAAACTAAAACACAAGGCATAGAAGTTAGCAAAAAATTTCCTGTCCAGGTTAGAATTAGAGAAGTAACTCAGGTTCATTTTGTGAAATTTCTTACATTGAAATTTTTGAAAGTACAGTTGGTTCTCCTTTGCTGACTGGAGTGAGAATGGACTAATGTTTAACAGTGTGTCAGAGGACTTCCAAGCAACACATTTCATGTTATAGAAATTCATTGTTCTGCAGCTCAAATTATATCTTCTGTAAAGTAACCATTATGTAGTCTAAGATGCTATGTGAAAGCAAAAATAACAATTACGACAGAAAGAAAGATTTGTATGTCACCCAATAGCAGGTTTATAAGAACTGCTGGACTATTTTTAATGACCACTCTTCTCAGTCAAAAGAAACAGAATGCATAGACGTAGGGAATGAAGCCAATGTTCTTTATCACATAGAGAGAAAGTAGAGAGAGAAAGGTGTGGATTATGTTGGGGTTTTTCCATTCTAAGTTACAGGACTGATTGGCAAAGCCTTCAACTCAGAGACCTGAGGGTCCACCAGAGCAGACTAGAGTCCCAGTAGGGTAGAGATGATGCCTGATTCATCTTTCTACTCTTACAGTCTGCAAGGGGCCTGTAGTATATCAGTCTTTTTAGCAATAAAGTAAACATTGATTGGTCAGGGTTCCTGATCTTTCCGAGGCTGAGTGCCCTGTTTCAAGGATAGAAGTAATATTTTTATTTCTTAAGGTACAGAAAGACACATGAATGTAAGGATTTCTTATAACGATCGTATAGCCATTCAGTCTCCTGGATGGAAAGTCCTCTCAGATGGTCTGACACCAGGTGGCTTTTCTTTGGTCCTCATCTTCCTTTCATCCTGAACACTGTTAGGTATTGTACTGCTGATCTAAAGGGGGAGGGGTGTGCAGAGGGACTGATCACCTTTTCCTCCTTTCACCAAATGAAATGATGGAGTGTAGCTGCTGACAGCACTGGTTTCCCATCAGGATGTGGTTATCTACTGCCTTGATGACTTTCTTCTCCCTGAGGCTACAAGTAGGAAGTCTCTTGCTCTGTGTGTCTCCAATATGACAAAAAAGTTTGGTATCCTTGGCAGTGTTATTACAAAGAGACCAAAAGTTAGACTCATTTATTTTAAGCCCCCTCCTTTTTTAAATCTGAATTTAAGTTTTTGCTTTTTTCCTTGTTTCATTATATCACTTTCAATCCTCTCTCATCCCATTTCTACTGTTATCTAGGATGAAGGAACATTTTCACATGATTAATCTGCTTTGGAAAATTATTTACTTTGGCTTAACTAATAGAATTCCATAAAACTCCTAGTGAGATAGTGAAATTTATACAACTTATTGTGCTGAGATGTTGCCTTTAGATACTGTAAACATCTTCTGAGTATATACTTTTGAATTTGGGTTTGGCATGTTTGAGACACCTAAATTTGGAAGGCAGTACTTGGCTTTTATTTATTTATTTTTTGACGTGGACCATTTTTAAAGTCTTTCTAAATTTGTTACAATATTGCTTCTGTTTTATGTTTCAGATTTTTGGCCACAAAGCATGTGAGATCTTAGTTCCCCTAACCAGGGACCAATCTGCACCCTTGCATTGGAAAGTGAAGTCTTAACCTCCAGACTGCCAGGAAGTTTTGATTCCTTTGATTCTTTTAACAATATTTGCATAGTTTCTATACTTCTTTAGGCTTTTACTTTTATTCTATAGGTTTATTATTTATTTTCTTCCCCTAACTTCTTGATAGGATTGTCTCAAAATTCATGAAGAAAACTTTCTTGGATATTATCAAGGGTTTAAGCTTTTTCTTACTCATAAAATGTTCTGCCCTTTTTTAGAATAACTTAAACTTCTTGACAACTTTAAAATCCATAGTTTTACAATCATTCCTGCGTATATTTTCTGCTTGACACTTTTCTCCACATGGTAGAAAATTAGAGTAGTAATAAATGGTGAGAAAGCTTAACTGCAAACATGCCAGGTTTTATTTTGGGTCTGAAGCTTATAATATTTTCTAAATTAACATTTTTGACCAATGCATCTTTTAATTATTTCATTAGTTGATGAATCAATTATTAGCTCTTTAAAATGCCAAAACCCTTTTCCCTAATCTACTCCATTAAATGTCATATTCTTTTCCTGTGATAAAATTTTCTGTATTTCATAGTGTTTATGCCAAATTAGCCAGGACTCAAGTTAACAATGCTGTGTGTGTGTGTGTGTGTGTGTGTGTGTGTGTATTTTCCAACCAAAAGTGCCTTTCAGTTCAGTTCAGTTGCTCAGTCATGTCCGACTCTTTGTGACCCCGTGAATCGCAGCACGCCAGGCCTCCCTGTTCATCACCATATCCCAGAGTTCACTCGGACTCACGTCCATCAAGTCCATGATGTCATCCAGCCATCTCATCCTCGGTCGTCCCCTTCTCCTCCTGCCCCCAATCCCTCCCAGCATCAGAGTCTTTTCCAATGAGTCAATTCTTCTCATGATGTGGGCCAAAGTACTGTAGTTTCAGCTTCAGCATCATTCCTTCCAAAGAAATCCCAGGGTTGATCTCCTTCCAGAATGGACTGGCTGGATCTCCTTGCAGTCCAAGGGACTCTCAAAAATCTTCTCCAGTGCCACAGTTCAAAAGCATCAATTCTTCGGTGCTCAGCCTTCTTCACAGTCCAACTCTCACATCCATACATGACCACAGGAAAAACCATAGCCTTGACTAGACGGACCTTAGTCGGCAAAGTAATGTCTCTGCTTTTGAATATACTATCTAGGTTGGTCATAAGTTTTCTTCCAAGGAGTAAGTGTCTTCTAATTTCACAGCTGCAATCACCATCTGCAGTGATTTTGGAGCCCCAGTAAATAAAGTCTGACACTGTTTCCACTCTTTCCCCATCTATTTCCCATGAAGTGATGGGAAGAGATGCCATGATCTTTGTTTTCTGAATATTGGGATTTAAGCCAACTTTTTCACTCTTCTTTCACTTTCTTCAAGAGGCTTTTTAGTTCCTCTTCACTTTCTGCCATAAGGGAAGTGTCATCTGCATATCTGAGGTTATTGATATTTCTCCCGACAATCTTGATTCCAACTTGTGTTTCTTCCAGTCCAGCGTTTCTCATGCTACACTGCTATTTCTTTGCCATTATCTAAACTTTTGAGAAACAAGTTTGTATGTAATAAGGACTGAAAAATGTGCTCTCAAATGTGTCCATATATGATCATCAACCATATTCAGGATAGACTATTCTTAAAGGGAAAAACATAAAGGTAGGTATATTTTTGCATGCTCTAGGAGTCATAGGACAAGGCAATGGCACCCCCACTCCAGTACTCTTACCTAGAAAATCCCATGGGCAGAGGAACCTGGTGGGCTGCAGTCCATGGGGTCATGAAGAGTCGGACATGACTGAGCAACTTCACTTTCACTTTTCACTTTCATGCATTGGAGAAGGAAATGGCAACCCACTCCAGTGTCCTTGCCTGAAAAATCCCAGGGACAGGGAGCCTGGTAGGCTGCCATGTATGGGGTCGCGCAGAGTTGGAGACGACTGAAGCAACTTAGCAGCAGCAGCAGGAGTCATAATCCATGCATTGTTCAAGGGTCAACTGTGTCACACATATGTCAAGGGTCACACATATGTATACACATACATACACATGATGACTTTATTATGCTGTCTGTGGTTCATGCTTGGAAGACCTTTGGCTAAAGGGACCCCTGGAATCATCTCACAGCTCCCCTAACTCCAAGGGGATAGCAGCCCACAGGAGGGACACTACAGGTTTAGGAAGGCCCACAGCAGTTAATTTTTCCCATTCTGCCTCAGTCAAGAGAATAAGCCACTGGGAATTTGTTGATTTTTTGGTACCCATTTGGTCTGAAAAACTGTATGGGGGGGGGGAAAAAAAGAGAAAGAAAAGTTTTAAAGGATTGGCTTGGGGGTAAATCTGGCTGTAGGAGAAGATGGTAGCCAGAGTTCCTAGACATTATGGAACATGATTTTCACAATCTTCAGAGGTTTGCTTTTCTCCACAGGGGAAAATCTAATTATTTCTTTTTCTCTAGACCCGTCCCATTCTGGTATTCAGAATACAGAAGAACCTGTAGCACTTCACATTCTGGGTCTGTAATTATTTCAAAGTTGGACATGGATTTTCTTTATTTGGTGACGATCATGTAAACAGACACTTTTGACTTCAGAACTACTTTCTCATAAGCTACTCCTTGGGGCAACTGATGCCACATATCTACTGCTTGGGGGAAGAAGCTGTGAGTTGAAAGGGTCAGCTGGTTTTGCCATATGCACTGGCAATACAGGAAGAGGGTCCTTTAATTATTTTACTACATGAGTATATGCTAGTGCCAAGTAGTGTTAGGTCATGGCGATTTGGGGTTTTTAAAGGCATGGCATCCTCCTCAAGCAACATAAGTCTCATGGGGTTATGGACATAGAAACAGGCAGTTATGATTACTTGGAAGCTTTCAACAGAGAGGCACATAGAACTTGGAAAAATAAAAGAAGTAATCTTGTGACCTATTCCATCTACTGACCACTGATAAAATTAAAGAAGAAGAAATAATTATCTGCTTTTTCAGGTCTCTTTTCAGAATATGTAGGTGGCAGGAATCATCGGTTGGCTCAACTATACTGTCCTTTGAGTAGAAAGATGAGTTTACTCTCCAGTAAAGGACTAAGCTTCAAAAGCATTCCTGAGTCACAACAGTGAATTTTGGGGGCTAAAGTTGTCTTTATTACTACATACTGGGCAAAAGTACTTAAAAGTCAGATCTCTGATAAAAATACTTGTCTCCAGGATATATAAAAAACTTCAAACTTGGTAAGGAGACAAACAACTTCATTTTAAAGAATGGGCAAAAAATTGGGACAGACATTTCATCAAAGAAGATATACCAAAAGCAAGCAAGCAGATGAAAAATGCTCAACATAATCATAAGGAAATGCAAATTAAAACCACACTGGGATACTACTATACAATCTCTTAGAATATCTAAAATTAAAAATCTGATCATACTGAGTAATGGTGAAAATACAGAGGAACTGAATCTTTCATATACTTCTGTGGAGAATGTGAAATATTTCAACCACTTTGGAAACTAGCTCTGCAATTTCTTAAACAGTTAAACATGTATGTGCTATATGATCCAGCTATTTTATGTTTAGGCAATTTTCAAAAGGAAAATGAAAGCATATGTCTAAATAAAGGCATATACATGAATGCACATGGGAGCTTGATTTAGCTGTCCCAAACTGGAAACAAATCAAATGTCTGACAACAGGAGAATGAATAATGTGGTACACCCAGAAAATGGAACACTACACAGCAATAAAAAATACATTGGTGATATATGCTACATCATAATTGTTATGCAAAGTAGAAGAAGCCAAACAAAAAAGGATATACAGTATATAATTTATATAAAGCTTGAAAAATTATGAGCTAACATGTGGTGACATGTTTATGCAAAGCATTTTATTTTGGCATCTAAGAGATATTCTTTGGAACCCTTTGCTACTTAGAATCCTGAGAAGAGTGAATACTCAGGGAGGGGTGAAGGACAGAAACTATAAGGGGCACATGGAAACTTTAGGGAGTGATGACCATGTTAATCATCTTGATTGTAATAGTGGTTTCACCAAACTACAAATATGCCATAACTTATCAAATTGTGCCCTTTAAGTATATGCAGCATATTTTATGTCAATTATAAATCACTAAATTTATTTTTTAAAGCAACTAGAGCTTTATTGTTATATTAACTGCCCATGTTTGAAAAATGGGAGCAAACAAAAAGGATTTTATAGGGAAAAAGGATGTAATTTTCTTGTCTACCCTCTGTTTTCAGTAGAATATGTCACTGGCATAGCATGATTGGTGACATTGGTCAGTTAGATTTCTTGAAATGCACAAGGGAAAATCAGAGATTAATATATTTCTAAATGGGAGCCTCTACAGTCTTTGGCAGACTGGGAAATCCATTTTTATGGACGCTTTCACTGCACTCAATACATCAGAGATTAGAAGTCTTAGCTACCTTTTATTTAAAACATGTTTGCTTAAATTACAACAAGTTATTTTACAACTAGACACATGAATGCCACATGCTAAGTAAATTGTACATTATGTAGAAAGTGTTTAAAAATACCCTGAAGTTGTGGAAATATGAGATGCATATAGAGAATGATAATTTAAGCAGTTTCAGTCATATCACTGATGTTAAACTGAGCTTTCTGTAGTTTTTGCAGCAGAAGAGACATATGTCTTGAATGTATTTTAAATATATGCCAAAGCTAACCCTTTTAAGGGCATCATTGAATTGATAATTTCAAACAGTTTGTCAAACTTAGATATGTTCCAGAGAGGGAAGAAAAATTTTGAATGCATCATTTGGTATATTTTATAATGTCATTTTTGAGGATTCATGTTTACTTTGACTGCCTGTCCCACTGTACCCAAAATATGAATAAATAAAGAGGAACACTTGGTTTCTATGTCTTTTTCCTGCACAGCATTGAATGAGTGTTAAAGCTAATATAGTTGGATACAAGTCATATCCTCCAGTCATCACTTTGTTAATTTGATAATTGCTAAATACTGATCTTAATGAAGTTAACATGCCTGTTATCTGTAACCATAAAACGTTCCTGATATAAAACAGTTCCACTGTAAATCAAAGAAAAATTATATGGTCACACATATTAACATGTAAGGTGGTGAACAAATTTAGTTGAATTACATGACACTGCCAGCCCTGTACAGAAAATTCTAATTTTGTATAAAAGGTCTTGATTTCTAAGCTCTTTACTTGTACAAGAAGATTTAATTTATCTGTTATTTTATGAAGCATTTTTATGTATAGAAAAAGTGCTACTTGTTTGCAAACGCTGGTTATGTGGCATTCTTACATGATTTCATGCTTTGCTGATGGAAAATTAGACCCTTGTGTATTATAAAAGAATAGAAGATAGCAATAGAATCAGGATGCAATTGCCTCAGGACATTCTGTTGACAGCTAGAAATATATACAGACAAAGCAATGTCACTGGATGCTAATGTGAACTATACCACTGATGAGTACTGTAAATCCCTCTAAAAGGAGAAGCCCAAATCCTTTTACTGAAGTGGGGCTTTTCCCTTAAACTTTGACTACTGAGGTAATTTCTACACTTTTATACAATGAAACCATAATGAATATTTTATAATTACATTATGTCCATGAATTCATAAATATGATCCCAGAGGCTGATCTATCTTGATAAAGCCACATATAGATATAATTCATTTCTGTTATTTATGTATTAGACTAATAATACGATGTCTTTCATGCATACTGAAGATGAATCATTCATTTCTTGGATTAGTTTATACCATGCAAGTCCTTACATGATAATTTCCTTGTCTGTTAGAATTTTTCAATTTTCTCTAATGTGAAATTGAATGAGAGGTATACTGTAATTTAACAATAATATGTACAAGTAATAATATCTCTAATACCACCTTCTAAGAAACTCTAGTAAGAGACGTCAAAACAGCCCCAGAAGCAACAGTGTCACTTTTGGTCTTTTACCCTTCCAAGTCAATGGTAATAACCATCACAGACACTCCATAGAGTAAACCTCAGTGTAAAGGTGTGACTATGAGGCCAGTGAGCCAAATTCTAAAAGGATTTCCTTGTCTCATTCCCATGTGAAACTATTTACCTTACATTTCAGAAAGCATCTTGCTGCCTATCAACATAGAATGAGGATAAATTGATCTTGACTTCTTCAGCTCTACTTCCAGAAGTCTGTTATACTGTATAACTTGTGGCTGAAATATTGGAAGTAACAAAAAAATGCACAGTAGTCAAGTCTAGAGGTCTTCTTCGGTAACATTAACATTCTTGGTGGGTTTGGCACCCAGAGCAATTTTCCATTACAATCCAGCTATAATATGAGCAGAAACGTTTTCTTTAACCAAACAATTGTGCAGGCAAGGCTGTGTGTAGTGTTCCTTAAAATGAGTCTGAAAAAAAAAAAAAAAAAAACAAAGCCCCTCCTTGTTTCTTCTAATTGTCACACACTGAAATGAACTGTAAGTGAAACCTGTAAGCAGAAATGTCAGGAATATTTGGTTTTTCTACAGCAACTGCTTCTTGGTAGTCAGAATCAAAGCTCAGTATTCTGCCAGGTTTAAGAATTGACTGAAAAGAACACAGAACAGTCCTTGAAAATCAAGGCAATTATTCTGAGCAAAAAGACTCTGGCCTAGAAATCCTGATAGCAGTAGATGGTTTTGGAATTTTTGTTTGGGGCGTGAATAACACAGATGAGCTAGGATCAGTTCTTCACAAGAAATTTCCTTTGTTGCTATCCTAGGCTGACCCCACTTTGTTAGACCGCCATAGACAACTGTGGGAATGTGAATTGAGCAAAACGAACAATGAACCACAAAACCCCCAGGAAAGAAGATCAAGGGTCCCAGCAAGCATTATTCCCTATTTGAAATGAAATGATGCACTAAAACAGAGTAAGGACTAAATGTACAAAACATTCTCAATGTGACACAGTGGAGTGCTTAAAAATAAATATAATTCACATGGTTTGTTTCTATTTCAAATAAATCGCCTTTTCTAGATTAATTTAACAAATAATCTTCCCAGTTTTAAAGAGGGAAAACGGTTTTACTAAAAATAATAAAAATAACTTTATATAGAACTAAGCAGGAAGGAACCAGGCTCATTAACAGTCAAATAGAATGATTTTACCTGTAAAAATATCTCAACATAGAAGGAACAGGTTTGCAAACAAAAATGAAAGAAAGATGACACTGAAGAGTTTGCACATTATCTCCTGAATTTGTCAGTTCTATGGTTTTAAATGATGAGACCATTAATCAGGCCCAGCTGAGGAAAACTTCAAGTTTTCCCTAAACGGAGTCTTCTTTCTGTGATGACTGACTCAACCACGTTGAGGGTCTTCTCATCTCATGGTAGTATTCTTGGTTTTTAATCCCAACTGGTATGCTGCTCTACTTGAGCTCTCCAATCTTTATTTGATACAATCCCCTCTTAATTTTCTCAAAAGAGTGTATTATTAGTCAACTTTTTTAAAAACATGCCAGTTACCTCCAGGCAAAATTAAAATCACCTCATTCCAAAGTCAAAGCCCTCCATAATTAAGCATAAAGTTCTCATTACAAGTTCTCTTTTCCTCCTCTAAAAGTGAAAGTAGCACAGTCATGTCTCACTCTTTGAGACCTCATGGACTGTACAGTCCACGGAATTCTCCAGGCCAGAATACTGGAGTGGGTAGCCTCTCCCCTTTTCCAGGGGATCTTCCCAATCCAGGGATTGAACCCAGGTCTCCTGTATTCTAGGCGGATTCTTTACCAGCTGAGCCACTTTTCCTCCTGTTACTGCTTCGATTGCTGGAGCTAAAAGTATTTTTCTTGCTTTCCAGCTTTTGCTTTAGTGACAGTGTCTTCAATTTGCCCTCTGGCTTCTCTGCATAAACAAATGATACTCTTTCCATCATTCAGTGAAGAACAATATACCTACCGTGTGTCGGACCTGCACGAGGCAGAGAGAATACAGCAGTGAACAAGACCAACACAGTTCCTGTTTTCAAAGAGCCATGAGTAATTTGGAGGAATGGCAGACATATTACCATGCTACCACTCTTCAGAGACTGTGACAACTTCTGTAACAGAAATAAAACAGATTCGTGTATGGTGACTTGGTAAAACTGCTTACATTGACTTATCAGGGAGAACCTCACTGAAGAAGTGCCATTTGAATTGAGGACTGATTGCAGGAAGAGCCAGCCAATAGAGCCTAGGACCAGAATTTTTCAGGGAATGAAAAATACTAGTGCCCCCAAACAGAGAATCATCTAGAATGTGCATGGAAAGAAGAGAAAGCAATGAAACCCAAGGGGAGTGAGCTGAACAGAGAACTCTTAATTTTCTGTGTCAAGTGTTCAGAACTTACCCTGAACTCTTGAGATATTCTGGTATGTTGCTAGTGAAATCTTAACCTTGCTTTCTGTCTTTTTATTTGACCGTGCCATTTCCTTGATTTGAGTTTACTTTATGATAAAAATAAAGTTACATTATAAATGATTATGCAGCCTCACAGGATATTACAGAGTCATTAACAGTGTAGATTTTTAAACATGGCTAAAATGCCAAATCTCCCCAAACCTATGTACACATTTAACATTATTCCCATCCACATCCAAGCAAGATTTTTTGTAGCTAAATCAAAAAGTTATTCCAATATTTACATGGAAAAACAAAGGAAATAGAATATGTAAAATATGAAGAGTTTGGGAGGAATCTATTTACCCAGTTTAAGACATGTCTACAATAATCAATGCTATGTGGTATTGATGGAGGGATAAATACACAGATCAGTGGGACAGAATATAAATCTCAAAAATAGACTCACACATATTTGGCCAACTGATTTTTGGACAAAAGTAATTCTGTATAAGAAGGACAGTATTTTAACAAATGGTGATGGGACAACTGGACTTCCTACGCAAAACAAAGGAACCTTGACCTAAATGTCATAACTTTTGTAAAAGTTAACTGAAAGTATATTATAGACAAATGTAAAATATAAAATTATAAAACTTGTAGAAAATGGGAGAAAATCCTTAATACGTAGGGCTGGGCAAAGACTTCCTAGACTTGACAACAAAAACACAATCCATAAAAGGAACAATTGATAAATTAGAGTTCATTAACATTTAAAGCCGTTGCTGGGTGAAAGACCCTTTTAAGAGAATTAAAAAAAAAAAAAGCTATGGACCAAGAGAAAATATTTGCAAACCATTTATCCAATTAAGGCTAATAAGTAGAATATATAAAAGAATACTCTAAACTCAACAGTAAAAGAAACAAACTAGCCAAATAATTAGAGTAAAAGCACTAATAGACACTTCATGAAACAAGTATGTAGATTGGAAATAAGCACCTGAGAAGATATTCAACATCATTCACCACTAAGGAAATTCAAATTAAAGCCACAATGAGATATCATTACATTGTTATCAGAATGGATAAAATGCAAAACAATAATAACACAAAACACATTTCTTTACAAGAAATTTCTAGAGGCTTAATCATTCATACAGTACTGGTTGGAATGTAAAATGACACAGCCACTATGAAAACAGTATGGTAGCTTTTAAAGAATTAAGAATGCTACAACCAAATGACCTAGTCCCATAAAATACTCTCCTAGGCATTAATCCCAGAAAAATGAACATTTATGTTTACACAAAAATCTATATTTATAAAATGTTTATTTGTAACAGTCTCAAACTAAAATCAACCTAGATATTCTTCAAGGGTGAATAGTTAAAAAAACAAAAAGCAGGCTTCCGGTTCAAGATGGTGGTGTAGAAGGATGTGCACTTGTCTCCTGTGAGAGCACCAAAATTTCAACTGGCTGTTGAATGACCATCAACAGGGAGGACATTGGAACCCATGGAAAAAAAAAAAGATATCCATGTCCAAAGAAAAGCCAGTGCATTGAAATGGTATGAGGGGTACAATCATGATAAAATCAAATCCCTACCTGCCAGGTGGGCAACCCAGAAACCGAAGAACAATAATAGCAAGAAGTTCTCCCACTGCTGTGAAGAGTCTGAGCCCCACATCAGGCTTCCCAGCCTGGTGATCCAACAAAGGGACCAGGAATCCCCAGGGAATCTGATTTTGAAAGCCATCGAAATTTGATTATAGCACTTCCACAGGACTGGGGGAAACAGACTCCACACTTGGAGGACACAAACAAAATCTTGCTGCACTGAGACCCAGGAAAAATGACCCCACAGAACACTGAACCAAACCTACTGGCTAGCATTGGAGGGTCTCCTGTGGAGGTGTGTGTCAGCAGTGCTTGCCACGGGGACAGGGGCACTGGCTGCAGGAGTCCTGGAGAGGGCACCTTGGCATAAATCCTCTTCAAGTTTATCACTAATCCTACCATAGAGCCTACAGACCCCAGGATCAGGTCACGTTAGGCTAAACAATTAACAGAGAGGGAGCACAAACCCACCCATTAGCTGACAATTGGATTAACCGTATTAAGCACAGCCCTGCCCACCAGAGCAAGACCCAGTTTTTCCCACTGCCAGTTTCTACCATCAGGAAGCTTGCATAAGCCTCCTAGTCTCCTCCATCAGAGGGCAGACAGAAGCAAGAAGAACCACAATCCCACTGTGGCTAGAACTAAAACCACCATACGGAAAGTTAATCAGGAAGAAAATGCATAGTGTCCCAGATGAAAAGAAAAGATAAAACCCCAGAAAAACTAAATGAAGTGGAAATAGGCAAGCTTCCAGAAAAAGAATTCAGAATAATGATAATGAAGATGATCCAGGATCTCTGAAAACAATGGAGAAGGTACAAGAAATGTTTGCCAAAGAACTAAAGAGCAAATAGAGATGAATAATACACTAGAAGGAATCAATAGCAGAATAACTGAGGCAGAAGAATGGATAAATGACCTGGAGGACAGCATGCTGGAAATACTGCCACAGAACAGGATATAGAAAAAAGAATGAAAACAAACAAAAAATGAAGACAGCATAAGAGACCTCTGGGATAACATTAAATGCCCCAACATTTGCATTATAGGGGTCCCAGAGGAGAAGAGAGAAAGACCTCAGAAAAATACTTGAAGAGATTAACTTCAAGCTGGAAATATTCCTAAAATGGGAAAGGAAATAGTCAACCAAGTCCAGGAAACACACAGAGTCCAAGGCAGGATAAACGCAAGGACGAATACACCAAGACACGTAGCAATCAAACTGACAAAAAATTAAATAAAGACAAAATGTTAAAAGCAACAAGTGAAAAATGACAAACAACATACCAGAGGAATTCCTATAAGGTTATAAGCTGATTTCTCAACAGAAATTCTACAAGTCCGAAGGGAATAGCATGATGTATTTGAAGTGATGAATGAGAAGACCCTACAAAGAATATTCTACCCACCAAGACTCTCATTTACATTTGACGGAGAAGTCAAAAGCTTTACAGGCATGCAAAAGTTAAGAGAACTCAGCACCACCAAAGCAGCTTTACAAGAAATGCCAAAGGAATTTCTCTAAGCAACAAACACAAGAGAGGGAAAAGACCTATATAAAATAAACCCCCCAAAATTAAGAAAGTGTTAACAGGATCATACATATTGATGATTATCTTAAATGTAAATAGATTAAATGCACCAACCAAAGACATAGACTGGCTGGGCAGATGAAAACATGTGCATGTATGCACTTTCACTTACCACATCACTCTACTTAACCCCCTGAATTGTATGTAATTACTTTATACTGTTAGGTTAATCACAGATGGGGAAATGAAAAAAATGCTGAGAGACTTATTTTGGGGGCTCCAAAATCACTGCAGATGGTGATTGCAGCCATCAAATTAAAAGATGCTTGCTATTTGGAAGGAAAGTTATGACCAACCTGGACAGCATATTAAAAAGCAGAGACATTACTTTGCCCACAAAGTCCATCTAGTTAAAGCTATCATTTTTCTTATAGCCATGTATGGATGTGAGAGTTGGACTAGAAAGAAAGCTGAGTGCCACAGAATTGATGCCTTTAAACCATGTGTCGGAGAAGACTCTTGAGAGTCCCTTGGACTGCAAGGAGATACAAACAGTCCATCCTAAAGGAAATAAGTCCTGAATATTCATTGGAAGGACTGATGTTGAAGCTGAAACTACAATCAGGGTGTGGCTTTGGCCACCTGATGCAAAGGATTGACTCATTGGAAAAGACCCTGATGCTGGAAAGATCAAAGGCAGGAGGAGAAGGGGACAACAAAGGATGAGATGGTTGGATGGTATCAATGACTCAATGGACATGAGTTTGAGTAAGCTCCAGGAGGTGGTGATGGACAGGGAAGCCTGGCGTGCTGCAGTCCATGGGGTCCCAAAGAATCAGACACAACTGAGCAACTAAACTGAACTGAGGTTAATCATGTTTCCATCATGGCTTGCAATTGTAATGATATTTTATTTTTGTCTGGCTATTGATTGTGAAAACTGATGAACTCTTCTACTATTGTAAATTTTGCTTAAAAAAACAAAAACAAACTACAGTACATTCATACCAAAAAACAAACTACAGTACATTCATACCATGGAGTATTACTCAGCAATAAAAAGGAACAAACTATTTATGTATACAACAACTTAGGTAAATCTTGAAAGAATTATATAAGTAATAAAAGCCAATTTGAAAGGCTTATATTTATATAAAGGTTATATACACTATCTTATTCCACTTACATTAATTTGAAATGACAAATTTCTAAAAATAGAGAAAAAACAGTTGCCATGAGTTAAGGGCTTCCTTTTGGCTCAGCCATAAAGAACCTGTCTGCCAATACAAAGTATCTGGGTTTGATCCCTGAGTTGGGACAATTCCCTGGAGGAAAATATGGCAGCACACTCTAGCGTTCGTGCATGGAGAGATCCCATGGACAGAGGAGCTTGGTGGGCAATAGTCATAGGGGTTGCAAAAGAGTTGGACATGACTGAGACTAAACAACAATGAGTTAAGGGAGGTGTGGGGATGGGATGGAAGTGTTTGTACTTATAAAAGGGCAACATGGAATATCTTTGTGGTGATGAAATCATTCTGTATCTTGAATGCATCAATGTCAATGTCCTGATTGTTATATTTTGTTCTATCTTGTTTTTTCTTACTACCAATTTGACTTTTCTCCATCCAGGTGTGAATGTTATCTTTTTCCTGTTTTCTGGATTTTTCTTAGCTTGCTTCCTGTACTATGTTATGGTACATCTACCTAAACAAGTGCATTCATAACCTCAAGCATTACTGGACAGCTCCTGGTTGAGAAATAAAAGCATACTCAAGAGACTGCCCAAACAGAGTTAAATAAAGGGATTATTTACAAAGCTTCATCAAGAGTAAAGGGAACCAACAGTGAAACACCAAAGGACAGGTTGCAGTCAGAAGATATTACTATCCCCAGACCTGCAGGTACATAGAGAGGGGGGAAATGATACTGAGGCTGAGAGAGAGCTGGAGTCATGAATTGTACTGGTGGATGTACTGCAATCAGGGAATATATAGCTGCATGTAAAACACTAAGACAAAATGCCTGCTACCACCATCTGAAAGAAGAGGTTTAATTCAACCAGCCTCAGGCTGGCCAAACTGTCCTCCTTATGCCCAAGAATGGTATGAATCTGTTCTATCAAGGATTTCCTTAGTGCTGCTCTTTCTTGTTTGGGGATTCCAGGTGCGCTAGATCAGCCTTCAGGAGGACAAAACTATGTGGTTGGTTATGATACTCAGCTCCCATCCCTGCTGCAATGGACAGCATATGGCCCACCCAAGCTTCAGGCTGGATACGGAAAGAATTGAAATACATGCAAAGGATGGGTCGTGTAAGTCTTTACACGATTATTAAGAGCCTCCTCTACTGAGATTGTCTTCTGTAAAATATTCTGCTAAATATTTTGTCAGTCAAAATTCTTCACTCTGCTTACAGTGCAAGGTTTATTCACATGAATCTACCCCAGATACATGCTGTCAATCTTCTAATCTTGTCAGATCATGGTAGACATTAATTTCTAACTTTACATTTCAGGTACTATTTTTCTGGGGACACTTTACCATAGTATTTTTTTCAGTTTTTGGCCTATCATTTTTCTCCTTTTGTAAAGTGCCATATGTTTATGGGTACTCTTTCAGACCACTGAAAGATGAAAAGGAAGAAAACTGCAAGCAAATGAGTTCGATCATTTACCAAGGAAGACTTGATTCCTTCATATATAACATGTGTATGTATAAAAAATGTATCTATGTTTTATATATTTCATTCAATATAGAGAATGGTGAAAGACATTTCAGGGGGTCTCAAGGTAATGAGTGGTTCATGCTTTTCATAAATGTCTGCTGTTCTTATTTAGTTGCTCAGTCACGTCCTGCTCTTTGCAACCCCATGGACTGTAGCCCACCAGGCTCCTCTAGCCAAGGGATTTCTCAGGCAAGAATACCAGAGTGAGTTGCCATTTCCTTCTTCATGGGATCTTCTGCACCCAGGCATCAAACCCACATCTCCTGCATTGGCAGGCAGGTTCTTCACCACTGAGTCACAAGGGAAGCATAAAGATGTCTAAATGATACAAAACACCAAATGCACAAATATTGTGTTTTTTCAGGAATAAAAAGTAGAAGACAGAAAATATGTTAATTATGCATTAATCGATATGTTGACAGTGTTTGTTTTAATCAGTTTGTATTAAGGAAGTCATGGCAGGCTTGCATGTGACTTCAATATTAAGCTTATTAGCATATGTCTTTCACTAGAAAGCATCAGAGTGATGACTTCTATGATTTTATAATATACATATGACAGTTCTATTGTACACTGTTGCTGTATTATTCTCTTTCAGGATTATCTTGCACAGAATTCAGAAATCGAATTTCAGATGGTAAATTATTTAGTGAGAAGTCTACTTTTTATCTACAAGCATGGAGATATATACAGTTCAACTAGACTGGCAAAATATTATAGAATTTTATATTGGAGCTAAAAATATTTTAATATTATATCATTAATTAGCATTAACCCTAATCATAACTCTAGGATTATTATTGCAATAATAGTGATTACTTCAAAATCCTCTAATACTGATTTATCATTCCATGGTCAATTATTTTCTTTTACACTTATATTGGGTCTTATACAATTAGAAACTAAAGAATTTTAAACACGGAGGCTTAAAATCATCTTTTACAATGACTTTTTGGGTATTAGACATAGATATATTTATAAGTTGATCTAAATTCATACAATATAATGCAAGCACTTTCTTACATTAAATCTATCAGATACCAAAATAGGAAACACTCTGACAAACAAAATAGACACATTATCACTAGCAAACGTCCATATATGTGGCTCCATTTTATCCCTAGTTTTGTGTCTTTGGATTCAACCAACTGCAAATTGTTTGGTACTATAATATTTACTATTGAAAAAACTAAAATCCATGTGAGTGGACCTGTGCTGTTCAAATCCATGTTGTTTAAGGGTCATCTGTATAGCAATAATTAAAAAAAAGTATGAAACACTGAAAGAATTACCAAAATGTGACTAAAAGGCACAAAGTGAATAAATTTTGGGAAAATGGCAAATTTGTTTGACAGACTTGCCTGAGGCCAAAAACCATAAATTTTTAAAAATGAAATATCTATGAAATGTAGTCTCATGAAGTACAATAAAACAAGGTACACCTATTTTCTCTCTTCAGTTCTATCCATGTTTTATATATTTAGTTGGGTGTATGCTGCTGCTGCAGCTGGTAAGTCGCTTCAGTCATGTCCGACTCTGTGCGACCCCACAGACGGCAGCCCACCAGGCTCCCCCGTCCCTGGGATTCTCCAGGCAAGAACACTGGAGTGGGTTGCCATTTCCTTCTCCAATGCATGAAAGTGAAAAGTGAAAGAAAAGTTGCTCAGTCATGTCTGACTCTTAGTGACCCCATGGACTGCAGCCTATCAGGCTCCTCCGTCCATTGGATTTTCCAGGCAAGAGTACTGGAGTGGGGTTCCATTGCCTTCTCCAAGTTGGGTGTATATATATTCATAATTGTTATATGACCCCATTAAACTGACCCTTTTATTATTATATAATATCTACTGTCACTTGTGGATGATCTAAAAAAAACTGATAAGTTCCTAAACACATACAGACTACCAAGATGGAATCATGAAGAAATAAAAAGCTGCAACAGTCCTATATTTGGTAAAAAACAAAAAAACAAAAAAACAAAACTAAGAAAATTATCCATTTATAAAATACTTCCAACACACAAAAATCCAAGGACCTCATAGAGTCACTTGTGAATTTTGCCAAACATTTAAGGGAGAATTAATGCCAATTTTTATTAAATGTGTCCAAAAAACAAAAGAGGAGGAAACACTTCGCTTTTTCAATGAGGTCAGCAAAACTCAGACAAAGACAATACAAGAATGGAAAATTAACAGGCCAATATCTTGATGAATATACACACAAAAAATTCTCAACAAAATGCTGATAACCCAATTTCAACAACTCCAAATATACTGTATAGCCAAGAGGTATTTATCTGGGATGCAAATATGGCTCAACATATGAAAATCAATGTAGTACATCAGAATGAAGGATAAAGAAACCACATGACCATCTCAATAAATGCAACATTTGACAAAATTCAACCACCTTTCCATGGTAAAAACTCTCAACAAACTAGGAATAGAAAAGACAGATACTCAACATAAAGAATGCCATTTGTAAACATCCACAACTATCATATAGTCAGTGACTAAAAACTGAAAGCTTTTCCGTTCAGATCAAGAACAAGGTGAGAATGGTCAGTCTTGCTGCTTCTATTCGACATATTACTGGAAATCCTAGCCACACCTAATAGGCATAAAAAGAAAAAAGTAAAAGAAACACAGGTATCCATATTGAGAAAGAAATAAAATTGTTACTGTTTGCAGATCACATGATCTTACACACAGAAAACTCTGAGGACTTCACAAAAATCTGTTGGAACTAAGAAATGAATTCATTAAAGTTTCAGGATAAAAAGGAACATATGAAAGTCAATTCTGTGTCTATATTGATAATAAAATATCTGAAAAGGAAATTAGGAAAACACATTTACAAAACAGAAAATATTTATAAACAAAGCAACTAAGGAGATAAACTATTTGCACACTGAAAACTACAAAATGCATAATGTTGATGAAAGAAGATGGAAACAAATGGAAAGATAGTCTATGTTCATGAAATAGGAGACTTGATACTATTGAAATGTCCATACTAGCCAAAGTGATCTACAAATTCAGTGATCCCTATCAAAATCCCATTGAGTTTTTTTTTTTTTTCTTACAGAAGTAGAACAAACAATGCTAAATTTAACATGGAACTGCATAGGACCCCAAATGTCAAAATGCTTTTGAAAAAGAACAAAGCTGGAGGCATCACACTTTCTGATTTCAAAATAAATTACAAAGATACAGTGATTACAATAGTATGGTAATGGCATTAAACATATGTGCTCAGTTGTGTCTAATTCTTTTTGACCCTATGGAGTGTAGCTCACCAGACTTATCTGTCCATGGGGATTTCCTATTCAAGAATACTGGAGTGGGTCGCCATTTTCTTATCAACCCAGAGATTGAATCAGCACTGAATCAGCATCTCCTCCACTGGCAGGTGGATTTATTTTTTTTACATTTTATTTTTTTAATTTTTATTTTTTGAAGGTTAATTACTTTACAATATTGTATTTGTATTGACATATATCAATATGAATCCACCACAGGTATACACATGTTCCCCATCCTGAACCCCCCCTCCCTCCTCCCTCCCCATACCATCCCTCTGGGTCATCCCAGTACACCAGCCGCAAGCATCCAGTATCATGCATCGAACCTGGACTGGAGATTTGTTTCATATATGATATTATACATGTTTCAATGCCATTCTCCAAAATCATCACACCTTTTCCCTCTCCCACAGAGTCTAAAAGACTGTTCTATACATCTGTGTATCTTTTGCTGTCTCGTATACAGGGTTATCATTAGCATCTTTCTAAATTCCATGTATATGTGTTAGTATACTGTATTGGTGTTTTTCTTTCTGGCTTACTTCACTCTGTAGAATTGGCTCCAGTTTCATCCACCTCATTAGAACTGATTCAAATGTATTCTTTTTAATGGCTGAGTAATACTCCATTGTGTATATGTACCACAGCTTTCTTACCCATTCATCTGTTGATAGACATCTAGGTTGCTTCCATGCCTGGACTATTATAAACAGTGTTGTGATGAACACTGGGGTACACGTGTCTCTTTTGATTCTGGTTTCCTCGGTGTGTATGCCCAGCAGTGGGATTGCTGGGTCATAAGGCAGTTCTATTTCCAGTTTTTAAAGGAATCTCCACACTGTTCTCCATAGTGGCTGTACTAGTTTGCATTCCCACCAACAGTGAAAGAGGGTTCCCTTTTCTCCACACCCTCTCCAGCGTTTATTGCTTGTAGACTTTTGGATCACAGCCATTCTGACTGGTGTGAAATGGTACCTCATTGTGGTTTTTATTTGCATTTCTGTGATAATGAGAGATGTTGAGCATCTTTTCATGTGTTTGTTAGCCATCTGTATGTCTTCTTTGGAGCAATGTCTATTTAGTTCTTTGGCCCATTTTTTGATTGGGTTATTTATTTTTCTGGAATTGAGCTGCATAAGTTGCTTGTATATTTTTGAGATTAGCTGTTTGTCAGCTGCTTCATTTGCTATTATTTTCTCCCATTCCGAAGACTGTCTTTTCACCTTGCTTATAGTTTCCTTTGTTGTGCAGAAGCTTTTAATTTTAATTGGATCCCATTTGTTTATTTTTGCTTTTATTTTTAATATTCTGGGAGGTGGGTCATAGAGGATCCTGCTGTGATTTATGTCAGAGAGTGTTTTGCCTATGTTCTCCTCTAGGAGTTTTATAGTTTCTGGTCTTATGTTTAGATCTTTAATTCATTTTGAGTTTATTTTTGTGTACGGTGTTAGAAAGTGATCTAGTTTCATTCTTTTACAAGTGGTTGGCCAGTTTTCCCAGCGCCACTTGTTAAAGAGATTGTCTTTTCTCCATGTATATTCTTGCCTCCTTTGTCGAAGATAAGGTGTCCATAGGTGTGTGGATTTATCTCTGAGCTTTCTATTTTGTTCCATGGATCTATATTTCTGTCTTTGTGCCAGTACTATATTGTCTTGATGACTGTGGCTTTGTAGTAGAGCCTGAAGTCAGGCAGGTTGATTCCTCTGGTTCCATTTTCTTTCTCCAGATTGCTTTGGCTATTCGAGGTTTTTTGTATTTCCATACAAATCTTGAAATTATTTGTTCTATCTCTGTGAAAAATACCACTGGTAACTTGATAGGGATTGCATTGAATCTATGTATTGCTTTGGGTAGTATACTCATTTTCACTATATTGATTCTTCCGATCCATGAACATGGTATATTTCTCCATCTATTAGTGTCCTCTTTGATTTCTTTCACCAGTGTTTTATAGTTTTCTATATATAGGTCTTTAGTTTCTTTGAAGTGAAGTTACTCAGTCGTGTCTGACTCTTTGCGACACTGTGGACTGTAGCCTGCCAGGCTCCTCTGTCCATGGGATTCTCCAGGCAAAAATACTGGAGTGGGTTACCATTTCCTTCTCCAGGGGATCGTCCCAACCCAGGGATCGAACCCAGGTCTCCTGCATTGGAGGCAGACGCTTTAACCTCTGAGCCAAGATATATTCCTAAGTATTTTATTCTTTTCGTTGCAATGGTGAATGAGATTGTTTCCTTAATTTCTCTATTTTCTCATTATTAGTGTATAGGAATGCAAGGGATTTCTGTGTGTTGATTTTATATCCTGCCAATTTACTATATTCATTGATTAACTCTAGTAATTTTCTGGTGGAGTCTTTAGGGTTTTCTATGTAGAGAAACATGTCATCTGCAAACAGTGAGAGTTTTACTTTTTTTCCAATTTGGATTCCTTCTATTTCTTTTTCTGCTCTGATTGCTGTGCCCAAAACTTCCAGAACTATGTTGAATAGTAGTGGTGAAAGTGGACACCCTTGTCTTGTTCCTGACTTTAAGGGAAATGCTTTCAATTTTTCACCATTGAGGATTAATTTTGCTATTGGTTTGTCATATATAGCTTTTATTATTTTGAGGTATGTTCCTTCTATTCCTGATTTCTGGAGAGTTTTTATCATAAACGGATGTTGAATTTTGTCAAAGGTTTTCTCTGCATCTATTGAGATAATCATATGACTTTTATTTTTCAATTTGTTAATGTGGTGTACTACATTGATTGATTTGCAGATATTAAAGAATCCTTGCATCCCTGGGATAAAGCCCACTTGGCCATGGTGTATGATCTTTTTAATGTGTTGTTGGATTCTGATTACTAGAATTTTGTTAAGGATTTTTGCATCTATGTTCATCAGTGATATTGGCTTATAGTTTTTTTTTGTGGCATCTTTGTCAGGTTTTGGTATTAGGGTGATGGTGGCCTCATAGAATGAGTTTGGAAGTTTACCTTCCTCTGCAATTTTCTGGAAGTGTTTGAGTAGAACAGATGTTAGCTCTTCTTGAAATTTTTGGTAGAATTCAGCTGTGATGCCGTCTGCACCTGGGCTTTTGTTTGCTGGAAAATTTCTGATTACAGTTTCAATTTCCATGCTTGTGATGGGTCTGTTAAGATTTTCTATTTCTTCCTGGTTCAGTTTTGGAAAGTTGTACTTTTGTAATAATTTGTCCATTCTTCCAAGTTGTCCATTTTATTGGCATATAATTGCTGATAGTAGTCTCTTATGATCCTTTGTATTTCTGTGTTGTCTGTTGTGATCTCACCATTTTCATTTCTAATTTTATTGATTTGATTCTTCTCCCTTTGTTTCTTGATGAGTCTGGCTAATGGTTTGTCAATTTTATTTATCCTTTTAAAGAAACAGCTTTTGGCTTTGTTGATTTTTGCTATGGTCTCTCTCTCTTTTTTTTTACATTTATTTCTGCCCTAATTTTTAAGATTTCTTTTCCTTCTACAAACCCTGGGTTCTTAATTTCTTCTTTTTCTAGTTGCTTTAGATGTAGAGTTAGGTTATTTATTTGACTTTTTCTTGTTTCCTGAGGTATGCCTGTATTGCTATGAACTTTCACCTTATCACTGCTTTTACAGTATCCCACAGGTTTTGAGTTGTTTTGTTTTCATTTTCATACATTTCTATGCATATTTTGATTTCTTTTTGATTTTTTTCTGTGATTTGTTGGTTATTCAGAAGCGTGTTGTTCAGCCTCCATATGCTGGAATTTTTAATAGTTTTTCTCCTGTAATTGAAATCTAATCTTATTGCCTTATGGTCAGAAAAGATGCTTGGAAGGATTTCAATTTTTTTGAATTTACCAAAGCTAGATTTATGGCCCAGGATGTGATCTATCCTGAAGAAGGTTCCGTGTGCACTTGAGAAAAAGGTGAAATCCATTGTTTTGGAGTGAAATGTCCTATAGATATCAATTAGGTCTAACTGGTTTATTGTATCATTTAAAGTTTGTGTTTCTTTGTTAATTTTCTGTTTAGTTGATCTATCCATAAGTGTGAGTGAGGTATTAAAGTCTCCCACTATTATTGTGTTATTGTTAATTTCCCCTTTCATACTTGTTAGCATTTGTCTTACATATTGCGGTGCTCCTATGTTGGGTGCATATATATTTATAATTGTTATATCATCTTCTTGGATTGATCCTTTGATCATTATGTACTGTCCTTCTTTGTCTCTTTTCACAGCCTTTGTTTTAAAGTCTATTTTATTGGATATGAGTATTGCTGCCCCTGCTCTGTTTCTTTTTCCAGCCCTTCACTTTCAGTCTGTATCTGTCCCTTGTTTTGAGGTGAGTCTCTTGTAGACAACATATATAGGGTCTTGTTTTTGTATCCATTCAGCCAGTCTTTGTTTTTTTGGTTGGGGCATCCAAACCATTTACGTTTAAGGTAATTATTGATAAGTATGATCCTGTTGCCATTTATTTTATTGTTTTGGGTTCAGGTTTATACACTCATTTTGTGTTTCCTGTCTAGAGAAGATCCTTTAGCATTTGTTGGAGAGCTTGTTTGGTGGTGCTGAATTCCTTCAGCTTTTGCTTGTCTGTAAAGCTTTTGATTTCTCCTTCATATTTCAATGAGATCCTTGCTGGGTACAGTAATCTGGGCTGTAGGTTATTTTCTTTCATCACTTTAAGTATGTCTTGCCATTTCCTCCTGGTCTGCAGAGTTTCTATTAAAAGATTAGCTGTTATCCTTATGGATATCCCCTTGTGTGTTATTTGTTGTTTTTCCCTTGCTGCTTTTAATATTTGTTCTTTGTGTTTGAACAGGGAGGCCTGGCGTGCTGTGATTCACGGGGTTGCAAAGAGTCGGACACGACTGAGTGACTGAACTGAACTGAATTTGATTAATATGTGTCTTGGGGTGTTTTGCCTTGGGTTTATCCTGTTTGGGATTCTCTGGGTTTCTTGGACTTGGGTGATTATTTCCTTCCCCATTTTAGGGAAGTTTTCAACTATTATCTCCTCAAGTATTTTCTCATGGTCTTTCTTTTTGTCTTCTTCTTCTGGGACTCCTATGATTCGAATGCTGGAGTGTTTCATATTGTCCTGGAGGTCTCTGAGATTGTCCTCATTTCTTTTAATTTGTTTTTCTTTTTTCCTCTCTGATTCATTTCTACCATTCTATCTTCTATTTCACTAATCATATCTTCTGCCTCTGTTATTCTACTACTTGTTGCCTCCAGAGTGTTTTTGATCTTATTTATTGCATTATTCATTATATATTGGCTCTTTTTTTATTTCTTCTAGGTCCTTGTTAAACCTTTCTTCCATCTTCTCAATCCTTTTCTCCAGGCTATTTATCTGTGATTCCATTTTGATTTCAAGATTTTGGATCATTTTCCCTATCATTATTTGGAATTCTTTATCAGGTAGATTTCCTATCTCTTCCTCTTTGGTTTGGTGGGCATTTATCCTGTTCATTTACCTATTGGGTATTCCTCTGTCTCTTCATCTTGTTTATATTGCTGAGTTTGGGATGGCCTTTCTGTATTCTGGCAGTTTGTGGAGTTCTCTTTATTGTGGTGTTTCCTTGCTGTGGGTGGGGTTGTATCCGTGGTTTGTCAAGGTTTCTTGGTTAGGGAAGCTTATGTTGGTGTTCTGGTGGGTGGAGCTGCATTTCTTCTCTCTGGAGTGCAATGAAGTGTCCAGTAATGAGTTATGAGATGTCAGTGGTTTTGGGGTAACTTTGGGCAGCCTGTATATTGAAGCTCAGGGTTGTGTTCCTATATTGCTGGAGATAATTTTTTGTGGTATGTCTTGCTCTGGAACTTTTTGGCCCTTGGGTGGTGCTTGGTTTCAGTGTAGGTATGGAGGTGTTTGATGAGCTCCTATCAAGTAATGTTCCCTGGAGTCAGGAGTTCTCTGATGTTCTCAGGATTTGGACTTAAGCCTCCTACTTTTGGTGTTCAGTCTTATTTTTACAGTAGTCTCAAGACGTCTCCTTCTATACAGCACCACTGATAAAACATCTAGGTTAAAGATGAAAAGTTTCTCCACAGTGAGGGACACCCAGAGAGGTTCACAGAGTTAAATGGAGAGGAGAAGAGGGAGGATGGAGTTAGAGGTGACCCAAATGAGATGAGGTGGAATCAAAAGAGGAGAGAGCAAGCTAGCCAGTAATCACTTCCTTATGTGCACTCCACAGTCTGGACTGCTTAGAGATGTTCACGGAGTTATACAGAGAAGAGAAGAGGGAGGAAGGAGACAGAGGTGGCCAGGAGAGTAAAAGGGGGAAATGAAAAGGAGAGAGACAGATCCAGCCAGTAACCAGTTCCCTAAGTTTTCTCCACCGTCTGGAACACACAGAGATTCACAGAGTTGGGTAGAGAAGAGAAGGGGGAGGGAGGAGACAGAGGCAACCTGGTGGAGAAATAGGAGAATCCAAAGGAGGAGAGAGCAGTCAAGCCAGTAATCTCACTCCCAAGTAAAAATGGATACTGAAGATTGGGTTTTTAAAGGTACAAAATTGATAATAAATACCAAAAAGCAAAGATTAAAAATCTAGAGTAGAGGTTGGATTTTCAAAAATACAATATTAAAGAAAAGAAGAAGAAGAAAGAAAAAGTCACAAAAATTATTTGAAAAAATATATATGTGAAGTTTGCTTTAAAAATAGGGTCTTTTTTTTGAAAAGTAATAGTAGGTTATAAAAGTGAAAATTAAAGGAGTAATAGAGTACTTAAAAATTTTAAAAAAGAAAAAAAAGGAATGATAGTAAAAATAGTAAAGATATATCTAGGACTTTCTCTGGTGGTGCTGTGGGCAGTGTGGGGTCAGTTCATTTTCAGATAGTTCCTTGGTCCGGCTTATATTTCTCAAGATCTATAGGCCCCTTCCTATGTTGGTACTAACGACAGGGTTTTAATCTATTGCACCTGTCACTTCCAAGGCAGTTCCCTCTGTTTTAGCTTCTTCTGTTTGCTGGTCTCTTTAGTGTCTGATTTCTGCCCTGACACAAGGGGTGCGGGGGTGGACGCTTTTTAGGCTCACTTGTTCAGTCGCACTGTGGGGAGGGAGGGACGCTCCAAACAAATAACACTGGCGTGTGCTCGCAGTGTCTCAGTCACACTGGGCCTGCCCCTGTTCACAGCACACACAGCTCAGGCTCTAGGTTGCTCCGCCGGGAAACATGTGAGGCCAGCTCTGGGCTGCATGCACCTCCCAGGTCTAAGCCGCTCAGGTTCAGGCACTCAGGTAGTCCTCAGAGGTGCAGACTTGGTTGGGCCTGCGTTTTGTGCCCTTCCCAGATCGGAGTAGCTCAGGTGTTTGGCGAGCACGGTCACTGCGACTTATCGCCTCTCCTGTCCCTGCTGCTTGGTTTTCTGGGTGTATAACTGGCGCACCTTCTCAGGCAGATGTTGACTGTCCAGAACCCCAAGAAGTCTTAGTTAGCACAGAAGCCTGCTTGCAGTTTGGCAGATAATGTCTCTCCGGGGCTGCAACTGCCCCCTTCCGGCCCTTCTGGCTCTGGCTGCCTGTCAGCAGAGGGGGATGGTCTGCAGCTGGCTAATTCTCTTCGATTCTTTGTTCTCTGTGCGGTCTTGGTGGTGTCTTATATTAGAGTTTTTCGCATGGCAGCTATGCCATAGTCTGGTTTGTTAGCCCAAGTTAGTTTGCTCTGATTCCACTCAGGGCATTCGGCTGATCCTTACTCTAAGCAGTTCAGCCTGCGCCTCCCTGCCCAGCCCCAGCTTGCTAATGGCGGATGCAGGTGTCTGCGCTGCTTCTCCGCTGGGGGAGTTACCGTGGGGTTTGTAATCTGTAGGTTTTAATTATTTATTTTTCCTCCCTGTTATGTTGCCCTCTGTGCTTCCCAAGCTCACCACAGACTCTGCAATGAGAGTGTTTCCTGGTATTTGGAAACCTCTCTTTTTAAGACTCCCTTCCCAGGACGGAGCTCCATCCCTACCTCTTTAGTCTCTTTTTTGTCTTTTATATTTTTTCCTACCTTTTTTGAAGACAATGGGCTGTTTTTTCTTGGTTGCCCGATGTCCTCTGCCGGCATTCAGAAGTTGTTTTGTGGCATTTACACAGCGTTTAAATGTTCTTCTGATGAATTTGTGAGGGAGAAAGTGGTATCCCCGTCCTATTCCTCCACCATCTTAGGACCACCCTGGATTTTTTTTTTTACCACTGAGCCACTCAGGAGGCCCCACTGGCATAAAGCCCCACTTGTAATCAAACAAAACAGAAAAGAGAGCCCAGAAATTAATACATGAATATATAGTCAAGTGATCTTCCATAAGTGTGTCAAGTATACACAATATGGAAAGGATAGACTCTTCAACTAATATTATGAGGAAAACTGTCCACATGTAGAAGAATAACACCCTTATTTTATTCTATACACAAAAATCAACTAAAAAAAGACTTAAATACAAAACTGCAACTGTAAAATTCCTAAATGAAAACATAGGGGGAAAGCTTCATGGTATTGTTCTCAGAACTGATTTCTTAGATGTGACATGAGCAAGAAAAGCAAAACAGATAAATGTGACTGCACTAAACTGAAAAGCTTCAGAGCAGCAAAATTATCAACCAACAGAAACTTAAAAAAATCATCTTATGAAATTTGAGAAAATATTTGAAAACTACTCATATCAGATAAGGCATTAAAATCCAAATATATATGGAACTCCTATAATTTCCTGCCATATTTAGCAAAGTAGACATGTTTTTCTATCATCCTGCCACATACATGACAGAATGGCTGAGGGAAATGGCAACCCATTCCAGTATTCTTGCCTGGAGAATCCCATGGACAGAGGAGCCTAGTGGGCTACAGTCTATGTGGTTCCAAGAGTCAGATATGACTTACAACTAAACTACCACCACCGTGGATGAATCTTGAGGATCTTAAGTTAGATAAGCTAGTCACAGCAAACAGATAGCCAACAAACACAAGAAAAATTCTCTAAAGGTCACAAATTATTAGAGAAATATAAAACAAAACTACAATGAGATATCACTTCACACTTGTCAGAATGGCCATTACCATCACATCTACAAACAATAAAAGCTAGAGAAGGTGTGAAGAAAAGGGAACCCACTGTTGGTGGGAATAGAAGTTGATACAGACACTGTGGAGAACAGTATGGAAGTTACTTAAAAAATTAAAAATAGAACTACAACATGATCTAGCAATCAAACTATGGGGCATGTATCCAGAGAAAAGCATAATTCAAAAAGATATATGCACCCAAATATTCACTGCAGTGCTATTTACAAGAGCCAGGACATGGAAACAAACTACATGTTCATCAACAGAAGAATGAACAAAGATATGGTACATATAAACAATCTAATATTCAGTTCAGTTCAGTTGCTCAGTCATGTCCGACTCTTTGTGACCCCATGAACTGCAGCATGCTAGGCCTCCCTGTCCATCACCAACTCCCGGAGTTCACTCAGACTCACGTCCATCGAGTCAGTGATGCCATCCAGCCATTTCATCCTCTGTTGTCCCCTTCTCCTCCTGCCCCCAATCCCTCCCAGCATCAGAGTCTTTTCCAATGAGTCAACTCTACTCAGCCATAAAAAAGGAACAAACTGGGTCACTTGTAGAGATGTGGATGGACCTAGATACTGACATATAGAATTAATTATGTCAGAAAGAGGAAAAACAAATATCATATATTAATGCATATAGATAGAATCTGAAAAACTGGTATAGAAGAGCTTATTTACAAAACAGAAATAGAGACACAGACATAAAGAATAAATGTGTGAATACCAAGGAGGCAAGGGGGAAATGGGATGAATTGGGAGATAGGGATTGACTTATATATACCCTATTAATACTAATATTATGTTTAAAATAGATAACTAATGAGAACTTACTGTATAGCCCAGGGGACTCTATTCATTGCTCTGTGGTGACTTAAATTGGAAGGAAACTCAAAAAGAGATGATATGTATATACATATAGTTGATTCCCTTTTCTGTACAGTAGAGAATAATACATTATAAAGCAACTAAAATCCAATAAAAATTAAAAACTAAATAAAGTAGATAACCAACAAGATATACTCTATAGCACAGGGAACTCTGCTCAGTATTCTGTAAAAACCTTTTACCTAAATGGGAAAAGAATGTTAAAAGAATAGACACATGTATGGGTAAAAACACTAAATTAAAAAACTTAAAATAATTAGCCATTCATAAAAGAACAAATACTGCATGATTCCACTTATATTAGATATCTTAAACAGTAATATGTGAACCACAAGCTTCCAGATGTTCAAGCTGGTTTTAGAAAAGGCAGAGGAACCAGAGATCAAATTGCCAGCATCCACTGGATCATTGAAAGAGGAAGAGAGTTTCAGAAAAACATCTATTTCTGCTTTATTGACTATGCTAAAGCCTTTGACTGTGGGGATCACAATAAACTGTGGAAAATTTTGAAAGAGATGGGAATACCAGACCACCTGACTTGCCTCTTGAGAAACCTATATGCAGGTCAGGGAAGCCACCGTTAGAACTGGACATGGAACAACAGACTGGTTCCAGACAAGAAAAGGAGTACATCAAGGCTGTATATTGTCGTCCTGCTTATTTAACTTCTATGCAGAGTACATCATGAGAAACGCTGGGCTGGAGGAAGCACAAGCTGGAATCAGGACTGCCAGGAGAAATATCAATAACCTCAGATATGCAGATGACACCACCCTTATGGCAGAAAGTGAAGAGAAACTACAGAGCCTCCTGATGAAAGTGAAAGAGGAGAGTGAAAAAGTTGGCTTAAAGCTCAATATTCAGAAAACTAAGATCATGGTATCTGTTCTCACCACTTCATGGCAAATAGATGGGGAAACAGTGGCTGACTTTATTTTGGGGGGCTCTAAAATCACTGCAGATGGTGATTGCAGCCATGAAATTAAAAGACACTTACCCCTTGGAAGGAAAGTTATGACCAACCTAGACAGCATATTAAAAATCAGAGACATTACCTTGTCCACAAAAGTCCATCTAGTCAAGGCTGTGGTTTTTCCAGTAGTCATGTATGGATGTGAAAGTTGGACCATAAAGAAAGCTGAGTGCAGAAGAATTGATGCTTTTGAACTGTGGTGTTTGAGAAGACTTGAGAGTCCTTTGGAGAGCAAGGAGATCTAACCTGTCCATACTAAAGGAGATCAGTCCTGGGTGTTCACTGGAAGGACTGATGTTGAAGGTGAAACTCCAGTACTTTGGCCACCTGATGCAAAGAGCCGACTCATTTGAAAAGACCCTGTGCTGGGAAAGATAGAGGGCAGGAGGAGAAGGGGACGACAGAGGATGAGATGGTTGGATGGCATCAATGACTCAATGGACATGGGTTTGGATAGACTCCGGTAGTTGGTGATGGACAGGGAGGCCTGGCTTGCTGTGGTTCAGGGGGTCGCAAAGAGTCAGACATGACTGAGCGACTGAATGAAATAGTAATTTGGGATCAGAGAGAGTGGTGGTTGCCAGGGGTTGAGTGGAAGTGGAAATGGAGAGGTGCTAATCAACACGTATAAAATTTCAATTATGCAAAAATAATAATAAGCATTTCTAGAGATCTGCTGTACAATGTCATCTCTTTTATATTTATCTGTATTCTTACTATGTCTGGTGCTCTTCATTTTTGTTTTTTTTTTTAATAAATCCAAATACTAACTTCCATCTGGTATTATATTCTTCCTGTTTGAAAAAATTTCTTTAACATTTTTGTAGTACAGAAGTGATGGTGAAGTTGTTCTTGCCTTTCCTTGTCTGAAAAAGTCTTCATTTTACTTTTACTTTTGAAATATTTTTGATGGGAACAAAATCCTAGGTTGACCTCTCATTTAAATATGTTATACCTTTGCTCTATGTATAGTAGTAATTTCTGCCAAGAAGTCTGATATAATTCTTATCAGGGTTCTGCTGTATATATGTGCATTTCAATGGGCTAATTTTAATTTCTTTTCACTAGATTTTAAAAGCACTTTGATTATAATGACCCTTGATGCAATTTTTCTGTTCCTAATTCTGCTTGGGGTTCATTGAGCTTTTGGATCTATATATTTACTATTTTAATCAAATTCGGAAAAATTTCAACCATTAATCCTTCAAATATTTATTCTCTATTTCTTCCCCTTTGTAGGACTCCCAGTACACATTAGGCCCACTAGTATTAATCTGTTATCACTAATCTTTTACACATTTTTTTTTTCAGTCTATTTTCTGTTTTTGGTTTATTTCAGTATTTCTTGCTATAGTTTCAAGTTCAGAAGTCATTACTTCTGCAAGGTGTATTCTGCTCTTAACAACCTCCAGCAAATTTTTCATTTCAGATATTTCATTTTTTCATTGATATGATACCCTTATGCTTGTTTCTTTCTTATGCTTCACATTTCTCTCATTATGTTCTTGTTTGTTTTAATTCTTGGGCATACTGAGTATGTTTATCATAAATCTTTCAATATCTCTTTAACATAGTCCTCTCATTCTTTTCTAGGTTTGTTTCTAATGACCGAGTTTACCCCAAATTTGGGCAATATTTTCCTGCTTTTTGCATGTGAAGCAGTTTTTAATTATTTGCTGTGCATTATAAATTATATGTTGAAGGGTATTAGATTTTACTGTATTTCTTTAACTGATAAGGTCATTTTTCTGGCTGGACATTAACATGCTTGAGATTAGTTTGATTTTCTCTGAGCTTGTTCTGAAACCCTCTACAGTTCTACAGTAACATTTCTCTAAAGTTGGTTTATATTCTTTATAAATCTACTTATATGTACCATATTTTCACTCTGCTGACTGAAACCTGGATGATTCTTTTACATAATCTCTAGCAACTTTCTGGCTTCCGGATCCCCAGAAATGGTTCTTTCCCTAGATTTTGTTCTTTTGCTTGTCCCTTTCATTTCTCCCAATAAAGGTACAGATCTATTTAAGACAGAGACTCAAAAGGAACTTTTCTTCCTATTCTTATAACTTTCTCTCCGTACCTGTATTCAATATGATACTTGATGCCACCATTTCTAGCTGCCTTATCCTTCCTGAAATCCAGTCTCTGTCTTCTCAATTCAGAGGAACCACTGGACTTTGATTTTCTCTCCTCTACAATGGAATTTGAAAACTGCCTCTAGGCACAAAGGTAGAATGATCACAGAGCTTATCTCACTGAAACACTTTTCCAGAGATCTTAGTCCAGCACTGCATGCTTATTATCTGAAATAGTTGTTTCACGTATATTTCCAGTGTTCTAGTTTTGTTTATGGTAAGAAGACAAATTAGAATTCTGTTCCCTTCTCAGGGCTGGAAGCAAAAGTCCAGAAGTATGTTCTAATAATTATTGTTATATAACCATTCAACTTTTTTTTTCCCAAAAGATTAATCCAATTTATATTATCATTACAATGACTACTTCCTTCACTGAACTTTCATTGAAAGTGAAAGTCAAGTTGCTCAGTCCTGTCCCACTCTTTGTGACCCCAGGGACTGTAGCCTACTAGGCTCCTCTGTCCATGGAATTTTCCAGGCAAGAGTACTGGAGTGGGTTAGACTCCTATTTTAACAGCCCATTTTCACATGAAAACATGTATATATGTGATATATGTACTTTATGACTCATACTTCATGAGTCAGTACAGAGTATATGCTAATTGGGATTAATATCAAAGCTCATGTGGTTCTGTCTATAAAAATTTTAGGTATGGTTGTTATCTCTGGGAAAAATTGCAGAATCACACAGTCAGCTATGGAATCCAGAAGCATTTTATCTGTGTGAATCAACACAAAATGAGGCAAACCTTGTTATAGATTTGTAGAATATTATACTTGCTTGAGTAATTAAAACATATGGTCTATTTAGTGTTCTATATTAATAAAACTATTAAAATCATCCATCTTGTTATGGATCTTTATTCATTAAGAACAGATTTTAATGTTTTAAAAATATATCAGGCATTGCAGAAAGCAGAAAAAGAAAAAAAAAGAAAAAGGTATTGCCCTTAATATCCATATTATTAATAGTTATATTAAAGATAACTACTGCTAAAATTTGGAGTATTATATTTTATATATTTAATATACAGCTGTAACATATTTCATAAATAACTTTATACTCTGCTTTCTCATTTAATAATATAGTAAAAGTTTTAATAATTATCTTCTAGAATCACAGTATATTTTATATAAATATACTATCATTGGAGTCATTAACTCATGGCATTATCAAATGATTTTAAATATAAGTACTTTTATTATCATCTTTGTGAGTCAAAACATTATCATTATATATGATTTCAAATCACTACTACAGGAGGTATAATTAAATGCTCAGAGGTATAAACTTTTCCAAAGACACTCAATACACAATGAATTTCTTTCTCAAAATGATAAAACAATATATACTTCTACAAATAGTACTGGTTCATTCTCTGCATTCAAATTAGCTTTCACTGTTACCATTATTTAAAAAAATTCCATGTTGAAATTGCATTTTTACCTGATTCTGGTAAGTTTACATTCTAACTAGTGCAGTCCATTGGAATTCTAGATTGTTCAGATCCAGGTCAATGGTTCTGAAAGGTCTATAGGCATTTTCCATGCTCCAATGCAGTTGGTGCAGCCCACTTGAACCTATTTTGTTCAAGGGACTCTCCGTATGCAAACCGACAAAAATCTGTAATATGGGTGAGGGGCTCTGGCACTTTATCTTGTCGAGTCTCTGTGTTTCTACATCTAAAGTTGTTATGATTATATAGGGTAGTAGCTTTTTAGTGGACTGCTGGTCCATTGCAGCCTTTGGACTCAGTGATCAATCAACCAACACCAAAGATTCTTGCAGTTCGTATGGGCTGATACTACAAGGCCTCATTTCCTATCAGGATGATGTATGGAACATAAAGCCTGTGGAGATCTTTTCTCTTACTCCAAAGTTACCTTCTACTTCAAAAGATTAAGTGGAGGGTAAGTAGACATATTTATGGCTGAGACTAAAGGCTCAATGTGTCTCAATTTCTAATCTTAGAGGAATATCAGAGAATTTCCAATTTTAGAGTAGAAATATCCACTGCAATGCAAGATGCCCTAATAATGTGTTTGTAGAGTAAGCGTGTTGTCTCAGAACAGGTAAAGCAAATATGTCCCCACCCTGCTAGGAAGCAGATGTAGAGAAGGAGAAAGGGTTGCATCTTCAGGGGAGGAAAAGTGATTGTGCTAGATTTGGGGTCCCTTCTTCATTTCTCTCTTTCCTCGAGGAGAGGTAGAGGATATCCAACTCAGAAGTGTAACAACAGAGATGTTTGTGAAATTGGAGATGCTTCCAAATAGGGTAGCAAAGGCAGTTGGTTTGGTGTGAGAATTTAGGAATACATAGAACTGTGCTGTGCCAAATTATGATTTAAAAAACCAAATCAACCATCACCAACAAAAATACACCCTTATGACATCGAAGCCCTGGCAATGGAGAGGATAGATGGAAAGACCCAAACCCAGAACCACTTAGCTATAGGTAGAAATTGTATTCTATAAGGTTTGGGTTTCTCTGTAAAAATTATAATGGGGGATATTTTATAATCCAAGAAAGAAGCTGTAATCTAAAAGGGAATATATGTGTTCTACTACTGTAGGCTCAGGGAAGAAGTAGCAGCCCCCTGTGAAATTTTATTAATTCCTTGAAGTAAAATGGAACACTGCCCACAAATGTACATTGTCTATGCTAAGACACCCACACTGGACAGAACACTTGCCTAGTAAATAGATTACAAATAGTGATGACTAATCTAATAACCTCCATTATTGCATTCAGAATAACAAAACCAATATAAGATGACTCCCTATTTCCCTTCTCTGATGTGTCCCTAAAATTATTTTTCCTTCTTGAGAATAATGAGAAATGATCTTGATAAGGAGGGCATCTTTGCCTTCAAATCTGATGAAAAACAGATATAAATTTTCTTTGCAAAAATAGAACTGACCAAGTGATGTTGAATATCTTATGTTTAGGCATGAGTTCCTTTCAAAATCAGTAGAGATATTACAATTAATATCTAGAAGTAGAGCATTTCTTCCAAGTTACTCAAATTGTAGAGCTGCATTTGTGCTCTCCTACAGATTATCCAGGAATTTATTTGAGTTTCCATATCGGGACTGTAGTTACTATAGATATCTGTCCTAAATCAGATCATTTTTCTCCCCAGTAGATCTTTTCTAATCACAGAATGGTAAAAATGAAAACAGTTATCACTTTATCTGTCAAATCAGATAAATCAACAATGAACAGAGTCATAACAGATGTCAGATTTCTATTTTCAGTGATTTACATTCTCATCTATTTCTTCCTTTCATTAACAATATATACCTTTTGTTTATCAAACTACTTACTATCTGAAGATTCAGTCTCTGAGGAAGGAGCTAACTGTCTGATATTAACTGTTTCATGATCTTCAATACTATTCTACAAAAATTGGGATCCTCAAAATGGCAGGTTTGAGATATATTATATAGATGAGCTACTTAAACACTTTTATTTCACAGAGGAGGAAACTGAAGCTAAAGGAGGTTAAACGGATTTGCCCATGATCATTTTCTGTAAAAGCTCTCATTTTTCTTCTTAAATGTGTTTATCCCTGGAATTAGGATACCAGCTTTGGGGCTAAGTGAATCAGTCACATAATTTAGCTTTTCTATATCTTGGCTTACTCTTCTATAAGATTGGAATAATAATATTGACTTATTATCTTTCATACAGGAGTTTATGAAGTATTTCAAATATATGCAAAGAATATAATGCCATAATACAACTACTACTTGGATTACAGATGAAGATTATTACTTGAGATTATGTCTGTCTTTGGTGGCAGAATATTAGATAAAGCAAAAGGGATCAGTGTTAAGTAATGGAAAACATATATGACAAGAATCTGTACATTTGCAAGATCACAATAGGGCCCTTAGGCTACAACTGGAATGACAGCCATGGGATTTGGCATCTAATCTAGCACCCCAAATTGAGTTGTCATCTGAATTTGGGTGAGGGACTAAATGGGGGAAAATCAGCACTTATGAATACCTTACTTCCCAGTGCTTGGTCTGTCAACTATGTTAGGTTGCATTTTGCTTAATCATGTCTGTGAACCTTTTCTGAGTCTATAATTTTGGAAAAAAATAACTTTTGAAACAAATTACTTCTTCCAACAGTTGCTCCTAGAGATTAGACTTTTCTGATCATGGCACACATTTTTCCTACACTTGAATCATTTGAACACACAACCCATGAATGGGTTTTGTCTTAAAGTGATGAACTATTATTATTGGCCTTGGCAGCTGTATGTTTTAAAGGGACAGCAGAATACATATAACCTAGGTGACTCTGCTGAAAACACTATTAATGTTGTAAACTGCCAACTTTGTCTTCTTCAAGCAGAAAGGATAGAAAGAAAGAAACCAGTTTTACTTCCCAACAAAGATTTTTTGTAAAAGCAATAAGGTAATGGCAGGAAGTGTGCTTATCATGCTGTAATCACACCCCAGGGGAATGGGGGGTGCGCCACTGCACCTCTTACTTTGTAATGACCCAGGGGGTGTGATTATCTTATGATAACCACACTCCCTGTCATGCCTTATTGCTTATATATTCCACATGTCATAATGAATCCTGAAGCACTTTCTAGGTCTCATAGCAAAGGCAATGACTTTGAAGTACAGGAAGTAGCCAGCTTTTCTAGGTACACACAGATTAATACTGTATACATTAGGGGGAATTATGAATGACTACTTTAAAGTGCCAACCAAGCCACAAATATGGGGGAACTGTGTGCTTTATGTCTTAAAAAATCTTATTTGGGCTACCTTTTACAAAAGTTTTCTCTCCCCTGCAATTTTGAGGACTATTAAATTATTCTGTTTCTACAAGGAACATTATCTGCCTCCAAAACCACCAGGAAATAACATCTATGACATAATTACCTTGTAGTTACTTCATATGATGCTTTACTATGAAAACTGGGGAATGTTAAGCTTCCCAACACAAAAATTAGTTTCATTGGATTTAAGTGTCCATTATTCAAGAATTACAACCATTTTTGCTACAGATCATCAGGTGTAAGATTTAAGGGAGGTGTAAGCTTTAAGGGAGGTGTAAGCTTTAAGGGAGGGACAATGAAGGGAGATTTTCATTTATTCCATAAGATTAAGCGTCGTCGTTTTTTTCTGATGTTAGAGTTGTTACATTTAGCACTAGCCGTTGTGTACATTTTATTTTATTTGGAGATAATTTAGTTTTGAGACTCTCCATTGCAACTGTTAATATATTCAAATTAAAATGAGTGAGGTTAATAGGAGACCTATAGGGAAGAAGAGACATCAAGAGAAAAAGATTTCTGAATTTAGCAGGAGGCTTTAATAAGACAACAAGGTAATAAACTAAGCAATTATTTTTGATGCAACTTGCATGATTATCATACCACAGAGTGAATCTACACCTCAGGGAGAGGTTTCCAAGTAATTCTGTAACCTTTGAAATGTACAGAGCAGTCAACATTTAAGTCCCACTGTCTCTTGCTGAGAAAAATCTGAAACACTCTTTTTATCCTGTCACTGTAACCTAGGTGATGAAGATGGTGGCCTTTCACTGTGACCGCTGATGAGTTGATTCAATGTCTGTGTCAGCTTCAGGATCAACCATGTTAACCTTAGGTCACTCCAAGGAAAACTGTGTGTCGAAGTGACGATTATTTAGCTGCCTACTGCATAAGCAGAGAGTCTTCTGATTACCATAAAGGTCAAATATGCACATTTTGACTGGTGGTAATGAGTAGTTTTAAAGATGTTTTAGCCTTTTCTTAATCTTGCAGTGTCACTAGGCTTCTATTGTTATGCACCAAAGAATGTGCCTCTAATTGTACCATTTGCCCTATTGCAGCTTGTACATAGAGCCAGTAGGATGATGTTACTTGTGATAACCGCCTACCACATGTCCTAATAATTATTAGCCTTCAATAAATTGTATAATAAGGTAACTCAAGTCTGTAAGAACCAAAGGTTCTTAAAAAGTTGAAAGCAATATTTAAGAGGCTCATGTATCAAATTCTAATAGTGGAGAAAAAAATAGAATATGAAAATACTTTTCAAGATGTGAAAACTTCTTAAGAATTAGGAAGTATCCTAAAAGACTTCAAACACTAGAACTGTGTGCATGTGTGTGTTTCATACATGTTTGTGTATTTTTACTTTTAGATGATTTTAAATTTCACCTTTTAAAGACAAGCTTTGTCATTTGAGTCATCCAAAAATTAATAATTATCTTAGGAACAAATAAGATCAACTGAAAGTACACACAAAAATTAATTTTCTAAAGGAGAAATTATCAGTTCAGTTCAGTTCAGTCACTCAGTCTTGTCCGACTCTTTGCGACCCTGTGAATAGAAGCACACCAGGCCTCCCTGTCCATCACCAACCCCTGGAGTTCCCTCAGACTCACGTCCAATGAGTCAGTGATGCCATCCAGCCATCTCATCCTCTGTCGTCCCCTTCTTCTCCTGTCCCCAATCCCTCCCAGCATCAGAGTCTTTTCCAATGAGTCAGCTCTTCACATGAGGTGGCCAAAGTACTGGAGTTTCAGCTTTAGCATCATCCCTTCCAAAGAAGTCCCAGGGCTGATGTCCTTCAGAAATGACTGGTTAGATCTCCTTACAGTTCAAGGGACTCTCAAGAGTCTTCTCCAATGCCACAGCTCAAAAGCATCAGTTCTTCGGCGCTCAGCTTTCTTCACAGTCCAACTCTCACATCCATACATGACCACTGGAAAAACCATAGCCTTGACTACACGGACCTTTGTTGGAAAGTAGTCTCTGCTTTTCAATATGCTATCTAGGTTGGTCATAACTTTCCTTGCAAGGAGTAAGCATCTTTTAATTTCATGGCTGCAATCACCATCTGTAGTGATTTTGGAGCACCCCAGAATAAAGTTTGACACTGTTTCCAGTGTTTCCCTATCTATCTGCCATGAAGAGATGGGACCAGATTCAATGATCTTTGTTTTCTGAATGTTGAGCTTTAAGCCAGCTTTTTCACTCTCCACTTTCACTTTCATCAAGAGGCTTTTTAGCTCCTCTTCACTTTCTGCCATAAGGGTGGTGTCATCTGCATATCTGAGGTGATTGATATTTCTCCCAGCAATCTTGATTCCAGCTTGTGCTTCTTCCAGCCCAGCGTTTCTCATGATATACTCTGCATATAAGTTCAATAAGCAGGGTGACAATATACAGCCCTGACATTCTCCTTTTCCTATTTGGAACCAGTCTATTGTTCCATGTCCAGTTCTAATTGTTGCTTCCTGACCTGCATATAGGTTTCTCAAGAGGCAGGTCAGGTGGTCTGGTATTCCCATCTCTTTCAGAATTTCCCACAGTTTATTGTGATCCACACAATCAGAGGCTTTGGCATAGTCAATAAAGCAGAAATAGATGTTTTCCTGCAACTCTCTTGCTTTTTCCATGATCCAGTGGCTGTTGGCAATTTGATCTCTGGTTCCTCTGCCTTTTCCAAAGCGAGCTTGACGATTTGGAAGTTCACAGTTCATGTATTGTTGAAGCCTGGCTTGGAGAATTTTCAGCATTAGTTTACTAGCGTGTGAGATGAGTGTAATTGTGCGGTAGTTTGAGCATTCTTTGGCATTGCCTTTCTTTGCGATTGGAATGAAAACTGACCTTTTCCAGTCCTGTGGCCACTGCTGAGTTTTCCAAATGTGCTGGCATATTGAGTGCAGCACTTTCACAGCATCATCTTTCAGGATTTGAAATAACTCTACTGGAATTCCATCCCCTCCACTAGCTTTGTTCGTACTGATGCTTTCTAAGGCCCACTTGACTTCACATTCCAGGATGTCTGGCTCTAGGTGAGTGATCACACCATCATGATTATCTGGGTCGTGAAGATCTTTTTGTACAGTTCTTCCATGTATTCTTGCCACCTCTTAATATCTTCTGCTTCAATTAGGTCCATACCATTTCTGTCGTTTATCGAGTCCATCTTTGCATGAAATGTTCCCTTGGTATCTCTAATTTTCTTGAAGAGATCTCTAGTCTTTCCCATTCTGTTGCTTTCCTCTATTTCTTTGCATTGATTGTTGAGGAAGGCTTTCTTATCTCTTGTTGCTATTCTTTGGAACTCTGCATTCAGATGCTTATATCTTTCCTTTTCTCCTTTGCTTTTCACCTCTCTTCTTTTCACAGCTATTTGTAAGGCCTCCCCAGACAGCCATTTTGCTTGTTTGCATTTCTTTTCCATGGGGATGGTCTTGATCCATCTCCAGTACAATGTCATGAACCTCTTTCCATATTTCATCAGGCACTCTATCTATCAGATCTAGTCCCTTAAACCTATTTCTCACTTCTACTGTATAATCATAAGGGATTTGATTTAGGTCATACCTGAATGGTCTAGTGGTTTTCCCTACTTTCTTCCATTTAAGTGTCAATTTGGCAATAAGGAGTTCATGATCTGAGCCATAGTCAGTTCCTGGTGTTGTTTTTGTTGACTGTATAGAGCTTCTCCATCTTTGGCTGCAAAGCATATAATCCAATCTGAGTCAGTGTTGACCATCTGTGTGTCCCAGAGGAGATACGTCACATCTGAGGTCAGGGACAGTGGCCAGGAGGAGCTAACCCACATCTGAAGTCAGGAAAGGTGGCTGAGAGGAGCTACCCCATTTCCAAGGTAGGGGTGGCAGCTGGGAGGAGCTAACCCTGGCTGAGGCCAGGGGCAGCGGCTGAGAGGAGTAACCCCATGTCCAAGGAGCAGTGGCTGCGCTGGCACAGGAGGGCCTAGGGGAGGTAGTCCACATTTTAGGTCAGGAGGGGCAGCAGTGAGGAGATACCCCTCATCCAAGGAGTAGTGGCTCTGCTTTCCTGGGGCAGCCATGAAGAGATACCCCACATCCAAGGTAAGATAAACCCAAGTAAGACGGTAGATGTTGCAAGAGGGCATCAAAGGGCAAACACACTGAAACCATAATCACAGAAAACTAATCAGTCTAATCACACTAGGACCACAGCCTTGTCTAACTCAGTGAAACTAAGCCATGCCCATGGGGCCACCCAAGATGGGCAGGTCATGGTGGCGAGGTCTGACAGAATGTGGTCCACTGGAGAAGGGAATGGCAAACCACTTCAGTATTCTTGCCTTGAGAACCCCAGGAACAGTATGAAAAAGCAAAAAGATAGGATACTGAAAGAGGAACTCCCCAAGTCAGTAGGTGCCCAATATTCTACTGGAGATCAGTGGAGAAATAACTCCAGAAAGAATGAAGGGATGGAGCCAAAGCAAAAACCATACCCAGCTGTGGATGTGACTTGTGATAGAAGCAAGATCCGATGCTGTAAAGAGCAGTATTGCATAGGAACCTGGAATGTCAGGTCCATGAATCAAGGCAAATTGGAAGTGGTCAAACAGGACATGGCAAGAGTGAATGTCGATATTCTAGGAATCAGTGAACTAAAATGGCCTGGAATGGGTGAATTTAACTCAGATGACCATTATATCTACTACTGTGGGCAGGAATCCCTTAGAAGAAATGGAGCAGCCATCATGGTCAACAAGAGTCCGAAATACAGTACATGGATACAGTCTCAAAACGACAGAATGATCTCTGTTCATCTCCAAGGCAAGCCATTCAATATCACAGTAATCCAAGTCTATGCCCAACCAGTAATGCTGAAGAAGCTGAAGTGGAACGGTTCTATGAAGACCTACAAGACCTTTTAGAGCTAACACCCAAAAAAGATGTCCTCTTCATTATAGGGGACTGGAATGCAAAAGTAGGAAGTTAAGAAACACCTGGAACCACAGGCAAATTTGGCCTTGGAATGCAGAATGAAGCAGGGCAAAGACTAATAGAGTTTTGCCAAGAAAATGCACTGGTCATAGCAAACACCGTTTTCCAAAAACACAAGAGAAGACTCTACACATGGAGAAATTATAGTGGCATTTAACATTCTAAAAACTGTGCTGTATCACTCCACATTTAGTAGAGCCAAGCAATTAGTTCTTTTCATAGTTTCAACAAAAACAGTTTTCTAGCTCACAAGTTCAAGCAGTCCAAAATACCATAAAACACACAAAAAATGGGATATTTAAAATACTACTTAAAATATAAACCTCAGCCAAAAGTGATGCTTCTTAGTACATTAAGCAAGAATAAAACAATTCTATTTTTTTCTTTGTATTTCAGTGACTTGGAGTTTAATAAAGGTACTAAATAACCCTGATATTTTCTATTTTAATAGCTGTCAAGCTTTTCAAAGTCTAGTAAGATGAGTAAATAGAATAGAAAAACTAAAAAAGTAGCTGGGAAAAACATAAATTGGACAGGAGAAATAATTAGATGGAGAACATAAAAATGTAGGTTAATGCTTCAAATTTCCATAATTTTTAGATCTATTTTTAAGTTTTTAAGATGATGAAAATATGTGAATATAAGTATATAAGAAAAGTAGATTCCATCTGAGCATGAAGGTAAAAAGTGGATTTAGTTGTAGCTGCCTTTGGACTTTCAGTCTTAATTCTCTAAACTGCAGTAACGTGTTATACTGACGCTAGTAGTAGAATGACTCCAAGGTAAAACCACCAAATTTGAATTTTAGTACAATTTGGAAAAGAATTGAGTATTTTTCCTTGATAAATTAATGACCATAAATTAAGCCTATCAAATACTTAAAATACAATAGACATTGCTACTTTAATTTTCATATAATTCCTGAAGTGCCTTTTCCATTCACTTATGTGATTTAGTCCAAATTTATGTGTATTTATCTGAGTCTATATGTTATCAAAATCCAGTTTAAAATGAACATATTTGTTCTGTGTACCACTGAAACACCTAAGACCAAATTTACATTTATGCTTAGGAGAGGCTTACAAATCTTGTATGGATTTATGAGTCTAGTTGCTTTTGAGATCCATTTTCTTATTTACAGAAATGAAAAATGGTAAAAAGTAGGGATTTAAAAATATACTGGTTTTAAATTTTTTATAATATTTTAAAAATTTTGGGCAAAGAAAACTCCAAAATTTGAAGATGTAATGTAGTATAGTTATTAATTTAGCATTTTTCTCTTTCAGCATTTTGTTTGGAAAGGAAAGTAGGCTTACTAAGGAATGTGATTTTTCTTAAATTGCCTATTATACATTTCAAATTTAGTAGTTAAGATTGTCTACTGCTTAGCACTAGTAGTCTATTTAGGGGGCTTTTCTGGTGGCACAGAGGTAAAGAAGCTGCCTGCAATGTGGGAGCCCCAGCTTTATTCCTTGGGTAGGAAGATCCCCAGTATCCTTGCCTGAAGAGTTCCATGGACAAAGGAGTCCATGGGGTTGCAAAGAATCAGACACAACTGAGCAACTTTCATTTTGTCATTCTAGCTATGGTGTGGGAAATTTTGATTCTTGTTTTTTTCTTTTGCAGTATTTTACATCTATAACTACTTAGAATCCTTTCCCTAACACTTATAACTTTAAATCTTTGATGCCATTATGTGTGATTAAAAAATTAATCAGGTTACTGGACAAATACACTAATACAGATTTTCAAAGAGAAAGTGATATGTTTTAACCAGTTTTCATGCATTCATTAATATGTAGATTGCTTCCTTAAACTTCCTGTGTATTTTGTTTTCCATTGAAATCTGGTTTGGTCTGTACCTAATTAAATGTTTATGTACAGAGAGTGTTATGCTGGAATCAGTTTATTTTAGCCAGGAGAGCTGATAGTTACATTATCAGGAATTTTATAAGCCAGTTGCTAAACATATCCATTATTAAAATTTAAATTCTACAAATTCATAAATTAAAAACAAAAGTAGTAAACACTCAAAAGTGATCACATTCTAATTATTTTTCTATTTTACTACTACTATGTTCTTGAGGCTATTTATTTCTCTTGTATCTGTATAGTGAAAATAACTCCAATGCTGTGCTGTTGCAGCTATCTTTCCACTCTCTGTTTAGTGACTTTAGTTGTAACTTGCAATTTCCATGGTTGCAAATCACCCTGGAAATACAGTAAATGCTACAAATCAGGGTTTGGTTTATTGTTTTGTGGATTGTCTGGGTTTATGAAAGTAATGGAAAAATGTTAATAATGCAGATTAAATTTTAAAAGTGTTATATCTGTAGCTGTTATATTGTGAATGTTTTTCTAGTATTTGAAAACTATCATCCAGTTCAGCAAAGTAGTCATTTATATCACTGATGAATGAGTGAAGTTCTGATTTAATGAATACATCACCATGCATATTTGGCCACTGTTTCAGTTTCTTCTTATTCATACATGTAAATTGGAACTGTTTCAATTTGACAGCTGTGACTTTGAGTTGCTATGGATTACAGCTGTTGGGCAAAAATTAAAAAGGAGTTGTGTGAAATTTACCAAAAACTATGACCTATGTTATGGTTATTTGTAAATTGTGTGTGTGTTCAGTCATGTCCAACCCTTTATGACTCCATGGACTGTATGTAGCCTGCCAGGCTCCTCTGTTCATGGAATTTTCCAGGCAAGAATGCTAGAGCAGGTTGCCTTTTCCTACTCCAGGGAATCTTCCCTTATCCAGGAATCAAATCTGTCTCTTGCGTATCCTGCAGTGGCAGGCAGATTCTTTACCACTGTGCCACCTGGGTAGCTCATATTTGTAAATTACTTATCAGTAAAGTGTAGAATGAATTTGTGTAATATACATACACATATACACAGACAGACTCAGTTACTGCCCTGAGAGCCACAGTGTAAGAGAGATATAGAGAAATCCTAATTTAGCAAGCACTTATTCTACATTTTAGGTTATATCATCAGTGATACTGGCCTATAATTTCTTTTTCATGGTATCTTTGGTTATGCAATCAGGGTGATAGTGACCTCATAGAATGAACCTGGGAGTGTTCCTTCCTCTGCAATTTTTGGGAAGATTTTTAGAAGGATAAATGTTAACTCTTCTTTAAATATTTGGCAGAGTTTGCCTGTGAAGACATCTTGTCTTGAACTTTTGTTGCTGTAAGTTACTTAATCACTGTTTTGATTACAAAGCTATGGTAATCAAAATAGTATGGTACTGGCATAGAAACAGAAATAGATCAATGGAAATGAGAGTCTAGAAGTAAGCCCACACACTTATAGTCAATCTATGATAGAGGAGGCAAGAATATACAATGGAGAAAAGATAGACACTTCAATGAGTGGTACTGGGAACACTGAATAGCTGCAGATAAAAGAATTAAATTATAACATTCTTTTACACCATACACAAAAATAAACTCAAAATGCACCACAGACCTAAGTGAAAGGCCAACATTATAAATCTCTTAGAGGAAAACATAGGCAGAACACTCTGACATAAATCACAGCACTATCTTTTGGACTCATCTCCTAGGATAATAAAACAAAACAAAAATAAATAAATTGGACATAAACTCAACACATTCTGCACAACAAAGGAAACCACAAACAAAATGAAAAGACAATCTACAGAATGAAAGAAAATATTTGCAAACAAAATGACTGACAAGGGATTAATTTCCAAAATATACAAACAGCTTATTCAGGTCTAAGTCAAAAGCAAACAAACAAAATAATCAAAATGTGAGCAGAAGATCTAACTAGATATTTCACCAAAGAAGACATACAGATGGCCAGACAGCATATGAAAAGATGTTTAACATCACTATCAGAGAAAATGCAAATCTAAAGCACAATGAGGTATCACCTGAAATGGTCACAAATGGCCATCATCATAAAGTCTACAAACAATAAATGCTAGAGAGAGTATGGAGAAAAGGGAACCCTCCTACACTGTTGGTGGGATGTAAATCAGTACAGCTGCTATGGGGAACAGTATAGAGGTTCCTTAAAAAACTAAAAATTGAACTACCAGGGAGGCCTGGTGTGCTACAATTCATGGGGTCAAAAAGAGTCAGACATGACTGAGCAACTGAACTGAACTGAAAGATTTGTCTTAATCCAGCCACTTACCACATTTCCTCAAAGTTTAAGCAGTTTTTAATAGAATCTTTTGGATAGTCTTAGATATTTAGTTGGAGAAGGCAATGACACCCCACTCTAGTACTCTTGCCTGGAAAATCCCAAGGACGGAGGAGCATGGTAGACTGCAGTCCATGGGGTCGCTAAGAGTTGGACATGACTCAGTGACTTCACTTTCACTTTTCACTTTCATGCACTGGAGAAGGAAATGGCAACCCACTCCAGTGTTCTTGCCTGGAGAATCCCAGGGACGGCAGAGCCTGGTGGGCTGCCATCTATGGGGTCACACGGAGTCGGACGTGACTGAAGAGACAGCAGCAGTAGCAGCAGCAGCAGATATTTAGTAATATTATTAGCAGAAAAATATAATTTTCCAAAATGATAGCAATTATTTTTTCTCCTATATTATAGACAGGAGACTCTCTGAAGAAATGCTGAGTAATAGTGGATGACAAGCATTCTGCTCCTGTTGTTTATGTTACAATAAACAGTTTTATCAGGTAAGTTGATGTTTGCTACTGCTTATGGTAAGTAATCTTTCATATTTAATTTTTTTCTATTTCTAATGTATCTGAATTGCCTCAAAACAATGACACTGTCTGTATTTTACAAGTTAGAAACTGTGAAACACCTGGTCTTGCAGTTTTTTATTTATCAAAATTATTAATCACCATTTTGATCTCTTCTGTAATACTTTTTCTTATTTTCTACTCTGCCTATATTCACAGTCACTTACATTCTGCTAAAAAGATATCAACTTCTTCAAGATTTTCCACATTTTTGGAGAGCTATATTTCTCATTTGTTTATTTATTGGGTTTTTATTTTCTGGATCTTAGGCTGAGAGGTTAGGTTAGTCACACCTAACCTCTAGTTAGGTGTGACTAGTTTATTAAATAAACCTCGTTTATTTCTTAAACTCTAGCTCTTAACACTAGACATTCTAATGTTAGCAAACACTAAGTTCACGGTGACTTTATCTATGCAGACAATCCTCTCAAGACCCTGTCTTCATGTCTCTTCTTCAGTTTAGTTCAGTTCAGTCGCTCAGTCGTGTCCAACTTTTTGTGACCCCATGAATTGCAGCTTGCCAGGCCTCCCTGTCCATCACCAACTTCCAGAGTTCACTCAGACTCATGTCCATCGAGTCAGTGATGCCATCCAGCCATCTCATCATGTCGTCCCCTTCTTCCCCTGCCCCTAATCCCTCCCAGCATCAGAGTCTTTCCCAGTGAGTCAACTCGTCGCATGAGGTGGCCAAAGTACTGGAGTTTCAGCTTTAGCATCATTCCTTCCAAAGAAATCCCAGGGCTGATCTCCTTTAGAATGGACTGGTTGGATCTTCCTAGCAGTTCAAGGGACTCTCAAGAGTCTTCTCCAACACCACAGCTCAAAAGCATCAATTCTTTAGCACTCAGCTTTCTTCACAGTCCAACTCTCACATCCATACATGACTACTGGAAAAACCATAGCCTTGACTAGATGGACCTTTGTTGGCAAAGTAATGTCTTTACTTGTCAATATGCTATCTAGGTTGTTCATAACTTTCCTTGCAAGGAATAAGCATTTTTAATTTCATGGCTGCAGTCACCATCTGCAGTGATTTTGGAGCCACAAAAAATAAAGTCTGACACTGTTTCCACTGTTTCCCCATCTCTTTCCCATGAAGTGATGGGACTGGATGCCATGATATTCATTTTCTGACTGTCGAGCTTTAAGCCAACTTTTTCACTCTCCTCTTTCAGTTTCATCAAGAGGCTTTTTAGCTCCTCTTCACTTTCTTCCATAAGGGTGGTGTCATCTGCATATCTGAGGTGACTGATATTTCTCCCAGCAATCTTGATTCCAGCTTGTGCTTCTTCCAGCCCAGCGTTTCTCATGATGTACTCTGCATATAAGTTCAATAAGCAGGGTGACAATATACAGCCCTGACATTCTCCTTTTCCTATTTGGAACCAGCCTGTCGTTACATGTCCAGTTCTAACTGTGGCTTCCTGACCTGCATACATGTTTCTCAAGAGGCAGGTCAGGTGGTCTGGTATTCCCATCTCTTTCAGAATTTCCCACAGTCTATTGTGATCCACACAGTCAAAGGCTTTGGCATAGTCAATAAAGCAGAAATAGATGTTTTTCTGGAACTCTCTTGCTTTTTCCATGATCCAGTGGATGTTGGCAATTTGATCTCTTGTTCCTCTGACTTTTCCAAAGTGAGCTTGACGATTTGGAAGTTCACGGTCCATGTATTGCTGAAGCCTGGCTTGGAGAATTTTCAGCATTAGTTTACTAGCGTGTGAGATGAGTGTAATTGTGCGGTAGTTTGAGCATTCTTTGGCATTGCCTTTCTTTGCGATTGGAATGAAAACTGACCTTTTCCAGTCCTGTGGCCACTGCTGAGTTTTCCAAATGTGCTGGCATATTGAGTGCAGCACTTTCACAGCATTATCTTTCAGGATTTGAAATAACTCTACTGGAATTCCATCCCCTCCACTAGCTTTGTTCGTACTGATGCTTTCTAAGGCCCACTTGACTTCACATTCCAGGATGTCTGGCTCTAGGTGAGTGATCACACCATCATGATTATCTGGGTCGTGAAGATCTTTTTGTACAGTCCTTCCGTGTATTCTTGCCACCTCTTCTTAATATCTTCTACTTCAATTAGGTCCATACCATTTCTGTCGTTTATCGAGTCCATCTTTGCATGAAATGTTCCCTTGGTATCTCTAATTTTCTTGAAGAGATCTCTAGTCTTTCCCATTCTGTTGCTTTCCTCTATTTCTTTGCATTGATTGTTGAGGAAGGCTTTCTTATCTCTTATTGCTATTCTTTGGAACTCTGCATTCAAATGCTTATATCTTTCCTTTTCTCCTTTGCTTTTCACCTCTCTTCTTTTCACAGCTATTTGTAAGGCCTCCCCAGACAGCCATTTTGCTTGATTGCATTTCTTTTCCATGGAGATGGTCTTGATCCCTGTCTCCTGTACAATGTCACAAACCTCCGTCCATAGTTCATCAGGCACCCTATCTATCAGATCTAGTCCCTTAAACCTATTTCTAACTTCCAAAGTATAATCATAAGGGATTTGATTTAGGTCATACCTGAATGGTCTAGTGGTTTTCCCTACTTTCTTCTACTTAAGTCTGAATTTGGCAATAAGGAGTTCATGATGAGCCACAGTCAGCTCCTGGTCTTGTGTTTGTTGACTGTATAGAGCTTCTCCATCTTTCTTCTCTTCTTACAAGGTAATAATTGTAGTCACAAGGATTCTACCCTCATGAGTTAAATTAACCTAAGGCCCTACCTCCTAATACCGTCACACTGGGGATTTGGGCTTCAACATATGACTTTTAGAGACATGCAAACATTCAATTCAGAGCACCTAGAGAAAGAAAGTGAGAGTGAAAATAAGCACAATCTATTAAGAGACTGTTCTCATGATCCAGCAAGAGGGCCCTGGCTCTCCAGGACACCACTAGCAGTATTCTCAAGGCCATTGGATTAGCAGCTCCCTCCTTCCTCTCAAAAGAATCAGTACTAGGGCTCCACTAGTTGTTTAGTGATAAAGATTCCACCTTGCAATGCAGGGGACATCGGTTTGATCCCTGGTTTTGGAAGATCCCACATGCTATGGGGCAGTCAAGCTTATGCACCACAACTGCTGAAGCCCATGTGCCTAGAGCTAATGCTTCACAAGAGAAGCCAAAATGACGACAGTAGCCTTCCTTGCCACAACTACAGAAAGTTCACAAACAGTAACAAAGACTCAACACAGGCAAAAATAATAATAAATAAAACCTTAAAAAAAGAAGAACTGTTAAGAGAATTAGCAGATAGAGAAAATATGGGGCAGGAGGTTCAGAAGAACCACTCCTAGCATTTTAATTTTCTATAATTCATTGCTGTTATGTAATTCTCAGTTTCCTACCAAATTACAAATATTTTTGGAATAAATGCTTCATTTTTTGACATTACTATTATTTACCACATTGGTGTGTATCTTACTTATTGGCTGAATTTATCACTGCTAACACATCTTATAAGTTTCTACTTGTTTTTCTAATCTTTAAAGCTATTTTTGAATTTTTTTGTGTCCTCCAAGAGCTAGCTAGTCAATAAAATAGAGAAATACATGTTGTTTGGTCCATAGTGAAAGTATTAGTCTCTCAGTCATGTCCAACTACTTGCGACCCCATGGACTTAGCCCCCACCTCTGTCCATGGAATTCTCCAGGCAAGAATACTGGAGTGGGTAGGCATTTCCTTCTCCAGGGATCTTCCTGACCCAGGGACTGAATCTGGGTCTTCTGCATTGTAGACAGATTCTTTACTGTCTGAGCTACCAGGGAAGCCTTGGTCCATAGTAAGGGGTGAAAAAGTGATAGCTATCATTATTAGTATTTCTGTGCTATACACAGATTTGATGAATACACATGAAAGAAGAACTGTGACTGATCTCTTCACGCTCTCTTCAAATTTAGGAAACAATCAGTACTTTCTGGATTTTTGATATTTAAAAAGCTGTGTCTAACTGGAATATCAATACCCTCAGATATGCAGATGACACCACCCTTATGGCAGAAAGTGAAGAGGAACTAAAAGCCTCTTGAAAAAGTGAAAGTGGAGAGTGAAAAAGTTGGCTTAAAGCTCAACATTCAGAAAACGAAGATTATGGCATCCAGTCCCATCACTTCATGGGAAATAGATGGGGAAACAATGAAAACAGTGTCAGACTTTATGTTTTTGGACTCCAAAATCACTGCAGATGGTGACTGCAGCCATTAAATTAAAAGATGCTTACTCCTTGAAAGAAAAGTTATGACCAACCTAGATAGCATATTGAAAAGCAGAGACATTACTTTGCTGACTAAGGTCCATCTAGTCAAGGCTATGGTTTTTCCTGTGGTCATGTATGGATGTAAGAGTTGAACTGTGAAGAAGGCTGAGTGCTGAAGAATTGATGCTTTTGAGCTGTGGTGTTGGAGAAGACTCTTGAGAGTCCCTTGAACTGCTAGAAGATCCAACCAGTCCATTCTGAAGGAGATCAGCCCTGGGATTTCTTTGGAAGGAATGATTCTAAAGCTGAAACTCCAGTACTTTGGCCACCTCATGCGACGAGTTGACTCATTGGAAAAGACTCTGATGCTGGGAGGCATTGGGGGCAGGAGAAGAAAGGGACAACAGAGGAAGGGATGGCTGGATGGCATCACTGACTCGATGGACGTGAGTCTGAGTGAACTCCAGGATTTGGTGATAGATAGGGAGGCCTGGCATGCTGCGATTTGTGGGGTCACAAAAGTCAGACTGAGCGACTGAACTGAACTGAATTGGAATATTCAAACAGCCAGTCCACATGTTCTGACTTTTTAAAAGCAGAAGTACAATATATTGGGAGATATGCTTTATAAGTCAAGATACACTATAATTACTTCATTCCTCTATTTTTAACTGTGTATGAAATATATTTCATAAAATGTACTAACATTTTATGGAAAACTGAAGTCAAGGCTACTAGTTTGTGTAATGAATATAATACTCTAAGAATAATTTTATATTCTCTTGTTAGCAAGATAGTTTTTCCTTCTATACTATGTGTACTATTAAAGTTAATCTATGATACTAGAATCAGGAAGGAGGAGGATATTACTGAGGTAAAATTCTCCTTAGAATAAAGAAAAAGAAAATCCTGTCTCATAAAGTAGAGGTGAGGGACAATGGTACTTTAAACAATTGAGTGCAGGAGGAAAGGGAAGCAAGTGCTACGATGCTTCAGTGCTGACCTACCTTTTCAGACATGAAATATGAGAGGTGAAGATTACAGAGGTAAATAGAGAGCAAAGGGCCTTTTCCTTTACTTTCTGTTGGGAGTTGGAGAGTGTCTACCTTGTGGGTGGGTGGGCCAGATGGGTAGGTTTATCAGATGGAAGAGGGAGTAGCATCACTGGGGAGTGAGAGAACAAGAATGTGAATTAATACTCCCTAGCTGCTGCTCTTGACCTCCTGTGGTACTGCTGCTGCTGCTACTGCTGCTAAGTCGCTTCAGTCGTGTCTGACTCCGTGAGACCCCATAGACAGCCTCCCACCAGGCTCCTCCATCCCTGGGATTCTCCAGGCAAGAACACTGGAGTGGGTTGCCATTTCCTTCTCCAATGCATGAAAGTGAAAAGTGAAAGTGAAGCCACTCAGTCGTGTCTGACTGAGCGACCCCATGGACTGCAGCCTGCCAGGCTCCTCCGTCCATGGGATTTTCTAGGCAACAGTACTGGGGTGGGGTGCCATTGCCTTCTCCTCCTGTGATACAGGAAGGGCCTAAACAACCCTGCATGCTCTATGAGTAAGCTGAATCTAGCTGGCCAGGGAGACTGCCAGAAGAAGTAGCATCAAAGAGCTGTAAAAGTGACCCTCTAGCCAAGCACCATGGGACAGTCTGTCTGGTCAAAGAATCGGTACCCTTAGGGGATTTATGGTCAGTTGATGGTTGACATAGGTTGAATCAGCAATAAGAATGGCCAGTTCCTGGTGAAGCTGAGAGAGAACAGATGACTAGACCATGAGATTTACACTCTCTTGTTGCCTAAAGGACTGAATTTTACCTTACACTTCAATATCACATCTCCACTGTATCATAGAATAGAAAGCTCCAGAGTAAGATATTATAGTCTGGAGGGGCCTGTTTTCTGTATTATGAGAGAACTAGATATGGTCAAAGCTACAGGTTTAGCCTTTATCATGATAAATCGTAGCTGATAGAATTTAGTAAATCCTCTTAAGATAATAGCATGACTGGCTGGTATGTTCCTTGCTAAAAAATCTCATTTTGAATGTCAAAAGTGAAATACTATGTTCAATCAAATCCTAATATTCCACTAAGGAAATGGATACTTCAGACCCAAAAGGGCAAGCATTTATGTGAAAAGAGAAGAGAGATTCATTAACAAGTTTCAAAATATCATTTGTTGTATTTTTGGAACTACTTAGAATACCACTAAAATACTATAGTTATACGTACTATTCATTGTACATAAAAACAAAGATGGTTAGAGCTAAAAGAGATGTTATAAATTATTTAGTTCAACTTCAGACAAAGAAGCTCAGATCTGAAGATGTTCAGGTAACAAGCCTTGGGCCACACATCAAGTACAGAATTAGCTAGACAAGAACCCCTTCTTGATTCTCATTCTCCAGCCTCCTCTATTCCCTCTTATCTCCACAAATTCAATGATTCCTTATCCTTAAGCATTTATCCATCCATCTGTAAGTACTGCAAGACACAATGCTTCACTGATTTTTCTTTTGCAGATTCAATTTCCTGCTTAAATTTTGGCTCTAAAGGGGCTTCCTCAAAGAACTACTGCTGGGCAAATTATATGATGATCCTAGTAATTTAGAAACATCATGACAATATTAGACTTCTTAATTCTATTTTTTTTTAATTGCAGTTATCTAGAGAATTCTCTATTCTGGTCAAGAAATTTTTGTGATAATGGTTTTGATTTTTAAAGAGACTTAAATGTTTCTTTTAAAAGGAAGACCTAGAAAATTCTTCAATAATTATTAATTCTCATAAAATAATTTAATTGAAACTTATTGAAGCTAATTAAAAGGATCATTTCTCATTTTGCTTTGTGGTCCCATGGACTTAATTCAACCAAAGAAGTATTTTATTTTTTTATTTTTTGGAGGTGACCATGTGCTCAGAATCAGCATCAGGGGAACAAAATGAGAAATGCCATCATATTTCTATTCTTATGACAAAAACACCTTGCACTAATTTACTTTTTCTGAATAATTGTATCCTTTCTCATGCATGCTTTAATGATCCCATTTTTGGATGCTACTGAATGTCCTTTTTCTTAATTTTTAAAAATATTAGTTTGCTTTTGAACTGTGGTGTTGGAGAAGACTCTTGAGAGTCCCTTGGACTGCAAGGAGATCCAACCAGTCCATTCTGAAGGAGATCAGCCCTGGGATTTCTTTGGAAGGAATGATGCTGAAGCTGAAACTCCAGTACTTTGGCCACCTCATGCGACGAGTTAACTCATTGGAAAAGACTCTGATGCTGGGAGGGACTGGGGGCAGGAGGAGAAGGGGATGACCGAGGATGAGATGGCTGGATGCCATCATTGACTCAATGGACGTGAGTCTGAGTGAACTCCGAGAGATGGTGATGAACAGGGAGGCCTGGCGTGCTGCAATTCATGGGGTCGCAAACAGTCGGACACGACTGAGCGACTGAACTGAACTGAACATATAATAATAATCACATGTAATTCAGGAAACATTTATTTTTATTTAATACATGATAGCTCTTTCTATCGGAGAAGGCAATGGCAACCCACTCCAGTATTCTTGCCTGGAAAATCCCATGGATGGAGGAGCCTGGTAGGCTGCAGTCCATGGGGTCACTAAGAGTCAGGCATGACTGAGCCTCTTCACTTTCACTTTTCACTTTCATGCATTGGAGAAGGAAATGGCATCCCACTTCCATATTCTTGCCTGGAGAATCCAAGGGACAGAGGAGCCTAGTGGGCTGCCATCTATGGGATTGCACAGAGTCAGACACAACTGAAGCGACTTAGCAGCAGCTCTTTCTATGTGGCAGACACTACTGGAAATGTTTCAAAAAGATTATTTCAGGTACAAATTATTATATTCAAGACCACCCGATTTTATAAATGAAGAAACTGAGACCAAAAGAGTACAAGCTAATAATAAAACTCAGGTATTTGCTCCATAGTCTTAAACACTGATTTTTGGGAGGCAAGCCTTAGATTGGCACAAAGGATAGCAAAATGAATGAAGCTGTATCTGTGCCTTCCAGAAACTTGGCCAACAACACACTCATAGTAGAGAGAGATGTATAAAAACAGTACTGTTGACTACGACAGAGACATAAAAAGTGTTATGGGAAAACAGAAAAAGAATTTCAGAGGAAGTGACAGTTAAGTTGTATCATGAGAATAAGGGAATTTTATAGAAGCACAATGTTATTTAGCCAAAGATTAGAAAGAAACCTTTGCTTCCTTGATAGCTCAGTTGGTAAAGAATCTGCCTGCAATGCGGAAGACCCCAGTTCGATTCCTTGGTCAGGAAGATCCCTTGGAGAAAGGGATAGGTTACCCATTCCAGTATTCTTGGGCTTCCCTTGTGGTTTAGTTGGTAAAGAATCCACCTGCAATGAGGGAGACCTGGGTTGGGAAGATCTCCTGGAGAAGGGAAAGGCTACTCATTCCAGTATTCTGGCTGAGAATTCCATGGATTGTATAATCCATGGAGTTGCAAAGAGTCAGACACAACTGAGCGATTTTCACTTCACATGCATCCTATACTTTTGGGCTTCCCTCATAGCTCAGATGGTAAAGAATCTGCCTGGAATGCAGGAGACCCTGGCTCAATTCCTGGGTCAGGAAGATCCACTGGAGAAGGGATAGGCTACCCATTCCAGTATTCTTGGGCTTACCATGTGGCTCAGGTGGTAACGAATTCTCTTACAATGCAGGAGACCTGGGTTTGATCCCTGGGTTGGGAAGATCTTCTGGAGAAGGGAAAGGTTACCCACTCCAGTATTCTGGCTGGAGAATTCCATGGACTATATAGTCCATGGGGTCACAATACAGTACATGTAGGGGTGTAGACCCCTATAGGGTACCTTGGTTGCTCAGACATGACTGAGTGACTTTTACTAAAAAGAAAAAAAGCCAGTGGAAAAATACAAGACATATTCTTAGAAACATTCATGGAGTGTGGCTGAGAGTTGGAAAGAAATGGTGAAAAAGAACATGAAGAGTAAAGTAGGGACAGATTAAAAATGACACTGTATGTGAGAAGCAAAATTCTAAAATTTTCTTGAGGTGGAGGTGAGTGGTTAGCTAAGTTTTTCACATATGAGAAAGATATCACTCCTGAGTTTTAGAAAAGAAATTAGCAGTAACATGGAGAATGTGAGCAAAGGCTGTATGGCTATTAATTAAGGGGATACTGCATTAGTTCAGGGGCTTCCCAGGTGGCGCCTGCCAATACAGGAGACCTGGGTTCAATACCTAGGTTGGGAAGATCCCCTGGAGGAGGGCATGGCAACCTACGCCAGTATTCTTGCCTGGAGAATTCCATGGATAGAGGAGGCTGACAGGCTACAGTTCATGGGGTTGCAAAGAGTTGGACGCAACTGAAGCAACTTAGTACGCACTCACATGGAAAGGCAGAAAGGTTATGAGACCAAGAGAAATGGTTTACTTTCAGAACTAGTGAGTTAAAGGAAAACATGTCCCAAATATGATTGCAAATCCTGAAGAAAAAGAGATTAGAGCTTGTAATGTAGCTCTGGGAATTATCAGGTTTTATGATAGTGGGCACTGTAAGAGTAGATAAATAAGGGTGGGATGAATGCAAAATCAAAAAGCTATGGTAGAAGATGATAAAATCTAGCGGAAGAAAAGTTAGTAAGGAAGAACCATCATGGAGAAAGAGCATCTGAATCAGTGGGAGGAAATTTTTGAAATGGAAGTTCTCAATCTTAAATGCAGCAGACAATGTTAGTAGGAGGAAAACCATGAAATTTAGCAATTGGGAGGTCAATTAGCATAAAATTCCTTTTTGGCTTGAATTTGTTAGTCTTATGTAGTTTGCTGAATAACAGCCCCTAAAGATGTCCATGTTCTAATTTCTGGCACCTGTGAGTAGTACTGTGTATGGCAAAGAAGGGATTTTGCAGATGTGATCAAGTTAAAGGTCTTGACACAGGGAGGAGTAACCTAGATTATCAGGCTTCCCAGGTGGCACTTGTGGTAAAGAAACCACCTGCCAATGCAGGATACTTGAGAGATGTGGGCTCAGTCCCTAGGTTGGGAAGATCCCCTGGAGCAGGAAATGGAAATCTACTTCAGTATTCTTGCTTGGAGAATTCCACGGACAGGAGAGCCTGACGGGCTACAGTTCATAGGGTCACACAGAGTCAGATGTGATTGAAGCGATTTAGCACACACACACACAACCTGATTATCCAGGCTGGCCAATGATGTAATCGCAAGTGTCCTTATGGGAGAGACAGACAGAGGTAAAACTACAGAAAGCAGTGTGAGGATGGAAGCAAAATGCTGTGCTGCTGGCTTTGAAGATGGGAAAAGGAGCCAAAGAACGCAAATAATGCAGCTGTAGAAGACGGGAAAGGCTAGTAGATGGATTTTCCCTGAGAAGTTCCTGAGGGAGCACTGTTGGTCTGTCAGCCTGTCTGTACCTCTCTCTCTCATACACACATACATACTACTTCTCTGCTGCAGCCTTTAGTTCAGTTGCTCAGTCGTGTCTGACTCTTTGCGACCCCATGAATCGCAGCACGCCAGGCCTCCCTGTCCATCACCAACTCCCGGAGTTCACTCAGACTCACGTCCATTGAGTCAGTGATGGCATCCAGCCATCTCATCCTCGGTCATCCCCTTCTCCTCCTGCCCCCAATCCCTCCCAGCATCAGAATCTTTTCCAATGAGTCAACTCTTCGCATGAGATGGCCAAAGTACTGGAGTTTCAGCTTTAGCATCATTCCTTCCAAAGAAATCCCAGGGCTGATCTCCTTGCAGTCCAAGGGACTCTCAAGAGTCTTCTCCAACACCACAGTTCAAAAGCATCAATTCTTCAGTGCTCTGCCTTCTTCACAGCCCAACTCTCACATCCATACATGACCACTGCAGCCTAAAGCAGAGCAAAGTTCAGGGAAGGGGCAAAGTTTAATGCTGGGCTGGACTGAACTTTTTAGTATCCAGAATATGAAACTATTGGTTAATACTCAAGAATGCCCAATATGCCCAAGAGAAGCAGAAGAGATGGCTGGCAGTGGAAAAGAACAGCAGAGGCTGCATGTTAGTACTCCAGAATCCAGTGCATCCAATACACAGTCTACACTGCAAATGACGTCACTGAGGTCCACCAAGTGTGGCCAATCTACAGACAGACTAAAATAGGTGGATGGTGGGAGATGACAAAGCACATGGGAATGAAATTTCTCAGAATCAGTAGTTTTACATGAATGTTATTAAAAACTGTAGTGAAGGACTTCTCTGGTGGCTCAGTGGTAAAGAATCTGCTGCAGTGTAGGAGACAGGGGTTCGATCCCTGGTCTGGAAAGATCCCACATGCTGCGAAGCAATTAAGCCAGTGGGCTGCAACTACTGAGCCTGTGCTCTAGAGCCCAGGACCTGCAACTACTGAGCCCTCATCTGCCATAATTACTGAAGCCCGCGCACCCAAGAGCCTATGCTCTGCAGCAAGAGAAGTCACCATAATGAGAAGCCCACACAACACAACCAGAGAGTAGCCCTCACTCGCCACAACTAGATAAAAGCCTGCCCAGCAATGAAGACCCAGTACTAGTAATAAACTAATAAATAACATTTTTAAAATAAAAACAGTAGATAGATGCAATTCTTAAAAATGAAGTGCCAAATTAATATTAAGTAAAATGCAAATTTTAATATCCTTTCAGAGGTCACAAGTGCAAACGTCTAATGGCTTCCAAGTTTAAGAGAAAAAGAAAAAGGGCCTCATGGAGCCCTTGGTAAACTGGAAAACACATGCCATCCAAACAGAACAACCAGCCCCTGCTACAAGAAAGACATGACACTTCAATTCTTGCCAGAATTTCTAGTTTTTTAAAAGGAAAATAAAATTAAGTATACCTTAATTTTTATATGAAATCTTTTAGTTATTAACTAAAGGCATTGCACTCACTTTTTTTTTAAAACTGCTGTTGTAAGTAACAATTATCACAAACTTAGTGACTTAACACAAATTTATTCTCTTACTGTTTTCTGGAGGAGGTCAGAAACCTAAAATGAACTGGCAGGCCAATTCTCCTTCTGGAGGCTCTAGGACTGGACCCATTTCCATGGCCTTTCTGGATTCCAGAGGACACCTACATCCTTTGAATCATGGCCTCCTGGCTACATTTTCAAAGCCAGCATCATAATATCTTCAAATCTCTGTCCCTCTGTTTCTGTCACTGCATTTTCTTCTAATTCTTCCAGTGTCCCTCTTGAAAGAATACCTGTGATTACAACTGAGCTCACTAGGATAATCTCCCCATCTGCAGATCCTTAATTTAAACACATTTGTAAAATCTCTTTTGCCATAGAAGGAGACATTCATGGGTATCAGGAATAAGGTCATGGACCTATTTGGGGACTATTCAGTCTGTTACAGCGACCAATAACAAAATTATGGTATGTTAGTCAACATGAAAAGGGCTAATGGAACACTCCAAAGATAAATCCACCCTTCAAACTGTCAACTTATAATCTTTGGATATTTTTCTTGGGTTCTTTACAATTTATTTCATTCCTCTTGCTTCCTGTGGTCCTATATAACAAAGGGCTTCAAATGGAGAGAGACTGTGCAGTGAAAAGATAAATTTAGATAGTGGACTTAGTTTTAATGTGACTCTGTGAACCACTGTGTGGGCAATACACTTGAAATTCTGTTTTTTGTTTTGGTTAAGGATTTTTCAAATGCATTTGTAATCAAATATATTTGGGAACATTTGAATATAATTTTTAAGGTATCTGACTACCAAGTTATTTGCAGTTCTTGCCTAACACATCTGTCAATCAAAATAAACGTGATTTTCATCTGGAGAAACATTCTGATTTATTGAAGTTTACCACATTGGCAAATCTACTAAAATATTTACCAAAGCAACATAACAACATATGGGGTATTTCACCTTAATTGTCCTTTTCATGTTTTCTCAGGTCTTTTGATATACAAGATGATAAGAGATTTCTGACAACAAAATCACCATGGAGGACAAGGCAGATGGTCCCCCAAAGAAAGCATGTGTTGCCTGTGTTTTAGAAGCCCAGTTTTGTCTGAAACAGAAGTGAAACCTTTTGTTTTCTAGTTAATCACCTCATTATGTTGTAGGTACATAATTCTTTCGGAAGAAACCAACCTATTTGAAGGGAGAGTACAAAATATTATGTATTATGTATCCAAACCATACAAAAATTGTAAAGATGTTGATTTCACATAATCAGGGATCTATATTAATGGGTAAGAATTTAAGCTTAGGAAACCAGCATTTCAGTAACGATCTAATTTCTGCCCACATAAACTCTTTTGTTTGTAAATAAAAGGGGAAATTCTTCATTGTGGCATGTTCATCTGTTACCTGAACAATCAGTGAGGTCCTTTAGTTAATTACAACCTATTTAATGGGAGTTAAAGTTAGAGCTGTACTCAATTTTTTGGTACACAGATATAAAATATTTGTTCACCAAAACCAACTCATTCTCTTAGCATTGTGTTTTGAAATAAAGGCTACTTCAGCACTTAAAGATTTCCTACCAAGTTGCATTCCAGAAAGGCCTGTCTTCTAAATGGGTGTCCAACTTCTAGTGGAAAATACCAGGGATGGGAGAAAAGATTCAAAAGCAAAAATCTGTTTGATAAGAAAATATTCAGGGGAAAAACACCTCCCATTTATTTAAATTGACTGCACTGTCATATACAAAATTGTGGGAGGGGAAAATTCCTTGAAACTAGTTTGATAGCTGAGATTATTTCAGCTTTCTCCTTTGTGGTCACTGTAGATATCTTCACTGAGAAGGGTGATACAAAGCCATTTTGTTAATAAGAGCCTCACATTCCTTAGCAGATCCATCCTGAAAGGCCAAATATTTCTGAGCTAGTTGACATGTTGAAAGAGGAATATATATATATCAGTTCAGTTCAGTCTTGTTGGACTCTTTGCGACCCCACAAATCGCAGCACGCCAGGCCTCCGTGTCCATCACCAACTCCTGGAGTTCACTCAGACTCACATCCATTGAGTCCGTGATGTCATCCAGCCGTCTCATCCTCTCTCATTCCCTTCTCCTCCTGCCCTCAATCCCTCCTAGCATCACAGTCTTTTCCAATGAGTCAACTCTTTACATGAGGTGGCCAAAGTACTGGAGTTTCAGCTGTAGCATCATTCCTTCCAAAGAAATCCCAGGGCTGATCTCCTTTAGGATTGACTAGTTTGATCTCCCTGCAGTCCAAGGGACTCTCAAGAGTCTTCTCCAACAGCACAGTTCAAAAGCATAAATTCTTCAGTGCTCAGCTTTCTTCACAGTCCAACTCTTACATCCATCCATACATGACCACTGGAAAAACCATAGCCTTGACCAGACGGAACTTAGTTGGCACAGTAATGTCTCTGCTTTTCAATATGCTATCTAGGTTGGTCATAACTTTCGATGGCACACAAGCACGGCCGAGAGGAGCTACCCCACGTCTGAGGTCAGGGGCAGCAGCTGAGAGGAGTTACCCCACGTCCGAGGTCAGGGGCGGCGGCTGGCCCAGAGTGCTAGGCTGCGACAGTGCAGGAGCAGCAGTGAGGAGCTACCCCATTCCCGAGGCCAGGAGCAGCAGCTGGGAGGAGCTACCCCACGTCCAAGGAGTGGTGGCTGCGTGTGCAAGAGGGCCTAGAGGAGCTATTCCACGTTCAAGGTCAGGAGGGGCAGCAGTGAGGAGATAACCCTCGTCCAAGGTAAGGAGCAGCGGCTGCACTTTGCTGGAGCAGCCATGAAGAGATACCCCACGTCCAAGGTAAGAGAAACCCAAGTAAGACGGTAGGTGTTGCAAGAGGGCATCAGAGGTCAGACACACTGAAACTAACTGTCTGTCTGTCTGTCTGTCTGTCTGTCTGTCTGTCTGTCTATCTATCTATCTATATTAGGAGCCTCCTGAGATGACAATTTCAGGAACTGCTCCTATGTAACAAGGAAATAAAGGGCCATAAACTTAGGAAGTAGAATAGTACTTGAAGACAGGCTATTGTGCTCTTCAGAAGAGGTCATATTTTCATCTACTCTTAGAATGGCCAGTGATGTTAGGAATGTTATAAAACCATGCTTTTGTTGTGGAGTATTTTGGATAGCCACATTTTTTTTTCCTTTACAAGTAAAAGATTTTTGTGGATGCCAGCAATACTCCACAGAAGGGAAAATGCAATGTCTTAAAAAAAAAAAAAGTTCTCTAATTTGAATATTTCTGAAACTTTTGATTAGGATCATAACATCCATTAAGAAGAAAAACAAGGCAGCAAGCATGACAAGCCTGCACATATAGATACAGATGTATGTTATCAGGTATTTGTTGGTTAAAACATGTGGTACTTTATGGAAGGTGCTTACTGTTGGGAAACATCTGAGAAAGCATAAATTTTAGCAAGGGAAGAGGACTTAATTGACCACTGGAAATAGAATATGAAAAAATTTTAACTTTTTGCTGATTACATTCATTTCTAATCCAACCCTAAAAAGGAGGCACCCTCTGCTGGATTATTTAAGATATAACTGTGACCCAAAAAAGAAAAGTAAGAGAGAGTCTGGTTATAATCAGGGAGATAAATTATTACTGTGTGTCCACAAATATCACGTTATTTACTACTTGACCTGAGTCTAAGACAAACATTTAGGAGACTGAAAACACAGCACTTATATTCTGCATTTTAGCCAGGAGGTAAATAGGATGATTCTGAAGGCATGAGAGGTTTAGGCAAGTTGATCTTTTCAGGTTAACAAATGAAATACACTATCTAATATATATTTCCATGGTTAAAATACTTCAAAATGCAAAGTATATTCCATGGTTAAAGATGTAAAAATTTTGAAATTAGTCTTACAAATTCTTTCATATGTGGTGATAAAATGCTAGGTACTTTCCTGATGATAGCATTCTAAAAATATCAAGTAAACACTCAAGTTATATTAGAAGATACTATTCAGTGACTAAGTAAATGATTCTTTGAAAAACTATTGCTCTAACAATTTTTCTATGTAATCACTAAGATTTTTCATCTGATGTTTTTCCAGTTTACTTATTTGTTAATTAAGCTTTACTTTTGATAGGTAGTATCTGAAGTATATGAAGTATAAGGCACCTCATTTCTTAATTGAATGAATAACTTAATTGAATGAGTAAGACACATAAACACAAACATACATGTCTAAACCATATATTCAAAAGTTAGTCTGGAAATGAACAGGCTGTTCTATATCCTTAAGCTTCAAATGTACGCAGAGTGTGATTTGCCTATTCTAGTCAGACTATATATCTATATATATCCACAGACAATCTACTCTCCACTATTCAGTATCAATCTATTAAAGATTTTTGATACAAAAATATTCTGAGGTTTTACTATAGTTAGAATAGGGATTTTGGGGGAAAAAAACTTTTGCAGCTTGATGTCTTATATAGCATTTTTGGAGAATACTGATCAATGTTTTTGCAATAAAGTTTGTATAAAGACAACATAATCATGTGTCTTTATAATATAGATTACAACTACTGATACATGTATGAAAATAAAGGCATAATAATATTTAATTAAGTTGCTCCTAGGCTGATACAGAGTGGGAAGCAAAATAAAATTTAGAATACATGTCTCCCTCATTATTTCTGGGATTTTCTTGTAGAAGACTGGAAGCTACTGGAAAACAATGACAATATCTAATTAACAGTACTTAAAAAAAAAAATCCTAGATCCTAGTTAAGTAACTAGAATACTGAAAATACTAAACAAACATTTAATCATCTGAATCAAAATCTAGAATGCAAAGCTGATTTGCCTATCTGAAGCACAGGACAATTTCCTGCTTCCTCATAGTAACTGCTATTAGCATGCTGAGATTTTTCTAGAATCTTGCCCCATTTATTATTCTCATTCAAATTTTCTCTTTCTCCCTCCCTCGCCCTTAAACTTTATACTTCTCCATTACCTTCACCGTTGGCTCTTCTGTTGGTGTATGGTTATTGTTAAATCTCTTTTGTGAAGCACCAGCTACTAGCACAGTGGCAGGCCAAAGGAGACAATAAAAACCCTGCCAATGAAATAATGAGTTTTATAATGCTGAATTAAGAATTATTAAGTTTATGTAATTAAGGAAGCACTAAGACCTACTTTGAAATAATAGCTTATATCAGAAAGGTAAAGTTGGTAAATGTACAGAATATCCTCAAATAGTAATCTAGTCAGATTATTTCCCAAGTTAAAACTTCAACAGTTTGCCACTGCCTTTACAAGGTTAAATTCTCAAGCCTGCATGGTTCAGAAGGTGCCCATGACATACAGGTGGGCTCATCACAGAATTAGTGCAGACATGGAGATAGAGTGAAATTGAAACTACCTCTGCTTCTTGTCAGCCCTATTACTCCATTGAGTTTCACTGCCTTCATCTGTAAAGTTGTATTAAAATGATAAACTCTTAATGACTCCATTGTGTGGAACAGAAATAACAAATGTAGAATGCTTGGAAACTTAGAAAGCACTGAATTAACCTTAACTATTATTATCATTACTTATCCAGTATCATTTCTTCCATTACCTGGTGATTATTCTAAGCTCTGTTAATACTGTTTCATGGTTCTGAATCAATAAGTGTATTTTATTTTTTCTTTGTTTATCCTATAACTCTATGTGAACCTGGTAAACACCTAATCATCCTTCAAAAATCCATTGAAGAATATACTTTGCAATACTATTTTGGGGGAACAGGAGGTAGAGTCTCACTGAGGAGAGTTTTCTTTTTCAAGGTAGCTTTTCATGTTCATTAACAAGCTGTCACCTTTATATAAATACAGATATGAGTTTGATGTGCACGGAGTGCCACCAGATCTGGTCCTGAATCACCCTGAGACAGTTGAGAACCTTAGACCCAACTAGGCTTGTATTCTAAGGGTTGAAATATATAAGTGATATCAAAATGATATGTCATTTGTAAAAAACAAAAATAAGAAAAGGAAATGCAGGTCATACACAGAAGAACCTGGTATTAATTTAGATTTTGAATTTTTAGATATAATACATAGTATTTTCCTACTTAACTAGTATAATTCATATGTAACTATCCAAGACGCATTGCAGGGCCAGAAGTGACCTTTTATAGACATAGGGAAGCATTTTCAGGATTTAAGAAGTATCTTTAAAAAAAAAAAAAAATCAAAGAACTTAATGTTACAGTGCAAAGGACATGAGAGGAATTAACTAGGAAATTCTAGTTTCTGGAGTGTAGTCTTGATTGTGCCACTAATTAGCTAGGTAACTTTTGACAAGTTGCTAGCCCAGAACTGTGGGATGTTGCAGCTTAGAGGTACACAGGCTTCATCTTGTTCACCTTTCTTACCCAACCAACCAAGAAACTGAGACCCAGGAAGATTAAATAACTTGACAAATGGGTTATATTTTTGGCCCCTAAATTCTCAATAGACTATTTTTTGAATAAATGAGAAATAAATATTCCTTAAGACTCTTATTTCAAAATTCTATGATCCTTTGTGGCTTTAAGTTTTAAAAAGAGAATTTTCCCATCTATATTAGAAACATAAAAATGTGGGTTTTTATGAAAACCCACATTTTCATATGACTGTGTAGATGTACTTAATAATTTCTAAAAATTGACAGTCTGCCTTAAGTGATTAGGCAGATAGTCTTTAATTCATCTTGCCTGGGGTAATTCCCACTGACTTCAAGCCTTAAATGAGGTATGGAGGAAAATGAGAAATGAGCCCATAGAGTTATAATATTAAAGAATCACAGAGATTGTAACCATAGAGGATTTTGACTAACTCACATTAATTATCCAATTTGTGAAAGAAATAAAAGAATTATGGAGAGCTAAATTTCTGAAAAATGAATACTTCCAGTACTGTCTAATGAAGTCATATCTTTCTATTTACAACATTTCCTTACAATTTGGATGATTTCTGAGGTGTTTTTTGTTCCTGTGATTGTTGATCTGCATTTTACAGTGTCGGCTCTCTCAGAAAGCCTGCTTATTCTTTGAAGGAGAGTTTTATCACCAGTGGAGACTGTCCCATATTAATGTAGAAATTAGATTTTTAGAGCAAAACAAAAGCAAGAAACCAAAGGAAGGCTTTCCATATACTGTAGTACTGAGGAATGTCCGTCCCCCACCCGCCTCCCCATGTACGCACACACCCACCATGGCAGGAAGTATAAAGGATAAAGGAGGGATCGGACAAAGTTTACTGTTTGTCTAATATGTTCCAGGCATTGTGAAAACATTTTATAAGCCTCCTTGTGGTCTCACAAGTTTTGACAAGTTTGGACTGTAATCAAGTCCATGTGATCCAAGGGCTGCTTTCAAGGACACTTCTCTCCCAGGCACCTACTTGCTGTTTGTACTGGCTCTTTCTGAAATTTAGTTAGAAATCTAGTCTAACTAAACTGGATCCAGTCTAACTAAATCCAGTCTAACTAATTTCTAACTTTGAAACTGTCACTGTTCAAAGACTTCAAATATTTTAATTTTACTTCAGTTAAATGATGCTGGGAACTCCCTCCCTTTCCTATTTTAAAAATGTTATTCATCAGCACCTTCACTCTGAGCATTGTTTTCCTTGTATTCTCTACATTTTGCTTTTTCTAATTTTTAAGAGCAGCATGTTATTATAAAACTTTTATGAAATTATTTAATTGGCCAGTGCCAAAAGAAGAGGCGAGGAGTTGGGAACTTTACACCTGTGGCTGATTCATATCAATGTATGGCAAAACCAATACAGTATTGTAACATAGAATAAAGTAAAAATAAAATTAAAAAAATAGAATATCTATCCTAATTCACCTATTTGTCTTTGTATTCTTGTTCAGTTGATAATGAATGCATGAAATGAAGTAAGGCATTTCATGCATTGCAAAAACTGAGTTCTTTAAAAATATTTTTTTACAAGTTCATGAAAAATGAAAATAAATACTAGGATAGAATTATAAAACAGTTTAAAGTAAGTGAAAGCCATTTAACATATGTATATTTGAGTGTGTATACAGTCAGTCTCATCAAGATAATACTCAGGTGCTGTTAGTGGTAAAGAATCTGCTTGCCAGTGCAGGAGATGTAAAAGACTTGGGTTTGGTTCCTGGGTTGGGAAGATCCCTTGAAGGAGGGCATAGCAACCTTCTTCAGTATTCTTGCCTGGAGAATCCCATAAACAGAGAAGCCTGGAGGGCTACAGTCCATAGTGTTGCAGAGAGTCAGACACAACTGAAGTGACTTAGCATGCACACATGTAAAAATGCAAAGAGAGAAAATCAGAAAACTTGTTACTAGTAGAAAATTTTTAGGTGGTCATGTATGGATGTGAGAGTTGGACTGTGAAGAAGGCTGAGTGCTAAAGAATTGATGCTTCTGAACTGTGGTGTTGGAGAAGACTCTTGAGAGTGCCTTGGACTGCAGGGAGATCCAACCAGTCCATTCTAAAGGAGATCAGCCCTAGGATTTCTTTGGAAGGAATGATGCTAAAGCTGAAACTCCAGTACTTTGGCCACCTCATGTGAAGAGTTGACTCATTGGAAAGGACTCTGCTGCTGGGAGGGATTGGGGGCAGGAGGAGAAGGGGACGACCGAGATGGCTGGATGGCATTACGGACATGATGGACTTGAGTCTGAGTGAACTCCGGGAGTTGGTGATGGACAGGGAGGCCTGGCGTGCTGCAATTCATGGGGTTGCGAAGAGTCGAACACGACTGAGTGACTGAACTGAACTGAAAAATCAGTATTATAGGACTTAGATAGGAGAGACAAATTTCTTCCCTCCTACAGTCACAAGTCCATGTAGTTTGGGAGGCAAATTCATATTGTAGTATGGTTCGATGTCAGCGTTTTCAGTATCTGAAACATTGTGGTAGGTGTGGTAAGTCAAGTCAGTTTACTTATAAAAAATGACTCTGAAGGTTGCCAATTTTTAATTTCCAGGTGAGAATGTCAATCCTGAATCATATCACTGAGGGGATCACAGGAGATCTTGTAAAGGAGACTAAGCTTCAAGGGAAAGATGGCAAGAAGCATAGCAACTGTACAGTGCAGAGGGAGAAGTCATAAGGAGACCCAGAAAGAAGGGGATGTTAGAAAATCTAGTCATGTCTGAGAGTGATACATTAGATACTCTGTAGTCTAATAGTTTTACAGACACTAAGAACAAGGATTGGGGACTGGGTAAAGAATTAGCATATTATTTCCAGACCCTTTGGTGGTTGAGACTCCTAGAGGCATGGCTTTTGATTGTTCAAGGGCTGTCACACAAAACAGAAAAAGACAAAATTCATGACTACTGCTAATGTCAGTTAGAGGTAGAATAGACATATGTGGGGCTAATGGAAATGCTGATGTTTCCATTTCTGGAAAGAGAAATAATGAAATAAACAAAGTAAATAACCTGATCATTATATCCTGGGCCTTATAGGTTGAACAAGTCTGAGTCTATCCTTGCCAACATGTATACCTTAGAGTGAAAGTCCAAGAAATATCTGGGCAGAGAACAAGGCAGTTATCCTAACCTTGACAATTCCTAGCGCATTAATTTCTCAAAACTTAAAAAAATATATCTGTCTTTTAAAGCTATAAAAGAATAGAAGGCTTGAAGTGGTGAGTAAGTTCAAAATCTTACACTGATCATAATTCTTTAGCATTCTGGTACACTTTAATTATGACAGAGAAACGGCAAAATATTGTCAAAAAGGTTCACATTCTGCAGAGACCTGAATTCAAGCTTATCTTCTATTAATTTCTTTTTCTTCTGTAAGCCTTAGTTTCTTCCAAATTAAAATAGAGATAATTATGCTTACTTTGCTGTGTTGTTATGAAAATAAAACATAAATGTAGATAAAGTATCTGATTGACTGTAGATGCTAAACTATAAACTAAATCCTATTTCGATGGGAATGATATTATTTGCCTTAGTGCTAAACTTTTTCTTAGACAAGAATCATAATTTTTAGCTGCTAAGGTTGACTAGTAGTTGTATCTATATTTTTTCCCAAAGTGGGGAGACTGTGTGGCTCTCAGAATGTAATGTGACTCTGGCAGGTTTCCTACAGGAACATCAACAGAACCCTTGGGAGCCACTCCATATGATGGTATTCCACTCTTATTCAGCCCATTCCTTCAGTGGGTTATGATGTTGTCTCTGTGTGATCCAGCCAGGTTGGAGTAAGCCATCCCAAAGAGCTTGAACATTGCTCAAGTTTGCTTATCTTCACAAGAAATTTCTATGACATTTCTTTGGAAGCTTCCTTCTCTGCCGCATATCTCCAGATGAAAACAGAGAGAGGATCCTGATAATTATGTTTACTTAGAGACAACTGGTTAAAGCATTTACACAGAGATCTTGCAATCGTCAATACATTGGCTACGGGTTTTAAATAGGGTTTGAGGACCGATTCAGAGAGCCAGATCTTTTCCTGTCACTAGGAAATATCACATGGTGCTCTTCCCACCTCCCCCTCTCTCAAGGCTTCAAAACATGAAACATAAAATAAAGTACTGATTAACAATGAGGTCCTACTATATAGCACAGGGGAACTATATTCAATATCCTGGGATAAATCATAATGGAAAAGAATATTAACAAGATTGTATATATGTGTATACCTGAGTCACACTGCTGCGTAGCAGAAATTAACACAACATTGTAAATCAACTATCCTCCAATAAAAATAAATTTAAAAATATTAAGTTACTATCATCCACTGAATATGAGAAGTGTAAAATATCAGAAAATGCACTAACATATAATTACCACCCCTCCAACCCCCCACCTCACCAGTTTATCTGTTATATCCGTTCAATTTTCAGCTCTCTATGATCTATCAACAACTCACTTAGGATTCCATGAGGATCCCAGATATATTTAGATTGCACATGGAAATACTTCATGTTTATGAAATGAAATATTTCCACTTAACACACATGCCCCGAAGAGCTACACTGTGACAGGCAATTTTGGGAATAAAAAGGAAAATAGGATACAATAATTGCTGTCAAAGAATTTTCCATTTAGTGAAAGAGAAAGTCATACAGACATAAACTATAATACTAAGCAGAGTTTAGTGATGTTATAAAGAATAGTCACAATAATGGGATGAGAAGAAATTAATTATAGTCCAAGAAATGGGGAAATGCTCACAGAATGGGGTCACATTTAAATTGAAAAGGGGATAAAATGAAAAATTTCAAAAGGTGAGTATAAATGTTCAGCATGAGGACAATTTCCAGTGCCAAGGGTAAGACCACAGAGCATCATCAAGCAGGGCTGGAGTGGTCCAAGGTGAGAGCTGAAGGTCAGCTGAAGCTCCATCAGTCAAATTTAAATAAAATGTTAAGTGTAGACAGGGGAAGACTATAAGGTGAGAGACTGGGAAGCAGAGGTAGGGATGATGTCACTGCACTTTGAGCATGTTCAGTTTGAGATGTTAGCAGAACTCTAGGTTCTCTTTGTGTAAGAGACTGTTGAAACATTTAACCTGGGGCTTAATAGGAATGATAGAAACTGAAAACTATGAAAGTAGTGATTTCAATCATCATTACACAGGCAGTTGTTATAGTCATCAAGATTAAGGTTGTGGCTGGAACTATGGAAGTAGATGAACTGACCCAACAGGAAGTAAAGGGTCAAGACCAGAGGAAGGATGAGAGATCCTACCTTCAGGGCACCAACACAGAAAGTGGGGCCCAGGAAAGAGAGAAAAAGAAACATTAGAGAAATCAGAAGAGAAAAGTGCATTGCCATAGAATCCAAGCACTGAGAAAGCTTCAAAGAAGAGCTGCTTGTGAAACGAGTGGTGAATTCTATATGAAGACTGAGGGTGATATGGATAACAAAATAAAAATCTCTACTTACAGATTTGGTGAAGGTCATTCGTGTCTTTTTACAAAGGTGTCAGCAGAGCCGACAGATGAAAGGTGACTTGGTAGCTGAGTAGTGCACTGAGAAAGGAGATGGAGTTAGTGGATGTGAAACAGGTGGAAGGGAACTAATGGACTTTCAGGAATGTTAGCTGTAAGTGTCTCCTGAAGAGAGATCTACAATGTTAAGTTGCTAGTTTCCAATGTTTGCCCCAGGCCCTAGGGTTTGTGTGTCAGGTTCCTGGAAGATGATTCAAGCAGAAGATCTTGATTATTTAGGAAGAAGAATAATTAAGAAAGCTATGATCATCATCTTTACTTCACTGGCTCAGAGGATGGGATTGCCAGGACAGAAGCAGAAATTGCCCTGTGAAATAAACAAGTGATATTGCAGAAAAAAATAAAGAACCAAGGGACTCACTGTAGCTTTTCTTATCCTTATCCTTCTGACTCTAAGCCTGCTGGAGAGAATAAGACAAAACCTGTGAGTTTGAGGGACCCAGGAATTCATGGAAACTAGGAGTTTAAATCTTTTAAGGTTAGTCCCTAGTCCCTTGATTTTTTTTTTTTTTTTCCTCCAGATCAATATGGCTTTACACCAAGACAGCCTTAAAGGATTCTCCTTAGCTTAACTAAACTTTAGACAGGATTTTCTCGAGTATTTCCCTGGCCTTCCTTTTCTCAGAACACTTACTTTAGAAAACTTGGACTTGTACTTTCTTTGCCTCTTGGAGATGTAAATCTTTTCCTAGTCTCTTGCTAGTTTTGCAACCCAGACATGTCTTTGTCAAGGACCCGGGAGACATCCTTTTCAAATACAATCATCAAGAAAAATAGCGCCCCCTCTCTCTCAGTCTCTGTGGGAGGGTAGAAACCTAACTTCCTAAGTGCCAATTTGCAAATAGAGATGGCCTAATCACATTGACCAACTCCCTACAGTGTCCTCCAGAACTTTCCACTAAGTCACCTCAGCCCTTAAAAATCCTCCTGCCCCTTGAGTTCAGCCTCTCTCCTTTTTTGTAATAATCTCAACTCCCATTACAATAACCTTGAATAGTCTTTCCTTGTCTGTTTAATTTTGTCTGGTGCAGTTTTTCTTGGATACTTGTAAGCTGCATGGTTGGTTATCTTTGGAGCTTTGATTCTTAATCTTTTCTTTCTTCTGTGCATGTCTATCCTCCTAGGTTAGCTAAATCTGGAGAGGCAAGAATGACTATTTTTTTGCTAGGTGGATAGACTATGAGGATAACTTGGAAACATGGCCTCATAGCATGGAAACTGATAAATCAGTCAGCAAAATAGAAGTATTTTAGCCCTTTCCCTGACATGCAATATTGACAACACACATTACTTTAAAATGTGTTTTTAAATAAAGAAATGTCTAACAATACTTCCTGATGTTAAGGAGCTTGTCATGCATCTCTCTGTGTTTGAGATACTTCAGATAAGGTAAGTCTGCTTGTGAATGAGAGAATCTGAGCTCTAGGACATCCATGTGGTTTAGATTCACCTGCCTCCCATATGTGAAGGAAAATGTTGTCTTTTTAAAAAAGTTATAAAGTATGTATTGAGAAAAAAATTAGCACATGAAGAAGCTGCTTGGAAGAAGTTGCTTTTCCAAACAAAACAACTTGGTCATTTTATTTTTATCCCTGAAATGCCTAAAGGCACCAGTCAACATTGTGAGCTAATGTTTGAAAATGAAGCTGTACCTGAGTCATATGAAGCCAGAAATAAAAACAATATAATAAGCAAAAATGTACTTTCTTGTGTGGGTGAAATATTATCATTTAAAAATAGCCAAGAGGACCTTTCAGCAAAATTTATTTTCAATAAATGTAGTTGCTAGGCCATGCGCTAACTTTTGGATAACTCCAATTTTTGCTAGATACTGATACATTCTAGAAGAAAAAGAAGGCTTATAATAGAAGTGCTGACATTGCCACACTATGATTTTCTTTAAATGCCATATGGTTCTGATCTAGCATCTTGCATCTTAGAAGTAAGCAGACACACATTATCAGCAAAGTGCTCACCCCAAACCCAAATAAGTTTGGATGCTGAACTTAAAAAAAAAACACCTCTAGCCCTATTTGCCACTTGAACTTCATAGGATACTATTTGTCATTTCATAAGATCCCTGATTTTCTAGTGGCAAATTTCTGTGGGAAACACACACTTTTACTGGGTGTTAAGGTACTACCTCCTGCAACAAAAATAACCCCATGCTTTTATTTTTACTAAAGAGTAAGGTGTCAATATAAAACAAGTTCAGATGATATAGAGGAGAGAATTGAGTAAGAAATAAGAATGAAACCCATACAGCATTCCCCTCCTGCATCTGATCATTAAGGCATAAAGGGAATCCATTGAATGTGTCCCCAGTACATACTCCTGAAGTATTATATGAGAACGACAGAACCTTCACAGGAGTTTAGAAAGCAAATTTCACACTGAATTCTTTTATCATTTGAAGGGGAAGGTGTGACTTGAACATTCAAAAAAAAATCTACAAAGGCTGTGTTTGGGTTAAAGAAATAAAAGGTACATACTCCTGACAATCTTCTCATACCACAAAACTGAGCCCACATTTTTCCCTATTAAATGTGCCAGTGTGGCTTTGTGACTGTTCACCCAAAAGGTCACTTCGCATTTCAGCTCCTGCAATGGGGACCCACTAGTTGAATGCCAATGGCCAGAGAAGTCAAACAGATGAACTTGGCAGCCGCTGTCTCTACAACTTTAAAAACTCAAACTCTGCTTCTTACCAGAGAATAACATTCTACCCCACCAAGAGAAAGAAAAAAAAAAAATTGAAGAGGTATCAGTGAGGGCCTGAGTGAAGACTGGCTGTGCATTTTCACAATGAAGAAGTGTCAGTGGGAGTTGATGCAGCATGTGTGTGTGTTTGGGGGATGGGAGAATGGGAGAAATGCTGGAAGACTGAATTTTTACATCTGAAATGTCATTTGGAAATCACTTGGATACTCCTAGCCAAAGCCCCAAACTCTTTCCCTTGCTATTAGGAATGGGCTACAAACAGGCCAATCTTCTGGTTTTTTTTTGTTTTTTTAAAGTGGCTTTGACACCAGCCATTTTAAGTCATTGATGGCTTGAAGTTTCTAGCATTTCCCTCCACTCTGGTGTGGTGTGAACAGGAAGATGTTGATCTGTTATTTACATAACAGCCTGATGAAAAAAATTGAGCACATGTTTCCCTTCTATTTGTCTCTGTATTAATTTCATCGTGAGGTCAGGCTGAAAATGCTATAGGTACTGATGGCTGCATGTTATCAGCATTATTGTTTAATATGCCATCAACCACCAGTGTTAAGTGGAGTCATAATCACTGCCATGGTCCTCCCAGGAATCATTTATCTGGGGTTGACTCTGAAAAAAAATCACTTAAAACTGTGACATTTAAAAAATAAAGATAAAAAGTTCTGAAAGGAATAGAAGTTATCCACACCGGGGTCCTCCTGGCACCATAGATCAACGTTTGTTAGAGCCCCAGATCAGTATAGCATAACACAGAAATATAGCCTTTAGTGCAGGCACCCAGCTGCCATGTACCATCTCAGCCTCTCCCCTCACTAAACCACTCCTACTTTGACCACTATTTTCACAACAATGAGTGTGATTTTGGAAAACACACACAAGAAGCAGGTGACATGGAGAAAACACATGCAGGGCAAAAAAATCTTTTAAGTGGAAAGGCCAAGTCCATTCTGAGTCTGATATGTGCTACTGGGCTACCCCAAGGGCTGCAGGTTGTCACAGTTTACTGAGCTTCCTGGAGGGAGATCCATGTAGGCAGTGCCTTGTTGGCTGCAGAGGGCCACCTCTAAAGGGTGTTTGCAAAGTGTGCTGGGGAAGTGGGCTCGGTGGCCTCCCTTCCCACAATTCTAGTTAGAGCTTTTTATCCTGAGGGGATAGAGAGGTGGAAATCCAGCATATCTGCTTTTAGCTTGGGAATTTCAGAAAATGACAAAATCATTAGGAAGATGGATGTTGAGGCATGGTTTGTACACTTGCTACAACAGATGCTCCCCCTTCCCAAATTGTGACACTTAAGAGCTAAAAGTTAGTCATCACGTCATATTAGTACTTCGCTAGTAATTCAGTACAGATTAAATGCAAGAAGCATGTGTGTCTCATTTTGGATGAGGGTCACCAAGCCACAGGATGTTTTGTACATTCTAATAATTAATAAGTGAAAAGGCTTGCTAAACTACTCTTTTCTCAAAGAAGTCAAGAAAAAAGAATATCGGCTCTTTCTATTTTTATCTTACTCAACAAAGGAATAAAATGGTTTCTAAAGTCTTTGCAAAAGAATTTATCTTGCCAAATGCATTTGAAGAGTTAGAGATAAATACTCCTGTTTTGAGAAGGCATCCAAGCCGTAACAGAAAGTGAAATAAAGGACTCATGTGGAAAGAACTTTGCTGCATGCTGCAACTTGATTGTTCACACTTCAAAGCAATCCTAAGAAAACTGTAAATAAGGACTAGACATAAAACTCTGCCGACACCTGGGAATACTCAGCCCACTGCACAACAGAACACAGTCTGAATCCTGGCAAACAGCCAAGCTCTGAGGATAAATCTGGAAAGGCTTAATGTGCACTGGAGAACTGAGATGCTCAGAAACTATGTGGGTATACTTAGCGTAGTGCCACTTAGAGAACTCATTTGACTTCCCTGCATATAAAATCGATCTGGTCATCATGTATTACACCAGATTCTTGCACTGCTGGCATCCTCATAACAAAATCCAGAGTTTTTAGGAAGGGCGCTCCTTTCTCAAGAGACACTTGTCACTGACTCTCCTTTTTAATGCTCATTTGGACTTATTAGAATCTCTGAAGCAGTTCTCAAACATGTTGACAAAATGAAGATACACTCAGGAAAGCAATTGGCTGAGGATTACTAAATCTGAGTCATCTAATAACAAAGCTTTTGACTGAGTCATCTAGCCAAGTCCCCACAGCTATCCTCAACTCAACACAACACTGCCTTTCTCTTTGCAAGAGGACAGACTGCCACAATGTCTAATGTCTACAAACTGAACTCAAGGTTTTGGTTTTTTTTTCCTTGCATTGCTCATCTTAATATAGTCTTAGTTGTTTAAGTTTATGTCATCTACTTTCCAGATTAAGGCTCTTTGGAACAGAATCACTATAATAAAGATAGGCAAAAGATCACTTGTGTATTTTAAAACAGGAAATGCACAGACATTGCACAGATTTCTTTTCCCTCCATGATAGCCTGGTAATAAAACATTTTAATACAAAAACCTTTCATCTTCAAAGGGATCTGAAAAAAAAAAGTAATTATTCGATGGAATAGCAAATGTTAGATTTCTATTAAGTTAGCTCAGTTTTCCAATTTCTCTTTTCCCTCCCTCAGCATACATTTCCTTCTTGCTGGCTTTGCCAGAAAAATAACAGCTTCACATTTTATCCCTGAGCTAAAATCCATCAAATAATTGACAAAATCTTAGCTAACTTGAAAAGTGACTTCCATAAACTTGGTTTGCTATTTGAGGGGGATATTCTGCCCTCAGTAAATAAATATATCCTTTTTCTCCATTTGTTGGCAGCTGGAAGAGAAAACTCTTCAAACATAAACTTTCTTATAAAGCTAAGTGTCTTTTGTGCTGCTATGAGTCAGACCTGAGCAAGTCTTTTATTCCTTTGTGATTTTATCAAAGTTCAGATATTTTGAGAAGATCTTGGAATTTTCCAAATAGGGTTCACATATGGCATTCTCCAGCTCTCCATTTTTGCAAAAAGATATTGAGACTAACCCAGAGCCTGACATACTCTCTTCATGCATTTCATATTCAATCAGTTAATTTCTTAAGACAGAAATGACTTCAACACTGCAAATGACCACAATCCCATGTGCTTACAGCTGACAAAATACAGGCAGTGAAATGAAAAGAAACTGCCTGAATATGGCTTCTGCTGCCATTTGTTGCTAGATTCTTATTAAAATCTGTGTTGGTAAATTATTTTGAGGTGTACAAGTATGACAGAGCTGATATTCACTATGTGTCACCACTATTGGTTATACCTGTTGTTAAAACACTGAGGAACTTTTGTACAGGTTGGTGGGTAACTGCGGGTCCCTCTAAGTGTCTCTCTGATCTTTGCCATCGATCTGGTCTCAGCCAGGACCACCAGCCATCCCCCTCAACTCCATCAACTGCTAATCCTTAATGCATGTGCACCAGGGGCTCCTTGGCCTCTGCTCCTGAATTAGGTCCAGCGTCTCTCTGGATACTTGTTTGCCCATTCCATAAATACATTTTAAAACTCACCCAAGCTTATATGAAATACTGAAGCAATGGGGTCAGTGTGCTGAAGCTGAATCCTGAATTCTGCCATTTACTAACTCCTTGAACTTGGGTGAATTGTTTAACTGCTCTTTGTTTCCATCATTTCCTCTAGAAAACAGGAATAATAATAAAACTTAGCTTACAGGGGTTTTGTACACATTAGCCAAGATACCAAGAAAATGTATGTGAAATGCTTAGAATATTGCCTTTCAGTACACATTTGATACAGTTGTGTTCTTTGCTACCTGGAGAAAGAATGGACCCAAATTCTTTCATTATGAGTTTCAAATTCTTCCACTAGATAATACCTCTCTGGCTCAAACATTGTTAGTCATGTAATAAGGTACTAAACTACAGCAACCATTTGAGTGAGAAATGAAGTCCATTTTCAATTATCATTACTTTAAAAGGTTATTCACTCTGGATTATTGTATTCCGATTCTCCTTATTTATAATGATGTTATGTAAACAGAAAGACTAGAGTTAAAACTTGCAGATGCTGAGTCAAGTAAAATTTGTATTTGACTGCATGAGAAAGAGAGTACCCAGGCCACTGAGCCCTGACTTTACAGAAGGACAATCTGAATATTTATATTCACAAAAACACTTATTACGTGACCCACAAATGTCCAGATAGAAGCAGCGGGGTAGTAGTTTGTGAAGAGATCGCATAAGAATGAGGTGCTCAAGGGAGATGAAATGATTTATACCAGAGGACTAAAGCAGTGTGTGGGCTTGTCCTCTTCATTCAAACCAATAAGTTCATCTCAAAACTAGCTTCTGTTTTCTGCATAACTGCCAAACCCTGTTACTACTGATGTGTCTGTGTGTAGGGGGTGGGGCAGGGAGGGTATGCAGAGGGGAGGGCTTATTAAGAGGTGGGGATAAAAGAGACAAATGAAAGGGAGATGCCAGCTAATCCAATTAAATGGCCTTCCTTCTTTCTGTGAATTAAGTATCACCTTCTTTTTATGCCCCAACTTTCTGTGAGAAGATGGGGCAAGAATTAGCCATGAGAACAACTGATTATTCTTTTGACACCTACTACACTGCCAGATATTCCAGGCTATGAGGCACCCCTTCATTACTACATTCTGCATCATAAAATAATCTAAATCAAAAGGCATAAAAATAAAATGGATATGTAAGCTTGGCTCAGTGTCAGTCAGAGAAGCAATCACACATACACCATTTGTGAATGAAGATAGAATGAAGCTGGCAAATTACAAGTTGTCATATTTTGGAAAACTGTGGGAAAAGAAATTTTTTTTCCTTAGAAATAGCACAATTCAAACTTTCTTTCCTGGCTATTATATTTATTTATTAACTTTTTAAACAGGTTCTCATCTCAAGAATGACTCTTTGATAAAAGTTAAATTGTCCTGTCAGAGATAATGTGATTCTGTTTTGATTTGGCCACAGTTTCCTATATAATAAAAGTGAGTTTTTAACTAAAGGGGAGAGTAAAGTGCCACTGGTAGTTGTTTTCAAAACTCATTACCAAACTTGAGGTCATGTATGTTTTCTTATATATTTTATTTAAGAAGTATTATAGTTGTTGGAGAAGGAAACGGCAACCTACTCCAGTACTCTTGCCTGGAGAATTCCATGGATGGAGGAGCCTGGTAGGCTACAGTCCATGAGGTCGTGAAGAGTCAGACACGACTGAGTGACTTCACTTTTGTTCTTTTTATAGTTCCTTTTGGAGAAGGAAATGGCAACCCACTCTAGTGTTTTTGCCTGGAGGATCCCATGGATGGAGGGGCCTGGTGGGCTACAGTCTATGGGGTTGCAAAGAATCAGACACGACTAAGCAACTAACACACATCATAATTGTGGAAAACTTTCGAACTCATTCTATGAGGCCACAATCACCTTGATACCCAAGCCAGACAAAGACACCATAAAAAAAAGAAAATTATTGGGCAATATCACTGAAGAACAAAGATGTAAAATCCAACAAAATTATAACAAAGAGAATTCAACAACACATTAAAAAGATCATACACCATGATCAAATAGGGTTTATCCCAGGGATTCAAGGATTCTTCAATATATGCAAATCAATCAATGTGATACACATATTAACAAATTGAAAGATGAAACCATATGATAACAGTTACAGGAAAAGCTTTCAACAAAATTTAGCACCCACTGAGGATAAAAAACAACCAAAAACTCTTCAAAAAATGGGCACAGAAGTACCTTCACATAACAAAGGCCATCTGTATACAGCAAACTCACAGTAAACATTATTCTTAATGGTGAAAAACTGAAAGCATTCTCCCTAAGATCAGGAACAAGACAAGGGTGTCCACTTTCACCACTATTATTCAACATAGTTCTGAAAGTCCTAGCTATGGCAATCAGAGAAGAAAAAGAAATAAAAGGAATCTAGATTGGAAAGAAAGAAGTAAAAATTTTTAACCTTTTTTTTTTTCTCAGATAACAGATACCAAAGGACTGGGGTTTGGAGTCTTGTCCTCTTCATTCAAACCAATAGGTTTGCAAATAACATGATACCTAAAAGTTTTCTCAGTGAATTTAGTAAAGTGGCAGGAGACAAAATCAGTACCCAGAAATCACTTGCATTCCTATATACTAACAATGAAAAATCAGTAAGAGAAATTAACCTCATTTACCATTGCACAAAAAGAAGAAAATATCTAGAAATAAACCTACATAAGGAGACAAAAGAGACGTATACAGAAACTACAAGATACTGATGAAAGAAATCAAAGATGACATAAATGGATGGAGAGATGCTCCATGCTTCTGGGTTGAAAGAATCAGTACCGTGGAAATGACTATACTACCAAACACAATTGACAGATTCAATGCAATCCTGATTATATTACCAATGGCATTTTTTGCAGAATGAGAGCAAAAAAATTTCACAATTCATCAGTTCAGTTCAGTTGCTCAGTCGTGTCTGACTCTTTGTGACCCCATGAATTGCAGTACACCAGGCTTCCCTGTCTATCACCAACTCCCTGAGTTCACTCAAACTCATGTCCATCTAGTCCGTGATGCTATCCAGCCACCTCATCCTCTGTTGTCCCTTTCTCCTCCTGCCTCCAATCCCTCCCCGCATCAGAGTCTTTTCCAATGAGTCAGTTCTTCGCAAGAGGTGGCCAAAGTCCTGGAGTTTCAGCTTTAGCATCATTCCTTCCAAAGAACACCCAGGACTGATCTCCTTTAGAATGGACTGGTTGGATTTCCTTGCATAGGGAAACACAAAAGACCCTGAACAAAGCAATCTTAAGAATAATTAATCTGGAAGAATCAGCTTACCTAATTTTGGACTATACTACAAAGCTACAATCATCAAGACAGTATGGTACTGGCATAGACCAATGGAACAAGATAGAAAGCCCAGAGATAAACCCACACACCTATGGGTACCTTATCTTTGAGAAAGGATGGAAGAATATACAATTGGAAAAATATAGTCTCTTCAGTAAGTGGTGCTGGGAGAACTGGATAACTATGTGCAAAAGAATGAAATTAGAACACTTCCTAACACCATATACATAAACTCAAAACAGATAAAAGACCTAAATATAAGACCAGAAGCTATAAAACTCTTGGAAGAAAACATAGGCAGAACACTTCGTGTTATAAATCATAGCAAGATCCTCTATGAACCACCTCCTAGAATAATGGAAATAAAAACAAGTAGAATCTAATGAAACTTAAAGGTTTTTGCATAGCAAAGAAAATATAAACAAGGTGAAAAGACAGTCCTCAGGATGGGAAAAAATAATAGCAAATGAAACAACTGACAAAGGATTAATTTCTAAAATATACAAGCAGCTCATACAACTCAATACCAGAAAAACAATCCCATCAAAAAGTGGGTAAAAAACCTAAACAGACATTTCTCCAAAGAAGACATAGAGATGGCTAATAAACACAAAGAGATGCTCAACATCACACGTTATTAGAGAAATGCAAATCAAAAATACAATGAGATATCACCTCACTACAGTCAGAATGGCCATCAGCAAAATGTCCACCAACAAGTGCTGGAGAGGATGTGGAGAAAAGGGAACCTTTTGCACTGCCGATGGGAATGTAAATTAATACAGCCACTATGGAAGACAGTATGGGAGATTCCTTAAAAAAAAAATAAAAAAAGGACTAAAACCACCATACAACCCAGCAATATCACTTCTAGGCATATATCTTGAGGAAACCAAAACTGCAAAAGACATGCGTACCTCAGTGTTCACTGTAGCACTATTTACAATAGCTAGGACATGGAAGATCCATCCACAGATGAACAAAGAAGCTGTGGTACATATATACAATGGAATGCTACTCAGCCATAAAAAGAATACATTTGAGTCAATTTTAATGAGGTGGATGAACACAGAACCTATCACATAGAGTGAAGTAAGTCAGACAGAGAAAAACAAATATCACATATTAACACATATATATGGAATCTAGACAGATGATACACTATTCACAGGGCAGCAATGGAGACACAGATGTAAAGAACAGACTTGTGGACCAGGGTTGGGGAGAGGAAGGAGATGGTTAGATGAATGGAGAGAGCAGGGAAGCATATACACTACCATATGTAAAATAGACAGCAAATGGAAATTTGCTCTGTGACTCATGAAACTCAAACAAGGGCTCTCTAACAACCCTCTGTAACAACTCCAGGATGGCTCTCCCAACCTGGAAGGGTGGGAGATGGGAGGACAGTTCAAGATGGAGTGGACATATTACATCTTTTGCATGACTTCCGTTTGTGCCCCTTTTAAAGTAGTTTAAGTGACTTGAGGGGAGAAGGAACTGGCAACCCACTCCAGTACTCTTGCCTGGGAAATTCCATGGATGGAGGAGCCTGGTGGGCTACAGTCCATGGGGTCTCAAAGGGTCGGACACGACTGAGCGACTTCACTTTCTTTCTATCTATAGTTCCTTTAGGAGAAGGAAATGGCAACCCACTCCAGTGTTCTTGCCTGGAGAACCCCATGGACAGAGGGGCCTGGTGGGAGGCAGTCTGTGGGGTTGGAAACAGTTGGACACTACTGAGCAACTAACTGACACATGGCTGATTCACGTTGACGTATGGTAGAAATCAAGCCAATATTATAAAGCAATCAATCAATTAAAAATAAATACATATTTTTAAAAGGATTTTTAAAAGTATTATAGTTTTGAATTTACATTAAGGTCTATCAGTCAGTTCAGGTCAGTTGATCAGTCATGTCCGACTCTTTGCAAACTTATGAATTGCAGCACGCCAACCTCCCTGTCCATCACCAACTCCTGGAGTTCATTCAGACTCACGTCCATTGAGTCGGTGATGCCATCCAGCCATGTCATCCTCTGTCATCCCCTTCTTCTCCTGTCCCCAATCCCTCCCAGCATCAGAGCCTTTTCCAATGAGTCAACTCTTCGCATGAGGTGGCCAAAGTGCTGGAGTTTCAGCTTTAGCATCATTCCTTCCAAAGAAATCCCAGGGCTGATCTCCTTCAGAATGGACTGGTTGGATCTCTTTGCATTTCAAGGGACTCTCAAGAGTCTTTTCCAACACCACAGTTCACAAGCATCAATTCTTTGACGCTCAGCTTTCTTCACAGTCCGACTCTCACATCCATACATGAACAACAGAAACACCATAGCCTTCACTAGACGGACTTTTATTGGCAAAGTAACGTCCCTGCTTTTGAATATGCTATCTAGGTTGGTCATAACTTTTCTTCAAGGGAGCAAGCATCTTTTAATTTCATGGCTGCAGTCACCATCTGCAGTGACTTTGGAGCCACAAAAATAGTCTGACACTGTTTGCACTGTTTCCCCGTCTACCTGCCATGGAGTAATGGGACCAGATGCCATGATCTTAGTTTTCTGAAGGCTGAGCTTTAAGCCAACTTTTTCACTCTCCTCTTTCACTTTAATCAAGAGGCTTTTTAGTTCCTCTTCACTTTCTGCCATAAGGGTGGTGTCATCTACATATCTGAGGTGACTGATACTTCTCCCAGCAATCTTGATTCCAGCTTGTGCTTCTTCCAGCCCAGCATTTCTCATGATGTACTCTGCATAGAAGTTAAATAAGCACGGTGACAACATACACTCTTGATGTACTCCTTTTCCTATTTGGAACCAGTCTGTTGTTCCATGTCCAGTTCTAACTGTTACTTCCTGACCTGCATACAGGATCCTCAAGAGGCAGGTCAGGTGGTCTGGTATCCCTATCTCTTTCAGAATTTTCCACAGTTTATTGTGATCCACACAGTCAAAGGCTTTGGCATAGTCATTGAAGCAGAAATAGATGTTTTTCTGGAACTCTTTTGCTTTTTGATGATCCAGCAGATGTTGGCAATTTGATCTCTGGTTCCTCTGCCTTTTCTAAAACCAGCTTGAACATCTGGAAGTTCACAGCTCACATATTGCTGAAGCCTGGCTTGGAGAATTTTGAGCATTACTTTACTAGCGTGTGAGATGAGTGCAATTGTGTGGCAGTTTGAGCATTCTTTGGCATTGCCTTTCTTTGGGATTGGAATGAAGACTGACCTTTTCCAGTCCTGTGGCCACTGCTGAGTTTTCCAAATTTGCTAGCATGTTGAATGCAACACTTTCATAGCATCATCTTTCAGGATTTGAAAGAGCTCCACTGGAATTCCATCACCTCCACTAGCTTTGTTTGTAGTGGTGCTTTCTAAGGCCCACTTGACTTTACATTCCAGGATGTCTGGCTCTAGATGAGTGATCACATCATCATGATTATCTGGGTCATGAAGATCTTTTTGTACAGTTCTTCCATGTATTCTTGCCACCTCTTCTTAATATCTTCTGCTTCTGTTAGGTCCATACCATATCTGTCCTTTATCAAGCCCATCTTTGCATGAAATATTCCCTTGGTATCTCTAATTTTCTTGAAGAGATCTCTAGTCTTTCCCATTCGGTTCTGTTCCTCTATATCTTTGCATTGATCACCGAGGAAGGCTTTCTTATCTCTTCTTGCTGTTCTTTGGAACTCTGCATACATATGCTTGTATCTTTCCTTTTCTCCCTTGCTTTTTGCTTCTCTTCTTTTCACAGCTATTTGTAAGGCCTCCCCAGACAGTCATTTTGCTTTTTTGCATTTCTTTTCCATGGGGATGGTCTTGATCCCTGTCTCCTGTACAATGTCATGAACCTCATTCCATAGTTCATCAGGCACTCCGTCTATCAGACCTAGTCCTAAATCTGTTTCTCACTCCCACTGTGTAATTGTAAGGGATTTGAAATAGGTTATACCTGAATGATCTAGTGGTTTTCCCTACTTTCTTCAATTTAAGTCTGAATTTGGCAATAAGGAGCTCATGATCTGAGCCACAGTAAGCTCCCGGTCTTGCTTTTGCTGACTGTATAGAGCTTCTCCATCTTTCGTTGCAAAGAATATAATCAATTTGATTTCGGTGTTGACCATCTGGTGATGGCCATGTCTAGAGTCTTCTCTTGTGTTGTTGGAAGAGGCTATTTGCTATGACCAGTGCATTTTCTTGGCAAAACTCTATTAGCCTTTGCCCTGCTTTATTCTGTATTCCAAGGCCAAATTTGCCTGTTACTTCAGGTGTTTCTTGATTTCCTACATTTGCATTATACTCCCCTAAAATGAAAAGGAAATTTTTTCTGGGTATTAGTGCTAAAAGGTCTTGTAGGTCTTAAGAGAACCATTCAACTTCAGCTTCTTCAGCTTTACTGGTTGGGGCACAGACTTGGATTATTGTGATATTGAATGGTTTGCCTTGGAGACGAACAGAGATCATTCTGTCATTTTTGAGATTGCATCCAGTACTGCATTTCAGACTCTTTTGCTGACCATGATGGCTACTCCATTTCTTCTAAGGGATTCCTGTCTGCAATAGTAGATATAATGGTCATCTGAGTTAAATTCACCCATTCCAGTCCATTTTAGTTCACTGATTCCTAGAATGTCAACGTTCAGTCTTGCCATCTCTTGTTTGACCACTTCCAATTTGCCAAAAGAAGCTATCCAGCATCCAAGGTCAGGGTCTGCAGCCGATAAGAGCTATCCCATGTCTGGTTCAGGGGCCGTGGCTGAGAGTGCCAGGCTGTGACAGTGCAGGAGCAAACGAGAGGAGCTACCCCAGGTCCAAGGCAAGGGACAGTGACCGGGAGGAGCTACCTCATGCTCGAGGCCAGGGGTGGCAGCTGGGAAGAACCACTCCAAATCCCAGGAGTGGTGGCTGAGCGGGTGCAAGAGGGCCTAGAGGAGCTATTCCACGTTCACGCTCAGGAGGGGCAGCAGTGAGGAGATACCCCTCATCCAAGGTAAGGAGCAGCAGCTGTGCTTTGCTGGAGCAGCACTGAAGAGATGCCCCACATCCAAGGTAAGAGAAAACCAAGTAGGTGTTGCGAGAAGGCATCAGAGGGCAAACACACTGAAACCATACCCACAGAAAACTAGTCAATCTAATCACGGACCACAGCCTTGTCTGACTCAATGAACTAAGCCATGCCCGTGGGGCCACCCAAGATGGGTGGGTCATGGTGGAGAGGTCTGACAGAATGTGGCCCACTGAAGAAGGGAATGGCAAACCACTTCAGTATTCTTGCCTTGAGAACCCCATGAACAGTATGAAAAGGCAAAATGATGGGATACCAAAAGAGGAACTCCCCAGGTCATTAGGTGCCCAATATGCTACTGGAGATCAGTGGAGAAATAACTCCAGAATGAATGAAAGGATGGAGCCAAAGAAAAATAATACTCAGTTGTGGATGTGACTCGTGATAGAAGCAAGGTCCAATGCTGTAAAGAGCAATATTGCATAGGAACCTGGAATGTCAGGTCCATTTAGGCCTATAGCATAGCTTAAATCAGTTTTTTGAAACATGTAAGACCAGTATCCTAATATTTTCATTTACATACTGATGTGAAATTTTTTCAGCATCATTTACTGAAAAGACTTATTTACCCATTGAATTTATTTTACTTCTTTTCAAAGATCATTTGACTCTACTGAATAGGCCCAAACAAATGGACACAAAATTCTGTTTGTATCTATTTTCAACACTATCTTGCCTTGATTATTGTAGGTTATATTAAGTCTTGAAATCAGGAAGTGTGAATTCTTCAACTTAATTCTTCAGTATTTTGGTAGCTATTGTAGGTCACTGTCTTTTCATATAAACTTTAAAATCAATTTTTTAATACCAGTGAAATAATTTACTGAGATTTTGATTTGAATTACACTGAATCTAAAAGTTGACACAGGAAGGAGTGTTTTGAGTACATGTTCTATTAAATTTGTACCAAAGAATTTCATTTTGGGGGTGCTACTGCAGATAGTAATTTTTAAAATTCCAAATTCTTTTCAGTATTTTTGTACTAAACTTTGTATTAAAAGACTTAGTAATACTCAATTATTAGTTCTAGGATTTTTGTTGTTGATTTTGGTGTTTCCACCATAAATAATCCTATTATCTATGATTACACAGTGCTAAAATTCTGCAAGCCAGGCTTCAGCAGTATGTGAACTGTGAACTTCCAGACATTCAAGCTGGTTTTAGAAAAGGCAGAGGAACCAGAGATCAAATTGCCAACATCTACTGGACCATGCAAAAAGCAAGAGAGTTCCAGAAAAACATCTATTTCTGCTTTAATGACTATGCCAAAGTCTATGACTGTGTGGATCACAATAAACTGTGGAAAATTCTGAAAGAGATAGGGATATCAGACCACCTGACCTGTCTCTTGAGAAACCTGTATGCAGGTCAGGAGGCAACAATTAGAACTGGACATGGGACAACACACTGGTTTCAAATAGGAAAAGGAGTATATCAAGGCTGAATATTGCCACTGTGCTTATTTAACTTCTATGCAGAGTACATCATGAGAAATGCTGGACTGGAAGAAACACAAGCTGGAATCAAGATTGCTGGGAGAAGTATCAGTCACCTCAGATATGTAGATGACACCACCCTTATGGCAGAAAGTGAAGAGGAACTAAAAAGCCTCTTGATTAAAGTGAAAGTGGAGAGTGAAAAAGTTGGCTTAAAGCTCAACCTTCAGAAAACTAAGATCATGGCATCTGGTCCCATTACTCCATGGCAGGTAGATGGGGAAACAGTGGAAACAGTGTCAGACTTCATTTTTTTGGGCTCCAAAATCACTACAGATGGTGACTGCAGCCATGAAATTAAAAGACACTTACTCCTTGGAAGAAAAGTTATGACTTACCCTGATAGCATACTCAAAAGCATAGGTATTGCTTTACCAACAAAGGTCTGTCTAGTCAAGGCTATGGTTTTTCCAGTAGTCATGTATGGATGTGAGAGCTGGACTGTGAAGAAAGCTGAGTGCTCAAGAATTGATGCTTTTGAACTATGGTGTTGGAGAAGTGTCTTGAGAATCCCTTGGACTGCAAGGAGATCCAACCAGCCCATCCTAAAGGAGATCAGTCCTGGGTGTTCTTTGGAAGGAATGATGCTAAAGCTGAAACTCCAGGACTTTGGCCACCTCATGAGAAGAGTTGACTCACTGGAAAAGATTCTGGTGCTGGGAGGGATTGGGGGCAGGAGGAGAAGGGGATGATCGAGGATGAGATGGCTGGATGGCATCACCAACTCGATGGACGTGAGTCTGAGTGAACTCCCGGAGTTGGTGATGAACAGGGAGGCCCGGCATGCTCTAATTCATGTGGTCACAAAGAATTGCACACAACTGAGAGACTGAACTGAACTGAACTAAAATATAAGATCAGAAACCACAAACCCTTAGTAGAAAATATAGGCAGATACCTTCTGACATAGATTGTAGCCATTTTGTTTTGGAGCTGTGTCCTAAAATATAAGAAACAAAAGCAAATATAAACAAATGGGATCTAATTAAACTTAAAAGCTTTTGCACAAGGGAAACTGTCTACGAAATGAAAAGACAACCTATTAATGATATGCAAATGATATGACTAAGAGATTAATAGTCAAAATATATAAACAACTCATACAATTCAATAGCAAAACAAACAATACAGTCAAAAAATGCAGAGAAGACTTAAATAAATATTTTTCCAAAGAAGACATCAGTCAGTCAGTAAGTTTAGTCACTCAATTGTGTCCTACTCTTTGCAACCCCATGAATCACAGCACGCCAGGCCTCCCTGTCCATCACCAACTCCTGGAGTTCACTCAGACTCAAGTCCATCATGTCCGTAATGCCATCCAGCCATCTCGGTCGTCCCCTTCTCCTCCTGCCCCCAATCCCTCCCAGCATCAGAATCTTTTCCAATGAGTCAACTCTTCGCATGAGGTGGCTAAAGTCCTGGAGTTTCAGCTTTAGCATCATTCCTTCCAAAGAAATCCCAGTCTTCTCCAACAGCACAGTACAGAAGCATCAGTTCTTTGGCACTCAACTTTCATTATAGTTCAACTCTCACAACCATACATGACTACTGGAAAAACCATAGCCTTGACTAGATGGACCTTTGTTGGCATAGAGATGGCTAAAAGTAACATGAAGAGATGCTCAACATTGTTAACTGTTAGAAAAGTACAAATCAATACAACAATGAGATATCACTTTATACTTGTTGGAATGGCTATCATCAAGAAGACCTTGGATAACAAATGCTGGCGAGTATGCTGAGAAAGGGGATGCTGTTGGCAGAAATGTAAATTGGGGCAGTCATCATGGAAAACAGTAAGGAAGTTCCTCAAGAAACTAAAAATAGAACTATCATATAATCCAGAAATCCCACTCTTGGATATGTATTCAAATAAAATAAAAACATTAAAACTAAAACGTACATGCACTCCAATATTCCTAACAATATTATGTACAATAGCCAAGATATGGAAACAACCTAAGTACTCATTAACAGATGAATATATAAAGTTGATGTGGTGTGTACATACACATACATACACAGAATAACTGAATATTACTCAGCAATAAAAAAAATAATGAAAATTAGCCATTTGCAACAACATAAATGTACCTGGAGGGCATTAGGCTTAGTGCGATAATTCAGAGAAAGATAAATGCTGTATGTTACCACTTATAAATGGAATATAAAATATAAAATCAATGATTATAATGAAACAGAAATGGATTCATAGATTACAGAAAACAAACTAGCATTTGTCAGTTAGGAGATAAGTGGGGGAGGGGCAAGATGAGGTAGAAGATAATGTAGTAGAAACTGCTATGCATAAAATAAAAAGGCTACAAGGATGCACTGTACAGCACAGGGAATATAGTCAAGGATTTTAAATAACTTTAAATGCAGTATCAGTTCAGATCAGTTGCTCAGTCATCTCTGACTCTTTATGACCCCATGGACTGCAGCATGCCTGGCCTCCCTGTCAACCAACTCTTGGAGTTTACCAAAACTCATCTCCACTGAATTGGTGATGTCATCCAACCATCTCATCTTCTGTCACCCCTTCTCCGCCTGCCTTCAGTCTTTCCCAGCATTAGGGTCTTTTCAATTGATTTAGTTCTTTCATCAGGTGGCCAAAGTATTAGAGCTTCAGCTTCAGCATCAATCCTCCCAGTGAGTATTCAGGACTGCTTTCCTTTAGGCTGGACTGATTGGATCTCCTCACTCTCCAAGGGACTTTTGAGAGTCTTCTCCAACACCATAGTTCAAAGCGCCAGTTCTTCAGTGCTCAACTTTATTTATGATCCAACTCTCACATCCATACTTGACTACTGGAAAAACCATAGCCTTGACTAGACGGACATTTGTTGGCAAAGTATTGCCTCTGCTTTTTAATATGCTGTCTAGGTTGGTCATAACTTTTCTTCCAAGGAGCAAACATCTTTTAATTTCATGGCTGCAGTCACCATCTGCAGTGATTTGGGGCCCCCAAATAGTCTGTCACTGTTTGCACTGTTTCCCCATCTATCTGCCATGAAGTGATGGGACCAGATGCCATGATCTTAGTTTCCTGAATGTTGAGCTTTAAGCCAATTTTTTTTCACTCTCCTCTTTCACTTTCATCAAGAGGCTTTTAGTTCTTCTTTGCATTTTGCTGTAAGGGTGGTTTCGTCTGCGTATCTGAGGTTATTGACATGTCTCCCAGTAATCTTGATTTCAGCTTGTGTTTCATTCAGCCCAGTGTTTCTCATGATGTACTCTGCATATAAGTTAAATAAACAGGGTGGCAATATACAGCCTTGATTTACTGCTTTCCCTGTTTGGATCCAGTCTGTTGTTCCATGTACAGTTCTAACTGTTGCTTCCTGACCTGCATACAGATTTCTCAAGAGGGAGATTAGGTGGTCTGGTATTCCCATCTATTTAAGAATTTTTCAGAGTTTGTTGTGGTACACACAAAGGTTTTGGCATAATCAATAAAGCAGAAGTAGATGTTTTTCTGGAACTCTGTTGCTTTTTCCATGATCCAGCGGCTGTCGGCAATTTGATCTCTGGTTCCTCTGCCTTCTCTAAAACCAGCCTAAACATCTGAAGTTCACGGTTCATGTACTGTTGAAGCCTGGCCTGGGAATTTTGAGCATTACTTTACTACTATGTGAGATGAGTACAACTGAGTGGTAGTTCAAGCATTCTTTAGCACTGGAGTATAATCTATAAAAAACTTTAATCACCATGTTGTACACCTAAAACTAATAATTGTATGTCAACTATACCTAATCTTTTAGATAAAGAAGGTAAGATGAGCTACATCCTAAGTTAGGTAGTGATCCAGGCTTTTGTCTGGGCAGATACGGACATCCCCTCTTGCACTTACCTCCTCATGTACCGAAATACTGCCAGGCAGGGAAGGATAGGAATTGATATTCATGTTCCTCCTTATACAAAAATGTCTGTAAGTGGAAGATTCATCAACCAGTCTCCCTTACACAGTAATTTTAACCATAGGCTCTGAAAAGTGTATAACCGGTAGAACTGTACCAGTTATTCTTGTGATTTTTATATAGCTATATCCTGATACGTAGATTTAACCATTGTAGTGATATTGGGTGAATAAACACAACACCTAGGTTTTGCTTCTGTATATACAGTGGAAGAAAATCTATAGAAACAGCACTTTTACTGCTTACTGGTGGTTACACACATAAAACACAGTGTATTAGTGGTAGGTCACTTTCTGTAAAAAGATTGTGATGTAAAAACTAGAGGTGATGCATCCTATTGCAGAGCTCACATTAAAACTTTACCAGGCTCACACATACTAAAAGAAAAATTTTTATGTAAAATATGAAAAAATTTTGTGAATATCAGCTACCTCTAGTTTGATATGATGCCCTCAGCCTTAGACATAATGTCAGAATTTCAGTGACCTTATGCCTTAGGCATTATTTTATAGTTATTAGCCTGAAGTGCTTCTTAAATATACTAAATGAATAATACATATTAATTACTTTTAATACAGGGCCATGGAAATAGAGATAATGTACATGGGTTGAAAAATCCAAATTCACAACCATTGACATTTACTTCTGTTATTGGTATAAAATGACATTCCTTGTCTCTGAGATTTTGTAATATTTTAAAGAAGCTTCTTATACTCTATTTCGTTGGTAACAAGTACTATAAAACATTTATGTTGAGATATAGAAAAATATGATTGTAATGGCTATCATCTAAACATATAGATTTTAGTTAATTTGGTATACTATTAATGTGAGAAATAGAATTATAGGTTTCTGAAAGTAGAATTTTGAGACTATTTTCCTCCTATTACTTAACTCAGTTTTTTTTTCACATGCATCGGCTCTGGACAGATTTTTCTATGTTAATACACTCAGTGGGGGGCTGAAACATGAAGTTTTTCTGAACTGGTCTGAAGACAGACTAGTAAAAATACAAGGACAGATATGTCAGTTTTTAAACTGTCCGTAAATAAAAGCTAATGAGATTCAGATATCACTTGAAATAAGGAACTCTCAGTTCAGTTCAGTCACTCAGTTGTGTCCGACTCTTTGCGACCCCATGAATTGCAGCACGCCAGGCCTCCCTGTCCATCACCAACTCCTGGAGTTCACTCCAGACTCAGCTCCATCAACTGTTGCCATCCAGCTATCTCATCCTCTGTCATCCCCTTTTCCTCCTGCCCTCAATCCTTCCCAGCATCAGAGTCTTTTCCAGTGAGTCAACTCTTCACATGAGGTGGCCAAAGTACTGGAGTTTCAGCTTTAGCATCATTCCTTCCAAAGAAATCCCAGGGCTGATCTCCTTCACAATGGACTGGTTGGATCTCCTTGCAGTCCAAGGGACTCTCAAGAGTCTTCTTCAACACCACAGTTCAAAAGCATAAGTTCTTTGGCACTCAGCCTTCTTCACAGTCCAACTCTCACATCCATACATGACCACAGGAAAAACCATAGCCTTGACTAGATGGACCTTAGTTGCAAATTAATGTCTCTGCTTTTGAATATGCTATCTAGGTTGGTCATAATTTCCTTCTAAGGAGTAAGTGTCTTTTAATTTCATGGCTGCAGTCACCATCTGCAGTGATTTTGGAGCTCAAAAAAATGAAGTCTGACACTGTTTCCACTGTTTCCCCATCTATTTCCCATGAAGTATGGGACCAGATGCCATGATCTTAGTTTTCTGAAGGTTGAGCTTTAAGCCAACTTTTTCACTCTCCACTTTCACTTTAATCAAGAGGCTTTTAGCTCCTCTTCACTTTCTGCCATAAGGGTGGTGTCATCTGCATATCTGAGGTTGCTGATATTTCTCCCAGCAATCTTGATTCCAGCTTGTGCTTCTTCCAGCCCAGCGTTTCTCATGATGTACTCTGCATAGAAGTTAAATAAGCAGGGTGACAATATACAGCCTTGACTCCTTTTCCTATTTGGAACCAGTCTGTTGTTCCATGTCCAGTTCTAACTGTTGCTTCCTGACCTACATACAGATTTCTCAAGAGGCAAGGAACTCTAGAGGATCTATTTGTGACTGACAAATACTATCCTTATCAACACAGGTGAGAGAATTCCTAAATGATATAATATAGAACTTATATTAAATATATGAATCTCTTTTCCTAGGTTTGGGATCCAAATTGTGTTCCTTCCTGCACAGATAAAATTTATTTTTTCCTTATTTCTAGTCCAGTGTCCAAAAAAATCATCTGAAATATGATTCTAAGACCAAGGAAGTATATAGAAACTTATTTACAAGAGAATTTTGTCATGTAAGAATAAATTAAAACATGCAGTGTTCAATTCAGTATCTTGCCCAATCATGTCTTTATTCAAAATGTTGTTATTCTGCTTACTTTGGTTTTTTTTACCTTAAATTTATTTTTAAAAATAATGCATTAAATATTTTTATCTTGATCATGAGTTTTTGGCACCCAAGGCAAGTGCCTCATTCCCTTCACCCAAACCCTAGTCCTGTACCAAACTACTACTTAAACTCTGACACTACCAGGTAGTATGTTTGATTCTGTACAAATTAAACATGCCTTAGAGTACAGAGAACTTCCCTCATAGCTGAGTTGATAAGGAATCTGCCTGCAATGCAGGAGACTCAGGTTCTATCCCTGGGTCTGGAAGATCTCCTGGAGAAGGAAATGGCAACCCACTCCGTTATTCTTGCCTGGAGAATCTCATGGACAGAGGAGCCTGGTGGGCTACAGTCCATAGGGTTGCAAGAGTCAGACGCAATTTAGCATCTAAACCAGCAATCAGCAGAGTGCAGAGTGGTATAAAAGGGAAAGTAAAACTGGTTTAAAACTTTATCTGATATTTAGGCACATAGTAAGGGTTTTTCAAAAAAAATAATTTGGAGGATTTTAATACCTTAAAACACATAGTAAAGTCATATAAACAAAATATCAAGGAGAGTGCAACCTTCATATTCTAGCATATATTTATATATACACTGGAAAACAAAATCACATAGAAAATTCACTATGGAATTTAAAAGCTCTCAACATAGGGAACAGAGCAAACATATCTTAACATAATAAATTCCCCTCATGACAAGCCCACAGCTAACATCATACTCAATGATGAAATGCCAAAAACATTTCTTCTAAAATCAGAAACAAGACAAGGATACTCACTCTCATTACTTTTATTCAATACAGAATTGGTCAGAGCGATTAATCAAGAAAAAGAAATGAAGGGCATTCAAATCAGAAAGGAAGAAGTAAAACTGTCACTATTTGCAGACAACATAATAATATATAGAAAACCTTAATGATTCCACCAGAAAACTGTTGAACAAATTGAATAAAGTCGTGGGATTAAAAATCAATATACAAAACCTTCTGCATTTCTATACACTAATAAGTTATCAGAAAGAGAAACATGGAATAAAATCCTTTTTATAATTTCATCAAAGAGAATAAAATATATGGGCATAAGTTAAGTCTAAAGAGGTGAAAAATGTGTACACTGAAAACTAAGACATTGATGAAATAAATTGAAGAAGACCCAAATAATAGACAGATATTCCATGCTCATGGACTGAGGGAAAAAAAAGAAATGGTATTGTTGAAATATCTATGTTCTCCAAAGTAGTCTACAGATTCAATGTCATCAAAATGCCAATTAGAATCAGTCACAGCAATAGAATAAACAGCCCTAAAATATGTATGGAACCATATACATGAAGCCTGAATAGCAAAAGAAATCTTGAGAAAGAATAAAATTGGAGGCATCTCGCTCCCTGGTTTCAAATTATGTTACAAGGTTTTAATATTCAATGTTATGGTATTATTATAAAAACAAAAACACAGGTAAATGTAACAGGATCAAAACTCAGAAATAAACCCACACATATGTGGTCAAGTAGTTTACAACAAAGGACCCAAAAACATACAATGAGGAAAGGATTGTCTCTTCAATGAACAGTGTTGGGAAAACTGGACAGCCATTGGCAAAAGGATGGAATTGGACCACTATCTTACTTTGTACACAAAAACTAACTCAAAATAGATTAAAGATTTGAAATAAGACCTAAAACCATAAAACATGAGAGTAAAATTCAGGTGATAAGCTCCTTGACATTAGTCATGATAATTTTTTTATTTGCACAAGTCTACAACAGCAAAACTTATCAAGTTGGACTACATCAAATAGAAAGCTTCTATACAACAAAGGAAACCATCAATAGTATGAAAAGGTTATCTACTTAGTGGGAGAAAATATTTACAAAGCATTCATCTGATAAGAGGATAATATCCAAAATATACAAATAATTCACAAAATTCAATAGCAAAAAAAAAAAAATGTCCAGTTAAAAAAATGGGCATAGAACCCAAAGAGACATTTTTTTTCACCCAAAGAAAACACACAAATGGCTGAGCATACATGAAAAGATACTCAATGCCATTAATCATCAGGGAAATGCAAATGCTATAATGGCTATCATCAAAAGGCAAGAAATAACAGTTGGTGAGGATATGGAGAAAAGGAAAGTCTTGCGCACTGTTGGTGGAAATGAAAATCAGTGAGGCCACAATGGAAAAACAATATGGAGTTTCCCCAGAAAGTTAAAAGTAGGATTATCATATGATAAAACTATTCCACTACTGAATTTTTATTCAAAAAACCCCAAACACTGGGCTGAAGAAACATGCACGTCTATGTTCCCTGCAGCATTATTTACATAGTCAATATGTGGAAACAATCTAACTGCTCATCAATAGATGAAGGAAATAAGACATGGTCTCAATGAGACCACACACATTGAGATACTCTTCAGACATAAAAAGAATGAAATCTGGCCACTTGCAACAATATGGATGGACCTATAGGGTATTATACTAAATGAAATAAGTCAGACAGAGAAAGACATATGATTTCACTTATGTGTGGAATCTAAAACAAAAACAAAAATCTGAGCTCATAGAGTATACGTTAGTGGTTCCCAGGGACAAGGTTGGGGGTGGGTGAACTGGTGAAGGTGGTCAAAAGGTATTACACCCATGTAAGATGGCAAAATTAATTGACTGGCCATTATCTCATCTCTCTCCCTTTACTTGACCCTCCCTATTCTCCAAGAAACAAAAATACTGAAATTAGGCCACTTAAAAATCCCAAACTGATCTGTAAGAGTTCAAGTGGAAGGAAGAGTCACACATCTCTTGCTTTACATCAAAACTGTAGATGATTAAGCTTAGTGAAGAAGGGATGTCAAAAACTGAGATAGGCCAAAAGCTAGGCCTCTAGTGACAGATAGTTTAATTAAGTCATAAATGCAAAGAAAAAGTTCCTGAAGGAAATCAAAAGGGCACTCTAGTGAACACAGAGATTATAAAAGAAACAGCCTTACTGAGGATATGAAGGAAGCTTTAGAGGTCTGGGCAGAAGACTGAACCAGCCACAACCTTCCTTTAAACCAAAGCCTAAACCAGAGAAAGACTCTAACTCTCTTCAGTTCTATGAAGGCTGAGAGAGATGAAGAAATTGCAGAAGAAAATTTTGAAGCTAGCAGCGGTGGGTTCATGACTTTTAAGAAAAGAAGCCATCTCCATAAAATCTAAGTGCAAAGGGAGCAGCAGATGCTGATGTAGAAGCAGCAGCAAGTTATCCAGAAGATTTAGCCAAGATGAAGGTGGCTACACTAAATGACAGATTTGCAATGTAAACACAACAGCCTGTTGTTGGAAGAAGATGCCATCTAGGACTTTCATAGCTAGAGGGGAGAAATCAATCCCCGGCTTGATAACTTCAAAGTACAGGCTGACTCGCCTGTTAGAGGCTAATGCGGCTGCTGACTTAGCCCCTGCATTAAATGAGCCAAGGCTTATTTACCGTTCTGAAAATCCTAGGGCCTTAAGAATTATGCTAAATCTGTCTGTACTTTCTAAATGGAACAACAAAGCCTGGATGACAGTGCATCTGCTGACAACATGGTTAGTGAATATTTTAAGTCCACTGATGAGACCTACTGCACACACACATATACACAATCCTTTCAAAATATTACTCTTCACCGATGACACACCTGGTCACCCGACAGCTGTGGTGGAGATATATGAGACTGATGTTTTCTTGCCTGCTAACACAACATCTATTGTGTAGCCCATGGATCAAGAAGTAATTTCATTTTAAAGTCTTATTATTTAAGAAATGCATTTCATAAGGCTATAGATGCCATAGACAATGATTTCTCTGATGGAGCTGGGCAAAGACAATTGAAAGCCTTCTATACAGAATTCATCATTCTAGATGTCATTAAAAAAATTCATGATCCATAGGAAGAAGTCAAAATACCAATATTATTAGGAATTTGGAAGAAGTTGATTCCATCCCTTATGGAAGATTTTGAGAGGTTCAAGTCTTCCATCGGGGAAGTACCTTTAGATATAGTGGAAATGGCAAGGGAATTAGAACCTACAGATTGGACTTAATTGCTGTAATTTCATCATAAAACTTGAACAGATGAGTTACTTCTTATGGATGAACAAAGAAAGTTTTCTGGGATGGAATAAATTTCTGGTAAATATTCTGTAGAGACTGTTGAAATGACAACAAACTATATAGACTATTACATAAACTTGGTTTATAAAGCAGTGGCAGTGTTTGAGAGAACTGACTCCAGTTATGAAAGAAGTTCTACAGTAGAAAAAAATGCTATCAAACAGCACTGCATAATACAGAGGTATTGTTTGTAAATGAAGTATTATTTGATGAAGCAAACTTCACTGTCTTATTTTAAGAAATAAAAGAAGCACCATCCACATTGAGACAAGACTTTCTACCAACAAAAGGTTATAACTCACAGCTCTAATGATGGCTGGGATTAACAATGAAATATTTTTAAAGTTAGTACATTGTTTTTTCAAGGCACAATGCTATTGTACACTTAGCAGACTACTGCCGCTGCTGCTAAGTCACTTCAGTCGTGTCCAACTCTGTGTGACCCCATAGATGGCAGCTCACCAGGCTCCCCTGGCCCTGGGATTCTCCAGGCAAAAACACTGGAGTGGGTTGCCATTTCCTTCTCCAATGCATGACAGTGAAAAGTGAAAGTGAAGTCACTCAGTCATGTCTCACTCTTAGCGACCCCATGGACTGCAGCTTACCAGGCTCCTCCACCCATGGGATTTTCCAGGCAAGAGTACTGGAGTGGGATGCCACTGCCTTCTCCAAGTAGACTACAGTACAATATAAATATATTTTATATACACTGGGAAACCAAAAATTTGTGTGACTAGCTTTATTGCAATATTCACTTTATTGGGGTAGTCTGGAACTGAACCCAAAATCTCTCTAGGTATACCTCTAATAGAAGTTGTTAAAAGAGTAGATGTTTGAAGTTCTTATCACAAGAACTGCCACTGTATATAGTGATGGATGTTAACTACACTTATCTTGGTGATCAATTCACAATATATACAAACATTAAAATTATGTTATATATTCGAAACTAATAAAAGATTATATAATATACCTCAATATAAATAACTTGTATTATGATAGCTGGAAAGTCAGGGGCAAGCTGATTACGTAATCACATTTGTAGATCACATTTCAAATGCAATAACCAAACCAGGAATCTTTCTGCTTTGTACTAGATGTTTCCTGTGCCCTTAAAAGAATTGGATAACTTAATAATCAAATTTTTATCTAATAATGTTTAGTGTTGATGACTATCAGAAAGAGAAAGTAATCTTGTCTTTGAGATTCCTAGTGAATAAACACAAAGAAAGAACAGTATCTACTTCCCTTGCTTAGGCCGCTAGAACCCTGTCATTTCTGGTATCTTCTCACTGTTTTAATAGGTAATAAGATCTATCCAGTGTTGGGAAAAGTCTTCCAGTATTAAATTATCAATCATATAAATTCATTTTCATAAATGTATATTGTTTATTTTTTATTAAACTAAAAGTAAAATGAACTGAAAAGAATAATGATTCTATTAAGGTTTCAATTATATATTTTTTCACTCCAGATTTTCAGAAATTGATGGACCTTTGAGATTCTCTAGTCCAGTCCTCTCATTGGCCAAGAAAGAAGCTAAGAGAAGTGAGTGACTTACCTGAGGTCACAAAGCTAATTAACTGTAGAACCTAAATTAAACCCTGGTCCTTTGGGCACAAGTCAGTAAAATCTAGGGCTGAAGTGAATGAGGGGCATTGTTAAGAATACCTCCAGTTTGAAATCTCTCATTTTTCCATTCCCTTATTTCAGTTAAAATTTTCAGGTATAATTTTCTATATACAGTCAATATTCAATTCAATGAGTTTAGACAAATGCACATTATTAGATTCAGAACAGTTCGATCTCTAAAAATGCCTTTGTGAAATTCTTGTACACCACTTCTGAGTGCAGGCAATCACAGATAAATATTTTTGTCATTACAGATTAGGTCTATTCATTATAGAATTTCATATAGAGTTATCCAGGTATAGACCTTTTGTGTCTGGATTTACTACTTAAGCATATTTCTTAAATTCATGCATGTTTTTGGTTGAGTAGTATTTCACTGAATGAGTATCTATGTTTATCCTTTCATCTCTTAGAACTTGAGGTTGTCCTGACTTTTGGCTATGAATAAAGCTTCTATAATATTGGGGTGCATAAGGTTTTATATGGAAATATGCTTTCATTTCTCTGGTACAGATACATTAAAGTGGAATTACTGAGTCCTCTGATGAACTTACTAATGTAGATTAAAAAAGAAAAAAAAAAACACTGCTAAACAATTCTCTAAAGCATCATCTCACATTCTCATCAGTGAGGTAGGAGAATTCCCATTGTTCCATTTCCTTGCCCACTTCAGGCATTGCTAGACACTTTAACTTTCCAATTTTTGTTTGTGAAATTTTGTTTTTCTTTTTCAAAACTGTTTTGGATATTCTGTATTTTTGTATTTCCATAAAAACTATAAATCTTTTTGATTTCATTTCAAAAATTTTGGAGAGGTTAAAATGAGGTATAACTGACATACAACATAGTTTCAGATGCACAGTATAATGACTATTTTTATATGCTGCAAAACATATATTGCAAAACTCATCATGATGAGTCTAGTTAGCATCCATCTCTATTTACAGTGACAGAATTTTTTATTAACTATGGTCACCAGGCAATATGTTATTTCCCTACAGCTTACTTATTTTATAAATGGAAGCATTTATCAACTTTCACATAAGGTTTTGAATTGGATTGTCAGTGTTTAGAGAAAGCCTCCTGGGATTTTTACTGAGACTGCACAAAATCTATGGATGACTTGGTGGGGGTGGGGTGGGGAGGAGTGTCTTGCATATTTAAAAATTTATTCTTAGGTTTGATGCTTTCATTTTCATTTTCTTTCTAATTGCTTATGGCGTGAATGTAGAAATGCAGTTGATTTATATATATTGACTATTGATTTACTGTATATTATGTATATTATCATGTTACCTTAGTAAATTCCCTAATTAATTCCAGCTTCCTGGTGGTTCAGATGGTAAAGAACCAGCCTGCAATGCGAGAGACCTGGGCTTGATCCCTGGGTTGGGAAGAGCCCCTGGAGGAGGTCATGGTGACCCACTGCAATATTCTTGTCTGGAGAATACCCATGGATAGAGGAGCCTGGTGGGCTATATTCCATGGGGTCTCAAAGAGTCGGACCCAACTGAGCAACTAAACACACACACAGCTTTTGTATAGAATTTTGCTTTTACATGCATGATCTTGTCTTCTGTGAATAAAGAATATTTTATTCTTCCTTTTCAACCTACATCTTTTTCTTTTTCATTGGGTAGGACCTGCAGCACATTACCAAATGGAAGTACTGTAAGCAGCCATCCTTACTTTGTTCAAATGCTTAAAAATAATTACTTAGCTTATCTCAATTAATCCTGATGTTAGTTATAGTCTTTGGTTTTTCGCTGTCCTTCAGAGTTTAACAGTGTTTGTTTTTTCCTGGTTTGCTGATAATTTTGTTACTAATGAGTGTTTCGTTTTGTAATTTTTTTCGCTAAATCTCATGAGTTGATCATCTGAATTTCTTTCTTTTTTCAGTATGGAGAATAACACTGTTTAACTTTCGATGCTAAGCCTATCATGAATTCCCAGTATGCCATTTGGTCACGATGTAGTATCATTTTTATAGAGTACAGATATGATTTTCTTGAGAATTTGGTTAAGGACTTAGGTGTCTATGTTCATGAATATTATTGCTTTGTGATTATCTTTTCCTGTCATTTCTTTGTATTATTTTGGTATCAGAGTAACACTTGGTCTCAACATACTATTTCCTCTCTCTTTTCTAAAATAGTTTACAGAATATTTATATTACTTATGACTTTTTAAAAATAAAATTCACCAGTGAACCCACGTGGGTCCAGAGCTAACATTTTGGAAAGGCTTTTAATTACAACTTCAACTTCTTTAATAGATGTAAGGCAATTTCAATTTCCAAAGCAGTGTATTAAAATTTCCAATTCAGTTCTGATATTTTTGTCTTTCAAAGGATTTGTCGATTGCTTATAAGTTGTTGGCAATAATGCCTTTTTGCTTTTTAAATCTCTGAAGACTCTAATTATTCTTGATATTGGTAATTGTGTGTGGTTATTTTTTTTATATTAATCATTCCAGCTAGATGCCATCAATATTATTAATTAGAACAAGCTTAGAATGCTTTGCAAGTTTGCATTGTATTGCATGATTTCTTTCTTGTTTTGCCTGCTTTTTCTTTCACTGATCTCTGTTCTTATCTTCATTTTCTTCCTTGTACTTATTTTGGTTTTAGTTAGCACTTTTTCCTCCTACTTTACTACAGTAGAAGTTAAGAGAGTAGAAAGTCTCTCTTCACTTCTAAAGGAGCATTTAAAACTATAAAAAATTTAAAATATACTGCCTTATCTGAACCCCACAGATATTGATGGTGATTACTGATATTGATTTTCATTTAAAATATTTTCTAGTTGCCCCTATGATTCCTCCTTTGATCCACAAGCTATTTAGAGGCATGTTGCCTATCTTTCCGTTTTAAAGCATTTTCTAGATATCTTTTTAGTTTGATTCTACTCTGATCTGAACACCCTCCTTATAATTCAATCATCTTTTAAAACCATCAGTACTTGGTCAGTGACCTATATGCACTCAAAAGTATGTGCATTTTGCCACTGTTCAGTGGGATTTTCTATAAATGTTGATTAGCTCAATTTGATTGATACTATTCTTCACATTTCCTATATTCTTACTGATTTTCCATTTGTTCAGTTATTTACTTAGTGAACAAGTAGCAGCGAGGATGCCTATCTAATTGTGGATTTGTTTGTATCTCCTTTTGGTTTGGTTAGCCTTATGGATTTTGAAGCTTGAGTGTGAGGTACATATTTATCTTACATTATTAAGTCTTCTTGCTGAATTGACACTTGTCATATGCAAGATCTCTTTTATTTCTGAAAATGAACCTTGCCCTGGAGTCTAAAAAGGTTAATATCAAAAATCGCTACTCCAGTTTTCTTAGACAGTATTTGCATGGTATATCATTTTTATCCTTTTACTTGTAAATTACTTGTGTCTCTATATTTAATATATGAATTATATATATACCATATTGTAGAAGTCTTCCATGTATGATAATATCTTTCTTTCTTTTGATGGGAGTATTTACCATACTTGTACAGTTAATTTAATTTTCTTTTTAGTAGCATTTAATTTCTCATTTGGTTATTAGTTTTCTATTTGTCACTTCTCTCTCATCTATTCTGTTTCATTTTCCTTTTTCTTTTTCTTTTAGATTAGTGAGTTACTGTCCATAGTCACCAAGAGTTGAACATGACTTGAAGTGACTTAGTATGCACATCTGCAGAGTCGTGTCCATATTTTTGAAGGCTCAGATGGTAAAGAATCTGCCTGCAATGCGGGAGACTTGGGTTTCATCACTGGGTTGAGAAGATCCCCTGGAGAAGGAAATAGCAACCCACTCCAGTATTTTTGCCTGGAGGATCCCCGTGGACAGAGGAGGCTTGCAGGCTACAGTTCATGGAGCTGATTCACAAAGAGTCAGACAATTCCATTCACCATTGCAACAAAAAGAATAAAGTACTTAGGAATATACCTACCTAAAGAAACTAAAGACCTATATATCAAAAACTATAAAACACTGATGAAAGAGGACACTAATAGATGGAGAAATGTACCATGCTCATGGGTTGGAAGAATCAATATAGTGAAAATGAGTATACTACCCAAAGCAATCTACAGATTCAATGCAATTCCTATCAAGCTACCAGCAGTATTTTTCACAGAACTAGATCAAATAATCTCAAGATTTGTATGGAAATACAAAAAACCTCGAGTAGCAAAAGCAATCTTGAGAAAGAAGAATGGAACTGGAGGAATCAACTTGCCTGACTTCAGGCTCTACTACAAAGCCACAGTCATCAAGACAGTATGGTACCGGCACAAAGACAGAAATATAGATCAATGGAACAAAATAGAAAGCCCTGAGATAAACCCACACACCTATGGACACCTTATCTTCAACAAAGGAGGCAAGAATATACAATGGAGTAAAGACAGTCTCTTTAACAGGTGGTGCTGGGAAAACTGGTCAACCACTTGTAAAAGAATGAAACTAGACCTCTTTCTAACACCATACACAAAAATAAACTCAAAATGGATTAAAGATCTAAATGTAAGACCAGAAACTATAAACTCCTAGAGGAGAACATAGGCAAAACACTCTCCGACATAAATCACAGCAGGATCCTCTATGATCCACCTCCCAGTATAATGGAAATAAAAGCAAAAATAAACAAATGGGATCTAATTAAAAATAAAAGCTTCTGCACAACAAAGGAAACTATAAGCAAGGTGAAAAGACAGCCTTCTGAATGGGAGAAAACAATAGCAAATGAAACAACTGACAAACAACTAATCTCAAAGGTATACAAGCAACTTATGCAGCTCAACTCCAGAAAAATAAACGAACCAATCAAAAAATGGGCCAAAGAACTAAATAGGCATTTCTCCAAAGAAGATATACAGATGGCTAACAAACACATGAAAAGATGCTCAACATCACTCATTATCAGAGAAATGCAAATCAAGGCCACAATGAGGTACCATTTCACACCAGTCAGAATGGCTGCGATCCAAAAGTCTACAAGCAATAAATGCTGGAGAGGATGTGGAGAAAAGGGAACCCTCTTACACTGCTGGTGGGAATGCAAACTAGTACAGCCACTATGGAAAACAGTGCGGAGATTCCTTAAAAATTGCAAATAGAACTGCCTTATGACCCAGCAATCCCACTGCTGGGCATATACACCGAGGAAACCAGAATTGAAAGAGACACATGCACCCCAATGTTCATTGCAGCACTGTTTATAATAGCCAGGACTTGGCTATTATAGATGTCCATCAGCAGATGAATGGATAAGAAAGCAGTGGTGCATATACACAATGGAGTATTACTCGCCCTTAAAAGAATAAATTCGACTCAGTTCTAATGAGATGGATGAAACTGGAGCCGATTATACAGAGTGAAGTAAGCCAGAAAGAAAAACACCAATACAGTATACTGACACATATATATGGAATTTAGAAGGATAGTAATGATGACCCTATATGTGAGACAACAAAAGAGACACAGAGGTATAGAACGGACTTTTGGACTCTGAGGGAGAGGGAGAGGGTGGGATGATTCGGCAGAATGGCATTGAAACATGCCTACTGTCATGTAAGAAACGAAGCGCCAGTCTATGTTCAATACAGGATACTGGATGCTTGGGGCTGGTGCACGGGAGGATCCGGGGGATGATATGGGGTGGGAGGTGGGAGGGGCTTTGGCATTGGGAGATCGTGTACACCTGTGGCTGATTCATGTCAATGTATGGCAAAACAAATACAGTATTGTAATGAAGAATAAAAAAAAATCTTAAGAATGCCTCACTAAAAAAAAAAAAAATCCAACAAAGAGTCAGACACAGCAACTAAGCATATTCATATATGGCAGAAGAGTCTTAGGGCAGTATACCTCCATTTAATCTTCTCATATTATTTATACTCTTATTACCATACTTTTTACTTCTCCATATGTATTATAACATCCATATAACAACATATAACATCCATATAACAAAAATACAACATATTATACTTGTTGATTTTTTTGAAATTGTGAATCATTTTATAAAGAAACTTAAAAGGGACAAAAGATATTAATTTATTCACATATTTAAATTTTGTGTGTTTTTACAATAAAATACACTTGAGTTTTCATTGGGTAGAATTTTCCTTTAGCCTGAGGTATCTCCTTTTAATGTCTTGCAGCACAGCTTTGCTGGTGATACGTTTTCTTCATTTTGTCTATAACAAAATGTCTCCATTTCGCATCCATTTTTTTATGAAAATTTCATTGCATGTAGGACTTTAGATTCACAGGGATTTTTGGTTGTGGTTTTTAAGACTTTAAAGATATCACACTGCTTTTTTGCATTGCTTCTGATAAGATGGCAGCTCTGAGTCTTTTCTTTCTCTGCAAGCATTAAGTTTTTTCCTTTCTCTAAAAATACTATTGTTTATACCATTAGTTTTTGGCAACTTGATTAAGGTGTACATTGTTATGGTTTTCTTTATGTCTTTCCATTTTGGGAATCAGTGAAATTTGGGGATCATTGGGATTTTAGTTTTCATCAAATTTGGAAATGGATGTTTGTTTCAAAAGTTAAATCAGTTCAGTTCAGTTGCTCAGTTGTGTCCGACTCCTAGCGACCCCATGAATCGCAGCATGCCAGGCCTCTCTGTTCATCACCAACTCCTGGAGTTCACTCAGACTCACATCCATCAAGTTAGTGATACCATCCAGCCATCTCATCCTCTGTCGTCCCCTTCTCCTCCTGCCCCCAATCCCTCTCAGCATCAGAGTTTTTTCCAATGAGTCAACTCTTCGCATGAAGTGGCCAGAGTCCTGGAGTTTCAGCTTTAGCACCATTCCTTCCAAAGAAATCCCAGGGCTGATCTCCTTCAGAATGGACTGGTTGGATCTCTTTGGAATCCAAGTGTCTCTCAAGAGTCTTTTCCAACACCACAGTTCAAAAGCATCAGTTCTTTGAGGGAAAACCACTAGACCATTCAGGTATGACCTAAATCAAAAGTTTGGAGAAGGCAATGGCACCCCCACTCCAGTACTCTTGCTTAGAAAATCCCATGGACAGAGGAGCCTGGTGGGCTGCAGTACATGGGATCGCAAAGTCGGACATGACTGAGCAACTTCACTTTCACTTTTCATTCTCATGCATTGGAGAAGGAAATAACAACCCACTCCAGTATTCTTGCCTGGAGAATCCCAGGGACAGAAGAGCCTGGTAAGCTGCCATCTTGGGGGTCGCACAGAGTCGGACACGACTGAAGCTACTTAGCAGCAGCTGCAGCAAATCAAAAGTTAAATAGACTTTATTTTTTTGAGCAGTTTTAGGTTCACAGTAAAACTGAGGGGGAAGATTCAGAGATTTCCCATTTACACCCTGTGACTACTCATATCTAGCCTTTACCATTATCAACATCTTTCAACAAGATGATAAATTTGTTACAACTGATCAGCGTGCATTGACAGATCATTATTACTCAATGTCCATAGTTTCCATAGGATTCATTCTTGGGGCTGCGTATTCTTCGAGTATGGATAAATGTATAACAATACACATGGGCTTCCCTGGTAGCTCAGATGGGGAATAATCTACCTGAATTGCAGGAGACCTGGGTTCGATACTTGGGTCAGGAAAATCCCCCTGGAGAAAGAATTGGCTATCTACTCCAGCTTTCTTGCCTGGAGAACTCCATGGGCAGAGGAGCCAAGCAGGCTACAGTCCATGGGTTTGCAAAGAGTCAGACACAACTGAGCAATTTAACAACATAATGATGTGTATCTACATCAGCATTAACCATTAACTAGAGTTTTTTACTGCCATAAAAATCCACTGTTTTTCACACTATTCATCCCTCCTTCCCCTCACACCTTGGCAGCCACTGATCTTTTCACAATTCCCATAGTTGGAGTCATACAGAAGCCAGCCTTTTCAGATTGTCATCTCATAATCAGTAGGTTGCATTTAACAATTCTCCATGTCTTTTCATGGCTTGAAAGTGAATTTCTTTTTAGCACTGAATAGCTATGCCAAAGCCTTTGACTGTGTTGACCACAACAAACTCTGGAAAATTCTTAAAGAGATGGGAATATCAGACCACCTGACCTGCCTCTTGAGAAATCTGTATGCAGGTCAGGAAGCAACAGTTAGAACCGGACATGGAACAACAGACTGGTTCCAAATAGGGGAAAGGAGTACATCAAGGATGTACATTGTCACCCTGCTTATTTAACTTATATGCAGAGTATATCATGAGAGACACTGGGCTGGATAAAGCACAACCTGGAATCAAGATTGTTGGGAGAAATATCAATAACCTCAGATATGTAGTGGAGAAGGCAATGGCAAACCACTCCAGTACTCTTGCCTGGAAAATTCCATGGATGGAGGAGCCTGGTAGGCTGCAGTCAATGGGGTCACTAATAGTCAGACATGACTGAGTGACTTCACTTTCATGGAGAAGGAAGTGGCAACCCACTCCAGTATTCTTGCCTGGAGAATCCCAGGGATGAGGGGGAGCCTGGTGGGCTGCGTCTATGGGGTCGCACAGAGTTGGACATGACTGAAGCGACTTAGCAGCAGCAGCAGCAGATATGCAGATGACACCACCTTTATAGCAGAAAATGAAGAAAAAGTAAAGAGCTTCTTGAGGAAAGTGAAAATGTTGAATTAAAACTCTAGATTTAGAAAACTAAGATCATGGCATCTGGTCTCATCACTTCATGGCAAATAGATGGGGAAACAGTGGAACCAGTGGCAGACTTTTTGGGGGCTCCAAAATCACTGCAGATGATGATTGCAGCCATGAAATTAAAAGACGCTTGCTCCTTGGAAGAAAAGTTATGACCAAACTAGACAGCATATTAAAAAGCAGAGACATTACTTTGCCAACAAAGGTCCATCTAGTCAAGGTTATGGTTTTTCCAGTGGTTATGTATGGATGTGAGAGTTGGACTATAAAGAAAGCTGAGCACTTAAGAATTGATGCTTTTGAACTGTGGTGCTGGAGGAGACTCTTGAGAGTTCATTGGAGAGCAAGGAGATCCAATCAGTCCAACCTAAAGGAAAGCAGTCCTGAATATTCATTGGAAGGACTGATGTTGAAGCTGAAACTCCAATAGTCTGGCCACCTGATGCAAAGAACTGACTCATTGGAAAAGACCCAAATGCTGGGAAAGATTGATGTCAGGAGGAGAAAGCAATGACAAAGAATGAGATGGTTGAATGGCATCACCAACTCAACGGACATAAGCTTGAGTAAGCTCCAGGAGATGGTGAAGGACAGGGATGTGTGACATGCTGCAGTCCATGGGGTTGTTGTAGACAGTCAAACACGACTGAATGATTGAACAGCAACATTTCATAATCTATACATACGACAGTTTATCCATCACCTACTGATGGACATATTGATTCCTTCCAAGTTTTGCGAATTAAAAATAAAGTGCTATGAACATCCATGGGAACGTTTTTGTGTAGAAACAATTTTCAACACCTTTAGGTAAATACTAAGGAGCATGATTGCAGAATAAGTAAAGGAAGTGTTTAGTTTATAAGTAACTACCAAATGTCTCCGAAAGTAATTTTACCATTTGCAGTCCCATCATAAAGATGGTGTGATAGGAAAGTTCCTGTTGTTCCATCTTCTTGCCAGAATTTGAGGTCACTGTTCCAGATTTTGGCCATTCCAGTAGACTTGCAGTAGTAGCTCATTTTGGTTTGCATTTCCCTGATAAACATATAACGCAGAACATTTTATGTGATTATTCACCTTCTGTATGTCTTATATGGTAAGGTTTCTGTTGAGGTCTTTGTCTTATTTTAATCAGTTGTTTTCTTACTGTTGAGTTTTATGAGCTTGGAGTGCATTTTGGGTAACAGTTCTTTTATGAGCTGTGTCTTTTGCAAATATTTCTTCCCAATCTGTAGCTTGTCTTTTGTTCTCTTTCACTGTCATTCACAGAGTAGACATTTTTAATTTCAATGAATTCTTGCTTATCAATTAATTCCTTCATACAATATGCCTTTCATATTGCATTTAAGCATCATTGTCAAACCCAAAGTTTTCTCTCTGTATCTTTCAATAGGCTTATAGTTTTGCATTTGATGTTTTTAGGTTTTTGATCCAGTCTTATTAACTTTTTGAACCCACTCCAGTGTTCTTGCCTAGAGAATCCCAGGGACGGGGGAGCCTGGTGGGCTGCTGTCTATGGGGTCGAACAGAGTCGGACACGACTGAAGTGACTTAGCAGCAGTAGCAGCTAACTTTTGAAGGGTGTAAGGTCTACCTATAGATGCATTTTTTTACCTGTGGATATTCACTTGTTCCATTATTATTTATTGAAAAGGCTATCTTTGCACTGCATGTTTTCCCCTTATTCTCTGATGAAGTAATTTCAGATTAGATACTCTGCATTGTGAACATTATGTTGAGTATCTGGATTTTGTTGACTTCCTCTAAAGAGCTGAATATTATTTTGGCATGCAGTTAAGTTTCTTGTAGATCAGCTAGGTCATTTCTTATGTTTAAACTTTGCAAAATGGGTCTGGAGTAATCTTTCCTCTATGGTTGTTTACTACTAAAGAACATCTGTTATGTTGCCTGATAAGAACTTGAATAGCTCCCAGTCTTGTCTGTCCTGGAAATTCTTTGTCTTTTAGCTCACGGCCAGTTGATCTTCCCTCATATGGTGTTGAGTATGCTCTGGACATGAGTATCTCAGTATGCATATGAATATTCAAATAGATCTCACCACAGATTTCTAAAGTCTTTTTTTTTTTCTGTTCTTAGATAATTTCACTCCACAATTCCTAATATCTTCAAACACTATAAACTCAAAATTTTGTCTCTTCAACTAAGCCAGATTACTATGGTCTACTTGGGTTTTCCTTCTTTACATTCTGATCTGGAAATGACTCCAGAAAGAAAGTGGAGGTATTCACAGACATCACCTCATTTGTTTGTCTTCTTTCACAGTTAAGAGTACTGAACAGTCTATATTTCAACCTCTGATAATAGCTATTATTTATGTTTAGTACTTAGGGCAGAAGAACACCTGGTCACAGATACATCATCAAATCTAGAGGTGAAAGATACTTTAAGAAAAAAATTACAATTTTATTTCAAAATTTTTTTTTCTTAGGAATTTCTTATTCTTATAAATGCCATTTATGTATATTTGGGCAAGGAGATGAATGTGACCTTAAAGCTGCATTTAACAACTGGAAAAGCAAAATCTGATATGCATGTAACTGGCATGGGTAGGTGTTGTATTTCAAGTAAATAGTTTTAAAAGATGTAAGTTTTACTCAGTGCCCATTAATTATTTTATGTGAAAAATGAAATCTGTAATCTATACAATTTTTTCAAAATTTATTTAAATAAGACAATGATTTAAAGCAAAATAATCAGCCTTCTACACACACACACACACACACACTTTTTCTTTTTAAATTGTCAGATTTTTTTTTTCCTTCTCAGAGACCCAGCTATTTGTTAGGTAAAACTGAATGCCAACACCTTTTAAAACATGATATTTTAAGCCAAAAAGTTAAGCTGTGGGAGTTTGGGAAAACTTGCTTTAGAAATATAATTGCTTTCAAAAACATATTCTAGGACTTGAATGTCACCAAAGGAATAAAAATGAGGGGAAATAGCAGACAGTGATCCTTGAAGCATTTGAGGAAGAAAGTTTTTTTTCTAGTTTCAAGATATGGTATACACTTCTTCCTTTTCTTAGGTCTTGGAATGTTTTTATTTGTAAGCTGCCACTATTTAAGGACCAGTATTTTGACTATTGGTGTTAAAAACAAAAGGAAAAAAAAAGTGAATCCCTGTTTAGTGACTGTTTTATTGATGCTATGCCTGTCCTTTAGCGTGCACTAGAATGGCAGAGGAGTCTGGCCTGTTAAATGCTGATGTGGTGTCAGGGGATTCTTGATCCAATTTTTCACTAGAACATAGTCTCTCATCTTAGTCTGACATTCTATTCTATTCACCACTGTCAATGTCAGAGGAAGTGTCATTATTTGAACAATAGCATCTTCCAGAAGAAAAGACACTGTGTTTACTTTTAAGAATGTCAGTCGCTGGACATTTAGAAGTGTTTTCTGGGGTTAGCTGAAACATATTTGACTGGACTAAAAGCAAAACTACTCGTCCATGCTGAGAATCACTGACTCAAGACTGGAAGGGCCATTAAGAGGCCAACTAGCCCAATCTCCAGCTTTGAGTAAAGAGAAGAGATTTTTTCCACTGCTTTTTCAAACTGTCCATGAAACATATTCTGCAATTACTTTCATTATTTCCTGGGGATTATAAAATTTCACTTCTTTTTCATATGTTAATACTTCTGGTTTGCTTTCTTGCAATAAACAGCACAACAAGAGAATATTTGTTGGCAAATATATATACAATTGCTTTCACCTCTAACCAGCAAAATTATGTGCACGTATCACATTCCTTATGCAGCTGGTAGTGTTCTACTGTAGGGGTCAGTGAACCTTTTCTATAGAAGGCTGGATGATCTCTGTTGTGCTGCTGGCCATGAGGTCTCTGTTGCAACTGCATTAAGTCTACATTGCACCATGTAAGCATCCATAGATAATATGGAAATAAATAGGCATGATGACTGTATTCCAAAAAATAATTATTTACAAAAGTTGGCTGTGGGTCAGGACCTGAGGGCAATAGTCTGCTGAACTCTGTTTCAGTCTTTTAACAAACTTAACTGTTGGGCAAGGAGGTGGTCACAAGTACTGTCTTTTGACTCTTGCAGTTACATAAAAATGTGCCTTGGAGTCAGATAATTTCCTTACAAAGAGGCAAAGAGCCTTACAACCTGTGATGGACATATTTCTTTGTTGGTAATATCTTTATTCTAAATGCAATGCACACCTTTCTGTTCTGCAAAGCATGTGAGTCACATGACAACTGGTCAAACTCATTGCTATATCTGATCTCAGTGGAGAAGGAATGGGGTCTTTTGCCTATAAAGCAAGATGATGGGTATATGCAGAACATCTTCCCACTTTCAGGGTTTCAGGGAAAGACCTACTGGCCATGTGGGAGCCACGCTCATTATTGAAGCTGATCCTGTTCTGTCTCTTCTGCATGAATAAAGTGTTGTCCCTCTCTTGACTGTATGAGTCATGTCTTTCCTGGCAATCTAAACACCTGGAAACCATGCTGGAACTACGGCTCCTAGTGGCAGACATTGTTGTGCTATTTGCTGTCTTCTGTGTGGTGGAACTTCTCCCTAGAGATGGTGACAGGTATCACAGAACACTTTGTTATTATTTTGTTACTATTACATTGATGCAAAAGTAATTGTGGTTTTGGGGAGACAACTCATAGCATTAACAATGCATTGGCTCAGGAACTGCTAAAGTACAGTGCAGTGGTGGTTCAAGAAGTTTTGCAAAGGAGACAAGAACCTTGAAGATGAGGAGTGTACTATCCAGCCATCGGAAAGTGACAGCAGCCAATTAAAAGCCATCACTGAAGCTGAGGAGAAGGGGACGACAGAGGATGAGATGGTTGGATGGCATTACAGACTCGATGCACATGAGTTTGAGCAAGCTCCAGGAACTGGTGATGGACAGGGAAGCCTGGCGTGCTGCAGTCCATGGGGTCACAAAGAGTCAGACATGACTGAGTGACTGAACTGTACGGATTGAGGCTGATGCTCTTAAAAACTGCATGAGAAATTAACCGAAGAACTCAATGTTGACCATTCTACAGTCATTCAGCATTTGAAACAAATTGGAAAAGTTAAAAAGCTCAGTAAGTGGGTGCCTCATGAGCTAACTGAAAATTTTAAAACTCATAATTTTGAAGGGTCATCTTCTCTTACTGTATGCACAACAATGAACTATTTATTGATTATACTGTGATGTGCAACAAAAAGTGGATTTTATATGACAACCAGTGATGACCAGCTCAGTAGCTGGACAGAGAAAAAGCCTTGTAGCATTTTCCAAAATCAAACTTGCACCAAAAAAAAGGTCACAGTCACTGTTTGGTTGTCTACTGCCCATCTGATCCACTATAGCTTGATGAATCCTGGCAAAACCATTACATCTAAGAAGTGTGCTCAGCAAATTGGTGAGATGCACAGAAAACTTCAGCACTTGCTGCTGGCATTGATCAACAGAAAGGGCCCAATTCTCCATGACGATGCTCGGCCACACATCACACAACCAACACTTCAAAAGTTGAATGAATTGGGCTATGTAGTTTGCCTCATCCCACCATATTCGCCTGATCTCTTGCTAACTGATACCACTTCTTCAAGCATCTCAACTTTTTATGGAGAAAACACTTCCACAACCAGCAGGAGGCAGAAAATGCTTTCCAAGAGTTTGTCCAGTCCTAAAGCATGGATTTTACACTATCAGAATAAACAAACTTATTTCTCATTGGCAAAAAATGTGTTGATTATGTGAGTGTGTTAGTCACTCAGTCATGTCCAACTCTTTGTGACCGCATGGACTGGGGCCCACCAGGCTCCTCCATCCATGAGATTTTCCAGGCAAGAATACTGGGGTGGGTTGCCATTCCCTTCTTCAGGGGATCTTCCCAATCCAAGGTTCGAACCTGGACACTGCAGACAGACTCTTTACTGTCTGAGCCACTAGGTAAGACTATTGATTGTAATGGTTCCTATTTTGATTAATTAAGATATGTTTGAGCAAATTTATAATGATTTTAAATTCACGGTCCAAAGCCACAGTTACTTTTGCACCAATCTAATATTATTTGAAAGATAAAATATATTTAATAAAAATGTATCTTCTAAGTGTTAGATCAAGTTAAGTAATTGCTTTGAGCTAAACCTGTTACCGAACTGTTCTACAGCAAAACTAACAATTTTCAATGTCTCAGTTCAGTTCAGTTGCTCAGTCATGTCTGACTCTTTGCGACCCCATGAATTGCAGCACGCCAGGCCTCCCTGTCCAATACCAACTGCTGGAGTTCACTCAAACTCATGTCCATTGAGTTGGTGATGCCATCCAGCCATCTCATCCTCGCCATCCCCTTCTCCTCCTGCCACCTAGGTTAATTCAGGATGGTGTCTTATTACCCCTTGAGAATACTTGTTTATAAGGTCAGTAATCAAATCAATTACATGTTGGTTATGAAATAATTATTATGCTTCAGTATTCTATTGATAGTGAACCTTTTTTATTAAAATAAAGGTATGTACAATTAAATGAAAAGATGCAAGTATCCAAAGTTGTTAAATAAAAATAATAAATGATATTCACAGCTAATGTCCAAAGTAATTTTTAGAAAGTATGCAATTTTTAAATTCTAGTCTAATACAAATTAGCTATTATATACTTATATTTATGCTATTATGAGAATACTGAAGCCAAGAAAAGTTTTGGATAAGAATATTAGTAAAAACTTTTGCTTATAAGTAATGGCTTGGCAGGAAAATGTATGTAATTGCTTAGATGTAAACTTTTTTCCATCTGTTTTCTCTGGGAAATGGTGAAGCTAAATTTTATAGTAAGCACTGCATACTTTAGATTTTATTTAGATTTTTCAAATTTTAGAAATATCATTGATATTAGATTATTTTTGTACGTTTTCATGTGGTTATCTCGATGCAGATTTTCAGTCTGAATTAATCTGTGAATTAATGGGCTATTTTTAAAAAGTAAAACTATTTTTAAAAAGTAAGATTAATTTCTTATATTGAGATATAAGGAAATATACCATACATATGTTTATAAGTGCAGCTAGAGATAATTAAAATCACAGCACTTATGTAATTTTTCACTTTACTTTAGGTCCTTGGTCTGAAATCCCATTAAGTTCCTCTTCATGTCCTGACAGGCAGGAAAAGGCATAATGCTGACAGTATCTGTACCTTTATCTGCCCAGTAAGAAACAGCCGCTTGAAATTTTTTTATTGAGTCCGTAATGATAATCTGTACTTTTAAAGCGTGGTAATATTCTCAGATGAGTGAGGATTAAATTTGTATGTTTGGTTCTAAATAGAGGGTCTTCATCCCAAGGAACTAAGGATATGCTGGCATCACAGACTCTATCAAGATTATTACTATGTTTAGAAACTGAATGAGAATGAAGTAAGAATTGAGATGGAAATCAGCTTTCTTTTTAGCTTTAGAATCCTCTATCAGATTAAAAAAAAACTATATTCTTCATTTACATATAGTCCATTTATAGCTTATCAACCTCAGGCATACATTAAGAAAAGATCATTCTGAATGAGGGTCACGACCATATCCACAAATCTGTTTGAACAATTTGACTGAAGAACAGTCAAATCAGTCTAAAGACCAGGCATCACTCAAAAACATTGTCAGTCAAATTGAAAGTTGTCAGGTGTTTTTAAAAATGAAACAGTGCTATTTGATTTATGATTTTTCCAAATCCCCCGCCCCTTTTTTTTACTGTTCTTTTAAAACCAGCTTTATAGAGGTATATGTATAATAATATTCACCAACTTCAAGTGTATAATCTGTGATTACAAGCATACCTCATTGTGCTTTACTTTACTGCACTTCAAAGATTGTGTTTTTTTGTTTTTCTTTTCTTACAAATTGAAGGTTTGTGAAAACTCTATATTGAATAACTCTTTTGGCACCATTTTTTTTTCCAACAGTATTTGCTCATTTATTTCTCTGAGTCATATTTTGGTAATTCTCAAAGTATGTCAAACTTTTTCACTATTATTTTATTTGTCATGGTGATCTGTGATCTTTGGTGTTACTATTGAAATTTGCTAAAGGCTTAGATGCTGGTTAGCATTTTTAACAATAAAGCATAAGAAAGGCAATGCCAAAGAATGCTCAAACTACCGCACAATTGCACTCATCTCACATGCTAATAAAGTATTGCTCAAAATTCTCCAAGCCAGGCTTCAGCAATACTTGAACCGTGAACTCCCTGATGTTCAAGCTGGTTTTAGAAAAGGCAGAGGAACCAGAGATCAAATTGCCAACATCTGCTGGATCATGGAAAAAGCAAGAGAGTTCCAGAAAAACATCTATTTCTGCTTTGTTGACTATGCCAAAGCCTTTGACTGTGGGGATCACAATATACTGTGGAAACTTCTGAAAGAGATGGGAATACCAGACCACCTGACTTGCCTCTTGAGAAACCTATATGCAGGTCAGGAAGCAACAATTAGAACTGGACATGGAACAACAGACTGGTTCCAAATAGGAAAAGGAGTACGTCAAGGCTGTATACTGTCACCCTGCTTATTTAACTTATATGCAGAGTACATCATGAGAAATGCTGGACTGGAAGAAACACAAGCTGGAATCAAGATTTCCAGGAGAAATATCAATCACCTCAGATATGTAGATGACACCACCCTTATGGCAGAAAGTGAAGAGGAACTAAAAAGCCTCTTGATGAAAGTGAAAGAGGAGAGTGAAAAGGTTGGCTTAAAACTCAAAATTCAGAAAATGAAGATCGTGGCATCTGGTCCCATCACTTCATGGGAAATAGATGGCAAAACAGTGGAAATGGTGTCAGACTTTATTTTGGGGGCTCCAAAATCACTGCAGATGGTGACGCTTAGCCCTTGGAAGAAAAGTTATGACCACCTAGATAGTATATTCAAAAGCAGAGACATTACTTTGCTGACTAAGGTCCGTCTAGTCAAGGCTATGGTTTTTCCTGTGGTCACGTATGGATGTGAGAGTTGGACTGTGAAGAAGGCAGAGTGCCGAAGAACCGATGCTTTTGAACTGTGGTGTTGGAGAAGACTCTTGAGAGTCTCTTGGACTGCAAGGAGATCCAACCAGTCCATTCTGAAGGAGATCAACCCTGGGATTTCTTTGGAAGGAATGATGCTGAAGCTGAAACTCCAGTACTTTGGCCACCTCATGCCAAGACTTGACTCACTGGAAAGACTTTGATGCTGGGAGGGATTGGGGGCAGGAGGAGAAGGGGACGACAGAGGATGAGATGGCTGGATGGCATCACTGACTCGATAAACATGAATCTGAGTGAACTCTGGGAGTTTGTGATGGACAGGGGGGCCTGGCATGCTGCGATTCATGGGGTCACAAAGAGTCGGACACAACTGAGCGACTGAACTGAACTGAATGTACATTTTTAGACATAATGGTATTGCACATTTAACCGACTATCAGTTCAGTTCAGTCGCTCAGTCGTGTCCGACTCTTTGCGACCCCATGAATCGCAGCACGCCAGGCCTCCCTGTTTATCACCATCTCCCAGAGTTCACTCAGACTCACGTCCATAGAGTCCGTGATGTCATCCAAACATCTCATCATCGGTTGTCCCCTTCTCCTCCTGCCCCCAATCCCTCCCAGCATCAGAATCTTTTCCAATGAGTCAACTCTTCACATGAGGTGGCCAAAGGCCTGGAGTTTCAGCTTCAGCATCATTCCTTCCAAAGAAATCCCAGGGTTGATCTCCATCAGAATGGACTGGTTGGATCTCCTTGCAGTCCAAGAGACTCTCAAGAGTCTTCTCCAACACCACAGTTCAAAAGCATCAGTTCTTCGGCACTCTGCCTTCTTCACACTCCAACTCTCACATCCATACGTGACCACAGGAAAAACCATAGCCTTGACTAGACGGACCTTAGTTGGCAAAGTAATGTCTCTGCTTTTGAATATACTATCTAGGTTGGTCATAACTTTTCTTCCAAGGGGTAAGCGTCTTCTAATTTCATGGCTGCAGTCACCATCTGCAGTGATTTTGGAGGCCCCCAAAATGAAGTCTGACACTGTTTCCACTGTTTCCCCATCTATTTCCCATGAAGTGATGGGGCTGGTTGCCATGATCTTCGTTTTCTGAATATAGTTTAGCTTAAACATTACTTTTAAATGCACTGGGAAACCAAAATTGCCACATTCATATTA